>OX276376.1:52884128-53550378 GCA_946251855.1 Alsophila aescularia
ATTGTAAATAGAGGCACTATTTTAAACGCACTCAAATATTCTTTAACTTAATTTATTTCTTTACTTTGTAATGTTAAGTAACTTGGACTTGTTTAAGGGATGGCACTAAATTATAAAGCTTTGATAGATAGGCTATTAGGTACGAAAACGAGAAATTAACTTTGTAGCTTAAAAAAAATTTTGGGGTTCCGTTAAAAAGTGTCACTAAAGATCAACGCTATATAGTAGTTATAAGAAAAGTGGCCGTAATTTTTTTAATTTAAGTATTTTTGAGTCATATCTACCTGTACCAAAATTATCGCTGTGCTCCCCGCTATATCAACACGAGCCTCCTTATTTGACTACTACAGCTTAGTAGACATTTGATGCTTAATGGCTCTTTGCCTAGGGATAGAACAGTCCCTCGGTCTTAGTTCATCTTCTGGTCAACGTTCTAATTTTTAAAAGTACATCGATGATATTGTGTACTGACACGATGATGCTGCCGCATTTTAAGCTTTTGATATTTTACGAAGACGAGACTGATTAAACAATCGATACGAGCGATCGGCCGACAGTTTCAGACGCGCCATACCGACTTTAAATCGTTCGGTGTGCATTCTATCTAAAATCCTAAGCCCTGTGTTGTGAGATGCAACATCTAAGTTAACGGAATGCGTTATCAGCGGTCATCTATCATAATATGTATGTCGCAACGAACCCCACAATAATAAGGATCTATATGAAACCGATAAATTATCGGCCGCTTTTTTAGTCTGTCATCTGCGGAAATTGTGCAAGTCTCTTTATAGTTACTTTAACGTATTATTGTACGTATTCCATGTGGTTTGCCTGGCAAAAGTCAAGTGTAACTTATTGTAGATATTATAGCGTGTTCGTGTCGTGTGTGAATGTGATAAGTATTTATTAAATTTATTTCGTAATGAAACTGTATTATTTTATAACTTACCTTATCCATACAATAAAAAAATAAGAAGTTACCAACAACCTATCAGATACCAACAATTCAAGAGATTTAAAACCAGACTGGGCCAGAGAGTGGTGGATTTTGGCCCAGATTCTTTCCAGAGAAGGTCTTATACTATTATTTATTACTAGCTGTACCCGCGGCTTCGCACGCGTGGTATTTTCTTTAGGTTCAAAGTACCATAATGTGCTATTCCAGGACCAATATACCAACATTTGATCAAAATTTCTTTAGCCCTTAAAAATACTTTTATCAATTGCTCGGCTTCTAACTCACCAGATTGAGATACCAATTACATCAAACCCTAAGCTATCTAAAAATGAAAACTGCATTGCAATCGGTCCAATAGTTTTTACGCGATGCGCGAACAAACAAACATACAGACAAACAGACAGAGCGACACGATTAAAAAATAAAAACATGTTCAATACCCTTTTTAAGCACCCAAGAGCATTTTTTTATTTACCTTCTTTTTACAGCCTTTTTCGTACCTATTGCTTTATTATATGTATAGATATATGACTGTCAATTTGCATCAAAAAATTCGTCAATGAGTTTCAGCGTGATACGTGTTCTTTTTAATAACTTTCAATCCCTATATTGCGGAAAGCCTTTCATAAATAATTGATGTGGAATTGTCTCAAATATAAAAAAAAACATACCAAGTTTCATTTGAATTCATTCAGTAGTTTCTGTGCGATGTGCGGTCAAGATACGAACAAACAGACAGACAGACAGACAAAAATAAAAAAGTAAAACCGTTTTGGCTTCAGTATCGAATGTAGAGAACCATCCAAAACATATTATTTATTACTTAAATATTAACATAACTTTGGACCCATATCCCGCTTTAATTTTTCGGGATGAAACGTGTCCTCAATTTTAACCCATCATATAAATTAAGACGGTGCCAAGTTGCATCAAAACCCATTAGTTTCAGCGTGGTACGTGTTCTTTTAAATAAGTTTCAACCCCTATCCTGCAAGAACCCATTCATTTTTCGGGATGTAAAGTATCCTATGTCCTATCTCGTAGTATGAACTCAAATCATACCAAGTTTCATCTTAATTCATCCAGTAGTTCCGGTGGCGTGATGCGCGTCCAAGATACAGACAGACATACAGACAAAAATGGAAAAACATACAGTTTAGGCTTCAGTATCGAACATAGAGTAAACTCCAAAAAAAAAACACAATACCTTTAATGTACAGAATTTAGACCCATATCCCGCAGGAACCCTTTATTTTTTCGGGATAAAAAGTACCCATAATTTTTACCCATCTCATATACTACATATGTCTGTACCAAGTTGCATCAACATTCGTCCAATAGTTTTAGCGTGCTACGTGTTCTTTTAAATAATTTTCTATCACCTCTATCCTGTAGAAAATCTTGAATTTTTCGGTATGAAAAGTATCCAATGTCCTACCTCGAAGTATGAACTCAAATCATACCAAATTTCATTTGAATTCAGTGAGTATTTTCGACGTGATGCGCTCCCAAGGTTCAGACAGACAGACGGACAGACAGACAGACACAAACTTTACAAAAATACAGTTTTGGCTTTAGTATTGAATAAAAAATGGCCTCCAAAAAAATTACAAAATATCTTCAATTTACCGAATTTGGGACATTATCCCGCAGGAACTCTTTATTTTTTCGGGATTAAAATTATCCTCAATTTTTACCCATTGTATAAACTATGGCTTTGCCAAGTTGCAACAAAATCCGTCCAGTAGTTTCAGCGTGATATGTGTTCTTTTAAATAACTTTCAACGCCTATCCTGCGCGAACCCTTTAATTTTTCGGGATTAAAAGTATCCTATGTCCTACCTCGTAGTATGAACTCAAATCATACCAAGTTTCATTTAAATTCATTCAGTAGTTTCGGCGTGATGCCTAGCCAAAATACATACAGACAGACAGACAGACAGACAGACAAAAATGAAAAAAGTACAGTTTTGGCTTCAGTATCGAATATAGAGTACCCTCCAAAAGAAAATTTTAAAATATCTTCAATGTACAGAATTGGACCCGTTACAGTTTTATTATAAGTATAGATGTGCTTATATGTACCCCCAAAAACCAAATACCTACCTATTATAAAATAACAATAGAAATGCGGCTAAATGCGATATAAACACGCACAGACTTTGGGTTCTAAGCTACCCAACTATGAAATCCGCATAGCAATCGGTCCAGTAGTTTATACGTATTATGCCAACAATGTTGGTCTAACTTGGTCAGCTATATCTCGTAAACTAATAAATGATAATTTTGTTAGTAAATTCGTGTTATGCGCTAATGACCTACATAGTTTTTTTTTTTAATCTATACTTTATGAGTTAGACGTCGGGGACATGCAACCTAAGCACAACGGTTACTTGAGAGCCGGCGCGGGTGAGTAGAACATTTCGTAAGTGAAACGAACTAGAAAAAAAACTGCCATAACCCCTCATTATAATTTTTGAAAACCTATCCAACAAACCACACTGATAGTGTACAAAAATATATGTTTTTCTTCACTTTTCACTTTTTCACTTTTTCTTTGCTTTTCACATAAGAGAGCCACTGCAAAAAAAACTTTTATTATCTTTTCATAAAATTATGCAGCAGTTTTAGATATCTTTACATGTGGCAAATTTCAAACTTGAATTCTTAATAGTGTCTGAATAAAATTGATGTGACACACAGACGGACGGACAGATGGCCATGACGCAACTTTAAGGGTTCCTTGTTTGACTACGGAACCCTAAAAAATAATGGAAAAAGCCCATCACTCGCAGCTACGTGTCACTAGTATTAATGCCGACTCAGTAAGTAATAGTGTTCTGTGATTCTATCGCTGTAGAGATTGTTTGAAAGTAGAGGCGAGTTGAAATGATTCAAACTAAGAGTTCATTCTTGTCACTTTCGGGAGAGGTTGCCACTTATAAGATACTTATAAGGTATATCTATTTAAATGCAGGTATTCACTGAAATAATAAACCATAGCTAGGTAAATAGAAAGACTTACGTATCCAAGCGATCACTCTCTGGGACACGAACGAAAAATGCCTTTTCTAAGAGCGCATGCGTGCATCATCCACATCGAAAACAAATATGGCTGCCCAGCTTCCAGCTACACATCTACACAGTCTCATCAGGACAAAGTCGGCAATTGCTTTCTAAAATAACTTTGCCTTTAATAAATGTGCCAAAGATCTCATCTTACTATTGAAATAGTAACGAAGTAACCAGTACATGGTAAGTGGGAAAACACCAAGATACAAATGTTAATATTTTCTTGACATGTTATTTTTGGTAGTATAAGTAGTAGTAAATTAGATTTTAGTTTATTTGCGATTGGCGTTCTTTCTATCTATTCTTTCTATGTCCTGCATTCTAGATTTGAGAAAGAAGTCCAATCATGAGCATTTTGTACACGTGCAGAATTAGAAGAAGGTGCACATAAACAAAATAGACATTGACCTACTTGTTGAACACAGGTGAATATCTTGTAATATCGCTGCTACAAAACGAGTGTCGCTGCTACGTGCGATACTTTGAGGATATTTATTGGCTTCTATTCTGTGGAGGTGGGTTTTTTTCGTTTAAGGAACGCGAGTAATTTTGTAGAAACTTGGAGTAAGGAGTAGAGGCAGTCTCAGTAACTTCTTCGATTGAACTTCTTGACTCTCGCAAGATTCATTAATTCATTTTATAAACCGCAAAATGTATTTGAAACAAGCGATAACGCGATACGTATAATGATGATTTGAATGAAATTCGAAAAGGAAAACAATTATCACATTTTTAACACATTACTCCAAACAAATGTTACTTATTTTTTAATTGAAAAATCTAACTTGGGTCAACCTCAATCCAACAAACTGTCCCTTGTTAACATATGGGACAGTTGCTACTAGGGCCAAGGTCCCAAGTAACCTCAAAAATGTTGAGAATTAAGATAATAAACATAGCTCGCTTAATATTTATTCGGAAAAGAGGCAATGTAAGAATCTACGGAAATATTAGAACTGCACCCTGGATTGCCAGTGTCATTTTCAAAACTAACCGTACCCAATCTTATTTGAATCTACAAGCACGTGACATACGGACAGACAGACATCGTTGCTACAACAATAGGGTGTCGTTTGGACCCTTTCGATAGGTACGGAACCCTAAGCATGAATAACTTTACAAACTGACTCAACGAAACCTTAAATTAAAATACCTAAGCGTAAGAAAATCGTGACTAATTCCAACACGATTCATCAACAAACTCGTCTTAATTTGAGCGGAACTTGTATGATCAACTGCATCAATAGTTTCGTGTGTACGTACATACAAATATATGTAAATTGCGCATCTATGATTATAATATTCGGATGTGAACAAATCACTGAGCTCATGAATACTACACAAACTATAGATACATGTTATCTTGTAGATATTATACTAGTGGCTCTGTGAGCTGTAGACCTTCCGAGCACAAACTTTTTTGCAAACAATCTAGCGGTGCATAGTAGCGCCATGTAGTTACCTTATTGTAAAACTAACATTAATAACCAAGGTGCTCCATCAATCCCTACCTAAGTAGTAGGTAAAGGGCTAATTCCACTGGTAGAAACCTAAAAGTGAGGAGTTTAGTGCATTTTGAGGGTCTATTCTGCTCATCATGCCGAAGATCCTCATTAGATCTTCACTAAATTTTTGTGAGACCAACTTAAAGTTACTACCTTTTAAATAAAAAAATTACCATCGAAATCTGACCGAATTTATTCGGGCGGAGATATTCAGTAGCCCTCTTTTTGACCCTTTTTTGGGGGAAGAACTCCCCAAAAAATCAAAAAAATCGTTCATACTTTATACCAAGTTTCGTCTAGATCGGTTGAGAAATACGACCTGTAGAAGAGAAAAGCCAGGCGGACATTCGGTCATCCGCCGGACGTACGTAAGCATTTTTTCCCAAGCTGAAACTGAGACGCTTCGCACTCGCTCGGTCAAAAATACCAAATGTCATTAAAATTTGAACCCTTCAATTTCCACAAATTTTTAAAACAATAGAAAAGCAATTAATATATGTGACGATCGTCTCACGTGGAACTGAACAGATGTAACTACCTACCCTAGACCAACTTTATTTATCTTCATTGTACAACCCGCTCAGTAGCTGAATATAATTCTCAGAAAACATCATGTTTGCAAAATATCATAATCTCAAAACGCCATATCCGCGAATTATCATATTCTATAAACATCATTTTTGTTACTTACTGCTTTATTATAAGTATTGCATGTTCTTTGCTAGGCTGGGCCAACCGTGGCCAACCGTTTTTACGTGATGCGCGAACAAACATACAGACAGACAAACAGACAGTTACGAATTTTTTAAATGTTATATTGTTGTTCAGTAGCTTATTTTATGTACCCAAGACCATTTCTTTTTTAATTATCTTCTTTGTACAGACTTCTCGTTCCTATTGCTTTCTTATAAGTATAGATAGAAGATCGATTGTGTTACTACTGACTATTGAATATTGTGTGTGCTATGTAGTAGTATGTAGTGATAAAAATAAGATTTCATTAGAAATTGATGAGTTAATGGAATTAGCCATAGCAAGAGCTTCCTACGAGTATAAACAATAAATTCAAAAAAACTTGGTGTTCAATAATGAGTTCATCTATCTTATTACTAGATAGAGAAACAAGTGGTCATAACGTGTAGGTAGGTACCTAGATTGGAAATCGTGAAGCCGTAGATGTTTTTAAAATATTTGTTTTTGTTTATACACTCGCGCATCCCGTATATACACTACACGCACTCAAATCCCTTGTTATTTTGTAAATCAACGACGTTCTTTCTGAACTATTTATTTTCCGTCTGAAATGTGCAATTAATATGAGAATTTATTTTAACTACGAGCAATATATAGGACATCGAAAGTAACGAATAAATTAATTTTAATTCACATACCTAGTAGTAGTTGTTAAGTTTTTGTTTAGTGATTGTGGATCAAATAGTTATTCTTACTCTGAAATTATGAGCTTTCTGGATTTAAAAGTATTTTGTGCAAAAGTATTGTTATGTTTACTGTTCTCTGTGTCAAGGTTAGTGGTCAACTTTGTAATGGAATTCTCATAACGGCCATTTATATATTCCACATATATTCTCAATGCAGATTAGGTAGGTAAGGTATGCGATGTTTTTATCGTAGGGCATCGTAGTGCTTTGTTCCGTAGTCAAAAAAATCGTAATGTCCGTTTGTCCGCCTGTATGTCACAGCCATTTTATTCAAAGACTATTAACACTACAATGTTGAAATTTAGCACATGTAAATAGATAATAAATAGATATTAATAACCGCTCCATATTTGTTTAAAAAATATATTGTATTTTTTTTCTTTCGGTTCCTTCCATTTATTTGTAAACCCCCCCCCCCCCCCCCCCCCCCCCCGTCTAGTTGGGTTGAGTTGAGACTCAATTCGACGGGGTATAATTTAAAATAATAAGCCTCTTTTAAGAAACCTCATTATAATTTAAATCGATATTTTTAAATTATAATGAGGTTTCTTTGTTTTTTTCTTCTTTTTGATTCCGTTTATGAAATATTTGGCTCTAAAGTATCAATTTTGCTTAAGTTGCATGTCCCTCCCCCCGCATTACATGTGCTCCTTCTAATCATACAGAACAGAATTAAAAAAAAAACAATGTCGAGGGCACTAGCGCCTAATACGAATTATCTACTAATATTACCTGCGTGGAATTGTTCGTCATTTGCCGAACGATTCCTCAACGCGACGCGTTACGTGTGTGGTCATAGCGACTAACGGCCCAGATGTCAAGTGACTACGCGGCAGAAGACGCAGCATGCTCGATCTTTTCTACCACTTCCTACTTATAATAGGTTCAATTTTCAGCTAGTATGAGTTCCCATCCTAAAAGGTGTTTACTATTTGTGTTTTTTACCTGTGACACCTATTAGCAAAAACATATCTTATAATTTTTCTGATGTAAAAATTTGGATCCCGCACAGGACTCGAACCCGCATCTCTGCACGGCACATGATTTGCCAGTTCAGCAACTGTAATCACTACCACGCATTTCGAATTTTTCATTTAGTTTGTATATCGGTATTAATGGCAAAATTTCCTTTAGAAAAATTATAAAGTAAACGGAGCTGTTAATTTGTTCGTCCAAGACGGGAATTCATCCTATCAGTCAAGACTACTTCGACACGCGTCAATATCAGGTCTACTTAATTGCTCAAAATCAAGACGTGTGAATGAGACATTGAAAGAATTTCCTTTATTTTTCAGAATAAGAAAGCTGATTAGAAAAGCAAAAATGAAGCAGCTAAAGATAGCAGCTAGTACAATGGTCGCCAGCTTCTTTATCTTAACGTACTTGCTATACTTGAATTGGAATAAAATCACACTAGGCGATCACAAGCTAACGAATCCTACTGTGCTAAAGTCTACGAGCACCGAGGCGTATGGCAGTCCAATGAGACACATACCGTTCAATGAAGTATATCCTGACCAATCGAGACATTTTCCAAATGAGTCCTACGAATTCGTGGAGCACAAGCCAGGTAAAGCGAGAATTATTGTATATAGAGCTACCTAAAACCTAGCTACCTAGCACCTTAATAGTTAATCGAGTTTGAAAATTGGATTTATGGACCCTGAATATTCAGTGACTTATCATAATCGCGTTAGAATGGTTTTCGAAAAAGCCTAATAGGTATACCAGCTGTTAGTAAGTACAGGTTTTTTAAGGCTGTCCAAATTCTACATATTTGTGGTAGGTATGTGGTATGAATCAGGAAAAAACTAAATACTTACCTAATTGTTACTAACCTTTATTTATAGCATACATAATAGACACACCAGGATGCAAAATACCGCTGGCTATGATAGACTACAAAAAACACTTAAAAAACGCCAGGCATCCCAGCAGTTGCGGCAAACGAGCCGTATTTCTGAAGAAAGTTGGAAGAGACAAGGTGCAGGCCCTGATCAAGCCTCGTATCATGAAGAAGTATTTGCGGAAAAGTGTGATATTTGACTGCTGTTATCGTTTCCTAAGCAGATCTGTCCAGCCCCATTACGAAGATAAAAAAATTAGGTAAGTAGTACACGAGACGGGGCCATTTTTTAATCCCTAAACCTGTGACGTAAGTTTGGGGTGGACCGGTCATTTGATATAAGTTAGAGGATTACTGAATGCGGTTGTTTTTTGCAGATTTACGAAGTGCGTCAAATTCAAAGACAGCGCTGTCATTACATTGGAAAGCGACTTCATCAACGTGAAATGCTTCGACTACGACAAACGTAACTTGTCGCATACAATATACGACGACGTGTACGCATTTGCCAAGAGTATAAACGTTACAAAGCCGAGACAAAACAGCTGTAAGGTTAAATACAACGTATTGATGATAGGAATGGATTCTATGTCTCTGCCTCGGTTTGCGCAGACATTCACTCGAACTGTTCATTATTTCCAAGACAACTTCTGGCTTGGTTATCGAAGTTATCACAAGGTAAGTTCATCGATTTTCTATCCACGTTAATAATAAAAACCTAATACAATCTATAGGTGCACCTCGAATGCTTTAAGCTCTGCGGCGAAGCTCAAAGCTTGTCGGTAAGGAGACTAAAAAAGGTCCCTTGATTTGCTTATTCCTTACTCAAAGAAGGTGGAACTCTAAATGCCAAAGAGTGAATAGAAGATGAGGCAAAAGGCTGAAACTAGATGTACCTAATACACTCCATTCGTATGACTCCTCATCGTTTATTTTTTTAGGTAGAGGACAACACATTTCCCAACTTAATGGCAGTTCTGACGGGAAAAAATTCAACAACCATATCAGACATGTGCACGGGTAAAATGGATCAATGCCGTAATCTCCTCATCTGGAACAAATTTAGGGAGGCTGGATATGTGACCGCTTACGGGGAAGACTATTTGCGTTTACCAGATACTTTCTCAAACAAAAACGCTTTCAGGATACCACCAACAGACCACTACATGAGACCATTCTTTCTCAAAGGGGAAACGGAGCTTAACATGTCGTTGGTCTGCGCAGGAAAAGTTTCATCAGGACAGCAGCTCCTAAATTATGCTCTGGATTTTGCGAATACGTACAGAAGTGATCAGTTCTTTGGGATGTTTTGGATGAACTCTTTTAGCCACAATGCTAACAGTAGACCCCAGGACGCTGATGTCATGATGGAGAACTTTCTCAATCAGCTTAGTTACACAGGAGTGTGGAAAAACACGTTTGTTATTGTATTAAGTGATCACGGCATACGTTTCGGAGAACATCGTTTGAAAGTTGAATCCTACTATGACGATCGTATGCCGTTTTTATATATGTTGACTGCTCAGAAGTTCAGGGCAAGACATCCATTGAAATCCAAATCGCTGGCGGTGAATCAATTCAGATTGGTGACGCCTTATGACCTCCACCAGACTCTTATGGATATAAAAGAAATATCAGCGTGTAAAAACAAGAGCAGCGAAGTATTGGAAGCATGTCCTAAATGCCACAGCATGTTCGAGATAGCTAGCAACAATCGCACGTGCCAGGACGTCGCCATTCACGATAAGTGGTGTAGTTGCCACAAATTGTATCCACTTCCAGTCCAGGACACAGAAGGTGAACAGAGTATCCAAATGGCGGTGTCGCATGTAAAGCAGATTATAAAATCTGTGAAGACCAAACGGTGCTGGGGTTGCATGACCTCGTCACTTAAAAATATAATCAGGATTCACTTTTATTATAACGAGGATAAAATTAGCTTGTATTACGTGGTTGCATTCTCAATGAACCCAGGAAATGTGTCGTACGAGGCCACAGTTCTTCTAAAAGGAGGCACGAGAGAATTGGTAGGCCCAGTTAGTGTAATTTCTCCATATAAGGGCTTAGGAAAATGCACCATCCAACCTAAAGATCGCTTTTTTTGCGTGTGCCAAAAAATTGAAAACTGTTAACCTCTCTTTAATGTATTACTAGATATTTAGTCGTAAGGTTCTTTGTAAAAGAATGTAAACTTTCCTGTCTGTGATAATTACTAATCTGCTTTTAGTATCTACCTAGTTTTATTTTTATTAAATTGTACCTAATAGGTAATCTAAGGGGTTGGCTATCGGGGCAGGAGGAGTCGGGGGGAGGTGGTGGGCTACCCCCTTGTACATCATGGCTGGTACCTGGTGCCAGCGTGCACCGTGGCCGTGGCAGCGGCCGGCGAGCGCCTAAGTAAAGTTACGGCTGTTTGGTCGCCAAAAACAAACAGCCATAAGTTGGTTGGAGTAAGTTGGTCGAAGGCGACCAAATAGACAATTTTATTAATTTGTTAAGGTGTTTGGTTGCCTTTGGCGAACAATTATTTGATTTTTTATAAACTTAATACTGAAATATCTCATAAGCTAAGCGTCGTCTTCGGGGGGGGGGTACCAGGGGGCTGCCCTATCCTCCCTCCCCCTCCACTGCCCCCCCCCCCCCCCCTCAACTCCTGCTCCTCGTTTCTATATATTTCCCAATCTAAGTGTCTCTAGCAAGTGTATCTCATTTTTATACTTCGAAAACAGAGTCTAACCTTTTTTCCCGAGGATCGATTAAAACGGGAGCACTTTTGCGGAAGCCGTGGTTTATACCCAGCGGCCCCTACTTATCGTACCCTAGATTTAAATTAATTTTCTAGTGGAGGCCGTTGGGGACAAATTGTTAAACAAAACCTATTCAAATTCAAACCGTGCCGTGCCCGGCGTCTTTGCAAAGAGAGGCCTGTTCCGGAAAATACAGACGGCTGGCCTCACTTAATACTGCACTATGTAAAAGGGGATCAATCAAAACTGATCGCGATCACAAGAAAGCTCAGAAATCAATAGTAACTTCGGTAAACATTTGTAGCTTTATAACCCCTGAACAAAGAGACGGGTGTTATAAGTTTAAAATGTGTATAAGTGTGTGCGTGCGTGCGTGCGTGCGTGCGTGCGTGCGTGTGTGTGTGTGCGTGCGTGCGTGTGTGTGTGTGTGTGCGCGCGCGCGCGCGCGGATCCAGGGGGGTCATGGGGGTCATGACCCCCCCCCCCCCCCCTGGGCATATTTCAACCAAAGGTTTTTTTAGTTCCATATGTTATTTTCGTATATTTTGTAATCATGTTTATTTGTTCTACTAATAGAAATATCTCAAAATTTCCGCGCCCGCTTCGCTCGCGCTTTTATAATTATATCATGTTTTGATGAAACATAAACTTACTAGAAATAACTCCAAACTTTCGCGCTCTCTAGACTCGTACTCGCACCCTCGTTCTCTTATTGCCTGTTAAATGAAGGATATAGCGCATTTTGTTTTCCTTCAGTATTAAAAAACATTTCAAGAAATAACTTAAAATTATCGCGCTAACTACGTTCACGCCTTGTTGTTATTGGCTGCGTTCATATATCTATCTGCTCAGTGGATCCATACTAATTTTCATCAATCATATGCATGACCACAAATAGTTCAACATTTTTGCGCTAGCTTTGCTCGCGCCTTTGTTGAATTACCTATTTTCGCAGGCTGAGGAATGCCACTAGCGTTTGTTAAATGGTATATTAAGTTTCTTCATTCGTATGATATAATACAACATTTATATATAGCTCAACATTTTTGGATTGGAAATCTCAAGTAGATAATGTCTGTAAGAAGATAAAAAGGTTTGTGTATGTACTAAATAGACTGAGGAAAACCTCAGCACGGCAGTCTGTTTTGTTAGCATATCATGGCTATGCTATGTGCTAAGGTATGGTCTGCTACTCTGGGGGAATTCGAGTGACGTAAATATAGCATTCTTGTCGCAAAAAAGGTGTGTTCCTCCTTACGTATCCTGAAAGCCTTTCTTTAAAGATTTTGGAATTTTAACACTGCATAGCATGTACATCTTTGAAGTAGGAATATTTGTACGAAAACATCCTAACTTGATTACCCGAGCCAAAGCCTTGTTTCCGCGGAATACGAGAAATGGCGAAAGGCTTGTTCTCAACCATGTATAGAAGACTGCTTTGTTTCATAAAAACTGTTATGGTATGAGTACCAAAATTTATAATAAAATACCATTTTCAATCAAAGATCTCCCTTTTGGAATGTTTCGTAACAAATTGAAATTATGGCTTTTAGAAAAATCGTTTTATTCCATAGGTGACTTTCTATAGGAATAACTACTCGTATATCAATTTAGAAATTGTAAATAATAATACTAATAATACTGCTGACTTACTATTTTTTACTATGACATTTACCAATTAATATTTTCATTTGACCTATTTTTAATTATGACATTTATAAACTTTTGTGTTTTAATTTATTATTAAGTAATTTTTATTATTAGTTTTTATTAAGTTTTCAATTTTGTGTTAATTAAATTATGATTTCACATGCCAGCTAATGGCAAAATAGAAGGACTATAATATTAATTTAGCATCATCATGTAACTCTATTTTTTGTGAAATATAAATTCATTTCATTTGATTTCATTCCTTGATACCACATTAGACTGGAGAACTTATCGAGACAAACCCAATTAACCCAAACTCAAAGAGTTTCCATCATTTGATTGTTGAGGTTCTATAACTACCTTCCGACTGCATTATCAGACCCTAGATAGCACACAAAACCAGAGAACTCATCCTGACAAACCAAATGAACTCAAACTCGAAAGGGTTCCTTCATTTTGTTGTTGAATTCCTGTGACTACCTTCCAGCTCCATCATCAGACCCTGCATACTACATAAAACCAGAGAACTCACCAAGATAAACCAAATGAGCCGAAACTCGAAGGGGTTCCATCATTTTGTTGTTGAGTTCCTGTGACTACCTTCCGGCTCCATCATCAGACCCTGGATACCACATAAAACCAGAAATCTCTTCAAGACAAACCAAATGAGCCCAAACTGAAGTCGCTTAATAAGCTGGCTGTCACGACCCAACCACAAGGCTTGAGCACAAGTTGGCGTGGCTTGCTGGAGGGGAAGTGAAGTGGCTTGGTGGCTGCCTTATGGCGGCACAGATGGCGGTAGTGAGGCTTTACACTCGGCCATCTTGTGACAATTGTTGCTCCCGCAATGAGAAACATCACTGTTAGTGAAACTACTATTATTATGATGATGAGCTAATTTTCCAAGAGGTCTCTAAGATCCTCTGTCTCCAGTTGTTCGTCTGTACTACTATCCCACAAAGGTGCTACGCTTTTATAGAGCCTAAAATCATCTCCAGAGACAAGTCCAATGAACTTCTTGTACCCCCTCAACCCTTTGATGCTTGTAATTTTATATCTGTCTCCCACAACTTGCACAACTACTTACATATGGGTCTGAATAAGGATCATCTAGCTTGGAGTTGACTTTACTAGCACTACTGACTGGAGCTCAAAGCTCCCAAAGTACAAGTCCCCTTTGGTTCGAGTAGCATGAACTCCCGTTTTTTTTCGTCTTTTATTTCTTTACCTTTTTTTATTGTCTCTTCATTGTCCCTGGCCTCTTTGTTTTGTGCTACTGCTTGTGCGCGTCGAGTTTGTACAGGCTGTACAATTTGACCTGGGATATTAACATCGCATATAGACCTACCGGACTGAGCAAACATCAAGTCGTATGATTTATATCCGATTGATGCATTGGGAGTATTGTTAATACCCCATACTACATTTGGTAGACTGCTAACCCCAGCTAACCAGCTTCAGTACACGGTTCAGTAGCTCTTAGTGCATCTAAGATCGTGCGATTTATCCTTTCCACCTGTCCTTTTGCCCGTGGGCAAGCATTAGTGCACAAGTTTGCTTGAACTGTTTCTCGGTTGCTAACCTTTTGAAATGCCTACTCGTATAAGCCTTCCCATGGTCAGAGATTACGCGGTCAGGGAACCAAATAGCTTAAAAATCTTTATCAAGGCACGAATGGTCTCAAGTTTAGTTTACTATACGAGTGGGTTCGAAAATCACAAATTTTGAAAATGAGTCAGTGACAACCAGCATATTATATTGATAACTCTTTTGGTTCTGCAAAATGGCCCAAGGTGATCAATATGTACCATCTTCATGGGTTCAGTTGGTTTAGGTACAGGATGCACTTTACCTTCCTTCTTTCCACAGTCCTCCCTTTCCGCACGAACAGTGAAGGCAGCATGACATGTATTTCCTAATAAATCGAGACATTTTCGGAAACCAGAAATCGGCCTTAATAAATTCCATAGGTACATCGTTTCAGCCCTACATGACCGATATCGTTGTGGTGCATTTGAAGGATATTGCAACGTGCAAAATCCGGAAACCGCCAGACAGTTACCGATAAGGGTATCGTGATACAATCGGTTATCAATAATACTGTAGTTGTTGATAATATCAGAGTCAGTGCACCCACTAATTATCATTAATTATTTTACTAACCCAAGAACAAAGAGACGGCTGTTATAAGTTTAGGGTGTGTATCACTGTGTGTGTGTCTGTCCGTGGAATCGTAGCTCCCAAACGAATGGACCGATTTGGATGCGGTTTTTTTCTCTTCGAAAGCTGATGTGATCGAGATGGTTCTTAGATAAATGAGGAGGGGGAGGGGGAGGGGGAGAAAAGGGGAAAAGGTGGTGAAAATCGTAGCTTTCGCACAAAAGAACTGATTTAGCTGCGGTTTTTTATATTTGAAAGCTGAGGTAAACGAGATTGTTCTTAGCTATAATGGGGGGGGAGGTGGGGGGAATGGGGGTGAGGATCGTAGCTCCCAAATGAATGGACCGATTTTGATGAGGTTTTTTTATGTTTGAAAACTGATGTGATCGAGATGGTTTTTAGGTATATGGGGGGGATGTCAAGAAAAGGGGGGTGAGAATCGTATTTTCCAAACGAATTGACCAATTTAGCTACAGTTTTTCATGTTTCAATACCGAGGTAAACGGGATGGTTCTTAGTTATAATGGGGGGGCAGGGGGCAGGGGGGTAGGGGGGTAGGGGGGCAGGGGGGTAGGGGGGAGGAATAGGGGTGACGACCGTAGCTCTCAAACGAAACGGATGGAACTATTTTTATGTTTGAAAACTGATGTGATCGAGATGCTTCTTAGCTATAAAGGGGTTATATAATTTTTTAATTTGTGCTTGTTTAGTTTTTCATTCTGACTTTGTAACAGATTGACATTGAACTGTCTATATCCTGTTCAGAACGTTCCAAAACACGTTCGACATTTGGCTGAGTGGAAGAGGGCTTAAGCGTGAACTCGACAATTACCGTATTCCTACTTAGTGCATCTACATGTTTCATTCGCTTACCTGGCCTATAGTCAATTCGTAGAGACCTGATTCCACGAATTGCCTGTCGTCAATGTTGAGCGTACGGCTGTGCAATCCATGACTACATGCACATGTTTTCCAAAAGCATTAACGCGAAATCTGCGCAATGATTCCACAACCGCTAACGTCTCTAGCTAGTAACTATGAAACATACTTTATTCCCGGGTTGTGACGCGACTAAAGTAGATACATTACAGGGCGTAGTGTTATCAGTTTGTTTCTGCATTAGGATGCCGGCGATGCCTAGTTTACATGCATCCGTGGGAATTTCTATTGGCAAAGCGGGGTCGTAAATAGCTAGCACTGGCTTACTATATACTTAGCTTGGTTTTGAGCTCATCGAAACTTTATTTTCGTAAGGCGAAATCTTGTGACGAAGTCTTTGTCTTCAAGTGTATCGAAGTTATCTTCTTTTTCGCGAATTCACTTGGGCAGATAAAATACTCTTCTTCATTACTATCTTCAAAAGTTAGATGCTAATAGCTAATGCTCAGAATGCTCTCTACATCTTTCTTTTTAGTCAATACACCAATATCAGCTAGGTATGAAGTAAAAGTAGATACTGATGCATGTCGCATTCGTTTACCGTGGAGCAAAGAACATACTAGATACTTTATTTACCGAGTAATGTTGTTATTCAACATGTGCAGTACAGATGTGCCGCCTCATAAACGCGTTCAAAGGGCTTAAAACCTCCCAAAATCGGGCGTTCAGAATTCGCTTATATCGAATTCGCTTATTCGCTTATTCGAAAACTCGCTTATATGCGTTTAGTTTATGTTGGTGAAAACCAAATTGTCGTTTTGAACTCAGTTAGCCACTTTAAACCAATTTAGCTTCCGTTGATCGCGTAGGCCTCGACCTACGGTCTCGGCCTTCATTCCAGCTTGGCCATCAAGGGCTGCAATGCTGACCGCGCTGTGATGGCCTTGAACTTAACTTAGCTACGCTCTCGACCATCATCATCGCTGCCAGCAACGCAGTCATTACAGACCACGGCAGTAATGTACTATTACATTTTTGTAAAAACATTTTTTTTTTTATAGTCCAACAACTAATTTGTTACAGCGGCGAAAAGATGCAATTTTTACCAAATAAAAACTCATTTCTGAGTATTTTCCTCAATTCACTCGTGTTAATCCTACAACAAACACGTATATGGGAAACATTACAAAAACTAAATACTTTACATTTTGTTATATAAATCAATTTGTATGTGTAACACTTCATTAAGTATTAGACTTACAATTGAGTTACAATTGGCGGTTAATGACGGGTTGGCCGATCAACAAGATGATTCCATTCATCTGAACGTCAGTCAAATAAGCCGTGCACGGCATGTCTAGGCGCATCTAGTCTAAGTCTAAAATTTAGACCTTAGACAATTTAGACTCTAAATTGTACTTTCACCTTTACTGCCATTAAATCCCTTTAACGCGATGTGAGATGGCTTCACATGTAGGTCGAGAAGCTTGGAGACCTAATCACTGAGTATGTTGACTTGGCTACTGGTGTCCACATATGATATTTCGTAGATTCCGTTGATCTTGGCAGTTTTATGTAGATGCCGTTGTTGTTTTGGATTAGTTTTGGTTTTAAGTTTATCTCTTTGGCGCTGGTCGACCCTGGTATTTTCGCCAGTTTTTAGTGTATTGGGGCAACGCAGTGCAATATGACCATGTGCGCAACATTTAAAACAGGTGCGCAGATCGGGTAGGGGGCAGTTTCGTACCAAATGCCCCGTCTTCGTACAGGTTGGACAGGGGTCAGTCTCTACGTTTACGGGTCCTTTTTTTCAGTTCCTTGGTGACATAAGTCCTTGGATACGCGTGCATCGGGCTGAAGCGTCGGCGTGCGATAGTCATCCAGAGCGGATAGAAATCCTTCTATAACACGTCTGGACGATTGCACTGGAAGGCCCTCGCGTTTGATTGTAGAACAGGGGGAAAGCCGGGGGTAATGCACGAAACAATAGCGGCGTTAGACAGCTTGCACCGGAAGCACATGGCGGTTTTAAAATCACTCCGATATATACGGGATACCATGACTAAAAGAGCGACCGTAAAGAGAAGAGGTATATCGTCTCGCTTTTATAACTCTGTAACTATAAGCTCTAGAGATCTAATTTTGATGTAATATTTTATCTTATATAGTCAGCTAGATGATGTTTTATTTATTTTTTGTCAGAAGATAGATCCCCTCTGACTTGAGGAGGCAGGACGCACAGATGATTTTTGTGATCTTTATTTCGGTATAACTCGTGATTTAGATAGAGTAGCGTATTATGATTTGGGTGTTCTTTTAAAGATATCGTTGACAACATTCGATAAAATATGAAAAAGTTTACTTAACACTAAGTAAAATTTTAAAATATAGTGTGGATAAAAGTATAAGTCACAAAAGGTGCAGCAGCGCTATTGAAAAGAAGAAGTTCTGGAGCTCACAACGGTGCCATAAGCTCCAGCAAAGAGCAAACGTGAGGGTTTTTTTGGAGAAATTTTCCGGCGATTTCAGGCAATTGCCTCCTGTAAATATCTATATCTAAACTTATATCAAAGCAGTAAGTAACATAGTCTGTACAAAGAAGATAATTTATAAATACATAAAATAAACAAATGAACCGGAATATAACGTTTTAAAAATTGTGTCTATCTGTTTATCTGTTTGCTTGTTCGCGCATCACAATAAGTGATGGACCGATTGCGATGTGGTTTTCACTGTTGGATAGTGTAGGGTTTGACTTAAAAACTACTTTATATATTAAACCGATAATTAGAAGACAAGTAATCAATAAAAAAAAACAGCTGATGGAATGTTGAGTATTGGTAGCCGCGGGCACAGCTAGTATATTATATGATATTAATATATTGTAAGGAGAAAAACAGGAAGTAGGCGGAGCCTAGAGGCGGGGCTTAGCATCACGTGGTGACTCGTTGGTGCAACACTAGCTGAAACTGGATTCAGCCGGACAGACCTTTTCCTCGGCGAGGCAGCAAGAGCGGAGCGCCACTTTTCCAGTCAGCAGTCGAAGCAGTTAGACGCTCCTGAATATTTCTTGAGTTCCTTAAATTCCCCCCCATTTGATTTTGTAACAGTGTTTAGTTTAATTTGTTGAGTTTAATAATACCTTTGTGTGTGTGTGATCTTGTATATTTTTTTAATAAACCGACTTCTGGTTGCTAATAATATATTGAAGTATCGACGTGACCGTATAACCAGGTACGGGTAATATCGCTCTGGCAGAAGTTATGTTTGGATCTTTACGTTTCATAGCAACTTGCATATACATACATCCAAGTCCTTGAAAACAGAAAAAAACGCATCAAAATCGGTCCATTCGTTTGGGAGCTACGATGCCACAGACACACGGATAGATACATACATACAAACACCCTAAACTTTTAACACCCCTCTGTTTTCCAGTTCGGGGGTTACTATAGAACTTATAATATAGAAGTAAGTAACAAAAAAGTCTATAAAAATAGATAATTTTTTTTTATCTAGTATACTTGAAATAAGCTTTAATGAAGAAGAATATACTTAAAAAAAAGTGTCTTTTTGCGCTTCACGTAAAAACTAGGTTTTGACATAAAAACTGGAGTACATGTTCATCGAATTGAGATACCAATACCACCACCTACCAATTCGATGTAAAGAAGCCGAGCATAGAAAACTGTCCGATGAGTGAAATTTGGTATTTTGTACTTTATAGGTAGGTACTTTGGTCCTGAAATAACACAAAGGTTAACTTTTATGCCTGATTGTCCGCCTTTAGCGACCAAACCGCCGATTTAAAAAAAGTTAAAACTGAAATATCTCATAAACTAAGCGTCTCCGAGGGGAGAGAGGGGTACCAGGGGGCAGCCTTCCTCCCCCTCACCTGTGGATTATGGTGCAACCCAGCCTAAGACTTCACATGTTCATCGACACTAAACTTTTTTCCGCCAAAGAGTTACCTTAGAAAGAGGTACATACTGGCGTCTACGCCTTATACCTATCTTCGTGATATTGACACCTCATTTTTTATAATCGTTTATCAAATTACCCTCCAAACCCCAAAAAAAAAACAATGGCAACGATCTTTATTTCGATTGTGACACCTTGAACTTTTAAGGGGCTGATGGCCTTTTTTTTGTTACCTACTGGATTTTCTCTTGCTTTGACTCGGACTCAGTGACCCAGATTTCATCTTCAGTAATGATCTAGTTCAAAACTTTATCCCTGATTGCGCTACAGAGATCTGAAAAGTCGCGGGAACATTCGGCGCGCTTTGCATTTGCTATGTTTTGAACATTAACAGCACTCGTCTTGTGCTGACCTTAGACATGCCAAGATATTCATGGAGAATACTGCAAATGGTCATAAATGATAAACTAAGTATTTCATCTGTTGTTCTTCAAACAAGCATCCTCAAGAACAAATTTATCAACAACATAATTGACTTATACGGCGATATCTGAGAACTGGCCTCTATCGGCCTGCCAAATGAGTGATCTTCTGCAACTGTCTGTCTTCTTTGTTTGAATAGACCATGCCTTTTATAAATTATTGCTTTTCCAGGGCAAGAGTTACCGTAATCAAATAACATCTCATTCAAATTGATTTGTTCCGTTTTTATTAAAAGCCATAGAATTCCTAATATTTCTATGTTAAAAGCTTATTTTACTTCACTTCACCTCCCTTCGTAACTTAGCGTTCGTCTAGTCTAGATACCTACTTAGATAGAATACTTTACTAGCTATCGTTGCGATCTGCGGATCTCGTCAGGCTTATAGATTAGCCACCAAACAAAGGCCGTTTTAACCCATCTTAAATGTTACAAGGTCTATAACGATCCGTGATAAATTGTATTGAATTGTAGGTACGCCGATCTATGCCTAACTGGTACTACTAGAAGTTAAACGAACCCCAAGGCAAGTTACTTGGTTCGTTAATTGAATGCCCATTCAACAGGTCGTGCTAACTTCGGGGCTATTTCGCGGTTCTTACTTCATCACCATACGAGTAGGTAGCCACAGAAGTTGTAGTTCGGTAGTACGCGAACAATACTCGGCCCCTTTAGTCGCAATGCGAACACTGCAGTAGCTACATACCAGTTGAACGCGTGAAGCTGTTGACTGATAAGCCCTATCACATGGCACATTTATTATTAACTCCTGCTAATGACCGACAAATTAAAAGGACTATTTAAAATTTGTTGTGCTAGAAAATCAAATATTTGGAAGGTGATCCTCATACTGTGAGCCTGTGATAACAAATGCTTTGTTTTGGAAGGTTGTCTGCGAATGTCTGTAAGTATTATTTACTTAATATAAGAAATTGAAAGAAATGGGGTCCTCTTCCTTGTCATAGTGCCAAATCTTATTAGAGGGTAGGTCTCGATAACTACACTCGCGTGCAGCTAAATCGACTCAACTTCTACTCGCGTTTTTTTTTCTGTTAAGTATATTATTTAATGTAAAAATTTTATTCGATTATTTTAAAGTTGGAATCATTAGATCTCCATGAAAAAATAATCGCAAATATCTGACACTTCTTACTGAAAATACGTACAGTTAGAATTGATGCTTGAAAATATTCCTGTCCTAAGTATGCGCCGGGAATGCCTATAAATTATTTTTCTTTAATTTTTATTTAAACTCTATAACCATTATTATTGATTTTACATTTAAATACAAGTATTTGTCTTTAAAGGTTTTCCCACAGCTTGCTTTCAAATTTGTACCAAAAATCGTATAATCTTAAGTATCATCCATACCAATATATAAAAATGAAACGTTGTCTGTTTGTTTGTTTGTTTGGGGAGCTTTCACGCGATAACGGCTGGACGGATTTTGATGAAATTTAGAATGGAGATAGCTTATACCCTGGAATAAAACATAGGATACTTTTTATCCCGGAAAGTTGTAAGTTTCCACAAGAAACCTGGAAAATGTTGATTACTCACTGTAAGAAACGGTTGCCACCACAGAATGGTCTGTAGTTGCCATGGAAACGAAATAACAAGTCAAAAAACATCAAGAGCATTGGTTTCATTTATAATCCCTGAAAAGTAAAGAAAATAGGATGTTTTTTTTCGCGATAAACAGTAGTCCGCGCGTCGATGTCGCGGGCGTAAAAACTCGTATCTCATACAATACTCAATTTATTTTCACGAATATTATGTAATTATAAAGGTGAGATGATAAACTTTCAGTGTCTATAGTTTTTATTGTTTGTTTCGTATTTATGGAATTAGAAAAACACGTTTGCGCGCATGAGGTCTTGAGTCGATTTACCTGCACGCGAGTGTATTATTATATTTTGATCTATCCAAGTCAAACCGATCGTTTGTCGGATAGTAAACGCAATACTGCACTGCTATACTATATTTCGCTCGTTTAAATTAAAACCTTAGCATTTAAATATCATTTTAAGTATCCATCCAGTAATTTATTGCAGGCTATTTGCTGGTTGGCTTTTGTTTAAATAAAATAAAACGAAGCAAGCCTAGATTATGACTGAAGGTTCGGCCTAACCAACGCGTCCGGCTTGCGATCGGGGTGGCGTGCACGGTAGCGATCGGTTATACTGGCAGTAGGTAAGTGTTACTGCAATTGTAGTAGTAACGATGTGTTCAAATTCAAACCAAACGCTTCGATCGCCGTGCCCAGCCGCAGGACGCGATTGATATTTTTTTACACATTTGCTGTGTCTGATTGCTAATTGGTTTCGATCATAGATCTAATTAAGTCTAGACTAGGGGGACTTAAGTCCCCTAGGGGGGAGGGCACTGCTGTCAAAATTATTAACATCTCATGATCAAGGAGAAAACATAAAATATATAAATAGATCAAATCAATACAATTTGGTCATCTAAGTATGCTTTGAGTTTGAAAAGGAAATTTCCCTATCATGTGCCGAAGAGTTAAATTAATCTCACATGCTGGGAAAAGGAAATTACATTCTGACTCCACCGTCGTTAAGCCATTCAGTGGCTCTCGGGGTCTGACAAACTGACACCAGAGGCCAGCACTACTTCAAATGACAAATAATGTAGTTATGTCTAATTTACGTTATGTTTATTGTATCTTTTTCAGCATTGGCGTGAGATCCTCAGGGTCGCGAGATGGTCAGTCGGAAATCAGTCGTTTTCGTAATTACCTCATGCCTTGTTATTTATACATTTTACCATAATTTACAATACAATAATGTATATAAAATAAATATAGACTACGATATAGAGAAAGTCAGGAGAAGAGAACCTATTTACATCTACAATGGTAAGTGAAAACGTGTATGTACAAATATAGGTACTAGTTTTGTGGGAAGATTTTCAAACTGTAGTCAAAAACTTATAAACTTTGCTTTGGGGGCAAATACAGCTTCCGATATGATACCTAACCAAAAAAACTCAAAATAACAAAATGAAAAAGTTATAATCGACTTCAAATAGATGTTCTGAAAAACAATTGAACACATTTTCATTAAATTAATAATTACAGATTAACAGAATTATTGTTTTGTTTTAAAATGGGACTACACTGGTCTTCAAAGGTCCTTTCAAATTAATAAGAATCATCAAAATCGGTTCTTAAATCCTGGAGATGTGAGATAACAACCAGAAATAAAAAACATAACGTAAAATTGAACACCTCCGTTTTGAAGTCGGTTAATTAAAAGAATTTTATTGTAAAATCTGTTTTTTCCCAAAAGATCCGTTACGATCTGTCCAAGTTTCACTGCCTATGAGAAAGGAAGAGAGCGATGGTAGCCTAACGGTTCAATAGTGCAACTTAGAATCCATCGATACCGGGTTCGGTCCTAAGCTCCGCACCAATGACTTTTCTAAGTTATGTTTCCATCGCTCCGTGCTTCGGCTGGGCGGCCTGACAAACTCTGACACCAGAGGCCAGCACTCATACGACTAACAAACAGAAAAGAAAATATTCCTTACGACAATTTCCCACTATCAATGGTTGTGACAGTAGTAGTAGGCTGCTTATCAATGATGTCTGGTGTCGCTTATAGTCTAGTTAATAAAGAAATTGTAGAGTGCGTGAGCAGGTAGCTAAGCGATTCCTTTAGAAATTTGTTCAGGGGCTAAATTTTCTACAACTTTTATTCTATACACTTTACCGAATTCTCAACCGTTTTTAACCCCCGAACAAAGAGACGGGTGTTATAAGTGTAGGGTGTGTATCGCTGTGTGTGTTTGTGTGTGTGTGTGTGTGCGTGTATGTGTGACTGACTGTGTATTGATTTTGATGAGGTTTTTTCATGTTTGAAAACTGATGTGATCGAGATGGTTCTGAGCTATATGAGGGGGGAGGGGGGGGGGGGGGGGGGAGTTGAGAAATGGTGGGTGAGAATCGTATCTTTCAAACGAATGGACGAATTTTGATGCGGTTTTTTTTATGTTTGAAAACTGATGTGATCGAGATGGTTCTTAGCTATATGGAGGGGAGGGGAGATGTTAAGAAAAAGGGGGATTTGGAATAGTATTTTGCCAAACGAATGGACCAATTTAGCTGCTGTTTTTCATGTTTCAAGTCTGAGGTAAACGAGATGGTTCTTAGCTATAATGGGGGAGGAGGAGGAATATGGGGGGAATAAGGTGGTGACGATCTTAGCTCCCTAACCGATGGAACGCTTTGTAAGTTTGAAAACTGGTGTGATCGAGATGCTTCTTAGTTATAATGGGGGGTGGGGAGTCGGGGGTAATATAAATTTTTAGTTTGTGCTTGTTGAGCTATGCGCTTCGGAAAAGTGAAAATAAAAGTTATTCAACATGACGGGCAATTACATCATGTGAAAATTAGCTCAATTTATCTAACTAAAAACTTTACTTTTCCAAAGCGGGTAGCTCGAAAACGATTGAGAATTCGAAAAAAGTGTTAAAGTTAAAAGTTTGAGGAAATTGTATGGCCTTTCAATTAGTCTTAGAAACCTTTTCCTTATAACGCACTGTTTTTGAGATATCAGAGAAAAACTCAAAAGTGGGAACTTTGTGCCCCCCTCCCCATTCCGGCTCACCTCCTAGACGTCAGGACTTGTACTATTTTCACTCCTTAAGTACCCTGAACTGAAGGAATCGGTTAGGTTAGGCTCACGCACTCTACGCCCACAGGCTACGGCATTCGTTGATCGAACTATTACAGGTATAATTGTCAAGTATTTATTACACCGACCAATGCTTAATATTTTATTTCAGCTTTTGAATTATAAGTCAAAAACTTCTTACAAACCATTGACAACATTTGCCATTTTTTTATTTTTTTTTTACAGGAACAGAAGACTTCCTAATAAACACCACAGGGTGCTACATACCAAACTATGCAAAAACATTCGTTTTCAAAGAATCAAAATATTACGATAGGACGTGTGGTGAACGGGCTATATTTATTAAAAGGGTGGGAAATGACGAAATAGCTTTCCAAGTAGATGCCAAGATAATGAAGAAATATTACAGTAAAAAGAAAATAACCTGTTGTTATAAGTTCGCCAGTAGATCTAACGTCAGTGGTCTAGAAGATAAGCAGATAAGGTAATGTCATATTATTAATTTTGGGAAATTGTTTTATTATATTTTGTACTAGCTGCGCCCCGCGGTTTTACCCGCGTGTATTATGACCATGATATTGAAATGTAGATCCGTTAAGACGTTTGAGCGTGAAGGAGTAACAAACACACACACACACACACACACACACACACACACACACACACACACACACACACACACACACACACACTTCTAAAGATAAAATATAGATGGCGCTTATCGGTTTTATGCATTTTATGACGTTTTGTATTGTATAGCTGTCAGCAGTTCTAATGTATGAAGTTCTGCATCGCGCAAACGAAGTTTTCCGCTCGTTATGAGAGTATTCATTTTTAAAACTAAGCTCTGATTGGCATGTTTACGACAGTGGCTACACTTCTTTCTGTTATAGGTATCTAGACGTCTGTCGCAGCCATAGATAAGTAGTGTTCTTTTGAAAGCATTGTTCCCTTCATGTCGCAGCAGATAGCAGACGGCCAAACAATGTTTTGTTTGCTAGAAAATTGGCGCAGCGCACTCTCTTTTACTTCCGCCAAAACGCTCTTTGTCGTGGCGCGCGTCGTAACAGAAAGCCAGTAAACAATAAGGGTTGGCTACGGTTATAGGTACACCCTCCGTCTTGCCTGCGCGCATACTTGTACTGTGTTAGCCTTATTAGTTATACTATGCCTATACAAACTACTTTACACAGGTAAGAGTGTACGTGAGGACGCTGACAACGACGACATCATAGTTGCTCGCGCAAGCTCACAAGCTATGATGAGAGAACTGTGCAGTCCAAGATTCAGGGCGGAACACGGAACCGCGCAGGCAAGTCGGACGGTGTATACGGAGCGTTACACTATTGTACAGATGTTTTCAGGAAGAGTCAAAAGTGACGCCACAAGGCAAATGTGAAGACAAACATGTTACCAAAATAAAGCCCCGTCTACACCCTCCGTCTTGCCTGCGCGGTTCTCAAGTAAAACCATGCTAGCTGAGAACAGACAGTCCAATCTTCGGCCTTCAAGGGCAGAACCATTTTTTTTAAATTTTGCACGTGGAAAGTACCAACACCGAATATTCCGGAAAACGAGAGAAATAGGCGCAGCCATGGTACAGCTAGTAGTCTTAACAAAGCTCATGCTATATAATCAGACTGAGCTAAGCAGCTAGCTCAGTCTGACTGAAATAGTACCTACCTAGGTAAGTATAGGTTCAAAATCTTTGTTATGATAGTGAAGACGTGTTACTTGTTTTATTTTACAGCTACACAAAATGCAAGCTTTTCAAAATTGGTACAAAGATAACGCTGAAAGAAGAAGTAATTACAGTTACTTGTGTCACTCCTTCGAACAAAAAAGAATTCTTCTCGCGGTCTATTGTTTACGAAGACGCCTACGTATTTGTTAAGAAATTGGCGACGGAGAAGCAAAGAGCTGCGGAGAAGAGCTGGAATGTCCTACTGCTAGGAATGGACACTATGTCCCGAGCTAGGCTTCTGAGTTCCATGCCTGGCACATTTGAATATTTACAGAAGCACCGCTGGCTGGATTATAGGGGTTATCAAAAGGTAAAGTTATGCAACACAAAGCTATCCATACCAATATATAAAAGTGAAACGTTGTCTGTCTGTTTGTTTATTTATTTGTTTGGGGAGATATCAGCGATAACGGCTGGACGGATTTTGATGAAACTTGGAATGGAGATAGCTTATACACTGGAATAAAACATATGACACTTTTTATCCCGGAAAATTGTAAGTTTCCACGGGAAAACTGGAAAAATGTTGCTTACTCGCTGTAAGAAACGGTTGCCATGGAAACGAAATAAAAATTATGTCAAAAAACATAAAGAGTAGTGTTATACCTACTTTTGCATTGGTTTCTAATATTCTAGAAGAACATAGGATGTTTTTTTCGCGATAAACAGTAGTCCGCGCGGACGAAGTCGCGGGCGCGGTAATAAATGCTCATAATCAATACCTAAAGTTTAACACGTACCTATATTGTTTTAGGTTGGCTTCAACACTTTTCCCAATTTAATGGCAATCCTAACAGGAAAGAATCTCAGCACAATTTATAAGGAATGTGTACCTGGCATGCATCTATGCAACGACCTTATAATATGGAGCAAATTCCGTAGAGCTGGATACGTTACTGCCTATGGAGAAGATTACTTAGGCCTACCCGATACTTTCGCCAGGTACAACGGATTTAAAACACTTCCTACCCATCACTACATGCGGCCTTTCTTTCTCACTGGAGAAAAACGAACAGGCAATTTGATTTGCACTAGGCATAAGCCATCGTCAAAACATATACTTGACTATGCTTACGAATTTGCCAATACCTATAAAAAACACAAGTTCTTTGGGACATTTTGGCTGAACTCGTACAGTCACAATCTCGACAACATTCCTACACTGCTGGACAACGACATGGTCAGTTTCATGGAACAGCTGCGTAAGACCGGCGTAACGAACAACACAGTAATCATATTGCTAAGCGATCACGGAATCAGATACGGAGATATGAGAGTACCTATAGAGTCTTACTACGAGGAAAGACTGCCGATGTTTTTTGTTTGGATGCCGCATGAGTTCCGACAACTGAACGAAGGGAAATATTATAATTTACAGCTAAACCAGAATCGATTAGTGACGCCTTACGACCTTTACGTAACATTGGGCGAAATATCTAACTCATCTGATATTGAATCGGAAGCATGTCCTCAATGCACAAGCCTGTTCGCAGAGAAGTCAGCGTACAGAACGTGTGCAGACGCTGGCGTCAGTGACAAATGGTGTAGTTGCCATGACATCACCAAAGTATCAGACAGCAAAGAAAGCGGAGTTCAAGCAAGTTTGCAAGTAGCCGTAAAATACATTCAAAACATCACAGACTCGGTTAAAACAATAGATTGCATGGAGTGCTGTTCGTTACGAATGGACACAGTTTTAAGAAGCCACTCTTATACCAGCAATGGTAAGACACATTACGTGGTAGCGTGGCAAATGGCTCCAGGCAACATTTCATTCGAGGCCACTGTTGTTAAGGATGGCAGTGATTTCACAATTTTACAGCCAACAACTACAATATCGGAATACAACAGGCATGGTAATTGTGTGATGAACCCTAACGACCGTCAGTTTTGCGTTTGTAGGCCAGCTAAGTGCACCAGCTATGTGGACGTTTGACACGTATCCTGAACCTTACGGAACAGTATAAATAATAATCTTACGGGAAGAACTAGACACTTGAGGATCTCGATGTGAGAGATCTTTATCTGACTTTAGCGTACCTATTGAGAAAAAACATGAGCATTCTCGCGAGCTGCTCTATCTGAATGCACATGCAGAGTAATAGTAAAAGTAAATATGCAGAATAAGAGTTATTTGTTGAAACTCAATGACTCATAAATAAAATACATTATAAACTTTCCATAGATTTCTTTAATTTGTGTTAAATGTTAAGGTTTTTTCAAACAGCGAAAACAGCGAGGCGCAATATTTTCAAACATCAAAGAATTGCACTCGCACTTCTGTGACAAGGTTCAAACGAGACGCCATACAAATTAAATTATCTTCGCTACACTGTCTGCTTAGAAAAGTCTTCTTAATTCTTAACATTATACCTTAAACATACCACAATAAATCTAACTAGTATGTATGTAAGATAAATTATGATATTTTTATTATCACATTAAGTTGCCAATGAGACAATGGTTTGTAAAATAATTTATAATGCCCTGCATCATTACTATAGTATTTCATTTTGTACCATCAAAATAATTAAATATTAATTAATACATTTCATGTAAATTATGTTGACAAACACATACATATTCACAATTTAAAAAAACTTAAATATACATGACATAACACACAACTTATATCAGATCTAGTCAAGCATACAACGCGGAAACGCACGAGATAAATAAAAAATATGCACTCAATTAAAATGTAATAAGTAATCTATACTAAACTTGTGAAAGGAGTAACGAAAGATATGTACAAAGAAGTTTTTTTAACTACTACCAAAGATAAAAAGTATCTTTGCTACTACCTTGTTACGAGTGCGGATGCACTGTATGCGCGTGGTCGTGCGCTTGGTAGCTTTTTCGCGCGCGATTAAGGTAAATGTAAAGGTAAAGTAAATGGCTATAATAGTACAATCCTAGAGGGCATTTTTTAATTTTAATCTGTGGTCTTAGAACGAGCTAAATGCAAGAATATGAAGTTTAATAAAATCATGTCTTGATTGATTGTTCGCGCATCACGTAAAAACTACTGGACCGATTGAAATGTGGTTTTCACTGTTGGATAGCTTAGCTTTTGACTTAAAAGCTGGTGTACTTAATATCTCAATAAGATGAGTAGAAGCTGACCAATCGTTAAAAATCTTTTGGACGGTTCACAGCTAAATTACCCTAAAATCGGAAAGTATTTGTCACTGTAAAAGCCCGTACATTGGTTAATCTTAGGTTTACAGTAGCAAATTTCCGTTAGGAGTAGGTAAAACGATATTTTCGGGCTTTTACCATTAGACATTAAATGCTAGGTGCACGATGGACTGACATTGTAGCCATCGCAGGAAGTCGGTGGATGGAAGTGGCACAAGATCGCTCGTCATGGCGCTCTTTGGGGGTGGCCTATGTTCAGCGGTTGACTTCTAAGGGCTGACATGAAATGCTAGGTTTTTAACAGTGATGGCTGGTAAACGTTGGTTTTGGTTAGATTAGGTTAGGTTTTTTTTTTTTGCTAGATATGGGGAATTGCTCATGGTTGCCGCGGGAAAGCGGTTATGTAGAGGAATGGTTAGGTTAGTCTTTTTCAACATTTACCATGTCACGTAATGTTTAAGATTTACCAAGTGAATCGTAGTAAAAGTTCGAATTTAAAGATGATCACCTAACTGTTTGGACTTTTACCTTAAAGAATTGGTAAATCTTGGGTTATACTATTAAATCTTAGAATTTACCGTAGTTCGGGATTTTAAAGTAACATAAATGATAAACTAAGACTAGAGTAACTCCCGTGTGCCAATTTTTCCTCATTAAGTACAATGCTTGAAAATGACCTTTTTATGGTAAAAATTGTAGATGGGGAAAAATATAGGAGTTATGTATTTTCTAGTTTTGCAAGTCTGTAGAGGTATTAAAACCACATATTTTTAAAGTATTTTGAGACTCCTAATTTATTTAGAAACTGATATATTAATGTTTATAAAAAAAAACATTGTTGCCACCAAGCCCGATAGATTTCGGAAGTAATTTATAAACGTTTATAATTAAAAAGGTACGTGAGGTTCGAATGTAAATTTATAAGGACGACTCGCCCCGGCATCACGCACAGGGCCCTATTTCATAAAACTATAGTAGACTGACAAATGTCAATCGACAAATGTCAGTCAAACTACCGAAATGCGTTTCATAAAAACTCGACAATTCATCCAAAGAATTGTCAAAATATTACTATATGCCGGTCACCACTATTGTTTCATAAAACAATAGTAGTGACCGGCAGTCAACCGACAATTGTCTAACAAATGTCAATAACAAACGTTTCATGAAACGGCGGTTGCTTAAAAATTACCACGATTTGTAGAATTGTCGTGACAATTGTGACAGCCGAAGCTTTACCCATCACACTACTATGACTGGCATTGTGAAATGCAATATGACTGACAATCGTCAGTCCTGTCGTGATTGTTTGTTATATGAAACGCAGGTTTGGCGTATTCGACTGACATTTGTAGTTTTATTATGATTTGTCGCTTTATGAAATAGGGCACAGGTAGCGCTCACATCGCGGCATTATTCTTACTTTTAGCATTATTATAACCATCGTAATTCGTAAAAAATACGCCAGTAAGCGTAACTCAAAATCTTCCGAACGCAACGATCGTTGTGTTTTTTGACCATAGACAACTGCTTTATTACTCACGTACTTGGCAGACTTGCTATTATTTCGTTTCCATGGCTCTTTCCGTCCGTTCATTATTGTACTCGCTAATAATGTAGCTTTCTATAAATGAAAGAATTTTTAAAATCGGTTCAGTATTTTTTGAGTTTATCCATTACAAACAAACTTACAAACAATCAAATATTTCCTCTTTATAATATTAATGTACTCGTAGATATGCAAATGTTCTAAGCTGTATCGCTAGATACACATTACTTACTACCAGAATCTATATGTTTGTTTCTAAATAATTTAAGCCTCGAAATACTTTTTAACTCCGTGATTTGTGAACCGATTTCAAAAATTATTTTTTTGTTTACAAGGATATACTTTCAGATTGGCCCCATAGAAATTTTATCAAAATCTGTTCCGTAGTTTTTTAACCAGTTCCAATAATTAAAAAAAATGCTTAGAGCGTTCCCGAAGTACGAGCTTTTGAAGTCGGTTGTTCACGTTTTTGTCAAAAAATAATTATTAGAAATGTGGTTTTAATAGCACTACAGATCCTCATCCTACGAATAAGTAATAATACGAGTATAGAATGGAATCTTTTTTTGACCGGGCCCCAAATGCCGCGTTATAAATACCTATTTCTCCATTCATCTTTATTTATTTTTTAAATCAGCAATAAGTATGAAAAAGTCTGTACAAAGAAGATATTTTTAAAAATGGTCTGCGGCAAGTACTTAAAATAAGCTACAAAACATATATTTTTTCAATAGTGTCTGTCTGTTTGTCTGTATGTTTGTTCGCACATCACGTTAAACTACTGGACCGATTGCGATGCGGTTTTCACTGTTGGATAGCTTAGGGATTGACTTAAAAACTGGGCTACTTGGTATCTCAATCCGATGAGTAAAAGCCGAGCAATCGCAATCTTTTCGACGAATAAAGGAATTTTGATCAAATGGTCTTGGAATAGCACATAGAGTAGGTACTTTTAACCTAGAGAAATGACCACGCGTGCGAAGCCGCGGGCACAGCTAGTAAGTAAATAATATTGAATTCACACCCATTATACCTAGCCCCAAGATACCCTGTACTATGGGTACAAGACGACGGATAAACATACATATAGGAATATTATTATTATTATTATTTTATTATTACATCCATGACTCTGAAATTATTGCACTTTGCGGGATTCGAACCCGCAACCGTTTGATTTCGTTGTTAGGGTCACTAGCCACTAGACCAACCGATCGTCATCATTTCGTAACGTTTATTCTTTTGACTGTATGAACAAGAAAAATGATTGAAATGGACAGGATAATCTAATAGTTTTTCTGAAGTAAAAACCAACTTCAATCGCAACCCTAAATAATCTCAAATATTGTATCCATAAGTCTGTAGAGAATAATGATACTTTAATATTTTATATAGGTGGCTAGCTGCGCCCCGCGGTTTCACCCTCGTTGATGATGGTGATGCCCCAGTATAGCGTTCCATACTCGTTTTTCCTGGTTCTCTATTTCCCCAAGGGATTATTTAACGAAACCTATTAAATATTTACGTTCATTGTTTCTTCTAAACAAAACTGCATACTATTAATACACAAGTTTAAAACATTGTTACGCCCAGCCAAAGCAAAGAATAATTGACTGCCTAGCAGACCGTCACTTTATTCCTGTTTGAATATCCCTACATGGCATTTAAATAATATTTCATTACTCAAGTCTAGTTTTAACGTGTTAATAATCGACACCTCGTCACAACACGTCACTCAAACGCTAACTTAAAACCAATAATGATAAATAAATTCTATTAGTGAAACAGTGGCTTTGCCTTTATAAATGAAGTTTAGATTTAGCATATACATAAATAAGCAGTAACTCCACATATATTAGTCAGATATTAGACAGTATACTTGGCCTCAGATGCGAAGCCTTCACTCGTATATCCTGAATAAATTCTGAATAATTCCCTTCAGACTCTGATAATAAAAACAAAATTACCTCATACTTATGTTAACAAATGCAAAATACCTGTATTAGACTTCACAATAGTATAAGAATCATTGTACTTTATGCTAGCATGCTTTTAGCTGAGCCTGGAGACTTGGGTCTGCTCGGGAATATCACGAATAAGCAGAGCTGAGCCACGGCCAGCACAGCACCTATCAGGTTTGGCGTCTGAAACAAAACATAACAGCTTTTTAACTTTCGCTGATTGAATTCATGTTCATTTCCATGGCAACCGTTCAATCGACATTTTGTAGCTTTCCAGTGGAAACATACAATTTTCTGGGATAAAAGTATCCTATGTTGGTCTCTATATTGTACAGTACTTATTTACAAAGTTTCATCAAAATCGGATCAGCAGTTTTGGCGTTAAAACTCCCCAAACAAACAGACAGAAAACGTTTCACTTTTATATATTGGTGTGTAATAAATATTGTCTAGTAGTTTCGTATCCACCTCAACATTGAATGGTCATTTTATTACAATAAGTAGAATGAATCATAGCATAGCATGATAGTAGGTACCAACCAATTTCCTTTTAAAATAGATAAACAGGGAATTTCTGTAACTGTATGATTAGATTACTGTAAGTAGGTATTCAACATTAAATTTAACTGACTGTAGCATTTCCGAGAAAAAAAACCATTAAAATAATATCTGTGTTGATTCAGGTGATGAATAAAGTTTCAAGGTTCATGAGCCTCTCGTTGTGTAGCAGTTTGGTTAACGGACTACATTTCCTTCATGTATCTACATCTATACTTATAATAAAGCAATAGGTACGAAAAAGTCTGTACAAAGAAAATACATTTAAAAAAAATGGTCTATGGTACTAAAATAAGCTACTGAACAAGAACATAACATTTTTAAAAAACGTACTGTCTGTTTGTCTGTAAGTTTGTTACTACTGGACCGGTTGCGATGTGGTTTGCACTGTTAAATAGAAGCCGAAGCACTGTAAGGAAAGGTTGCCAAGGGAACGAAATAATAACAAGTCTGTCAAAAAACATCAAGAGTGTTGGTGCTATAATTATGCATTGTTTTTTTTTTAAAACCAAGAAGAAAATTGATGCTTTTCTTCGCGATAAACTATATTCCGCGCGGACGAAGTCGCGGGAAAAAGCTATTTTTTGCTTTTTAATTTCTCCAGAATTTCTAAACCTATTTCAATAATATTTTTTTTATTTGATAAGTTCAACCTCCAGGGTCTCATAAACAATTTCATCAAAATTGGTTCAGTTTTTGAGTAAATCCATATAAAGTAGATTCTTTGATTCAAATAAAAATGTGCAATCAAAACATTGCAAGTAGGTATTTTGTTCCATAACTGAGAAAAGTAAGACAAAAAAAAACTTTATCCTCTCATTTTGAAGGGTGGTTAATTTTGATCGACTACTTAACATACTACTATTAATTAATTTAATTAAAACTTACAGTCATAAAAATATCTGCATCGAGGTAGCCATATAGCAACCAAAGTGTTGATACAAAGAATGACATCAGTATCATAGGAAATGGAAGACATTCTGTGTTCCGAACTTTTATCACATGGTAAAGCTTGCTCAAAGGTGCTGCTACAGTCATTAGGGTAAGATAGCAAGCAGCACATCCTGAAATAAAAATGTAATCATAATATTATTTGGTGGTTTTTATGGATAAGTTGAGTATGGCTTCAAATATCTATCTATACTTATAATAAAACTGTTGTTATTTTAAATTATTTTATTAAATAAATATATATATTATTAACAGGTCGAATTCTGTACATTGAAGATATTTAGTAAAAAAAATTAAGGCTGTTCTGTATTGCATACTGAAGCCAAAACTATATTTTTTTCCATTTTTGTCTGTCTGTCTGTCATCAAGCTTTTCAGCTTGATGACAGACAGACTGCTAAATGAATTCAAATGAAACTTGGCACAATTTGATTTCATACTACGAGTGGGATACTTTATATCCCGAAAAATTAAAGGGTTCCCGCAGGATAAGGATTGAAAGTTATTTCAATGAATACTTATCACGCTGAAACTACTGGCGGATTTTGATGCAACTTGGCACAGTAATAGTTAATATGATGGGTGTAAATTGAATACACTTTTAATCCCATAAAAGTAAAGGGTTCCTGCAGGATAGGGGTCCAAATTCTGTACATTTGTAATATTTTTAGGAGGCTGTTATATATTCAATATTAAAACCAAAACTTTTTTTTTATTTGTCTTTCGGTCTGTCTGTCTATATCCTGGCCGCGCATCACGCCGAAACTACTGAATAAATTCAAATTAATCTTAGCATGATTTGAGTTCATACTACGAGGTAGGACATTGGATACTTTTCCTAAAGTTTTTTTTTTAAAAATGGTCTTGGGTACTTAAAATAAGCTACTGAACAAGAATATAACATTTGTAAAATTCGTGTCTGTCTGTTTGTTTATTAGTTTGTCTGTATGTTTGTTCGCGCATCACGTAAAAACTACTGGACCGAATGCGATGCGATTTTCACTGTTAGATAGCTTAGGGTTTGACTTAAAAAATGGGGTACTTGGTATCTCAACCCGATAAGTAGAAGCCAAGCAACCAATAAAAATATTTTCGATGGCTGAAGAAATATTGATCAAATGTTGGTATATTGGTATTTTCTAAAGATAGATGGCGCTAATTAGTTTTTACATATTTTATGATGTTTTGTTTGTACTGACAGTTGTAATGTATGTACTGCATTGCGCATACGAAATTTTCAACTCGATAAGAGAGTACTTATTTTTAAAGCTTTAATTGGCCTCTTTACAACAGTGGCTATACTTCTGTGATTTGTAATATTAGTGTGATTAATAGATGATTGTACACATCTTATATACTTAAAATAAAGAAGTAAGAAAAAGTCTGTACAAAGAAAATAATTTTTAAAAATGCTGCTGAAAACTTAACACATTTGTTGGACTTAATGTCCAACAAATATTTTCACATCACATGCATCACACTGTCACATAAGCTCACTCCTGCAACCCTGTAGCTTTGCAGGCGATATATGAGATAAGTGGTATGCCTATTGCGTAATACAAATTTACGAACAACATTATCACAGCTATCTAGGATTTATTTACGAAATATAGCTGACCAAGTTAGTGCAACTTTGTTAGCATATTACCTAAAAACTATTGGACCAACTGCTATGTGTTTTTTGGGTAACTTAGGATCCTGGCTATGGAACCCTAAGTCTATGGGCCGTTTTAATAAACCGATCTCAACTCCAAGAGCGCTCTTTAGAGCGATCTCAAGATGCGAATCTAATTAATAAACACATCTTAAGCTGTTGATTGAGATGCCGTAATCAGCTGAGTTAGTGTTTAATAATAAATCAATCTCGACTCTCAAGGGCGCACTTGCAATGTGCTTTGATGCATGATGTTGAGTGCAGTCGATCCGTGACTTGAGAGTGTGATTGCCAGTTGCTAGAATCAAGGATTTCGAAAATATTATGTCAGAAGTTGATAATTATAATTATGTTAACCTCCATTATAAGAATATTTTTATATTCCTCTGGGAATAAACAAATTTATTTGGCATGATTGCGAAAAGATCCAAAGATTTGGTAGATATCAGAACCTGGCGAGGACTCGCTGAAGTCTAAAAAGATCCAAAATCGTAACCAAAGGATACGCGCTGGAAATACTGCATGGCCAATAAACAAACTTTTATTTTCATAAATTATAGTCATTCATTGATGAGTTGCATTAAGTTCTTTAATAGATAGTGTAACTTTGAAAATATGGACAAATATTATGGTTTACATTCTTTCTACAAAAAAACTAATGTAAGGTTATGATAATTATGTAGAAAATAAACATTACATTTAATATAATCGCATTTAATTTAATTCAACTACATCGAAGTAATACATTTTAACCTTTCGCTATATCTTATTTGAGCAAAAACCAAACTTTCAATAAAGAAAATAAATCATTCATTCGTAGTTCATTCAATCTTGCTCTCAAGTTCTGGTTTGTGACGTAGCATCTTGAGATGCGGCTCTTGAAAGCGACATGATCTGAGATGCTCTTGAAATGTCTTTATTAATCAGCGACAATCTTAGGATGCTGATCACAACTTGAGAGTGTATCAGTTGATATCGCACTTGAGAGCTCAACCAAGAGTGAATTATTAATACGGGCCTATGTGTGTCCAACATGCACTTGGATGGTTTTTCATTAGATATATATTAAAATGATTTCATTAAATTTAATGAGACAGTAAAACAGTCACTTGCATGCAGCTAAACCGAATCAAGACCTCAGCGCACAAATGTTATTTTCTAATTCAAAAAATAAGTAACAAATAATAAAACTTTACCATCTTACCTTTATAATTACATAATTTTTGTGAAAATCAATAGAGTATTTTTTGAGATAAGATACTTAAAATAATATGATTTTTGTACAAAAAATAATTTGAAAGCAAGCTATGGGAAAACTTTATAAGAAAAAAACATTTATTTAAATGTAAAATCAATAATAATGGTTATAATTTGATAAAATTTAAAGAAAAATAATTTAAAGGCATTTCCGGTGCATACTTAGGAGAGCAATATTTTCAAGTATTAATTCTAACTGTATGTATTTTCAGTAAGAAGTGTCAGATTTTTACAATTATGTTTTCATGGAGACCTAGGGGCCGTTTGTTTTGTAGCAAATGGCGAAATTAACTGTTAAAAACTCTACATATAATCACATTTGCCGTTCCCTTTGGACATTTGTGTGCGAAATAAGTGTTCTGAACTGTTTTTGATCACCGTTCCTTTTGCTTGTTTAGATGACATGTTGACATAGGAAAATCGACTTTATTCTCTTTACCATAGGGTTGTTTTTCATTTGGTTTGGAAAGCCAAAAGTTGCAATGTTGAAAATGTTCAAAGAGAATGGCTTGTTAAATATGTACATTTCGAAACTGCCCACAACGCCATGTCATCATCTCGAACTCAGGGCTAATGATTCCAACTTTCAAATAATCAATTTAATTTTTCAATTAAATAATAATAACAAAGATAAAAAAACATCTTTGATTTCGCTCGTTGATTGCTTAGTCGATTTAGCTGCATGCGAGTATAATATATTATAATCTATACAAAAATTATATGGATCAGAATTTAGACTTACCAAGCATACTCAGCAGTCTTTCATTATCGTCTTCAAACGATATATATCCATATACAAATAAGCCCAAAACCACACAAATTAATATCTGCTTTAAGAGAGACGATTTCTTGAATGAATATTTGTAGAACACAATAACATATGACGACATCAATGTTATACCAATTGCATTCACAAAAACTATTTTATCATCATCTTTAGTAGCCCCATACAAAAGCCATAAGCCAGCACTGCAACAAACCAATTAAATCAAGATTTTATGTCATGATTACACATACAGTAATAATTGTTATTTTATTATTTTATTATAGTACTCACGACAGTACGCCGCATAAAAAAGGTAGAGGCGACGCATCAGCAGTAGTTTTATTTACGACATACTGCTTGCAAACCAAACTGAAACGAATGTGAAAAGGTAAGTAAACAGACAAAACAGCTGATCAAAACTAAAGTAAAAGTAGTGATACTTACACGCCAGATAAAAATTGTAATATAGTCGTAATTACGGCTACATTGCCGACGAAATTCTTTAATACTGACGGGTTTATTAGAGCCATTGTGTGCAAAGAGAATAATTTACAAAATGATGTGGCTCGTAGGTTTAATCCTGTAGTTATTTTTTTCAGACTAGAAGAAGCCAATGAGTAAAATTATACACCTTTATAGAGCTTTGTTTTCATTTTATAATTTAGATGAGCTTTCTGTTTCAACTCCAACATTTTATGCTCTCAATCAAGTTTCAATTTCGAATTTTCGAATATGTACACGACATTATTTTATTTCAAGTTTCACCTTTGCTTGACGCTTGACGCAAAGCTTGACGTTTTGACGCTAATTTGCTTTGCTTTGCTTGCCATACGGGCCGTTCGTTTTGTAGCAAATGCCGAAAATAACTGTTAAAAGCGCTAAATATGCGTTCGCTTTGGACATTTGAGCGGAGTAAAACAGAAAGCGACCATCGACAAAAAACACATTTTGAGATACAGCCGTTTAGATGGGTTTTCTGCTTTTTGCAACAATTCGTAATTTAGTTTTTTGCAGAACGCATCCATAGAAATGGTCTCCTTCAGCTTGTTGAGGTTTGAACAACAACCGAGAGATATGCAAAGCCAAATCAATGGTGATATTCTGCAAATTGTATTAACCATATAAAATAAACCTAGAACGACTTAAGGGATTGTTATACTCGCATGAGTTCTTTCCATAGCGCCCTGCCCCCTGTGTGATGCTACACGAGATCAAAACATGGACGAAATCTTATCAAGAAAAATATTATAATACACCAAAAATATTTTTGCAAAACTAGACCATTGCTGTGGTCGGCTTCTGCAAATAAAAAATGGGAACTATTCCATTATAAATAAAATTTGCAGAAGCCAGACCAACTTCGATAGTCGGATTCTGCTTACCTCTTTTAGGGATATTTTGCTAGACCATCCCCTAAAATGGTCGGCTTTAACACAAAAAATGGGTGATAATGGCATGTGGTCTTAATGGACAATTTAATATCTTGACCTCAGAATGTGCTTTGAAGAAACGTGTCTTTGGAATACGTAAAGTAAATAAAACCTTAAGTCATAGGCATTATAACTCATTTTCTCAAAAAAGAGGGTTGGTCGCTTTCTACTTAACTATGCTCATTTGTGGGCGAAATTAGCGTTCTGAACGTTTTCGATCATCGTCCGTTTTGCATGTTTCGATGACATGTTCATCGACTTTATTCCGTTAAAGATAGGGTAATTTTTCATTCGGTTTGGAAAGGATCGGTAGTGTCAAAAGTTACAAAAATCTCAAAAGTGTTGAAAATGTTCAAAGAAAACGGCTTGGGGCCGTTCGTTTTGTAGCAAATGCCAAAAATAACTGTTAAAACCGCTAAATATGATCACATTTGCCGTTCCCTTTGGACATTTGTGGGTGAAATTAGCGTTCTGAACTGTTTTCGATTCGATCACCGTTCCTTTTGCATGTTTAGATGACATGTTGACATAAGGAAATCGACTTTATTATCTCTCTATTAAAGGGTCATTTTTCATTCGCTTTGGAAAGGATCGTTAGTGTCAAAAGTTGCAAAAATGCCAAATGTGTTCAAATTGTTCAAAGAAACTGCTTGTTATAAATGTACATTTCCAAACTGCCCACAACGCCATCTCATCATCTCGAATGCAGGGTTTGATGCTATATGATCAAAAATGATGTTCAGAATAGAACTCTTTACACAACTCACTCATCTCAACAAGGAGTCTTAATTACCATAGACTGCTGTATTAGAAGTGATGCTCACTTGTCTTTATCAACATTTTTCAGTATTGTCAATTGACACGTAAAACATTACGTGTCAATTGTCATAACTGAAAAAATATTGTATGATATTGGGAAATAATAAACCAATTCGTGTTTACTAACGTTTATATGCCTTTAATTCACCTCCATAAAGATCAACGGAAACGGATTAGGCTCTCTCTAAATATATAACAGAAAATAACAGTTAAACACGCTATATAAGTTTTGATCAGCGTTCGCTTTGGACATGACAGTTAAATTTGACATGGGAAAAGCAACTTTATCCCTGCGCTTGAGACGATGAGATGGCGTTGTGGGCAGTTTCGAAATGTACATTTTCAACAAGCCGTTCTCTTTGAACATTTTCAACACTTCTGGCATTTTTGTAACTTTTGACACTACCGATCCTTTCCAAACCAAATGAAAAACGACCCCATCTTTAACGGTATAAAGTCGATTTTTCTATGTCAACATGTCATCTAAACATGAAAACGAACGGTGATCGAAAACGTTCAGAATGCTAATATCGCCCACAAATGTGTAAAGAAAATGTGTTAAATGTGTTGCCAAATACTTAGTTCTGCATTATCAACACGAGCATATTTTGTAGCTTCTGCTATAAGAGGATTTTGGGGAACTCATAGTTTGGGCAGGCTAACAGCCATGCGTTCTCGGCCTTGTCCAAAAAGCTGATATCAATATGGTCCACCAAGGCCGCAAGAATTTTTGTAGTTAAATTTAAAGTACCATGGACCGAGGACAAGAACGCGGGGAGAGTCACACCAAAAATTGATCTGATGCCCAGGCCCTCCAATCGCAGTGGAAGTGAAGCCTGTAACCACTCTAGCTCTTCAAAATTTAAGTTTAAAATCGCAGCCAAAGTGTTTCTCACGATGCTGTCTAAACTTTTAAGAAGGTCTGTATGCTTCCAGAGTTGACAACACGTATGGTATATGTAAATTTTGGAACAAAAAGACAAAAACGGATTATGGTAAAAGCCATGTGGACATTAATTTTGGATAAACGGTCAGAACATTCCAAACAATGTTGAATATTTTCTTCAAAGAATTCTCCAATTCTCGACGAATCCTTCCCCCAAGGAAGGATTCGTCGAGAATTGGGGAACCCAATAAACGGAGCGAATATTTGTCAATGATTGTTATGTTGCGGGCCAAACAGTTAAATTTTTTAATAACCAATTCTTGTGCGGGGTATGCATCCGAAACTAAAAAGTTCGCATTTGTAGAAATCGTCACAATTCGAGACGTGTGCGGTACCTTATAATGCTGCTTCATCTTTTTCGGTTAATGATGAAACTAGTTCACAAATTACCACCCTTAAAAAAACCCGATTTAACGCAAATTGTTGCGTCTTTGACAAGCGGGAGTAATAATGAATGTGGTCACAGGAGCGAAATTTAAAGCAAAGTCATCGCCGTTCTAGGTCGCGTGATACTACCCTGTGTTTTTGTCATGACCGGTATGCAACTAAGGCGCACAAATGCGTGCCTCCTTGCAGCTGGCCGGGTCCGCCACCTAGCGGTGGTAACAATAATAACTCTTCGGTAAACTAAAAGAGCGTTCGTTGCAGGTGAGCTCCAACCGCTCTGATTCAAGTCGCCGACTTTTTGTCACTGATCGGTATTCTCAACGAAAATTTCTTGTCGATACCGGTTCTGATTTTTGTTGCATTCCAGTTAGTCAAGTTAAAGATCACAATAATATGCCACAACCTTATGATTTAGTTGCGGCAAATGGGACGAAGATCTGCACTTATGGATTGATTCAATTGAATCTCAATTTAGGTCTTAGGCGTGATTTTAAGTGGAATTTCGTTATTGCGGATGTGGAAAGTGGCATATTAGGTTCTGATTTCCTGTCGCATTTCCACCTACTTCCTGACTGTACTCATGGAAGTCTTCGTGACGGAACAACTGCCCCCCGATTCAGAACCTTTCGATAACGAACCGAATCAATTCGATTCGATACAGTGAATGAAAAATGTATTGAATTGAACGATTGCAAACCGAATCCACAGAATAAATAATACCATATCGATCGACAACTGAGTTATCGAATCGGGGGGCGGGTTTATGTTCGTTTGCGGAACTTTCGGTAGCGAATCAATCCAGTGTGAAGGTAATTTCACTTCCTGAATCTCGGTACTTTGCAGTCCTTCGTAAGTTTCTCAGTATAACGCGACCTCCTGGAGCACCTCAAGAGCTGAAGCATTCAACCGTGCATTTTATTAATACGACCGACGGACCTCCTGTATGTACGAGGTCGCTTCGTCTCGCTCCGTTAAAACTTCGCGTAGCACAAAAAGAGTTTGGTGACAAGGTTCGTGCCAGAACTGCTTGTCCTTGGTCAAGTAGTCCTTGGTCTTCTGCCTTGCATTTATGGAGAAAAAAGATTCGTCATGGCGTCCTTGCGGTGATTATTGAGCTTTAAACGCCCGCACCATTCCGGATCGATATCCTGTTAGATACATTGGAGATTTTGCTCAGAATTTAGCTAACTCCACTGTGTTCAGTACGATTGACCTTGTTAAGGCCTATCAGCAGATTCCTGTCAATCTGGGTGACGTTTTTAAGACGGTACTAATTACTCCATTCGGCTTATATGAATTTCCGTACATGAGTTTTGGTTTACGAAACGCTGGTCAGACCTTTCAAAGATTCATCGATGACGTCGTACGGGGGCTAGATTTCTGTTTTGCCTACGTTGATGACATTCTCGTTTATTCTCCAGATCTCTTAGAGGTGCAAATCACCTTGAAATACTCTTTAAAAGGCTTCATGAGTATGGTGTGGTTATTAATACTACGAAGAGTGTATTTGGTGTTTCGAAAGCTACATTTTTAGGGTATTGGATTAGTGCTGAGGGTACTTGTCCCCCTGAAGATAGGATTCAAGCCCTAAAGGGTTTTTCGCCTCCTAGGACCGTTCAATGTATGCGACGTTTTCTTGGCATGTCCAATTTTTATCGACGTTTTCTTCAAGACGCTCCAAAGTATCAAGCACCTTTGATAGGCGCTGTTGCCGCTATTGAAGGCAAAGGCGCTAAACCTTTTAACCTTTTTTACTTTTTTTTTTCGAGGCTTGCAAGAAGAGTTTATCAGCAGCCACACTTTTGGTTCATCCAAACTGTAATGCTTCACCCGGACTTTTTACCGATGCTTCTGCCTCACATGTTGGTTCTTGTTTGCAACAACGGATTGCTGACGAGGATGACTGGAAGTCACTTGCTTACTTCAGTAAACAGCTTACTGCTAAGCAAATAAAAAAATTATAAAAAAAATGGAATGGCCAGCTTACTATAGTGAGTTGCTTGCTGTGTATGAAAGCGTGCAACATTTTAGAATTCAGAATTATTTTTTCGGAGGAGTGGACTGTATTACAATTTTATATCACGTATTCACTTTTTCGGTCATAGGTCGCTGGTTTATATTAACTAACAGCAATAACTTATTCGTGGTTCAGGAGCTTCGAGGATTCAACGAATGAAACTACTACGACGGGTATAACAAACTGACTGACTGCTTTTATTTACAAAAATGCTCTTATATTTATACAATACAATTTAGGTAACGGTACCTGCTCGGTCACAGGGGAGCTCGGGAGCAAGGGCAATTACAACGGTTCTTGTATTTTTTGCAACAATTGGCCATCGTTCGTTAATTGTTTTATTATCAAGGGCTTTTACTTTGTCGGCGTATTGCGCTTGTTACTATTCTATAGATCGTGGGAACGTAGCCGTACTTAGTCTAATGGCAACTGCCCTACCTGCGCTAAGGGCTCCTGTAATAAACACATTGTGCATTGCATTGTCTAACAAGCTTGGCGCTTTTATCTATTTCTAAACTAACGGAGGTTATTTTCCTAACGATAACTTTATTTTTATCTCCCTTAAATTACACGTTAAATCTACGTACTTACTCTAGGTGTACTACTATTTAATCTTATTCTAGTTTTATACAAAATAACTGAAGCGAAGCCTCGTAGCCGAAGTGCTTACACGTCGGTCGGTCGGTCGCGGTCCCTTTGCTCTGGCCGGTAATTCCTGATGACACATAATTACACATTCTCGGTCACGTGATATATGATCGCGGGGTCACGCGGCATCTGGGAGGCGGACAGGCTCGCTGTCCTCAACATACTCCTCCCGGCGTAGACTCGGCGGAGCCCATTACAGGCAGGACGGCGAGCTTTGTAGTTGGCCGTCGGAAGATGCCGCCTCGCGTGCGAATGTCAGCGGCCCGGGTAGACGCGATCTACGACTCCTCTGGGCCACGTATTACGTGGTAAGTTGTTGTCGACGACTATGACTAGGTCGCCCTCTTTGATGTTGGGGACGCACGCAGCGGCGCCCCGGCGGGGCACGAGTGTCGGTAAGTACTCGCGTACCCAACGGCGCCAGAACTCGTCGGCGAGCGCCTGGCTAGCGCGCCAAGCGCGCCTTTCATTGAGCTGACATGGCCCGGTGAGTGGCAGGCTGGATGACCCGCCCAGTAGCAGGTGGTTAGGCGTGATCGCCTCAGGGTCGGCTTCATCCACGGAGACGTGCATCAAGGGACGCCCGTTGACGGAGTGCTCGGCCTCCACCAACAGCGTCTGCAGCGTCTCTACTCTCGGTGTCTTCTGGTTGAGGGCGGCCGTGAGGGCCACCTTTACGGACCTCACGAGTCGCTCCCATGCGCCTTCCTGGTTTGGTGCTCCTGGCGGAATGAAACGCCAGGATACTCGGTGCTGCTGCCCGTAGTCTCGCAGCGCTGGTGCCCATTGTGTGTAGGCTGCCCGTAGTTGACTGTCCGATGTATCTGTTGACAGTGATGACACTACCTCCAAATGGACGTCGCGTATCGTTAAACATGTGAGGAGTGCCGCCCATCTATTTTTATCTCGCCACGGTTTCTGAAGCAGGCTCTTGCTGGTGATACTGTAGCTAAGGAGACCTAAGGGATCATATGACGACATGACGGCGCTCAACGCTTCAAGCTTAGTCGTATACAGGCTGAGTTGTTTTACTTCATCCTTCAATCGGTTGAGTGACGTGTTGAAACCCAGCGTGTCCCTTGCCGCATTCCATTGTAGTCCCAGTGTTTTGTTGCTTGCTTCAAAACCCAAGAGAAGCTGTGTATTCGACTGAGCTCGGAGTTCCTGAGGTATAGCGTTCAACACAAGCTTACTGTTCGAGTTCCATCCTCTAAGCTTAAAACCACACTTCCTATGTACCGTGTCTACCTGAGTTGCGATTTCGACAGCTTCTCGTTCGTTCGCGTAGCTGTCAACGTAGTCGTCCATGTAGTGGGCTTCAGTAACGCACTGCTCGGCATATTCCTTGTTAAAGAGATTTTGCATTTGCTTTCCGTATTCGATACTTAGCTCATTCGACTTGTCTAGTTTACGTTCTAGATTCTGTAGTCGTTTCCACGCTGTCTCGTAGCTAGTCGGCATCTTGGGGTCATCCTCCTTCCAGGGAAGTCCGACCTCATAACGTCCATCGACCCTCCTCGCTGTTTCGTTAAAGATGGCGATGGCTCGTTCGTCTGTCTGTCTTACCTTAGGTTTGAGTGCCACTCCAAGTACATCTATCTTAAAGTGGGCGCTCGTCGAGGCGTTCATTGTCCCGTGCGTGTGCGTTTACGACATGTAGCACTGAGTGTCGGTCCTCCTTCAGCGAGGTTCTCGGTGTCGTCCCATGAATTACCCAACCTAAATAAGTAAGCGAAACAGCGGGGTCGTTCCTCTTGCCGGTTCGTAGCTCTCTTGTGACTATGAGCTCCCAATTATCAGTTCCAATCAGGAGGCGCGGGCTGCCTTGCTCATAACACAAGTCCTGGTTCAAGTCCTTTAGGTGATCTAGACGTAGCAACTGCTCCGGTACGGTCTGCAGTGTTAGCTGCATACTCCTAATAGTTCTTGCTTTAATCGTTGCCTTTCGGTCATTCGTACCTTTTATTTCGAATCGGACAAGCTTGCTGGTTATGTCCTGCTGGTGCATGTTTACGCCACGAATGTTCAGGGGCCTTTGAGGACCTTCAGCACCGATCTGTCGTGCTACGTCCTCGTCCAGGGCCATTATTCTCTATTGCCAATAAGACACGTTACGCGCCGCGTTAAGATATCTGCATGGAATTGTCCTGTAATGTAAAATACTATTCTGTAAGCCACTGTCAAATTTGAGAAACGCGACCAGTGGCCTTATTACAGAACTTGGTTACAATCGGATTGTCACTTTTTTCATAGCAAAATCGACTCTATCGCAAAGCATTATTGAATTTGACGGCATGAAACCGTCATGATCAACATTATGTAATCGCACTGCAGGCCCGTTACGAGCATGTTATAGTCTATATTATCTATGTTTGCCATCTTTTCATGAATAAACGGCTGAACTGCAGCCCGACCACATAACTTGGCTTCAATCGAATTCTCAATAACGCAATCACTAATGCCTTGGGCCACTGCCGTCCGATTACAGAACTTGGTTACAATCGGATTATCACTTTTTTCATTGCAATTTCGACTCTATCGCAAGGCATTAGTGATTGCGATATTGAGAATTCGATTGAAGCGGGCGGCAGTGGCCCAATTACAGAACTTGGCTACAATCGGATTATCACTTTTTTCATAGCAATTTCGACTCTATCGCAAGGCATTAGTGGTTGCGATATTGAGAATTCGATTGAAGTCAAGTTATGTGGTTGGGCCGCAGATGATCGAGCGATATTCGCACGTATGATTCAAATCTAATAAGTGAACGCAGCCCAGTGGCCCAATTACAGAACTTGGTTACAATCGGATTATCACTTTTTTCATAGTAATTTCGACTCTATCGCAAGGCAGTAGTGGTTGCGATATTGAGAATTCGATTGAAGCCAAGTTATGTGGTCGGGCCGCAGGGATGTTTGTTTTTTGTTGTTTTTGATTTTGGTTTGATTCACAGATTTAGATTCCGCTACTTGATTGATTTGTTTGCTCATATATGAGCACTTTCAGAGAAATTATATTAAATATCACCATTTGAAATTAGAAATATGTACAATAATTTTGTGAGTAGGTATTAATAATCTCTAACGATAAATATAATATTGCTCGTATGGTGCGTGTTGTGCACAGTTTTAAAGAGGAAAATGTTTAACGTTATTTCTTTCTAATTTACTTTACGAAAATTAAAGACGTTTGTTGAGGTTGTTCTGTGATTATAAAAGATAGTCTACACAATACACACCTTACCAAGATGAAGAAAGCATAAAACGACAAGATGAAATCTTTTAAACTCATTGTGCATCAGTCAAGTTTCAGCCGTAAGTTGAATTTGTTGGATTTGTTGTTTTGTATTCATTAATCGAACCTACAAAACAACGAACCTCTTACCTACTCCTTTTTACAGCGGCAGATTTAATCATAAACTTAAAGGATTACCCGGGACTGAAGGAGAAGGACATTGTTGAAATCTATCACCCAGAATATGATTATCCAAGGTTGTTATTGCAAGTTACTAAAGTGGATGTTCCCGCACGGGGTAAAGGTATGAAACAGTAGGACCTTATAGCACAGAGTATCTAGTCACCATATAAATAGGCCCGGCCCAACTGTTCAAGCTATGCCATTGAGTTGGTGGATGTTTTTTTATTTAAAGCTTATATTATAAGAAGTCTTCTGGTAAACTTTTGCCGGGACCACTGTACGAGCTTGGCCCACGATTTTAGGGGGGGGAGGGTGAAGAGCCCCCCCCATGAGACTGGGGGGCTAGATCTCCCCCTCCCCTCTGAGATATGTTTTTCATATCATTTTTATTGCAATTTTCTTGTATTTGGTCATATTCGCCGCACCATAACCTACGCAAGCTGCCTCACAAACCCCCCTGATGGTGTGGGGGGGGGGGGGGGGCTAAACTTGGTCAGAGTGTACCCTTGGAAGCTCAATGGGAAACTTCGTTTATTTTTTACAAAAAAGCACTTATATTTTTTCAACAAATTTATTTTGTTATATAGTTTTGTAAACTTATTGAAATAAAAATATATATAAAAAAAACTTTTAGCATAACATACATGTTAGCGGCTTACGGGTGGCCTGCGCCGCACCTTAACCTACTGTCACAGTATTGTACCCACTAAGATTACATTTATTAAAAAAAAATACTAAGTTATATTTTGTTAGCTCACTATGCTTCACTCCCGCCTTCGCCTTCTAACCTATCATGGCCAAGTCTGATCGCCACTGAGTGGAGAGCCAACTGCCACTTTAAAAAAAAACACATCTCGGAAGTCTTTTATATTCTACAATTAAAAATTTAAGTATAGGAAGACTTCCTATAGTATAAAAAAACAGCCCCTAACTCAAAGGTAAAGATAAAAACAAATAGCAAAAAATATATATTAAAAAAACATATCTCAAAGGGGGAGGGGGAGATCTAGCCCCCCCATTCTCAGAGGGGGTTCTACTCCCTCCTCTCTATCCTTTCCTACCCCCTATTCCCAGTACTAAAATCGTGGGCCAAGCTTGTACTGTTGAGCCGTTTTGCCACAACTGTATAGTAGGCACAGCAAAAGTATGTGTCTAGTGTGTGTAAGTAATGTGTCTCTGAAGTTATCTGCTAGTGGCTGCGCAAACTACTATTTTTAAGGCGCAATCCCAATGTTGATGGTGAGTGTGGCTCACTCGCTTACGTTTTTCGCATATTCTATCTCGCTTTTACTTTATGCTATTTTATCCCCACAGCATTACCTGCGCATATACATTGGCTGTGACTACTGTACAAACCTTTATGCCTTTTTTTATAGAAAACTTTTATATTATAACAAGTTTTTAGGTAAATTTTCAACTGTAGAATAGAACATGGTAAAACTATAGACATCCGGTACCGGAGTAGAGGGGTAGTACATAAAAAAAAACAGTTTTAGGCGACCAAACAGCCCTAACATATTATAAATATAGCTACCAAGGGCCAAGAGATGTTATAAAGTCTTAGGAAATATTACATTATTTGAAATTTGGTGAAATTTAACTATTTATTTTGACTTCATCTGTATATAAATTACTATTCAGTCACTAATCGGCACTCTACACTTCCCTCATTAGCTCACAATCATTGGAATACTAAAAATAAAATAAATGTATGGAACCTTCTAAAAAATGGGGCCTGTTACATGTAGCCGGCCAATATCAACAGATGCCACCAGTTAGATGTATCTGTCTGAGGCTCTAATAGTTAACCCTTCAGGGGCAAGATTATGCAGATTACTTTTTAGGGTTCTGTACGTCCAAATGACAAAAATGAACCCTTCTAGGATCACTTGTGTGTCTGTCTGTCACAGCCAATTTGCTCTGAATCTACTGGAGCAATTAAATTGAAATTTGGTAGGTACAAAATATACGAATTTCTGTGACCCAAACGCAGACATGTAAAGTAAATAGATGGATTTTGAATATGTCACTATACAACATTTATCTATGCTATACGAGTAAGGGAGGCAAATTAGAACATTTAAATAAATTTTCACAAACTGTACCGTGTGACATATTAAATGAAAGGGCTTGTTGTGAGGGTCTCAAATATATTTTATTTACTAACTGTGCCACACACTGAGTTACACACTCCGCTATATAAGGCTCGGGTAGAGGCTGGCAGGGGGAAATGCTTACTTTCTTGGTGGTCGGGCTTATTTTCCGCAACTAGGCCGATCATCGGCCCCTTTTGCGTGAAACAGGGGGAAATGCACAAAACACCCCAAGCGGGACGTCAGTGCAGGCCTTACCGCCCCCATCTCGAATAAGAATAAGAACTGTGCCTGCGGCTTTTCCCGTGTGGTCATTTCTCTCCACCCAAAACCTCAAAACCCATTGAGTCAAACCAATTTATTGTCCTAGACGAACAATAATTTTTATTTTATTTATTACTACGTACCTAAGCTCCCATCGAGTCATTGTTAGTTGTTGCTACTTTTTTTCTTAAAAGACTTCTCGACGAGTCACTCTAGCATAACAGTGTGACTCGATGGGAGAAAAAAAACCCAACGAGTCGCACTGTGACAGGATCTGGTGTGACTCTTTGGGAACCCACCTGCAATTATTATACCTTGACTTTCAGACACCATTAGTGTGGAACAGAGCATTGCGACTACCTTCCAACTCAGAACGTTTGCTGATGTTTACGTCAACATTGTGAATGTTCCGGATGTTGCTTTGGACTCTGTGGAGCTCACATTTCGAGACCAGTACATGGGACGCTCCGAAATGTGGAGGCTTAAGAATAGCCTGGTAAGATGACAACAAGTTCATTAAAAAGTAATCTTTTATGTAGTAGTCATGTCATGGTGAAACTTAGAGCGGGCTATCACAATTCAATGCAAATACAACATTTCGTGTCTCTGCTGTGGACTGTTGAAGAGTTCCTTTTTCTGGAGCTAATATAATAGCTATATAATAGCTGGATGTTCAATGATGATTCAGGTAATGCTTACCATAAAATTGCATTGTCATCAGAACTGAACCAACTTGTAAAAATTCCACTCCGTAGGATGAGAGGAAGTGATTCTAATTCAGCATGCAAGACTTGACCTGAACAAAGAAACATTGCAAAATAATAAAAACTTTTAAAATGAATAAAGTTCTAGTTATGTTTATATTTACTTATTATCTGCACCTGGAGCATTCACCCGCATGATCACGTTGACGATGGAAAGTGCCCTATGTGTATCTATGTAGTACTATGTACCTACAACCGTACCTTACAAATTATAATTAATAATTATAATACTCCCAATTTTTTTTTTTAATGTTCTCCATACAAACTTTGCCTACCTTGTTCATCCCCTTAATAATGAAACACGTGTTATTTTATTTCTTTTTAAGAGCATATTTATAAAGAGTCAAAAAAAATAACAAATAAAATAGACAAACTGCCTGTTTTTTCTGACATGGATTAGAAATATTGTGATTTATTATTGTAAACTTATTTTCATCAGTATTTAATATTTAGCCTTTAGCACTCAGGGACTCAGGGATAATGTAGTTCCCTATTAGTGAAATAATTTTCAGAATCGGATCATTAGTTTCAGAGGTTGTGGTAACAAACAAACTTACAAATTTTACATAAGTTTCTAGTGGCTATTTTAACGGTAGCCAAAACCATTTGTGTGCGCTACTGGATACAAAAATGCCACTGTTCCTCACGCGCCAAGCAGCCAAAAATGGTTTAATTAAAGTTGTGGCCACTGATCACCTATAATAACCATCATCTGTGGCGAGTGAACCATGTATGTGTGGTCAGGCAGTCGACCATAATTATAGTGGCAGTGTCGCGAGTGGCCCATAATTATTGTGGCTTTAGCGAGTGGCCCATGTATGTGTGGTCAGGCAGTCCACCATAATTATTGTAAGTGTCGCGAGTAGCCCATAATTATTGTCGCAGTGGCAAGTGGCCCATGTATGTGTGGTCAGGCAGTCGACCGTAATTATTGTAAGTGTTGCGAGTGGCCCATAATTATTGTGGCTGTGGCGAGTGGCCCATGTACGGGTGGTCAGGCAGTCGACTGTCAATGTAATGTCATATGGGGTATTGTGTAACCAAGCTTGTTTTGAAATTTTGCCGATGTGAGTTTTTAAGACATAGATGTCTGGCTTCTCAAAATTGGTAAAACCTAATTTCAGGTCAGCACTTGTGTATACTTGAACAAGAAGATAGAATACTGCGGCGGAGCCATCAGATGTCAAGCCTACGAAATGTGGTCACAAGGCGACAGGGTCGCTTGCGGGGTGATTACAGAAGACACCAAGATAGTATTCAGGTCATCAACGTCAATGGTCTATCTGTTCATACAGATGTCTTCAGAAATGTGGGACTTTGATATCCATGGTGACCTGTATTTTGAGAAAGCTGTCAACGGATTTCTTGCAGATCTTTTTGCCAAGTGGAAGGTAATTACAACAGCTATAGATTTCTAGTTTATAGAATAGATACAAATTAGATAGTATATCCAGCTTTAATTACAGCAGTTTTATTAATCAACCGGGTCCGAACCACGGCTCTACTCCTATGACTTTTCTAAGTTACATGCGGATTACCATGCTTGCTTCGGAGGGCACGTTAAACTGTCGGTCCCGGCTGTTATTGATTGATAGGAGTTGTTAATCCATATCAGAGGCCCTCGGGCGGCCTAAAAAACTGACCTCATACAATAAACAAAAAAAAAACAAATAGTTGTATCACAATAATATTGTTTGATTGTTGGTTTTTTTGTTCCTCTTTCACACAGCAGCTAAGCGACGGACAGACGCGATTATTGCATAATTATTTATCAAATACCGGAGAGTGACTTAAACTGATCATAATCAACCACGCGGGTGAAACCGAGAGGCTAGTTGCGCCTCTCGGTTTCACCCGTTTTTTATAATTTGAATGATTTAGTTTACCTACTTTACGGACAAGATTTGAAACCGTGGCTAAATATGCCTCCAATGGTGTTAGCAAAGGAGTTATGCTGCTAAAAACGTTGAATGCTTGAAGATCCGTTTATGAAAGAAAAATGATTTCGTTGCAGAAAAATGGAAGCAATCATGAAGTGACAATAGTATTGTTCTCAAGGACGTTTTACAAAGCCAAATCTTTGGAGGAATTTCCTCAACATATGAAGGAGTGCCTGCAAAAAGATTACAGAGGAAGATTTTATGAAGATTTTTACAGGTAAACATTAGAAGCCAATTCGTCACAAAGACTATCTTTAGTCGTATTATTGTAGCAAATCAGGAGCAAGTCTGTTTTGTCCCCCATTTTTAGTTTTCATTTCCATTTCTGGAACTAAATGCCAGAATAATTTAGTATGACGACGAGTTAGGATAGCGGCGTTCACACGCTTACGGCGCTTAGTAATTTATTTGGATAGCAGGCAAAGATGTGTTGAGTGCTCGACTAATGGACTATACAAACTTGACCGTTCACACGCTCACGCCGCTTAGTAATTTAGTTGGATAGCAGGCAGAGATGTTTTGAGTGCTTGACTAATGAACTATACAAACTTGACCGTTCACACGCTCACACCCCTTAGTAATTTAGTTGGATAGCAGGCAGATATGTGTTGAGTGCTCGACTAATGAACTATACAAACTTGACCATTCACACGCTCACGCCGCTTAATAATTTAGTTGGATAGCAGGCAGAGATGTGTTGAGTACTCGACTAATGAGCTGTACAAACTTGACCGTTCACACGCTTAAGCCGCTTAATAATTTAATTGGATATGCAGCAGGTAGAGATGTGTTGAGTGCTTGGCTAATGAACTATACAAACTTGACCGTACACACGCTTAAGGCGATTAGTAATTTAATTGGATATGCAGCAGGTAAATATGTATTGAGTGCTTGAATAATGAACTATACAAACTTGACCGTTCACACGCTTAAGCCGCTTAGTAATTTAATTGGATATGCAGCAGGTAGAGATGTATTGAGTGCTCGACTAATGAACTATACAAACTTAACCGTTCACACGCTTAAGCCGCTTAGTAATTTAATTGGATATGCAGCAGGTAGATATGTATTGAGTGCTCGACTTATGAACTATACAAACTTGACCGTTCACACGCTTAAGCCGCTTAGTAATTTAGTTGGATAGCAGGCAGAGATGTATTGAGTGCTCGACTAATGAACTATACAAACTTGACCGTTCACACGCCGCTTAGTAATTAAATTGGATATGCAGCAGGTAGAGATGTGTTGAGTACTCGACTAATGAGCTGTACAAACTTGACCGTTCACACGCTTAAGCTGCTTAGTAATTTAATTGGATATGCAGCAGGTAGAGATGTGTTGAGTGCTTGGCGAATGAACTATACAAACTTGACCGTACACACGCTTAAGGCAATTAGTAATTTAATTGGATATGCAGCAGGTAAATATGTATTGAGTGCTTGACTAATGAACTATACAAACTTGACCGTTCATATGCTTAAGCCGCTTAGTAATTTAATTGGATACGCAGCAGGTAGAGATGTATTGAGTGCTCGACTAATGAACTATACAAACTTAACCGTTCACACGCTTAAGCCGCTTAGTAATTTAATTGGATATGCAGCAGGTAGATATGTATTGAGTGCTCGAATTATGAACTATACAAACTTGACCGTTCACACGCTTAAGCCGCTTAGTAATTTAGTTGGATAGCAGGCAGAGATGTGTTGAGTGCTCGACTAATGAACTATACAAACTTGACCGTTCACACGCCGCTTAGTAATTAAATTGGATATGCAGCAGGTAGAGATGTGTTGAGTACTCGACTAATGAGCTGTACAAACTTGACCATTCACACGCTTAAGCTGCTTAGTAATTTAATTGGATATGCAGCAGGTAGAGATGTGTTGAGTGCTTGGCGAATGAACTATACAAACTTGACCGTACACACGCTTAAGGCGATTAGTAATTTAATTGGATATGCAGCAGGTAAATATGTATTGAGTGCTTGACTAATGAACTATACAAACTTGACCGTTCATATGCTTAAGCCGCTTAGTAATTTAATTGGATATGCAGCAGGTAGAGATGTATTGAGTGCTCGACTAATGAACTATACAAACTTAACCGTTCACACGCTTAAGCCGCTTAGTAATTTAATTGGATATGCAGCAGGTAGATATGTATTGAGTGCTCGACTTATGAACTATACAAACTTGACCGTTCACACGCTTAAGCCGCTTAGTAATTTAGTTGGATAGCAGGCAGAGATGTGTTGAGTGCTCGACTAATGAACTATACAAACTTGACCGTTCACACGCCGCTTAGTAATTAAATTGGATATGCAGCAGGTAGAGATGTGTTGAGTACTCGACTAATGAGCTGTACAAACTTGACCGTTCACACGCTTAAGCCGCTTAGTAATTTAATTGGATATGCAGCAGGTAGAGATGTGTTGAGTGCTCGGCTAATGAACTATACAAACTTGACCGTACACACGCTTAAGGCGATTAGTAATTTAATTGGATATGCAGCAGGTAAATATGTATTGAGTGCTTGACTAATGAACTATACAAACTTGACCGTTCACACGCTTAAGCCGCTTAGTAATTTAATTGGATATGCAGCAGGTAGAGATGTATTGAGTGCTCGACTAATGAACTATACAAACTTAACCATTCACACGCTTAAGCCGCTTAGTAATTTAATTGGATATGCAGCAGGTAGATATGTATTGAGTGCTCGACTTATGAACTATACAAACTTGACCGTTCACACGCTTAAGCCGCTTAGTAATTTAATTTTTATCCGACTACGTCGAAGCAAAAAGGCGGGGGGGGGGGAGGTCATGATTTTGACTGGTATGTATATATGTGTGGGTATGTATGTTCATCAGTTCCATCATAACTTCTAAACTACTTATCATCATTTGACAAATGAGGTATTTTTGAAAGAATCTTGATCGTCTGCTGGTTATGGGCTATGTATGGTCACATTAAATTGAATACGGCGCCCTCTAGAGGACATAAAATAAAGAAATAAAATATAAAACAATTTAGATGCCATGGGTATCAAATGAAATCACATTTCAAAAACATATATATTGAAACCCCAAAATAATTTAAATAAAACTAATTATCAAAAACTAAGCCTCCGACTACGGTCAAAAAAACCAAACAAGAATATTCAAACGTTTTAGGAATTTAAAACTTTAGGAGGGCAATTTAAATTTACCGTATTAAGTAATTGGGAGTGCGCTTTACCTACATGGTGTAGGTAAAGCGCACTCCCAGGCTCTTAAATTAACTTATATTTTTATTTAAAGTGCGGAATCCTCATAATCTTGGTTCGAGTTTTAGCTTCATATCAGTAGAAACATTATATATTATACCACATTTGTATAATTCACTTTCTTGTCTGTCTGACTGTCTGTTTGACTTTCTGAGTTTTGTTTTCGTGCACTTCCCGATTAGCTATCCAGCTGAAACTTTCAGGGTAGCTCACAACTCGAAGACAATGCATTCTAAAAAAATATGTGGTTTTTGGATTAGTTTTTTTAATATACATTTACGGCTTGTTTCCAGGGTGGCTGTGCAAAACGAGAGGTATGAAGACTGGTCAAATGTGCTCCTTCAGTTGCGGAGGTTATTCACTGACTACCAGAAAATAGTGCTGCAATATCACGAGAGACCAAACATTGAAATACCGACTGCCGTCAACTCCACCGCTGCTCAAGGGAACTTTCTTGAAGTTCTTAATATGAGTTTAAATGGTTGGTCATTTATTTATTTTTCGCATTTTCTAGAAGCTATAAATGTTTCTAGAAGACCGACTGAAGTTTGAGCACTACTTGAATGTCAGAAATTGCGAAAAACTTTTCACATGCGTTTTGTACGAAATTACCTTAACCGTTGTAGCTACAGGAAAACATTCTTAGGAGACAGTCCCTAATTTTTGGAGATATTTTGACCTGCATTAACAGATTTTGGAAAAAAATGTACAATCAAGAAAACGGGCATTCCGCAAAAAAAGATGATGCCATTCAATCCTGTTTCTTATAAGGATTAAAAGTCTCTATAGGACTATAACTGAGGTTAGAGTCAAAAAGTCAGAAATTGCCCGAAATATAATACTAATAATAATACTGGCTTTCTAACCTCAGTTGGCCCGATAGAGACTTTTGATCCTTTAAGAAACAGGATCGAATAGCATCCAATATTTTTTTGGTGGAATGCTCATTTTATTTACTGTATTTTTTTTCCAAAATCTGTTAATGCAGGTCAAAGTATCTCCAAAAGTTAAGGACTGTCTTCTAAGAACGTTTTCTCGTAGCTACAACCACAGAATAAATAAAAGTAGCTACAAAGTAGTTACAAGCTACAACGGTTAAGGTAATTTCCTACAAAATGCATGGAAAAAGTTTTTCGCAATTTCTGACATTTCTAGTTTAGTTGGTCTTATAGAAACTTTTGATCCTTATTAGAAACAGGGTCGGTCGATTAGCATAAAAAAAGTTTTTGTGTAAAGTGACCATTACCTTGTTAACTGTACATTTTTACCAAAATCTGTGAATACAGTTTAGTATATCTCAAAAGTTATGGATGGTCTTCTAGTAACATTTTCCTGTAAGTAACGTACTTGCCCTTATTGACCTATCTCAAAAATCCATCCTATATATATGTATGTGGGTATGGTGAAGTTCCACCATAGCGTCGCCCCTAATGGTCGGATTTTGATAAGCGAGATGTCAATCGATTTGTCTTCATGTATAGAGTGTCATAGGCTATTTTTTACCCGACCGTAGTTAGGTTTTAGTTATTGAACTTATGTCTTGTTAGAACACTGATGTATATATTTTGGACAACAAATTTTGATCATCGTCATCAGCCCGAAAATGGCCACTGCTGATCATGAGTCTCCCCCATTTTGGGGATTTGACATGATCACTACGTCTGGCAGCTTGCTGATCGCAGTAGATCATCTGATGTTAATATTACTTAACCTGGAGAATGCTGCCTTTGCTGGTTCTCACATTACCCTCGGGATGAGAAGAGGTGGATCTATGAATCCGGCTCCCACGGCAAACTAATTAATAGCTTGTGCTAAACTACAATGTGAATCGAACACAATAGTTTCAATTTACAATATGCCCAGTAATTTACAGCGCTCTTCATACCGGGATACCGATGCTTGCACACTGCTACTTTGCAGCAGAATAATTGGCGACGTAGTAGTCCTAAGCTGACATCAATTGACAAAATTATGATTCTATTCCAAAATCTAATGACAAAATTATGATTCTACAATCAGTTGAACGTAATTGTAATATGGAGAAGATAAGTACTCAAGTAAAAGCGATGGTAGCCTAGCAGTATACTAGTGTGACTAGACAGGTTAGACAGGGTAGACCAACGATTAGACAGGGTTCGATTCTAGGCTCCGCAGCAATGACTTTTATAAGTTATGCGCGATTTCCCATCGCTCCGTGCTTGGGAGGGCACGTTAAGCTGGCGTTCCTGGCTGTGATTGATTAATAGCAGCCATCGGGTGGCCAGACAACTCTGACACCAGAAGCCAGCACTACCTCAAACGACAAGCATATGAAGGTCAATGAGGCCCAACCAGATGGTCTATTGCATTAGTGTTATAATCACTTGAACCTGACCTGGCATCGTTTTAATGACAAATATCTCCAGCAATTTTAAATTCACACTTTCACTGCTGACCTTGAAAAGCGTGTCTAGCTCCGGCTGCTGACAATGACGTCACTGGGTTAAAATCACGTCTAAAATCACGCTGGGCGTGTTTTGCCGCACTGGCTTCGCGCTTTCAAAAACAGAACGTATGTGTTTTCAGCAGTGAAAGAGTGAAAAGCAGCCCGCCCATTGACTTAATATTTTCTTCCTTGCAGTATTCGAAAAGCACTATCTAGACAGGTGCTTCGACCGCACGGGGCAGCTGAGCGTCGTCATAACGCCCGGCGTCGGCGTTTTCGAAGTCGACAGAGAGCTCACGAACGTCACAAAACAACGGATCATAGACAACGGAGTGGGCAGCGATTTAGTCTGCGTCGGCGAACAGCCGTTACACGCCGTACCCTTGCTCAAGTTCCACAACAAAGATAACAACTTGAACTCGATAGACGACTATTCGATGCCGCATTGGATAAACTTATCTTTCTACTCGACAAATAAGAAAGTTGCGTACTCAAACTTTATTCCGAGGATCAAGTTGCCCCCGAGGAAGAGTCAGGAGCCGCTGAGGAAGATGTATGAAGATGAGAGGAAAGGGAAGTTGGTGAAGGAAGACGAGTATATGCACAACTCTATTTTTGATTTCGATGCTTATGACGCTCAAGTGTTTCAGTTGCCACCAGCTCATAGTACATGGTAAGTCTGATGGTATACAACTATACCGGGCCAGTTTTTTTAACAGGGATATCTATAGCAGCAATGATAACCCTTAACGATAAAAGATGTAAAAATTCACCTACAGTTGAATTTTTATCGAGACGGAGTAAACTGACGTTACCTGTGTTACCACCTTTTCATGAAATAAAAATAGTACTGTGGTAAAAAGACATTTAGTTCATTCACAGTTCAGTTTAGTGAACTGTTTCAGGCCGTGAATTATCGGCCGTACAGCTGTTTTAGTTATTGGTTGAAACCTACATATAAAAAGACTTTAGTACAGTAGACACAACGAATCTTTGTGGCTCGTAAGTTGTCTAAAAGTCGCTACGCAATCTGCTATTTTTCAGGTGCAATCCCAATGTTGAAGGTGAAGACAGCATTGTATAAGTGCCTCGCTGGCTCGCTTACGTTTTTCGCATCATTTATCTCGCTTACTATACGAGGGCTGTTTGATAAGTCCATTTGAAATCTATTTATAAAACCGTTTTTCTGGTAAATGGCATTAACACTGACAGCCAGAATCTTTCAAATGAAGACTGTCTAAAATTCAGTAAAAAAAAGAAAACAAGTTTTTGTCAGTTTAACCATTGTTTAACTCGTAAATTTTTAACAACTATGGAAAAATCTGAATTTCGTGCCGTTATAAATCATTTTTTTATGAAGGGTTGCAGTGCTGCCACAACGTTGCAAACGTTGCAGACTGTTTATAACTGGATAAATGATTTTAAACGTGGTCGGTCAAGCACAACTGATGCTCCACGCCCAATCGAAGTCACTACTGAGGATGTTGTTGAAGAAGTCCATAATATTGTACTCGACGACCGCCGAGTGAAGGTGCGTGAAATAGCTGAGAACAGACATCTCCACTGAGCGAGTACATAAAATCCTGCATGAAGATTTGGGTATGACAAAGCAGTCTGCACGATGGGTGCCACGTTTGTTGACAATCGAACAAAAACGCGAACGAAAGCGAATTTCAAAACTGTGTTTGGATATGATGAAGTGTAATCCTCGGATTTTTTTGAGTCGATTTGTCACTGTGGACGAAACTTGGGTCCATAATTATACACCTGAATCAAAACAGCAATCAAAACAATGGATGGCGACTGGTGAACGTGCCCCAAAGAAGGCCAAGAATGTTTTGTCGACTGGGAAGGTGATGGCGACAGTCTTCTAGGATGGCGAAGGAATCATTATGATTGATTACTTGGAAAAGGTAAAGACTATAAATGGCCGTTATTACGCAGAGTTATTGGACCGTTTTATTTAATGCCGAATTGTTGGAAAAACGACCAAAATTGTCCCCCAAGAAAGTCCTCTTTCATCTAGATAATGCCCCAGTGCACACGTCAGCTATTGCAATGGCCAAAATCCACGAGTTGGGCTTCGAGCTGGTTCCGCATACTCCGTATTCACCGGACCTAGCTCCGTGCGATTATTACCTATTCCCAAATCTGAAAAGATGGCTTGGAGGGCAATTTTTTTTGACAAATGAGGACTGCATCGCAGGTGTAAACGGCTATTTTGAAGACCTCGACAAAACGTATTTTTTGTAAGGGATAAAAAAATAGGAAACTCGCTGGAACAAGTGTTTGGCCCTCAAAGGAGACTATGTTGAGAAATAAATGTAAATTGTTTAATAAAATAATTATTTTTGAACTTTTTAAAACGACTTATCAAACAGCCCTCGTTTGCTGCTTTATCCTCACAACTGACTATTGAACCACTGCCTCGCTCAATCGCTTACGTTTTTCGCATCATCTATCTCGCTCCTTTACTTTATGCTGTTTTATCCTCAATGCTGTACCTGCGCAATCGTTCACAGAGCCTAAGTTCACAATCACAAAGATTCGTTGCGACTACTGTAGATACATATTTCTATGGTTAAAATTTATTGATTTTATCATACCATCCAGCCCTTATCACATAATAAATAATAGTACAAGTACAGAAGGCTAACTGAGTAAAGTCATTTAAATAAATAGCGACTCTCGCTACAACGCCATAAAGTGCAATTTAACTCGCACGGCGCTGCGAGCTTTCAATTATATTTACCTAGAAGGCGCTCGCCCACCGCGTGCAGGCTAGAATGCACCGTATCACAAAGCGCGAGAACTTCCATTGCTCTAACCGTTTCAGAATCGCTCTGTCCCTTTTTCGCTCGGTAGGGTTGTATTAAGATATGACTAGGTACTTGTACTACTATGACTACTGACTACTTGATATGTTATGACTTAGATATTGTAACAGAATAAATAAGTAATCATGTATTATGTTATTACTTATTATTATAAATTAAAATAGTTCTATTACATACATTGACATTCTCATCAGAATAGACCTACTACCTCATTTTTACTACCTACCTATCCCGTTTTCAGACCGCCGATTACTTTAGTGAGATACCTACCTACGTGTCGTTGGTTGATTATGATTATATCCTATAAGTATTGCACTTTGATGAATAAAGGTGCCTGTCTGAATTCCATGCTTTTTAATGAGTGAATAATAAATTGCCACCTACGTAATAAAAGGTATTAAAAGTAGGTAGGTATTATACGAGACATATATTATATAAATTCCTAATTAGTTGTAGGCTATTTACTAAGTCAGCACAGTAATTCATTTTCCGATCAACAATACCCACTATAATCAATTATAAAATTACGTTGATCGATTTAATGAACGACTTTATTTCTGCGCGGAAAAACCTTAAATATGCGTAGCTTCGGTATAGAACACAAATGAAATAACATAAAACTATAGGAACCTACGTAATAAAAAAATATCAATATCTAACTACATAACTAGGACCTATTATAGGTATTGCAATTTATTACCTTTCAATATCCTATGCAGTACTTTCTAGCTTTCTTCTTGGTACTCATAATTAAAACACGAATAAAGTTTGTCAATAACTTTACGTAAGTAGGTGCTCTATCGCTAAGTACAAGGCGCGCGACTCATCGACCGCACGCTTGACACTCGACTGAACGGACCCGAATATTGGGTCCTCGAATTTATTTGTACTTGTTGCGTATCTGCATGTTGTGTACTTTGTCGGCAATGAATGCTTATTCTTTAAGTCATATATAAATAGATTTTTAAAAAAGTCTGAGCTTTTCTATATTTATGTTCTAGTTCCGTTCTTTTCAACACTAAATCTGAATTAAATGCCATCACTACAACATTCAAGCGTGCGACATTATTTTAAAAAGTGATATTACGATCTGTCAGTCTCGGTAAAAATTTGACAGTAGAGGTTTTCAAACGAATTGCACTTGGATTTTGGAAAAATTGTTTATTTTTCTACATTAAATTGATTAAATGTATTAATTTTTTAATCCTTGAATGCAGTTTTGATATGTTTCAAAAACTTTAAGATGGAATTCTAAAAACATTTCTTCCTATCTTTAACAGTTATCATAGTTGCCATAAAGATCCCTGTTAAAAAACTTAGTCCAGAAAAAACACATAGAATACTTGTCATCGTCGTCATTATTTACCATTATTTCCCAGGTGGGTAAAACCGCGGGACACAGTTTTTTTTTAATAAAACTTATTTATAGTTTACTTTGTTTATGAATCTCAGACCAAATATTACTAAAGTATAGACCGCGCCTATAGCCGCGCCGCCTCGGTGCGAATCGAGTAGAGATCGCACCTGCAAGCGCTCGCGCGCATGTCAATAAAGAGAGACGAATTCACGACGCACGACGCGAATTCGACGGGCGCGGCGCTATCTATTATTGGTTTATAGAAATACAAAAATCTCACAGTTTCCTTTAGTAATAATATTATAAATTCGAAAGTTACTGCTTGTTACCTTTTCACGACAAAATTACTGAGCCGATCTTGATAAAATTTGGTATAAATATATCTGAAAACATGAGGAAGAGCATTAGCTACTTCCTCTATCGTCATTATTTTTCGCCGCGGTTGATGCCGCGGTTGAAACAGCGGGATACAGCAAAATAGTGAATGAAAAAAAACGTACTTAGTAATAAATATAGTAATTTGATTTATATTTTTTGATTGAAACAAAAACAACAGGCTTTTAGTTTCCTTTACATTAGATTAACCCGTATCTCTATTTTTTTTTTGTGACTGTCTTTTGTTGACCTAGACGGTACATCTGACATCTGACTCAACAGATGTACCTTCTAGGTGATTATTGCACGGTTCTTGTTTAAAAAGGTGGGTATAGAGAGCAGTTGTGTGAGGATGTTTGAAATATTAATATCAAGATACGATATGTTCGTTATATTATCCCTAAGTATAATCAGTCACTTTATATCTTGTAGTTATTATATCTTCGCGAGCGAGATAGTTTCAAGGTACTATTCCCCTAAGATCACTTAAAGGAATGTTATTGGTGTGATGTTATAATATTAAGGTGATATGTAGTTAAATCAGAATCAAATAAAAACATTTTAAATGTAATCAGAGAAAGAAATGTTTATATACATAATATTTCGTTTTTTTACAATTTTTATAATATAACTAACATTAAGCTACCCACACAAAAATTCCAACATCAACATTTTAGAGCATCAGAATAATTTCTAACTTTGACCTCGCTTGAACGTAAAAATGGCACGCCATAATTTGAACATCGCGCACACCACTATACGACACGCAACCGCACGTCTCGCGCGGTCCTCACCCCCGCTATAACATAATATTAAATCCGTCTAAAAGTATGGAAAACTGACTTACCTGTGAAATGTAATGTTACATTTTAGTTTCGTGTGTTTTCTAGTGTCGTTTAGACAAGTTTTAACCGCACATTTCACCATCTCTTCGGCAAAATACGAAAATATTTCAAACTGACACACTCCGCTCGAACGCAAATCGAGGACTGTTCGCGCTTGCCGGTTAATAGCAACGATGTTCTGACCTTTGCCTACTGTTCGCACCCGAGTAAACGCGCTCCATAGCAATAATATAATTTAATAATAAAAAAAAACTATCGATAATAATAATAAATATTCAATAATAATCGTCTCAAATAATAATATAATGTATCCTCCTAGTTATGAATGAACTCATTTCCACCAAAAACTAATCGGTAGTTTTATCTTGTTTCTTTGTTATAGTGTACAAAGAGTGGCCCGTACTAAGAAAACTTCAGTGGCGGGCCTCGAAGGCATAAGCAGGAAAAGTCCGCCTACATCCCACTTGCATCACAGGAAGATGTCTGACCCGGACATTCATCACAGCCTTGGTGATATTCTGACGAGTAGCAGTAAGTATTGCCAGTGTAATATTTTATAGGAACATTATTGTCTGATTCACCTTTCTTTAGAGATATTTAGACAGTGCCCAAATTAGGTGATATTATTTTACGATTAGATTTAGAAGCAAAGTACATAACTTACTGAATCAAATAGTAAATTGTTGAATGAACTAAAAAATCTTTTTCAGTACATTTTCTATGAAGTGCCATTTGTTCATCGCACCATTGTGATGCCTGATGCCCCATTATGTTGCCACAGCCTGTATTCCACCTTGGTTATTTGACTTGCAGCCAAATCCGCTGCATACGACACCAGCAGCGACGCGACAGACTCGCCGCTGTCAAGCAACCGCCTGTCGCCCCGAAGCTCCACCGCGTCTCACAAGCCGATGATAAGAACTGGCCGCGCGCTGATCAACCCCTTCGACCCCTCGCACGTCACTGTCAAGCTCACCAGTAATAGACGCCGGTGGACGCATATATTCCCTAAAGGCAAGTGTATCCAAACATGTCCAACTACACTGCCCTTAAAAATGGCTCCTACTCATCGGATTAAGATACCAAGCACACCAGTTTTTAAGTTAAAACCTAAGCTAGTAACAGTGAAAATCGTATCGCAATCAGTCCAGTAGTTTTTACGTGATGCGCAAACAAACAGACATTACAAGTGTGGTACTAAATTTTGAAGGCCAGTATACATAAAAGTGAAACGTTGTCTGTTTGTTTGTTTGGGCAGCTTTCACGCGATAACGGAATGGATTCGATGAAATTTGGAATGGAGATATCTTATACCCTAGAATAAAACATAGGATACTTTTATCCCTAATATAACAATAATAAATCCTTTTTATAACTAAAACATGTTGAATACTCGCTGTAAGGAACGGTTGCCATGGAAACGAAATAACAAGTCCGTCAAAAATCATCAAGAGCGTTGGTGCCACAGACAAGCCACGGAGGCCATAACCAATAAGTCTAATTCTACTTTTGCTTTAGTTTTTAATATCCTAGAAGAACATAAGTAGGATGCTTTGTTCGCGATAAACTGTAGTCCGCGTGGACGAAGTCGCGGGCGGGTAAGCTAGTAGTTGTATACGGACGATAGATAAACATAGTATTGCAATAAAAATACATGAAGATTTTCTGCAACTTTGCTAGGTTTTTCAACCGATATAAAAAAGGAGGTTCTCAAGTGTTGTATGTAATATTGTTGAAAATGCGTAATATTCACATATGTTAAGAGTCCCTATCAATTTTGCGGTCTAAGAACAGAAAATTACAACTTTTTCAGCGCTTATTTCTCAATAGCCTTAATATATCTGTTTTTTTTAAATGAAAAGTTCTCTATCATCTATTTATCTAGTAAGGCTACTAATTTAAATTTTGATAACTACTCAATATAAATTACGATAAATAAAAATCTAACACTCGTTTTTACTTAAGCACGAAACACATGGTTTTTCAATTGCTTTTTTAGCTTACTGGTAGCAAATAACAACCTGAGAAAAATCCTAAATACTGGGTACAAAGTATATTAGTATGTGGACAAGTTTTTTTCTTTAAAGTTTAATTTGTAAGTACTTTAAAAAAATGTGTTCCACGCCGAAAAAAACAATAAAATCATGTGCAAACCCGTCGTCTACGCGTAAGAATTTATTGAAAATTACAATAAGTGTTAAACATTTTAAAATTTGAGGTATTTTATCTTCCAAACTCAATTTTTATATTTTATTTTTGATTACTTATTTAATTGTAATAAAATATTTAAATTATGCCTTATAAACCGATGCGCTCGCTCAAGGCATTCAGTCGCGCCCGAGGGCTTCTCGACGACGGACCTGTGTCGCCCGAGACGTTCGCCGCTCCTGACGAAACTCGTGAATCGAGCGTGATTTTGTACTAGGCCTAACCAGTTTTGAGACATAATGAGTATATTTATTTTTAACCCCCGACCAAAGAGAAGCTGTTTTTTATGCTTGAAAACTGATGTGAACGAGATGGTTCTTAGCTATAATGAGGGCGGGGGGGGGGGGGTATGGGGGGGGGGGATTGTAGCTCCCAACCCCCAAACGAATGAACCGATTTTGATGCGGTTTTTAATGTTTGAAAACTGATGTGATCGAGATGCTTCTTAGGTAAAATGGGGGTGGGGGAAAGGGTTTATATAAATATTTGATTTGTTCTTGTTTTATAGGTTGTTCCCATTAGAACCACTGCTCAGTACCACCGGTGATACTAATGGGAAATTGCATTCTCAGTAGTATCCCTATAAGCAATTTATTTAAATATTTAAATGGTGGTACAAGTGGGTTACGGCACAGAATAAATAATAGCACAAGTACAGAAGGCTAACTGAGTAAAGTCATTTAAATAAATAGCGACTCTCGCTACAACATATTTACCTAGAAGGCGCTCGCCCACCGCGTGCAGGCTAGAATTCACCGTATCACAACGCGCGAGAACTTCCATTGCTCTAACCGTTTCAGAATCGCTCTGTCCCTTTTTCGTTCGGTAGGGTTGTATTAAGTATATGACTAGGTACTTGTACTACTAATTATTCTGTGATATGTTATGACTTAGATATTGTAACAGAATAAATAAGTAATAATGTATTATGTTATTACTTATTATTATAAATTAAAATAGTTCTATTACATACAATGACATTCTTATCAGAATAGACCTACTACCTCATTTTTACTACCTACTTATCCCGTTTTCAGACCGCCGATAACTTTAGTGAGATACCTACCTACGTGTCGTTGGTTGATTATGATTATATCCTATAGGTATTGCACTTTGATGAATAAAGGTGCCTGTCTGCATTCCATGCTTTTTAATGAGTGAAAAATAAATTGCTATTTACGTAATAAAAGGTATTAAAAGTAGGTAGGTATTATACGAGACATATATTATATAAATTCCTAATTAGTTGTAGGCTACTTACTAAGTCAGCACAGTAATTCATTTTCCGATCAACAATACCTACTATAATCAATTATAAAATTACGTTGATCGATTTAATAAACGACTTTATTTCTGCGCGGAAAAACCTTAAATATGCGTAGCTTCGGTATGGAACACAAATGAAATAACATTTAACTATAGGAACCTACTTAATAAAAAAATATCAATATCTAACTACATAACTAGGACCTATTATAGGTATTACAATTTATTACCTTTCAATATCCTTTGGAAACGTAAATAATGACAATTCGTCATTTATATCACTATTCAAACAGCCGAATGCTATTCAGTACTTTCTAGCTTTCTTCTTGGTACTCATAATTAAAACACGAATAAAGTTTGTCAATAACTTTACGTAAGTAGGTGCTCTATCGCTAAGTACAAGGCGCGCAACTCATCGAGCGCACGCTTGACACTCGACTGAACGGACCCGAATATTGGGTCCTTGAATTTATTTGTAATTGTTGCGGAGTGCGACCGCCCTGGTTACAGTTTGTTCCCAATACCACTGCGAGTACCTACCACCGATGGTACTAATGGGAAATTGCATTCGCACTAGTACCTCTATGACCAAGTAATTTCATTGGTGGACCTAGAGGGGATATTTTTTAGTACCACCGGTGCCGGTGGTACTACTGAGTACTGAGTATTCTCATTACTACCCCTATTAATTAAATAATTTGAATGGTGGCATATGTGAGACTTATATTGGTATAGCTAGCTGTGCTCCGCGATTTCGCCCGTAAGAACAATGATAAAAGGTATCCTATAACTATATTTCACTCCAAGACCTTCATTAAGTATCTTCATTTTACAAGGTTTCGTTAATATAATGTATTTACGAGTAATTTTTTCGACAGAAAAGGGGAATAAAATTAAAGGAAAACACACAAAACGGCTTAACCGATTTCAAAGAATTTTCTTACATAGATACTATACGTTATAAAGACTAAAATAAAATATTTTTATCCAGGATAAGAGAAATAAACACAGAAAATCTTAAATTGTAATTGTGTTACAACTGGTAACATTATAAAAATGCATAAATCAATTTTTATGTATGTTTGCTACTACTCAGCTCCGTAACAGCTGAACGTATATAAGTGAAACTTGTATAATGTATATGTGACATGATAGGTATATGATACCTTTTATCATTGTTTATGCAGAAAAGCTGCGGTGCGCAAAAAGCCATATCTGTACAAATTTCAAATGTGCCAACATTCAAATTATTTAATTAAAAAGGGTAATAATGAGAATACTTAGTACTCAGAAGTGCCACCGGTGGTACTAAAAAATATTCTTACTAGGTCGACCAATGAAATTACTTGGTCATAATAATGAATGTAATTTTCCATTTGTACCATCGGTGATACTCGCAGTGGTACTACTGGGAATAAACCATTTCGCACTAGTACCACCATAAAAAGTAGTATAAATTGCTTATAGGGGTACTACGACAATTTCCCATTAGTATCATCGGTGGTACTGAGCAGTGGTACTACAGGGAACAAATCTGTTTTATTTATGCACCGTGTGACACTTTATGATTTATTCATTACTAGCTGCGCCCCACGGTTTCACCCGCGTAAAGGATGATGATGATGAAAAGTATCCTATGTGTTATTCCAGGGTAAAAGCTATCTCCATTCCAAATTTCATCAATAAGTATCCGTTAAGTCCCTTGAGAGTGAAGTATGATGATGATGATGATGATGATCGTCATGCTATCAAACTGAACAACTTTCCTCATGGGACCAACATTGATATCTCGAAAAAAAGACAGCCATCCCATATATTTGGATCGAGTAGGTAATGAAGTTTTGTATAGGACAGTTGATAATTTTTTCGTGCCACACCCTTGAATGCCGTAATGCCGTACTAGTTACAATTATATTTTTTTGGGTACCAAACATAACACGTCATTATCACAATAAAGTCCATGCAGTATTACGGAACCTAGTAAGTAAAAACTATGGAGTGTTGATAATAGCGATTATGGACCAAGAATATTTGTTCCCGCTACACACCGTACGACAACGCACACTAAGATTGTCAGCGATAGTTCGAACGCACACAGACACACTGCGCTCCGATAGTTACCTAATGTAGTAGCGCGCCGAAATTGATAGGGACTCTTAAGTCTATGTGAGTATCTAAACAAATGTACCCAGTTTCATGGATGTATGTACGTAATACTGCTAAAAATGTTTAAAATAATGTATGTTAGTAAGTCTATATGAGTATCTGAACAAAATAATATACCTAATTTTGGGTATGTATGTATGTTTGTCCGCGTATGTCTCGGAAACTACAAGCCCGATTACAATAATTATTTTTGTAATAGTGTCAGTATCTTTCAACTTAGGGAATAGTTTAAGTCTTATCAAAACAGGTTCTGCAGTTTTAAAGATATGGGCAGTTAACTGTTTCCAGTAAGGCTTCTTCGTAGCGAACGGAATTAAGTACTTAATTTTCTTAGGGCTACTTAAACTTAACTAAAAAGTAAGAAATACGAGTATAACCTAATTAAAAGAATTGACTTTAAATTGTATAAAACTTAAAACCCTCGAACAAAGAGACGGGTGTTATAAGTTTAGGGTGTGTATTCGTGTGTGTGTCTGTCTGTGGCATCGTAGCTCCCAAACGAATGGACCGATGTTGATGCGGTTTTTTCTGTTTGAAAGGTGATGTGAACGAGATGGTTCTAAGCTATATAAGGGAAGGGGGGTGAGAATCGTAGCTTCCAAACGAATAGACCGTTTTAGCGCTTTTTTATGTTTGAAATCTGAGTTAAACGATATACGATGCTCTTAGCTATAATTGAGGGGGGAGGAGGGGGAGAGGGGGGTGAGGATCGTAGCTCCCAAATGATTGGACCGATTTTGAGGCGGGGGGCTATATACATTTTTAATTTGTGCTTGTTTTTTAATTAGTTTTTATATTCCCGGTTAGGCTATACTTTGAATGGCACATTGTTATCGCAGGTCCAACGGGAGTACTAATACAGCAGCACCACTACCAAGCGCGGCCGGCCGGCGAGCCCGCTTCCAGGAGCGAAGACAGGGAAAACAACATACCCAAAGAAAACGGCTCAGTTATCATGAACAACAACCACCCTATCTATCAGGTTGATGGTAAGAACATTATATATTCTAAATTCAATTAATGCCGCACACGGAGAGATCCATTGACTTTTAACTAGCTTTAAATGTTTCTTTTAGATGGTGGATTTTGACAGAGTTTAATGGCTTAGTAGTATTTATGGCCCTATCAGGATAGAAGCTCTCGTCTTTTCTTAGCAGTATTTGAATAAGATAAGACAAGTTGTGATAAGATTTATCACTGTTTAATTTGCTCGCAATCAATGTGAAAACCAGTGTAAGCCGATTCAGCTGGGATGGGCAGAATTTGGTAAACTTCGTCAAGTCTTCTCGTCGTCCTTACCACATTACCTAAAGACTTTAGTCTTCAATGCGTGTGTCATACTAGTCATGACCTCATCATCATCATAATCATCATCTCCCTACCCTTATCCCACTACTATGTGAGGTCGGTACGACGTGTACTTTTCTTCTATTTCTATCAGCCTTCATCTCAGTATTCACTCCCTTCTTACACATGTCATCTCTCACACAATCCATCCACAATTATTATCACTCATGTCCAAGTTGTAAATGTCTTGGCTGAAGATTTATGACCTACCGCCTGCCTGACGTTAACCCTCTTCGGGAACTTTCATGGTAGGATAATCGCCACCAGCTGGTTGAAAAAGGCACGAGATAGTAAGGGAGTTTATATAGAAAGCACCCTGGGCGCGCGGCCGGGCTGAAATGTATGGTGCCTTGACACAGATGACTAAATAGTTAATATGGGCGAGCGTCTGGACACGCGCCCTGGCCGCTTTCTATATCAACTCTCTATGAGGCCCCTCCTTTCGCCCAGTGGGTAGCAGATGTGAACGAGATGGTTCTAAGATCATACACCGATTACATTCAGTAGCATACTGCCACCCGCTTTGCTACATGACATACTAGTCACCGAAAGTGGACAGTCACCGTGAGATTGGTTCATAGGTTCAAGGTCGCTCAGCGAGCTATGGAGAAAGCTATGCTCGGTATTTCACTTAAGGACAAGATCCAAAATGAGGTGATCCGGCAGAGACCCAGAGCTACCAACATAGCTCAAAGAATTAGCAAGCTGAAGTGGCCTGGTCACATGTCTCGAAGAACCGACAACTATTTGGGAAGACGGGCAAACTTAGTGTAGGACGCCCGCCGGCCAGGTGGAGTGACGACTTGTGAAAAGCGGCTGGCAGAAACTGGATGAGTAGAGCCGAAGATCGGGCTCACTGGCGTTCACTAGGAGAGGCCTACGTCCACTGGACGCATATAGGCTGATGATGATTTTTTATTACTGGTTCTAATTTTACATTTCAGGAAACATTCCAAGCCGCAAGCGCATGATCAGTACGTCAGGAGTTCTGAGCATCTTAGGGACGTTAGGAGCTCCGTCTACTACCAACAACGCTTCTCTCGCACTGCTGTGGGGCGCCACTGGCGAGCAGGAGTGGACGCCTGCCCTTACTACAGGTAATACTCGTATTACATAGACATTTATATCGTATCCAAACTCATTATTGTGTGATAATTTGCTGTGATTTTAATTTCCACCTTTGTAAGTTTTATACTTGGTGGTATCAACCAGGACCGACCGTTCGAACGTTGACGAAAAATCACGAATATCTAAACAAAGACAAGAAATTACATCGCATCGTGTGTCTTCCTTGGATCTTTGATCCAGACAGCATGATACGTGTTCCGTGATACTGTTTTGTTTTTGTATTGTCTTTGCACGTAAATGTTTGCTCATTTCGTTCATTTAAAATGTAATTTGTTTGCTAAAAGATTTTGAATCACTAAATTAGACCAACCAGATATAAATTATTGAAATTCATAGTTGGAACTGAATACACTTTGATTTATAATATCAAATTTCTTAGTGTTTTTTTTAGTGTAAATAAAAAGTTTGAATTTTCATTTCTAAATATATGGTGGTACGATGCATAGTTGACATTGTTGACATTGATGCATTAGTTAGTTGCGATAGTTACATAGTCATTCATCCATACTTCTCAATATTGAGACGCAAAATAACAACTCACCAATATTTTATTGTTTTTAAATTGTGCCTTGAATATTGTATTAATATTATAAATAGTTAATTGGAGTTACGTATCTTAGACATGATCATGGAAGAACAACATTATATTCACCATTCTGTCACGTCACAACTAAAACCTCACCTCATTTTTGATGTTTCATGATATCGCTGCATTGAAAATATTTCTTCAAACGCATTGGAACGGTTGCGACCCAAAAGCGAACAAAGCCATAGGTTTGATATTTCATTTATTGGATTTGCATCTCGTAGATGTCGCATTTATATTTTTTATCCCAAAGACAGACTGTGGAATGCATCTGTGACGAAATTAACGCAAGTGTCAAAATCAATTTCCCCTCTACGCTATTCGTGAAGTTGACAAAGTTAGCCGAAGACTAGTGTGTACAACTGTCGTTCGTGGTACTTTGCCTCGCTTCTATGAATGGTGCGGGTATGTAACGCGTATGTCTGTCTGATATATCTCAAAAAATACACTCATCTGATTTTATTCCGATTCTCGCCTACGCGTAGCTTGATTCCCGAGAAGAGATCCGAGATCTTAACCGTTTGTATGAATTAAGTACATCTAGCACTAGGATGTTTTCTCTCTACGAAATAGGAAACAAGTTAGTTTTTGTCAAAATTGAAAAACCCCAATCAAACATTTTTTTATTTTTTTTATTACGGGCTAGGCAATCGTTTGACCACGATCTCACCTGATGCAAAGTGATGATGTGGTCGAAGGTGTAGCACGCTTGCCTAGTAGATACCTATTCACTCTTGACTTGAACACACCGGGGTTATAATTTGCCGGAAACACTGACGAGGGCAGGGCATTCCACTCCTTTGCAGTTCTTATAATAAATGAAGAAGCGTAACGCTTCGTTCTTGTGCGAGGTATTTCAACCATGAAAGGGTGGCGCTTTGCTGATCGTCTAGTCGTACGGTGATGGAAAGGTGATGGGGGAATCAGGTTGTGCAGTTCTAGTGCACACTCTCCATAGTGCAGTCTGTAGAATACCGCCAGGCTTGCTACCTCACGTCGATGCGCCAGACTTTGAAGCTTACTCTTTACCAGAGTGTCATCCCCAATGAGCCTGATAGCCCGTCTCTCAATTGAATCCAAAGACTCGAGCTGATACTTGGCAGAACCGTCCCAGAGGTGGCAGCAGTACTCCATACAAGATCGGACCTGTGCTTGATAAAGATTCAAAAGCTGTCCCGGTGTGAAGTACCGCCTAACCTTAGACAAAATACCAGGTTTTTTTGCAGCTACCTTGGCTTTGGATTCAATATAAGACCCAAATATCAGGTTTGATGTGAGTTCGACACCCAAAAGCTCCAAATGGTCGCCTATTGGTATTGTTACACTTTGGAAAAACGGAGATCGGTTTAGAGGACTCTTTTTAGCAAAACAAACACGCCTGCGTTTTAGTAGCATTCATCTTAACCAGGTTAGCATCGCCCCAATCGGACCGGCTTCTAAGGATAAATTTAAACGGTCTACCATAGCCTCTCTCTGAAACTGGACAGCGTCACAGCTGGCTTAAGCATTGGAAGTGTATTTCTCAACTACAGTACTGTCATCAGCATGCCCAACCCATACCCAAGTTTATAACAACCTTGTAACAAACTCCATAGTTTAATAGTTCATAGTTTCTTGATGAAACAGATCCCCTTGATTAAAATTTTCTTCGTCTACTCATCATCAGACTCTAATATGTTGGTTAATCTAGAACGCATCTATAACTTGTAACTTTATCACCGAGGGTATGCTTCTCAATTTAATTGCGTTTGGGGGGTACCTACACCTTTCCTACCTCCTCCCTTCCAACGTCTGCACAGCGACACGACATTACTACTTGCTTGCGCGTCCACGATCCGCCATTGTTGCGACGCCGGTTACTAATAAATCAGATTATCGCCGATCAATGAGCTCGGATAGCTTATTTCGCCGCGTTATTAATCTGCAAGCATCAACAATCAAATCACCAAAGAAAATCAGCAAATCATCCAGGAATGGAAGAGAAATTAGCCTGACGCACCAGAACCAGCGCCATCGAAGAAATATCAAGATCAGCACGCGTGAGTCAGTCGCTATCATCACCTTTTCCCCCTTTTTCTCGCCCATATGTATATTTATAAACATATGAGCACAAACTCAACATTAAAGGGTAGCTGTAAGTGCCTGAGATCCTTTCACATACATTCAGGATCACTTCTTGATAGAATATCATATTATGTACATAAAAAATCTCTACCTATAAAACAGTACCGTGACTTACACACTGACAATTCACAGCCTGAACCGGTGGACTTAAAGATTTGAAAGGAGGACAGATTCCTTGAGTGAAGTAGAGGTGCACTAGGGGGTTCCTAAGGGGTGAACGGGAGAAAAGTTTGCACTCGGGTAAAGCTGCCGGGTCCAGCTAGTTTTTACACATAATAAAACTAACCAAAGTGAAATCTGTACATGGATGAGAATTTAGAAAAAATATTTTTATTTAAGTCTAATGAAAGCGTAGATTTCAAATCTATCGTTTTTAGTTGTTTTTTTCTGTCTACAAAAAACACACTTCATCAAGCAAAAAAAAAAACATACATTCATTCGAACATATAACAATCTCCTTTTGTGAAGTCGATTAAAAACCACTGGATGGTCACTAATACCTCTAGCAGCGCAGCGGAACTTTGTGTCTCGGAAGTCTATTGCTAGTAGCTGAGCAAACTGCTGTTTTTCAGGCGCAATCCCATGTTGAAGGTGAAGACAGCATTGTATAACTGCCTCGCTCACTCGCTTACATTTTTTGCATATTCTATCTCGTTCACAGAGCTTAACTTCACAACCACAATGATCCGTTGCGACTACTATAAGTGTGTAAAACAAACTTATCCACTAACAATGACAATTAATTAGAAACTTGCGTTCCGTTTCCGTGACAGTTACATTTCTTTGTCGTCTTTGGGCATAGTACAATTTTATGTTATTTTGCGCTAAGGGTTATTTTTTTATTTAAATTAATCGCTTTATATTTTAACTAGCAAATTCCAGCTACGTTTATAATGTAAGTAACCATGTGTTAAAACCATGCATAGAAACGGGTATTTTCTCACGTCACAAAAGCATGTTACATTTTTAATATTCTTTTAAACCTGCATGGACTTGGACATTTCTGATGATACCTAAAATTTTACTGAGATTGTCATTCCATACACACTAATACATATTTACTGCTTTTTCGTAGTCATAGAGTTGCTGGAGTAGTATATTTTAATATAATCGCTTTTATCTTTGCTATCTCAATTCAAAATTGTTAATTATTAGACATCTTAACGTGCATGATATTTTATGCCATTATGCATGAAACTCTCCACGATTATATTATAGTAGAAATAGGAATGACTCATGCCGGAGTAAAATTATTTATTCTTTGCTCATACTATATCCCATTCCTTGATCACAGTTGTGTTTTTAAATCTCCTAAATCTAAAGGATCGCGTACGTGATGGCTGGCCGCAACATAATCCTGCGTGTCTCTCTTCGTCTCCTTCACATATTCGCTGTGAGAAAGAGATAAAGAGAGAGACAGTAGAATTTTTGCGCTTCGGCTTGCTCTCATTCCAAACGATTCTTAATAAGATCTAAAAAATTACGATAAAAGCATGGCTTTTCTTCTTGAAAAACGAAACGGAGCTATTAATTAGCCATCATTGATGATGCAGGGGTCGACTGGAAATCTCTGACGATCCCCGCGTGCCTGCCGATCACCACCGACTACTTCCCCGACAAGCGCTCGCTACAGAACGACTACCTGGTGTCGGACTACAACCTGCTGCCGGACGATGTGAACGCAGACTTCGCTCAGAACAGAGCCATTTATAAAGAACCGCTCACTACTATGGAAGTGTTCAAGGAGTTAGTCTCGCAAAGGTTGGCGCAGGTAACGTACAAAAGACGACCGGTTGGCCAAATGGTTAGTGACACTGACTTTGAAAGTCAACCTACGATCGCGGGTTCGAATCCCGCTAGGTGCAGTCATTTGTGTGATGAACAGAAATGTTTGTTTCCGAGTCATGAATGTAATATTCGTATCTATGTATGTTTATCCGTTATCTAGTACCTATAGTACAGGGTATCCTAGTTTGGGGATAGGTAATTAGTGTGGATTGTCCCGAATATATTTATTTATTTAAACACAGGCATAACTGGATAACTGGATCTGCATAATATTATGCATTTGTATCTACTTATCATTTATGTAAAAAAAAAAACTTGTGTTTTAAACTACGGTCATTAAAATATTTATAGATAGCTGCAGCTTTCAAATGAGATAACTTGATGAAGAAAAAACAGATAATTGCAAAACCATAATTGTAGTTCTGTCCTTCTGTTAAACTATTTGAGCAGGTTTTTTGAAATATAATAAACTAAGTTCAACAGCATTAAAATGAGCCAAAAAGAAAATAGCCCAATTTAAAATATATGTCTTCCTCCATAGCACGACGACCGGTGCGAACACGAACATAAACTAAACCATGACTTTTCTTGACTAAAAGAGCGATTACTAACTAACGAACACAAACGTTTCAGGGCTTCCAGCTAATCGTGGGCGTGAACGAGAGCGAAGTGATAGAATCGCACTGCCCTTCTACCCCCACGCCGCCGCCCTCCAAGGTGGCTCCGCAGTGCAGCAAGCCGGCCAACGCAGCGCCCACCAAGCGATACCTGCTGTCCATCGGCAGGATATTCCACAAGCTGACGCTGGTCGGGTCCACCATCACTGTGACCAGATACAGACCCAGGTGCCATGTATTATTTATTACTTATTATGCAATTGTTTGACCACGATCTCACCAGATGGGAAGCGATGATGCGGTCGAAAGTGTAGCACGCTTGCCTAGTAAATACCTATTCACTCTTGACTTGAACACACCTGGGTTATATTTTACCGGAAACACTGACGATAAAATATGCGCGAAACGGAATCATTGAGCCCAGTCTACCGCTCTTCTTTTGTTATTTGGTTTCTGTCTTTCATAATGAGGTTGTGCCTATGTCGTGGCGATATCATAGAATTGATAATTACATGAAATGTTAAAAAAATATCTATTTCATAAAATTATCGGTGACATCAATAAATGGTTTGGCCAGATGATTGAATGATCAGCGTTTGACGATATGAACAGCTAAAAGCACGGCTACTTATGATATGGTCAAACATTAGTGATCATATCTATACTTATAATAAAGCAATAATATAGTTTTTTTTCTAAATAGTTCTTAACAGTTAGCTTTATGGCAAAAATGTCTATGAAAAATACGAAGAAGGCAATATTTGCAACATTTTTGCATTCACAGTTGTTGTGTAAGTCTCATAGGTAAAAAGTTACAAGAAGCTAATAACATACTATTCGAATCCGATTAATATCTTAATATGGTCAGGCCGGTCGCACTCCGCAACAAGTACAAATATTATACCTACACTTTGCGGCCGCAATATTGCGGTTAATTCAGTAGAGTGTCAAGCGTGCACTCGATGAGTCGCACGCCGTGTGCTTACGATAAAGTACCTACTTACGTAAAGTTTTTGTCAAATTTTATTCTTTTCTTAATTATGAGTACCAATTAGAAACCTAGAAGGTACTGCATAGCATTCGGTCTGACAAGTCTCTTAAAATACCTACATACTGTCATTTTATTACGTAGGTAGCTATTTCTTTTTCATTAATTATTAAGCATTGAATTCAGACAGGCACCTTTTATTCTTCAAAGTGCAATACCTATTAAGCTATAATCAAATAATGAGGTGCTTGGTATATTCTGATAAGAATGTCATTATATGTAGTTAATAGAACTATCAACATTTATAATAATAAGTAAAAAAAATATACATAATACATAATTGTTTATTCAATAGTTACAATATCTAAGGGTGGAGTTCACCGACTATTAAAACGGCTGTTTAACAATTAAACAGCTGGTTATTCAAATTTTAGTGTTCACCATACCCTAACCAATGATCAAAGCCCTTGAACGGCCGATTTATGTAACCGAGCTCAACGACATCGTTTAACCGTCGGTTTATCTCATTTTCTGTTTCAGTTTATTTGGATATATTTCGTTGTGTTCTTGTGAGAAGTAAACATGCAGTCGGTGTTTAATGTTATGGTAGATAATTATCAGGACCATTACCTTGACTTCCTTGAAAATATAGACAATTTAGAAAGGAGAGTTAAATGACCACGAGATTTTCAAGTCCGTCGTAATTATTATGAAGAATATGATGAAGAATTTTTTAAAACTAGATTCCGTTTGTCTAAAACTTCTGCACTGGACATACTGCAATTAATAGATGATAAACTGGTTTTTATTTTGCGCTTATTTTTGTCTCCATTTTCTCTACTTATTTAAATCTTCACTATAAAAAGCACAAGCACAAATGAATCTGATGTTCACGGATGGCGGCAACTGAACTTGGCAACAAACAAAAGATAAAGTTAAACAAATTACAAACGTAAACGAATTCAAATAACCAACACGTGCAGGCCACATGGTGCAGGCAGAAAAAGTTCATACCTACCCAAATTTAGAACTACAGTATAGTATAGCTTCCTCAGTACGTTTTATTGTACTTTTCAAGTTGACTTCATTTTATTTTATGCGTCTAAACTCGGACGCCATTTCATCGTGTTGAATAGATATGACAAAGTGACTTCGTTATTGCGATGCCTCATAACGTTCGTTATTTCACTCTGAGATCGTCCGATTTATTAAGTACGGTTCAAATTTGCATGGTGAACAGTAAACATTTAAGCGGTTGTTTAAACGACGTTTGGGATTTCACCGGCCGATTACCAAATCATCGGTCAAGTAGAAGTCGGTGAACTCCACCCTAAGTCATATCATATCACAGAATAATTACTAGTACAAATACCTAGTCATATCTTGATACAACCCTGCCGAGCGAAAAAGTGACAGAGCGATTCTGATACGGTTAGAGCAATGGAAGCTCTCGCGCGTTGTGATACGGTACATTCTAGCCTGCACGCAATGGGTGAGCGCCTTCTAGGTAAATATAATTGAAAGATCGCAGCGCTGTGCGAGTTAAATTGCACTTTATTGCGTTGTAGCGAGAGTTGCTATGTATTTAAATGACTTTACTCAGTTATCCTTCTGTACTTGTACTATTATTTATTCTGTGATATATATTTCAAATGCAAATTATTTTGTTATTACGTTTGTATTGTATTGTATAACATACAGTAGTCACAGCGGAACTTTGTGGCTTGGAAGTTGTCTTCCAGTCGCTGCGCAAATTTCTATTTTTCAGGCGTAATCCGGCTGTTGAAGGTGAAGGCAGTATTTTAAAACTGTCCCGCTCACTCGCTTCCGTTTTTCGCATATTGTATCTCGCTCAACTTTGTGCTGTTTTGTCCTCACAGCAGTACCTGCGCAATCGTTTACAGAGCCATACATTACTATAAGTCTTATTCTAAAATTGAAATTTCAGACACCCATACCCGCCGTTCAACATCCACTACCGTTACCGGTTCCACGCCCCGAACCACGACACGTACGAGGTGTCCTGGGTCTCCTTCACCACGGAGAAGCTCGAGACCTACAACTGGAACTACATGGACCACTACATCTGCACCAGGGGCGACACAGACTTCTCGCTCGTCGAGGTAGTAAGTTTCTGGTAGCGTTTTCATTCATTACATCAACAACCACGGCTTGTCCATCATGGGGGACGCGACTGACTAAATATTGCGTGAGTACGTTGTTCTGTTTTAAAAATATATACGAGATTTACTCAAAATAAGCAGTAATTCTTTTATTACAAACAACAAGGCCACTAGGCCCGTACCAGGTCAGCCGCGCGCTATCGACCGAAGCGTGAAATGCGCGTGGCTGTGTGCGTGCCGATGCCTTTGAAGAGAACTAGCTACGTATCGGCTTTGCCCGCGTGGACGTTTACTAAAGCACAATAATATACCAAATTTTATTAAAATACTTTCGGCTATCAAATTCTTTTTTATCCTACCTTCTACACATCGCATTGAGTGCAAAGTATACCTGTAAGTTATCCAACAGTAAAAACCGCATTTCAATCGGTTCAGTTGTTTTTAGTGTTGGGAGAACAAACAGACAGACAGACATTCTGGGTGGCACTGCCACTGGGCACGCTTGGCGCTTACCTTGGATCGTTTCGTCAGTTGTATAAATACAGTTCACGCCTTGCGGCTACGTTTGCAGTTTTCTCGTTGTCACTTGTTAAAAGTAGCCTATGTTTGTCTGTATTGTCTACCGTACTTAATCCCTGTGCGAAGTTTCAACGAAATCGGTTCAGCCGCTTGGGTGTTCAAGCCACACATACAAACAGACGCAGTTTTACATTACTATTTTAAAATTAGTAAAGATGCATGTCTTTCTGGCTTGAATCAATCTGTTATGGGATCATGTTCGGAAAATGGCTGTTCAAGTTATGGCTTATAATCATAACACAGACATCGCCGTCATATTCAACACCGCTTTTTTATTACAAAATAAATTATTTAATTTTAATCATCCATAAATTAATAGCCTCTTATACATTTTTCAGCCATTAAAATACTGGAGGTTCCGTACCCTCTTGCTGCCGCTGTCCAACCCGGCGACTAAGCAAATTCTCGAAGACGAGAGTACCCATTGCGACATCTACCCGACACCGACTCGTCTAGATCTGGACCAACTCACTGACGGATTCCTAAAAATGACTGAACAGTACTTCAATAAGGTCAAACGGCCCAACAAGCTGCGGGTAAGTACGGTTATCGACAATCGTATCGATTTTCAATTCAAATCGATTGTAATCGAGTTGTGAATCACAATCGGTAAACAATCCAAATAGATTAGTGTGCATAAGATGATTTGCACTTCCTTTTTTAGCTTGCTATTTTTAATCTATTTTGTTTAAAACTACTGTACTAATTTTAAATCTAAAATGTTAGTAAATCATCATTTCTATAGTAGATAGTTGAATGAGTTATTTACTGTTTTTTTTTTTAAAAGAACATTAATTTTAAATGATTAATTATTTAAATTTACATGCTCTACTACCCCAATCATAATCGACAATTAACGCTAATCGAACATTAAAGGCCGGTTCCTATATCTTAAAACGAAACGTTTTCGTTACCTGTCCGTCAGCTTTTGACATAAACGCCGTACAAAAAACGTCAAAAAGTAACGAGACGTTGGAAAAACGACTCGTTTCATTTTTATAGGTTTCATTTTAATCGCTCGTTTTGTTTGAATTTTTACAACTTTATGCTTGATTAGGATCAATTGACGATTATGAGCGCGTTAGTAATATGAGTCCACAACGTTTGTTTGTATTTATTTTTGTACAAATTGTGATGTGTAGTTGTTATTTTATTTTCCTCTGCTAATAAATCTTTTGGTAGACAAAACATTTATAAGAAAGAGGTTATGTTAGCATGAATATTTTATTTGCACAATTATAACACGTAGTTACAAATGCACCGCATGCCATGTAGAAATGCACATTCTTCTAAATACAGGTAGTACCCTAAAACGTAGAAGTGCTTTAAATAATCGATTTACAAAAGTTTAACTGATGATTTACTGATTATAATCACTAAATGTTCACTCAAACATGAAATTTTAAATTTCACTTCAAATATTTTAATTATCCCTTCCGCATGACCCAAAGATATCTGTATAGAATTATAAACCATTCACTACGATGATTTATGATCTACCGTTAAATTCTATTGCTTAATAGTAGTTTATGAAACGGTTGCATAATAAGGGGCATTAAAACACGAGAGTGATTTTAAAAGACGAGCCGTGGACGAGTTTTATAATAGTATCACTAGAGTGTTTTAATACCTAGTTATGTGCCGTTTCATACACTACTTTATCTACACTCATGCAGTAGGAACTTACATTTAATGAAGAAAATAATACATATGTCATAATATTTTATTGATTTTTCTGGTAAAAGCTCGTTCGTCATGTTCGTTGCTGTTTCCGTGATATCAGGTGGAGTCAAATTCTCCTCACTAACACTGCTGTCGGATATTTTTAATGAAGATAAAACTTTTTATCAAGATAAACACATTAAATTTGTTAGTACTAATGTAAAGCAAATGATGCCGCCAAAATCTAGTCCATAGCGAATTGGCGCGCACACGGTCAAACACGCGCCGCCATAGATAATAAATGACGAAAACTTTCGTTGTGCGGAGCCAACGCAGTGCTTTAATGGGAAAAAATATATATATTATAACACTATTTAGTTCAAAAAAGAGTATGAGTGTAGATAAACATCTTTAAAGCATATTTGTTTGTATCTGTATTGTATGCATGTAACTGTTATATAATGAACATGAGTTCATTATTTTGTTGCACCTATGTGTTATTTGTAATTTCTTGTTTGAGTCCCCGATGCATGGTGTTTAGTTTAACCATTTTTTTGTTTAACTTCGAGGTTTCAGAACGGTTAAATGCGAGTGCACGTAGGTTTTTCTCTTTCACGCAACTCAATTGCATGAGCGAGATAGTCTGATTTCGTGCGCTCGCTTCCGATTGATAAAGTCAGGAAATATGTGCACATACAAAGCTACAGAAAAGAAGACAATTATAATAAACCGCGTCATCAAAAGCCTCGCGACCACGGGCTCTCAATAGTAGTTGGGGGCGTACGGTCGAAGAGAGGCGACATGACAACGGGCGTTATTGAAACCGGGCCTGACAACGTTCTGGTCCCGAGCCGTAGTAAGGTGTGGAGTGCTGCAGATGGCGGCCGGCGCGGGCGGCCCGTCCGACTCGGCGCTGACCCGGCGGCGCCACTCCACGTCGATCCTCACGCGGAGCGCCCAGGTACCTCCCCGGCAACACTCAATAATAACGAGACTCTGACGCTTGTACTGTCCTGTGTTGGTAACTTGTCGATGGAAATTATAGCGAATGCCACGGAGTGCAAACATTCAAACTAGCTCTTATTTAGTTAGGATTATGTTGTTTCGAAAAACTACGATGCTAGCCTGGACTGGATATGGATTAGCTCAATCTATCTACAGAGTTTGGTTTTAAACCTGACTTAGTTTTTTTAAATGATTTGGGAAGTTCTACTTTTGCATGTAAAGCCAAAATTCCGCACTTCTTCTTTGAATCTGGCATAAAATACAACATTTGTAATTGTAAAAGTCTTCAAAAGGCCGTTTTTATTAAAACCTTTTATTTAACTTCACTTGTATGTATCTATGTATGTCCTGGATTTTTTCCACTTCCACTTCCACTTCCACGGGCTGAAATTTGACACACTCGTTTGGTTCTCGTGACAATGCACGATTACTTAAATGTCACCATTTTCAATCCAATATGGTGGACGTTACAAAATGGCGATTTATAATTTCCACAGTAACCCCTATGATATGGGTATCAAATGAAAGGGCTTGATGAGCGACATTACATGGCTACAGCTTAAGTTTCTTTTTTAAATTATACTTGTCTATTTGATTTTCCTACAATATTTGTGATCACTAGTGGCTCAAGAGACATAAAAAGTATTTTTATTTATTGGCTTTTAACACAACATTTATTATTATTACTATGTAAAAGTTCACAAGTTAGTCAACATAGATAAAACCCCAAGTTACCAACACAAGAATATATTGGAAGATAATTTTGAAAAGGGATTGACAAAGAAAAGTTATTATTTAGTGTCCAACCAACCCTCTTCAGGGCCTCTCGCAAGGCCTCCGCGCAAGAAAACATACTTTGGAAGAGTTTACCAACCAGCTCTCTCGCAGTCCAGCTCCACTGAGTAGGCCTGCGCGGACGTAGTATGTAACATGTATACGAATGGTTGCTGCAACATATTGCAACAATTAGTTGAAACTGAAACCTTAGGAAAAGTTGTAACGGAGAATTAGACTTCAATGTGCCTATTATACATACTACGAGTCACTGCGTGGCCTCATTAAAAAAGAAAACTAAGTAGTAAGTATATTAGTCAGATTTTTTGGGTTCCGTATTCAAACAAGGAACCCTTATAGTTTTGTCATGTCTGTCTGTCCGTGTGTATGACAAAACTTACAACATAATTCTACTACAAGGTAAACAATTTAAAACATCTAAAATATCGTTTCGGGGCAGTGGTCCAACAAATACTAGCGCATAATACGAATTTACTAACAAAACTATCACGGTAGCCTACGAGCATTAGTTGCTTGCTGGAAGGATATAGCTGTCCAAGTTAGTCCAACTTTGTTAGCATGTCATGTAAAGACAACTGGATCGGTTGCAATGCGTGTTTAACGTTTTGTTTCACGCTTAGGATCCCGCCTATGCGTGTCCGACAGGCACTTGGCCGGTTTGAAACAAAAAAAAAAAAAAGATTTCACTAGATTGGTTGACGATGCGGGTAAAGTTGGCGAGCCGGGTTTTTTATTCTTTTACGAGTCGAGCAGGTCGCTCGCCTGATAGTAATCTTCACGCCTGTCTATAAAAGTTGCAGTGCCACCCAGAACTTTGGTTGCAAAGTCTTGCGCGTCACTGCACTGCGCTCGTCACCCTGAGATATTGGTTTTTAAGTCTCGTTGCCAAGTAATTTCGTTGGAAACATTGCCCTTCAAACCGAAACTCAGAAACTTGCCTAGAAGGTACCAGTTCACTCTAGATTTGAAGACACTGGTTGTATTTATCGGGAAATGCTGTTCCATTTCTAATCTGTACGCATAGTAAAATTTAGAAGAGAAACGCTGAGAATCGGTGGAATATCAACCATATACGGATGCTTTGTACCCATACATCTCGTAGTCCAAAATAGTTGAAGGGAGATGATGGAATTGATTTAATTCCATAGCACTCTAAATGTATCCTATAAAAATCTGATAAGCTTGCAACTTTACGTCTATGTTCAAAACTTTTTTTTTTGGTTGTACATATGGAAACAGGCCGGTTTTTGAGTGACCTAAAATGTTACCCGCGCCACAATAAATCCGAACAATAATTAATTAATTTAATATCCGGTTAAATAATCCCAAATCGACTCCAATAGTTGCACCAACTTGTTCACTACATGTTACAAGTGTTCTCCATTGTTAGATTTATCAAAAAGCGTTGCTAGATTGGTCGCACGTTGATTTTTGTTTATTCATAAAAAAACTTTATTTTTCTGTGGCATATGCGCGCACTCATGTCTTTGCTACTACTATTAACAAACAGCAGTGGCGTTAATATTGACACTTCTAACTTAGAGGACTAATCGTAACTTTTTGTATTTAGTCGTGACAGTTTACTAATACCTATTGATATTGAAGTAGTTTTATAGATAACAGTGCAGTAATTCAGTAGTATTTTCGGGATTTCAGCTGTGGATAACGCGGCTTCAAAACTTATATACAAGCCCTCTTTTTTTCCCAGAGCACCCATCTGTAAATGCAACATATATATACTTTAATGATACAACTTTGAATGAAGGATTATGATATTTGCGATAATTATGTTGTAACATATTAATTAATTAGCATGATTTTCTCGTTTTCTTGTTACGTGAAAATAAACACTGCAGTTCGAAGTTGTAGAATACAGTCGATATCTATTCAAAATGTCAAACGAGAGCGACACAATGAATGCAAAACGCGTATATATTTGCACTGCTTATACAATTATGCGACTATAAATGCACGAAATGCACCTCAATGTTGTGCCATATTTTGTTTGCTCGCTTCTTTTGTTTAATTTAAACCGTAGTTCAACATAACGTTAAATAAAAGAAGAAAATTACGTTTTTATAAACTTTCTTTTTTACTTCGTTACATTTTTTTCTGTGAACATTTGTTCATACGAGCACGCATTTGACGGGCGCGCACGCAATGTGCGTGTTAGTATCGTCGTATTTTTTATTTAACGTTATATATCACGTAGTGTTAGTGTAACGGTAATTCCAGTAATGTTAATTGAGTGTTGTGTGTGGTATCAGGCCGGTGTATCGAGCTCACCGTTCAGAGAGCGCCTGGGGAGCACACGGCTGCCCGACCGTCCTCGACTCAGGATCGAAACTATGTCAGTAAATTATCGAAGACCATGCAATTTGTGATAACGGGCATTGCACGTTTTATGTTAACGGAAACTGTCTTAAATTAAAATATGTCGATTTAATCATCTGCATGGCATATTTTATGCCTGTCATCATCGCACATTACCAAGTCACAATATAGAGCGAAAGATATAATGCACTATCGATAGAAACGCAAATATTAAAATACCTTGTCTTAATTGGGTGTGAACTGTACAGTTTAAGTACGGTAGTTACTAAAACGACTTCAAAATACTAAGTACATGATTTAAAGTTGTTGTGCATGTTAATCAAAGAGGCGCGTCGTCGCACATTGCATTGTCTTCTACACGTACATGACATCTCGTTCACTATGGCATGGGTGGGTGTAAGAGAACTGTTACATGATCGTATAGAGCAGAATTTACAACACTACAACTGAACACGCCTGGGTTCATATTAACAGCAGTGCGAGCATGGATCTTATCGATCGATAAATTTACCGATTATTTTTAATCAAGTTTGACGTTAATATTCGATAATACGAGTTCAGTAGCACGGAACGTACTTTATCGACAACGACATAAATTCGATAAATCATATTGAATATATAGATTTATATCGACAAAAGGAAGCATGAATCTTATTTTTGACAATTGTTGTCGATATAATGTCGGTAATTTTACCGAATTTATCGAATTTTATCGGCTTTCCAAAGTTACACGACAAACTTTAGGTTAGGTTTAAGGAATATACTACTTTATGGTAGTTAGGTAGAATTCCAAAAGGATGTCCAGTGCCTAAATAAAACACAAAAAAAGTTTTTATGTTATTTTGATAAAAAAACATTGTATTAAAAAATACATTTTTGATAATGACCCATTTAACGATCTATTTATTAACATTTACATTGAAATAAACCACCATTACCACCCTAGCAACAACGCGCAACGCTACATCATTTTAACTAGTCCAGCTTTTGTTTATTTGGTTTTAAAACGTGCCGTAAGCCCTTTAACTAGATCTATGTCATAGTGATTTTGTCTTTTTGTTTCCCCAAAGATTACCCAAACATATATTTTTTCCCTAAAATGGGGAAAAAATTCCCCAATCTGGACACCCTTCTTCGCCGTGGTTCGCCGACTGTCGCCGCGTTCACTAAGTGTAGACACTACGAAGAAACCGAGCGAGCATGCGGTACTAAGCGACGTATCCCACTCGTTTGCCTTCGCCCGCTCTCTTCTCTTGGTGTGTACCCTCCTGAGAAGCGTGCTCACTTGTTTCAAAGTTCAAAGGTCTGCGAAAAAAAACGCGAACGCACGAAAACGGAAGTTTGACTGATAGCCGCCGTGATTTAGGCTGACTCAACTTGTTTATATTTTTTTTTTTATTAGTACTTTTCAAATTGTTATCATTTTTTTTATTGCCACTGGCTACTATGTAAAAGTTCACAAGTTAGTCAACATAGATAAAACCCCAAGTTACCAACACAAGAATATATTGGAAGATAATTTTGAAAAGGGATTGACAAAGAAAAGTTATTATTTAGTGTCCAACCAACCCTCTTCAGGGCCTCTCGCAAGGCCTCCGCGCAAGAAAACATACTTTGGAAGAGTTTACCAACCAGCTCTCTCGCAGTCCAGCTCCACTGAGTAGGCCTGCGCGGACGTAGTATGTAACATGTATACGAATGGTTGCTGCAACATATTGCAACAATTAGTTGAAACTGAAACCTTAGGAAAAGTTGTAACGGAGAATTAGACTTCAATGTGCCTATTATACATACTACGAGTCACTGCGTGGCCTCATTAAAAAAGAAAACTAAGTAGTAAGTATATTAGTCAGATTTTTTGGGTTCCGTATTCAAACAAGGAACCCTTATAGTTTTGTCATGTCTGTCTGTCCGTGTGTATGACAAAACTTACAACATAATTCTACTACAAGGTAAACAATTTAAAACATCTAAAATATCGTTTCGGGGCAGTGGTCCAACAAATACTAGCGCATAATACGAATTTACTAACAAAACTATCACGGTAGCCTACGAGCATTAGTTGCTTGCTGGAAGGATATAGCTGTCCAAGTTAGTCCAACTTTGTTAGCATGTCATGTAAAGACAACTGGATCGGTTGCAATGCGTGTTTAACGTTTTGTTTCACGCTTAGGATCCCGCCTATGCGTGTCCGACAGGCACTTGGCCGGTTTGAAACAAAAAAAAAAAAAAGATTTCACTAGATTGGTTGACGATGCGGGTAAAGTTGGCGAGCCGGGTTTTTTATTCTTTTACGAGTCGAGCAGGTCGCTCGCCTGATAGTAATCTTCACGCCTGTCTATAAAAGTTGCAGTGCCACCCAGAACTTTGGTTGCAAAGTCTTGCGCGTCACTGCACTGCGCTCGTCACCCTGAGATATTGGTTTTTAAGTCTCGTTGCCAAGTAATTTCGTTGGAAACATTGCCCTTCAAACCGAAACTCAGAAACTTGCCTAGAAGGTACCAGTTCACTCTAGATTTGAAGACACTGGTTGTATTTATCGGGAAATGCTGTTCCATTTCTAATCTGTACGCATAGTAAAATTTAGAAGAGAAACGCTGAGAATCGGTGGAATATCAACCATATACGGATGCTTTGTACCCATACATCTCGTAGTCCAAAATAGTTGAAGGGAGATGATGGAATTGATTTAATTCCATAGCACTCTAAATGTATCCTATAAAAATCTGATAAGCTTGCAACTTTACGTCTATGTTCAAAACTTTTTTTTTTGGTTGTACATATGGAAACAGGCCGGTTTTTGAGTGACCTAAAATGTTACCCGCGCCACAATAAATCCGAACAATAATTAATTAATTTAATATCCGGTTAAATAATCCCAAATCGACTCCAATAGTTGCACCAACTTGTTCACTACATGTTACAAGTGTTCTCCATTGTTAGATTTATCAAAAAGCGTTGCTAGATTGGTCGCACGTTGATTTTTGTTTATTCATAAAAAAACTTTATTTTTCTGTGGCATATGCGCGCACTCATGTCTTTGCTACTACTATTAACAAACAGCAGTGGCGTTAATATTGACACTTCTAACTTAGAGGACTAATCGTAACTTTTTGTATTTAGTCGTGACAGTTTACTAATACCTATTGATATTGAAGTAGTTTTATAGATAACAGTGCAGTAATTCAGTAGTATTTTCGGGATTTCAGCTGTGGATAACGCGGCTTCAAAACTTATATACAAGCCCTCTTTTTTTCCCAGAGCACCCATCTGTAAATGCAACATATATATACTTTAATGATACAACTTTGAATGAAGGATTATGATATTTGCGATAATTATGTTGTAACATATTAATTAATTAGCATGATTTTCTCGTTTTCTTGTTACGTGAAAATAAACACTGCAGTTCGAAGTTGTAGAATACAGTCGATATCTATTCAAAATGTCAAACGAGAGCGACACAATGAATGCAAAACGCGTATATATTTGCACTGCTTATACAATTATGCGACTATAAATGCACGAAATGCACCTCAATGTTGTGCCATATTTTGTTTGCTCGCTTCTTTTGTTTAATTTAAACCGTAGTTCAACATAACGTTAAATAAAAGAAGAAAATTACGTTTTTATAAACTTTCTTTTTTACTTCGTTACATTTTTTTCTGTGAACATTTGTTCATACGAGCACGCATTTGACGGGCGCGCACGCAATGTGCGTGTTAGTATCGTCGTATTTTTTATTTAACGTTATATATCACGTAGTGTTAGTGTAACGGTAATTCCAGTAATGTTAATTGAGTGTTGTGTGTGGTATCAGGCCGGTGTATCGAGCTCACCGTTCAGAGAGCGCCTGGGGAGCACACGGCTGCCCGACCGTCCTCGACTCAGGATCGAAACTATGTCAGTAAATTATCGAAGACCATGCAATTTGTGATAACGGGCATTGCACGTTTTATGTTAACGGAAACTGTCTTAAATTAAAATATGTCGATTTAATCATCTGCATGGCATATTTTATGCCTGTCATCATCGCACATTACCAAGTCACAATATAGAGCGAAAGATATAATGCACTATCGATAGAAACGCAAATATTAAAATACCTTGTCTTAATTGGGTGTGAACTGTACAGTTTAAGTACGGTAGTTACTAAAACGACTTCAAAATACTAAGTACATGATTTAAAGTTGTTGTGCATGTTAATCAAAGAGGCGCGTCGTCGCACATTGCATTGTCTTCTACACGTACATGACATCTCGTTCACTATGGCATGGGTGGGTGTAAGAGAACTGTTACATGATCGTATAGAGCAGAATTTACAACACTACAACTGAACACGCCTGGGTTCATATTAACAGCAGTGCGAGCATGGATCTTATCGATCGATAAATTTACCGATTATTTTTAATCAAGTTTGACGTTAATATTCGATAATACGAGTTCAGTAGCACGGAACGTACTTTATCGACAACGACATAAATTCGATAAATCATATTGAATATATAGATTTATATCGACAAAAGGAAGCATGAATCTTATTTTTGACAATTGTTGTCGATATAATGTCGGTAATTTTACCGAATTTATCGAATTTTATCGGCTTTCCAAAGTTACACGACAAACTTTAGGTTAGGTTTAAGGAATATACTACTTTATGGTAGTTAGGTAGAATTCCAAAAGGATGTCCAGTGCCTAAATAAAACACAAAAAAAGTTTTTATGTTATTTTGATAAAAAAACATTGTATTAAAAAATACATTTTTGATAATGACCCATTTAACGATCTATTTATTAACATTTACATTGAAATAAACCACCATTACCACCCTAGCAACAACGCGCAACGCTACATCATTTTAACTAGTCCAGCTTTTGTTTATTTGGTTTTAAAACGTGCCGTAAGCCCTTTAACTAGATCTATGTCATAGTGATTTTGTCTTTTTGTTTCCCCAAAGATTACCCAAACATATATTTTTTCCCTAAAATGGGGAAAAAATTCCCCAATCTGGACACCCTTCTTCGCCGTGGTTCGCCGACTGTCGCCGCGTTCACTAAGTGTAGACACTACGAAGAAACCGAGCGAGCATGCGGTACTAAGCGACGTATCCCACTCGTTTGCCTTCGCCCGCTCTCTTCTCTTGGTGTGTACCCTCCTGAGAAGCGTGCTCACTTGTTTCAAAGTTCAAAGGTCTGCGAAAAAAAACGCGAACGCACGAAAACGGAAGTTTGACTGATAGCCGCCGTGATTTAGGCTGACTCAACTTGTTTATATTTTTTTTTTTATTAGTACTTTTCAAATTGTTATCATTTTTTTTATTGCCACTGGCTACTATGTAACAGTTCTCAATTTAATCATTTCATTTGTGTGTTAGTGGCATGGTGTGCAGACGCTTCAGCAGTTTTTTCCACATTGCACTTCATTTTCTGCTTATTTTTGCCTTATTAACGGCGACCATACGTATGATATTCTTCTGTGATTTATTTGCATAATAACATTACTTAATTTATGCTATTTATTTTAAAACCATGTTAGTTTGTATTTCTATCTATCCATTGTCCAAATAGTAGTTTTCTATTACCAGGCTAATGATTTTTATTAAAACTGTGATCTTATTCGCTATGACCATATATCTTCGTGATTCTTTCATTGTCGTAATGATGTCAACACTTTATTGAACACCACAAGTACAACGAAAAATTATATCTAAAAATACAGTATAACAATCAGTGTCTCTAGGGGTGGTCTTATCGCTCAGAGCGATCTCTTTCAGACAACCGTGCACGTGAAGCGTGAAACGTGGAGTTGTGTTTGGCATAGCGAACAAGCGCCCTGGCGATAAAGTGGCATAAACAAATTTAATGACTTTATGTAACTTATTTTAAATTTAATGTGAATATACAGGTTGGAATTTTTTAACCACACCCGGAAGGAAAGTACTCTAAATACTGGAGATAGCAAATTTTACTCAAAGGAAACATTTCTTTATTTTTAATAAGAAACTAATCTGCATTCAAAGATTTATGAAAACTCGCTTGCCACATTCGGTAATCGAACCTGCTAACATCCGAAAAATATACATCCTGTACTTTTATGGCATCAATCGATAGGGTCAATCAGAAGGATCAAATCTCTTTAACAAATATGGTAAATTAAATAAAAGGAAAACCAATAAATCTAAACTTATAAATTCAATGGAACAAGATAAAGCACTATTACTCAAAGGTCGATCAGATTACTTATGTTAGTACCTTATTAACAATTATCTTTGACGTCATTTATTTATTAAAATGACGAAGACCTATTTAGATTCCAATTTGCACGTTTTTGTAAATAAACTCTATATTAGATAATTTCTCTTCTCTTTATTAAAAGAACCAACTTGTGTATCCAACAAAATGGAGATCATTTCGAGCAACTAATTAGTTAGTTTACCCTTTTTTTCGTTCAATTAAAATAAGTTAAGATTTTATGAATTTCCTTTTATTTTATCTCTTGTCTTTGATTCTTATGATTGACCCTATCTATTGATGCCATAAAAGTACAGCATGTTATTTTTTTTCGGTTTTAGCCGGTTCGATTCCCGAGTGTGGCAAGCGAGTTTTTGAAAATCTTTGAATGCAGATTTGTATCTTTTTAAAAATAAAGAATATTTCCTTTGAATAAAATTTGCTATCTCCAGTATTTAGAGTACTTTCCCTCCGGGTGTGGTTAAAAAAATCCAGCCTGTATATGATGGCACCCTTTGGGCGTCGTCCACAGCGGGCTCCGGGTTAGCCCAATAAGGTAACGACCCGTTATACCGGGCATATAATAAACAATTGGGTAGAGGAGTTATCGCTCTGGCAACACTATCGTCCGTACACTCGAAGGTTTAATCGCTTGCTGCTCGTTTGCCAAAGTACATTATTTTATATTTTACAGATTTCCTTTTTCCATTAATACTGCTACGGTATAATCATGCTTGTACGACTGCTGGAATGCTTTCTCGAGCCGATTCTATCAGTTGCTTGTCCTTATCCTTTTCGAATGTTTCATTGCAGCAAGTATCACCAACTAAGTCACTAAACAATAGTCACTGCAACAAGTAAGTATCACTACTGAATCATTATATTCTGTGGCACACTGGCCTTGTCCTTACCACAAACAAAAACTTTCGTTTAACATAATAAGCCCCAAAAAAAGGTAGTAAAATAAGTTTTTCAATATCAATTAATTTTATAAAGATGGCTGGAGGATGGACATATTAAATCTAAAGGGCGTCACAGACGATTAAGATACTATATTTCATGTTAAGATATCTGCTTAGAAAATATTATAGCATCTTAGGGTAGACACGGTACAAGATACACGGGACAAGGTACACACGGATAAGATACGATAATATATTAAAATTATTCATTCGTTCGCAGGCCGTCCTAGGTGCCACACGTACTTCTTCGCCGCATTCTATATATAGGATGATAAAATATGAGTAATACGGTTTCACTATTAGATTTATTAGATAACTCATCAGACGATGATTCTGATTTCAAATTAGATATGCAAATTGCATTAGCGCACTGTAGAAGGCGATCGATTTGGATAGAAAATCATATTAAATTTAGAAAAAGCCGCGATGAATTTAAACAAACTTATTTTAAGAAAACGAAGGAAACATTTTTCGAAAGTCTGTAGATAATTAAAAAACAGTCAAGGGTACATTAAATAAACTACTGAAAGTATATTACTGTAGTGTATATTAATACATAAATCGCGTCTTTCTTTCTGTTAATCTGTCTGTACTTATGTTCCTGGAATAACATATATGTAACTTTTAACCTAGAGAAAAGCCATGGGCACAGCCAATGAAACCAATTAAAAAAACCGTCACGAATACTAAACAGAACAACCTGTAGAGCATATTACGATATATTTTGTATCTTAAGTTAGTATGTTACGATATATTTCGTATCTTAAGATGTCATCTTAAAAAAAAACATATCGCTCGATATCTTAAGATAATGTAAGATGCAAATATATATTATCTTCTCCGTTTGCGATGGTTCATATAAATTGTATGGCGAGCGATATTTTATCTTAAGGGTGTAACAATGGCCAATGACCTTCACGATTCGACCTCTAATACTAGTACTGGTGTTATCTATCTGCAGATGGCAGTATAACAGTGATTACAGTGATGGCAGTTTAAAATCAAATAAAGAGTAACAAGTATACAGAAGTGTTTCTCATAATGTTTGGTTTTTTGCCTGTAAATTTTACTGACCAAAAATAGATCTCAGTAACAGTAGGTACTGGAAATATCTAGGAAGTTCTAATTTTAATTAATTATTTTATACTACACGGATTTTACTAAATGATGAACCATGAAGATTTGATGATGACCAGAAAAAAAAACTGAATCTCAGCAATGGAAGCTAGGATATTCCAGTTTTCACCAATTGTTTTATTTTCCACGAGTGCTAGTAATGATGAATCATGAGAGTATGATGACCGATCAAAATCCGTCCCACCGTTATCGCGTTAAAACTCCCCAAACAAACAAACAGACAACGTTTCACTGTCCTATGTTGGTGTGGATTTTCATAAACGTAACTTCTGAAAAAATAATAATTCCAAATCATTGGCAGCATTGTTTTTTGGCCATCGACAACTGCATTATTACTTATCTACTTGACAGACTTGTTATTATTTCGTTTCCATGGTAACGTCATTCCGTTCTTTATTTTTGATACCTTGGATTACATTATTGCAATTTACGAAGGGAAAAATAATTTTTGAAAAATTAACTGCCCCTGTTACTCGCTGATAATGTAGCTACCTACAAGTGAAATAATTTTTAAAATCGGTTCAGTATTTTTTAGTTTTAGCCATTACAAACAAACAAACATACAAACAATCAAATCTTTCTTCTTTATAATAAATACTAGTGCAGACTATCATCCACCCTCGGCTTCACCCACGCAGCCGCAGGCGGAGGCTAGTGTTATTGTTTTTACACGACTGCCCAAAAAAAGGAGTGTTATGTTTTTATTAGCATTCATGTATGTTTGTAAGTGTGTATGTGAGTTTCTTTATTCCACCATAACTTTGAAATGCCTAAACAGATTTAGACAAATGGGGTATCGTTAGAATCCTTACATCGCTTCGAGTAACATAGGCTATATAATATTTTTTTTAATCTGTATGGCGGCAGTATAACTCCATTTTCAATTTAAAAAAAAAAAAAAAAGAATTTTACAATGTGGGTATCAAATTGAAGGCGTTGATAAGCACATTCCAATCCATTATATGGGGAGCTTTCACGCGATAACGGCTGGATGGATATTGATGAAACTTGGAATGGAGATTGCTTATAGCCTGGAATAAAACATAGGATTCTTTTTATCCCGGAAAATTTTAAGTTTCCACGGGAAAAATGGGAAAACTGGAAGAATTTAGATTACTCGCTGTAAGAAACGGTTGCCATGGAAACGAAATAACAAGTATGTCAAAAAACATCAAGAGCGTTGGCGCTATACCTACTTTTGCATTTGTTTTTAATATCTATAGGATGTTTTTTTTCGCGATAAACTGTAGTCCGCGCGGATGAAGTCGCGGGCGGGAAAACTAGTAGTATATAATTTATTGGCATAAACTCATTTTTGCCAGGGCAGGCGTGTTTTTTTTAGCTCTTAAGCTAGTTATTACGTTTGTGGAGAGGAAATCTGAAGTTTGACGATTCGAAGTTAGACATTTAGTGTAAAAGACAGCATTTAATATAAGGAAATTTATTAAAATCTTATTTTTCATTTATAAAAACAAAACCAAGAAGACAAAAGCGGTTTGTGTAAATCTTATTATGAATACCAGTTCATTTGTTGGCAATATTTATTTCTGATTGTATGGTTTCCATTTCCAGTTCTTCATGACATCTGTAGAAAATTCCTAATTATTATAAACCTGTAGTAACCAAACAATACATAATTAGCCTTTTATAGTTTTTCAAATCGCCTATATCCAGCCTAATATAGGTAAAGCAAAACGCTTCATGTAATGTATATACCTAACTAAGACAAGTTTTGAAAAAAAAACTTACTTTGCACTTTCAGCCTCCGCGGATTGTAGTTAGTCGTTTCATTTCAAACATTTCGTTGGCTTTCCTTCCTAAAAATAAAATATAAGTAACATTCTTAATTATAAAATTTTGCAATGGTAAATACTTCCTTCCTTTTCTAAGTGTTGTTCTCAGTGTCTCGTTATAATAAACTGCTATAGGACAATTTATTGGGCTGAAGTTATAGTCTAATAAAAAAACAGGTTCAAAAATGCTTCGCGGACCGTACAATGAAAGTAGCAGGCCCTGGTTTAGATAGCTAGTTTATACGGTTGTATCAAAAAATAGCCTATAAAAAATTGATTACATGTTGCCATGGAAACGAAATAATAACAAGTCTTTCAAAAAGAACCGCGGCTGCCAAAGATTTTAAATTACCTTCGCTTACTCCGTTTTTTGTTCAAATTAGTTTAAATACGGGTAGGATCGTGTACAAATAATGAGAAACCCTTAGCTACCCGTACGAAGCCGAGGCGAGTCACTAGTTCACAATAATTCTGATCGTACGTGTAAGAGGTACTTACCTTCCTACCTACTAAGTAAAATAGTCTGTGAACTGAAAATAATGTAATTAATAAATGGTTTAAAGTAATAAAAAATAAGTATTACTGTTACGAGCAGGCGCAGATCTTACCATCAGGCGGGCGACCTGCTCGTCTTGTCACAAAGTGGTGTAAAAATGTGGTAAGTAGGTAGGTACTTACCACCACACACCACAACGTACCACAAAGCCAATCGATGTCCACGCTATTTGAAGTTTTTATTTCCTATATTTGGTAGGTAAATCACTTCTGGACAAAACAACATTAGATTCTATGACCTCAAAAACAATAAAACTCATACAAAAATAAACAATATCTCTACATACAGGCCCAGAAATACATTGAAATTATTAATTATCACTATTTGTTATCTTATTAATTCAAGAAAATCGCTAAAAGCTAGAAAAGATCAAAATATTTACATGTCTCTGACAATAAAAATAGCACACGCTTTAGGATTTTTTGTACAATGTTCGTAAATATTTATACGAAATTTAAACAATACAAATTGTTTATGATGATCTTAACTTTACTATATATTTTTAATAAAGGAAATGAACAAAAGGATTCGTCTAAAGGTTTCTCTGAACATCGCGCATTTTTCGTGATTCACCATTGTTGCGGCCTTAAGATAACATTTTATATTATCTTAGTCATCTGTGACGCGCTTTACTCACTAACGGCTGATGTTTGTGGGGACTGGTTCAGCCTATTTCCATTGTAATATAACTATTATTTATATCCCCGAGATTTATTTTGTCTATTTATAATATTTTAAGATAATATGTTTTGATTACTTGAGACATAAATAAGTATGTTGACTTATAAATGTGTTATATTAGTTTTGTTACCTATTTACTACAAATACTTTAAACTTTTTGATGCATTTATTTACTTATACTCAAGAACTGCCAGATCGATTGAAAAAGAACCCTCTAAAAAGTTCTAACACATATTCCTGATTTACATAGGTTATATGTATTTTCCAAACTGGCGTGCATTATACAAAAATATGCGTAACTGCTGTAGTGCTTTTTACCCGACTGCAGGGAGAGTAATGTGTTTATCAGTCTATGTATAGTTGTTCCTTTGTGGCATTATATTAGACCAAACGCGTGGACCGATATTGATGATTCTTACGTCAATCGATTTGTCTTAATCTTGCGACTGTCACTAAAGACAGTACAGAAATCAAAACTCAATATGGCCACAACCAGACGCCATAATGTGGATAAGAAAAAAAAAAGTCGATGAATGTGTTAACGTACGTGGGGTATTATTGAATAGGTATTTGAAAATCATCATTAGGGTTTTCTTATAATTTTTCATTTCGATTGACTATTAATGTCCTTCTCATCGTTAAGCGGTATCCCGCGACGGACGAGCTTGACCTAACGTGTCTACGCGTGGCGGGCATCAACGTGCGGCCAGAGTTTCGCTGGTCGGTGCTTATTTTTGTAGAATTCACCAGTCTACAGTGAGCTCCTCCGTCGCGGGATCCCGCTTAACGGTGCGGACGGCCCTATAGGATCTATAACGATTTAATGTTGGTTAGCAACCATACCCATTTAAATTATTGCCTCTTTTTAGTTCTATTCGCAGTCTATTTTTAACCTCTTTCGATTATGCCTTGTGAACATATGTTAAAATAAAACATTTATTTGTTATCTCCGTCTGGTACCAGACCATGTACTTTACGACTATGTACTAAGTCGAAGGTACCATCTACTATACCTTCTTAAACCAGAATTTAAAATCATGATACGTGCAGTATTCTTGTGGGACGATTGTTTCTGATATTCTCAGGCCGAGTATACTCCATGTTCCTTCTACAGAAGAACAAACAAGTACAAAACTACTACTCAATTTCTAAGACAGTGTGCCTCAGGTGGTGGCCATGCATTCATATCATTTTTCTTCTTCAACTGAACCGTCCTGCTTGGTGGCTATGGCGTCTGCGTTTATTTGCTTGGATGTTTATTGGAGTATTTTTATTTGAAGCACTGTGATGAATAAACTTATTATGTACATGAATACAGGCAAGTGGCAAAAAACCATCCGGTTTTTGAGAGAACGCAGTCACAATCTGGAGAATGCGATGACACCTACGATGACGGGTAAGAATTTACATCACGCTTATGTACTACATAGAGTACTATTGAAACTGAACAATGACTCACGGCTATTTGTTTACAGATTTTCCAACTAAAGAAATCCGTGGCCGTATTAAAACTTATATGGGTTTTTCTATTTAAAAAAGTTTAAATTCTTCTTATCTTATAATTAATCCAAAATTGTGTATAATTAGAGTAAAAAATTAATAATATTACTACACTAGCCTTCAAAACTAAGTACCACACTTGAGATACCAAGTACTCCAGTTTTAAGTGAAAACCTAAGCTATCCAACAATTAAACTCGTATCGCTAACGGTCCAGTAGTTTTAACGTGACGTGCGAACAGACAGAAATAGTGACAGACAGAATAAATGTGTGGTACCTACTAAGTTTTGAAGGCCAATCTAGATAAAAACATTATGTAAGTTGCCAGTACCCATTGAGTAAATAATTATAAATTACTCAAATGTTATAAAACTATAATATTATGTGTTAGGTGCCAGTGCCACCTTTAAAATGAAATGATTTTATTTTTTTATAGCATAAATTTATGACTATAGTATTAATTTATGACTATAGCATTAATTTATAACTATAACATTAATTTATGACTATAGCATTACTTTATGACTATAGCATTAATTTATGACTATAGCATTAATTTATAACTATAGGTTTAATTTAAGACTATAGGTTTAACTTATGACTATAGCATTAATTTTCAGAGTAATGGAACCAAAACTGAAAGCCAACGCGAGCCTAGCCGAGATTGTGGAGCGCATGCGCCAGCCGGCTGTGGGGGTGGGATTCCTACAGCAGACTGTCAGCCTGCCCTCACACACCTTCGTGTCCATATACGCGATACACTGGCTCCAGGCTAACATGGAAGGGATTACGTATGAACAAGCTACCAGTATCATGGAGGTAAAATACGTTTTTAAACGGTTTTATTTAGCTTGCCCTGTTTGTTGTTGTTTTTGGGTCAAATCTTGTAATTTAAATTTTACCCCCTTCCTGTTGACTGATTGATCTGAAATTTGGTAATCAAAATAATAATAATAATAATAATAAGTACCTTGACTTGGCTCATGAGGTGACCGCCATGTGGAATGTTGACTCGACGATCATTGTCCCGATAGTTGTTTCGGCGAACGGCCTTATAGCGAAGAGCTTCGACCAACATCTTAAGAGGCTCTCGCTAGATGGTTGGATTAAGGGTCAGATGCAGAAGGCAGTACTCCTTGACACGGCGCGTATAGTCAGGAGGTTCCTCACTCTGCAGCCCTAGCCACCGGTAGTTTGGGCCCTGCTCCGCTACCGTTGGTACCCTAGGTTTAGGTTTTTTATAATATTTTTATTAGCTTTTATTTAAAGAAATATTGTAAAAAATTTAAATTTAAGATATAAAGATAAATAAAGTGAATAATAATAATATAATCTGGTTTGGTATTTTGGTGGTTTTGGTATCACCTTTAGTTCTGATGATAATACAATTATGTATATTCAGTATCACTGTAAATCCAAGATGGCCGCCGCCACAAAATGGCGGATTACTTCTTTTTTTTCAATCCCCTCAATAAAGGTATCAAATGAAAGGGCTTGACAAGTAGATAGATAGATAGATTAACTCTTTATTGACACCAAGAAAATAAAACCACACAGTCAGGAAAACACTTAGATTATAGGTACAATGGGCGGTCTTATCGCTAAAAGCGATTTCTTCAAGACAACCTTTGGATGGACAGAAATGATTGATTAACAAGGACGGTGGTGTAGCAATATAGAAATATATAGGTGAAATTAAGATTTAGGCTATAAATAGGCATAAAAAACTAAATAATTTACAATACTTACATACTGACTCAATGCGCACTGCCTGAACTGTAAATGATGAATCATAGAAAGAAGTACTATGCTCAGGCGTCTTGAGAAGAAGGTTGACACAGAACACAGAGGTAGAACACAGTACACTTTGGAAATAACTAAATAAAAAATCTAAAAACTCGTTGTTTTATTTTTGTTGTTATACTGTTTGATTGTAAAGAAACTAATGAATGATGCAGATAATGTACAAAAAACTAAAAAATAAAATTGTGGTGCGAAGCGTAACCTGAGTGATAGAAGTTCGACTCGCTCGCTTTTTGTACATTATCTGCATCTTGCTTAAGTTTCTTTACAATAAAACCGTATAAACTTATAAAAACTAAATAGGGTTCCGTACGTCCGAATGAAAAACGGGGCCATTATAGGATCACTCGTGTGACTGTCTGTCCGTCTGTCACAGCCAATGAGCTTCGAATCTGCTGGACCGATCAATTTGAAATTTGGTACACATACGAATTTCTGTGACCCAAATACGGTCGTGTAACGTTAATAAATTATTTTTTAATATAGCGGTCACTTTTGTTCAGCAAGTTAGGTAATAAAAATAAAAGTTTTGAAAACTGTACCGTGTAATGTGACTTATCAAATGAATATTGTGAGGGTCATATTTTTTATTCAAATCTCTTTATTGTTAGTTCCGTACGATGAATAACAACATTGAGTATAGAAATGGAACAATTATCTCGCAGCATTTTTTAGTGCCTGTACCGTGACGTATTCAGCTCATACTACCTTGAAGTAACTACCATGCAGCTTTACATAATTTGATCGAAAACCAGGCAGCTTCATCTACTTCACCTGCTTCACCTTCTTTCAGGCAGCTTGATTGTCTTGCCGCTCCATCTGCAAAGTGTCTTATAAATATAGTTAACAAAAATAATATTCCACAGAAACTGTTGAAAGATAAAATGATCTGCCATGCTTCGGGCGATACGAGCAAGAGATTCGTTGTCGGCTACTACATGTATCACATACTCCCACATAAGAACAGCAAAGGTATGAATAAATTTTGACAAATTTATAAAAATTTAAAAACGATACACTTTTTACTTGGACATATGTTGTTTTTCTGGGCTCCGTAGTCAAAGAAGGCACCCTTATAGTTTCGTCATGTCCGTAATAATAGTAGTAGTAATAATAGTAATAGTAGTAGTTAATAGTATTTGAATACAATGGTTCCGACATAAAGACAGACGTCTTTATGTCGGAACCATTGTATTCAAATACTATTAACACAAAAATAATGAAATATGGCATATTATATTTATAACCGCTTCATAGATGTATGAAAAAACGGTGTGTGGCTCTTATACATAAAAAGTGAAGAAGAAAATAATATTTTTGGGCACTAGCGCATAAATACGAATGTACTAAAAATAGGGCTATCTAGGGCTTACTAGTTTACTAGATATAGAATGTATGCCCGCGTCAATTCTAGAAAAGTTCCACAGTGAGAGACATAATCCAACCGTAAAAATAAACTATGTCCATTTGTTTTTACGTTATACGCCAGTAAATATTAGTAGGTATTTCAAGTTTTTACCCGACTGGAAGGTTATGTGTTTTGGGTTGTGTGTATGTTTGTTTGTTTGTACGTTTCTTAGGCGCGTCCTACAGCGTAAACGGCTTGATGGATTTTGATAACTGAGATATCATAGGATTCGTCTTGATCACGAGAGGTGCTATAGGATAATGAAGTGTCAAGAAAACTTATATGGCGGCTTACAGCTGTCTTACTGTATTTTCTATGGAACAAAAAATGACCAGAACCTATAAGTGAGGTATCAAAATGAAGGTCCTAAAAGACTATTTCAAAAATATATAATTCTTATAACTAAACAGTAGCAATCGTCTTTTAAGCTTCTTACAAAAATTTAAATTTTAGATTATTCAAGTTAATGTAAAAACTTACTATAGTCTAATGCGGCAATTGCAACTATTAAAGTTAAGTAAAATATGTAAGCAAAAAAGAAACATTAAATTTATATCTATACTAGCTGCGCCCCGCGGTTTCACCTGCCTCTCTCAGGAACCGTGCAATCAGCTCGTATATATATATCTTTAATTTCAGAGATTACAGACTACGTGAAGCCTCTAGGCGACCTGCAAAGCTTCGAGAACGAGTGGATGGAAGTGGAAGTACTGGGACCCCGCTCCCCACTCCTTCCCCTCGAAGCGGCCGCCGGAGCTATCGACATATCCGGCTCCAGCCCCGTCACCGACGACACGGGCGTGCCGGCGTTCCTGAGCGACAATATCGACCCCAACTACATGCTGGACAGTGATAGTGACAGTAAGTAAGGTTTACCGGTCGGTTATTCGATCGCATTCAGCGCAATCAAAAGATACGGCCCAATACGGCTGTTTATGCCGTATATTTTGACACTCGCAAGGGATTTAAAACCTATAGGGTACTTTCCCGTTGACCTAGAATAATTAAATTTGGCAAGAAGCAATGTCTTATAGCAAAAATCCCAAAACCGTAAATTTGTAGTTAAATTACATATTTTTTTCATTTCCAATTGGTAAATTGACCGCCACGTATGTAAATGTATGGAGACAAAAGTTTTCCTACGACAAAGTTAAGTTTGAACGGAACCCTCGGTGACCGAGTCTGACTTGCACTTGGCCGGTTTTTTAAATCTATCTATACTCATAATGAAGTAGTGAGTAACAAAAAGTCTGTACAGAGAAGATCATTAAATAGACAAAATATTTATCCAAAAAAAAAAATACGACTTCATACCTATTAAAAATCTTATTTTGAAACAACCACTAAAAAGAATAAAAATATTACAATTGAGCCAGAACAGTATCACTTTTTCGAAATTACCAACGTAATAATAATGCACAACTACAACATAAGATAAGAAAGAGTTTTTTGAAGGCGGTGCCAAGCCGAGCCATAATTATTAATATGGTTAAGCTTATTCAAAAAGATAATGTGATAATAATTATGATAGATAATGTGTCTTGATGTGCTATATAAAATAATAAGCTTTTCATAAAGAAATTATCTACAAAAACTTTATCATTTACTAGATTGCTGTATTTGTGTCAATCGGTTTGTGAACGTGTGAAAGTCAAAATATGCTCGTGTGAGTCTCTTGTTTTGTCTCTTCTGCATTTCGTGTTTTGTATGAGGTTTCGTCATAGACAGCTGCATATTCAGTATGCATATTAGGTATGTATTAATTTTGAAAATATATTACATTTAAATTAGGCCTGGGATTGAAACCGCCTTCAAAAAACTCTTTCTTATCTTATGTTGTATTTGTGCATTATTATTACGTTGGTAATTTCTAAAAAGTGATACTGTTCTGGCTCAATTGTAATTATTTTATTCTTTGTAGTGGTTGTTTACAACAATTATTTTTTTAAATGAAGTCGATTTAATTTTATTTGGAAAAATATTTTATTTTTTGATTTTGAGTGGCCAACATCGGTAAACATCGGAAAGTATATGCCAAAGAAAAAAGTAGACACTCACTCACTTTAGACTCAAAGCGTTCAAAGGATGAATAAACCTACATATATTAACAACTGAATTAGTTTTGACGAAAATAATCTATGATTTCACTGGAATGAAATGGAACTCTTTAAAAAACTGGTTACACACCTCATAGATATGAGGAAACATAAACCCAAAACAAATGGATCTATAAGTTGTAAATATATAAATCCTTTTTTAAAGCAATCTTTTACGAGACACACCAGTACCACTTAAGACCAGGGAACTCATCAAAACAAACCAAATGAGCCCACACTCCAAGGGGTTCCATCATTTTGTGTTTTGTTTGTTCAAACAAACAACAAACATTTTGTTGTTGATTTCCTGTGACTACCTTCCGGCTTCATCATCAGACCCTGGATACTACATAGCACCAGAGAACACATCAAGACAAACCAAATGAGCCCAAACTCCAAGGGGTTCCATCATTTTGTTGTTGAGTTCTTGTGACTACCTTCCGGCTCCATCATTAGACCCTGGATACTACAGAACACCAGAGAACTCATCAAAACAAACCAAATAAGCCCAAACTCAAAGGGGTTCCATCATTTTGTTGTTGAGTTCCTGTGACTACCTTCCGGCTCCATCATCAGATCCTGGATACCACATAGAACCACAGATCTCATCACGACAAACCAAATGAGCCCAAACTCGAAGGGATTCCATCATCCGATTGTGTAGATCCTTTGATCCTACTACTACTACTACTGTAGTTTTTTAATTGTCATCAGAACTCCACCCATGTGCAAAACATCAGCATCTTTGGATATCCTTAAATTTGTTCAAAATTGACTTGCAATCCAGTCCCAAACATAATAACACAGTGAATTAAATTAAAGCTTGTTTAAAGCTACTAAACCAATTTTGATGAAATTTATACAGTACACTGAAGGTCTTCTTACTCAAGTAAAAACAATCATCTAATTCGGTTCAGAAATCCCAAGATATTAGAGAACATAAACTATAAAACAAATAGATTTTCTTATAAAACTACTGAATCAATTTTGATGAAGTTTATATGGGGCTACACAGAAAGGTTCACATCGAAATCGGTTTAGAAATCTTAGAGATAAACACAACATCAAGGCAATATAAACACATAACTAGCTTAAAAGCTAAAAAAACACGCCTGCCCTACCAAAAAAGAGCTTTTGCCAAAAAATTATATAATGCTGGAATGGTTATAAATTGTATCAAAATCGGTTCAGCAGTTTTTCGAGAATAAATAGTTTTTTGAGTAAAACCATTAAAAAAGGAGAATGTTTTGAAGGATGTTTTTTCAGGCAGTCGTGTAAAAATCGAATGGTTTTACTCAAAAAACTATTTATTCTCGAAAAACTGCTGAACCGATTTTGATACAATTTATATGGGACCATCTGTAGAACCTTTACAAACACAAAAATAATTTTCAAAGTCGGTCCACAATTGACGGAGATATCGACCGACACACATAAAAAAAAATATACATACAATCGAATATAATTTTGTGTTTTTGACGTTTTAAGAGTTTGTCATATTGCTTTTTTGACGTTTTGAGAGTTTGACATTTTGAGTGTTTGACATTGTGCGTATTTGACATTTTGCAAAAACTTACAGTCCTTTGACATTTTGCGTGTTTGATTTTCTGCGTGTTTGATTTTCTGCGTGTTTGACATTCTGCGTATAATCCATAATTATAACTGTCTCCATTTGTGAAGTCGCTTAAAAATGGATCAAGGGGTCTTAAAATAAGCCACTGAACTTTATTTTAAATGTTGTCTTTCTGTCTGTTCGCGAATCACGCAAAAGCTAATGGATAGATTGAAATGCGTTTTCAATGTTGGATAACTTAAGTTTTTACTTAAAATCTGGTGCACTTTGTGTCTCAATCCGATGAGTAGAAGTCGAGTAATCAATAAAAACTATTTCACGTCTGAACGTAATTTGGTATTATTGGTCATGCAATAAGTTTTTATCCCAGAATAATATATACTTTTTTTAGCGGTCACAGCTAGTTCATAGAATATTTGTTTGTTCCCCAGTGCCTCTGTACAAGAACACACATTTGGACATAGATGTGAACAACAAGAGCGACCGGATAGAGTGGGGACATGCCCGCTACCAGGCGACCTTCCGGCCCGACCAGGCATACGAGATGTGCATACAGTGGTGCATCGCCAGCGGAAACATCGTGTGGGACCTGGTAACTATATGAGAGCGGAGTTAAACACTCATATGTGTACTTTGCAGATCTTCAAATGCTTTTAAAAACTCTCGTACTTATTAAATACTAGCGACCTGCCCCGGCTTCGCACGTGTGTAATATAGAAAAAAAGAAGAGAAAAATGTGAAGTTCTTGCTCACTCAACCTTCACTCTGCTTGGGGGGACGGCCTCAGATCTCGTATGCTCGTATTAAGTATATATATATATATATATATACTTAATACGCAACGGATACAGGAGTATATATATATATACTCCTGTATCCGTTGCGTGGTTTAGGAGGAGTTAGCGGCCAGACAGACAGAAAGACAGACAGATAAAAAAGCGGAAAGCGACTTTATTTTATAGGTACTATGTATTGATGATGCAGTACTAATAATTCACAAATTTTGTCTAAAATTTTATAGTTGGCACAGTAAGGCCTTGACATAATCATGTCCTTGTTTGTTTATTTGTCGTGTATGATAGTGCTGGCTTCTGGTTTCTGAGTCTGTCAGGCCGCCCGAGGGCCTCTGACATGACTTAACGACTGCTATATACAATAACAGCCGGGACCGACAGCTTAACGTGCCCTCCATAACTTAAAACTGCACTTAACTTAGAAAATTAACTGGTGCGGAGCCGAGGATCGAATCCTGTTTCGTTGTATTATTATTCGCACTAGTATACCGCTAGGCTACCATGGCTTATCATGTCCTATATTACAACTAAATTTTGCCCGCGACTTTGCGTTATCTAACAAGGTTATCGCGATAAAAAGTATCCTATGTTCTTCCCCAGGGATCAAACTAACTTCAAACCAAATTTCATCAAAATCGGTCTAGTGGTTTAGTCGTGAAAACATAACAGACAGAGTTACTTTCGCTTTTATAATATTAGAAAGAAAGAAAGAAAATACATTTATTCAACACACACAAAAATAAAAGATACAAATAATTAGAAAAATTAAATAGGAACAATAGAAAAGGAAAACAAAGAAAAGGTAAAAGTAGATAATTAAAGTGGTGATGAATGGGCCTTAACTCAGCATTAGGCTGTTTGCCGAAGGCACGCAGCGCTGGTTTTCAGCTAAAGCCCAGAGGGAGCGGAAAAAATAAACATAAGGGTATAAAAAATGAAATTAAATATGAATACATTTATAAATATACATATATATATATATATATCTATATATATAATAATAATAATTATTATTATTATTACATATAAGTAATTTAAATAAACATAGATAAATAAATAAATAAATAAAAAAGTATATATAAAATATAGCAACGACATAGGAATAAAATAATGTAGTCTCTGAATGGTGTCAAATAACTGACGAAGAAAGTGTCGTCAAAATTGCGTAAGAGTACCGCTGACTATTAAGAATACCACGCACGTGGGAAGCAGCGAAATAACCTCTACTATTACGTGCAACTAATAAGTGAGAAGAAATGAATTTCAAGGAAAAATAATAATAATAATAAGTATATATATATATATATATATATATACTTATTATTATTATTATATATATATATATATATATATATATATATATATATATATATATATATCGTTTTTGTGATATATATATATATATATATATATATATATATATATATATATATATATATATATATATATATCACAAAAACGATATGTCTATATTAATATTGCCATGCTGCCTCTGCTCATCAATTAAATATAGCCTGAGTTTACGCCTAAAAGAGTATAAATTTCTTAGCCCCCGGATTGGTGGCGGCAGATTATTCCAACACTTTGTCGCAGCATAGCGGAAGCAACCTTTGAAAGACGTAGTACGGTGCCGCGGTATTGACAACTGTTGAGAGCCATGCCTACTAGAATATTTCTTGCTATCAGATAACCACTTTATCTTGTCGTACAAATATGAGGGATCCTGGTACCTTACGACACCAAAAAGCAGGCATGCCAGGTGAAACTTGCGACGAGATTTCATTTTCAAAATGTAATGCCGATTTAAAAAAGGAGTAACGTGACTTCGCGGTGGTATTGAAAAACAAAATCTCGCACAGGCGTTCTGTACACGCTGAATTAAACGCTCAGTTCGTGATAGCAGACGGGGACCATACACTGTGTCAGCATAATTCAACTTGGACAGCACGAGGGATTCGATAAGTTGTATGCGAAGTTCTTCAGAGAGGTATGGTCTTAGCTTGTATATTGTCTTAAGCCTATAGAAACAATTTTGGACGGATTCAGCTATATGATTTTCGAACCTTAGTTCAGCATCAACATTCAAACCCAGGTTACGCGCCTCATAGACCCGATCTATTTTTTCACCCATCAGTGATAAGTGATATTACTAGCTTCGGCACGCGATTTCAACCGAGCGGACTACAGTTTATCGCGAAAAAACCCTATGTTCTAGGATATTAGAAACCAATGCAAAAGTATTGCACCAACGCTCTTAATTCTTTTTGACAGATTTGTTATTATTTCGTTTCCACGGCAACAGTCATATCATTCCGTTCCTTACAGCGAGTAATTGTCATATTCCAGTTTCCCAGTGGAAACTTACAATTTTCCGGGATAAAAAGTATCCTATGTTAGTCTATATATTATTCAGTACCCATTTACAAAGTTTTATCAAAGTCGGATCAGTCGTTTAGGCGTGAAAGCTCTCCAAACAAACAGACAACGTTTCACTTGTATACATTGGTGTGGATTACAAAGTTTCATCAAAATCGGATCAGTCGTTTTGTCGTGAAAGCTCCCCAAACAAACATACAAATAAACAAACAACATTTCACTTTTATATATTGGTGTGGATTATGGATGTCCAATACAATAATTTGTTCCTCAGATCTTCGGGTGGGCGCGAAAAGCCCAGAACTGTCGGCTGCAGATGGTGCCGATCCCGGCAGACCCGCTCGCTTTACCTTTTACTTTGAAGTCGGATCCGCTGCGTGGCCCCATTTACGTGCCGCTCAATGAAGAACCACTGCTCAGGAATAAGAGTGCTTCATTTGAAGGTAAGCTGCTTCATAGTGGACCCTGAGCGAAACGAGGGACTCTACAGTTAACTCCCGAGCGTACCGAGGGGGTTCAGTTATGTAGAGTCCTGAGTGAAGCGAGGCTTTATCCTCGAGGGGAATACTCTAATTTTCATACCTTCTGCGAGGTAATCTATACTTATAATAAAGCAATAAGATCGAAAAAGTCTGTACAAAGACGATAATTTTAAGAAATGGTCTAGGTACTTAAAATAAGCTACTGAACAAGAACATAACAATTTTTTAAATCCTGTCGGTCTGTTTGTTTGTTCGCGCATCACGTTAATAACTGGGGTATCTACTTGGTATTTTAATCCGATAATTAGATGCCGAGCAATCGATAAAAAACTATTCGACGGCTGAACGAGTTTGGAAGAAATGTAGTGGGCTACTTTTAAATGAAATGACCACGCGGGCACAGCTAGTAAATACTAGGATACTAGGACTACTACTAGGATATTACTAGGGAGCAAAACAATATTTTGCCAGCGAGAGCGCTATTTTGAATCCAAAGCGGAGTGAAGGATTCTACTTATATATCTTATATATAGAGCGATGGTGGTTTAACGGTTCTATAGTGCAATTTAGAATCCAATGATACCGGGTTCAAAAGCTAGGCTCCGCACCAATGACTTTTCGAAGTTATGTGCGGTTTTCCATCGCTCCATGCTTCGGAGGGCACGTCAAGCTGTCGGTCTCGGTTGTTATTGATTAATAGCAGTCGTTACGCCATGTCAGAGGCCCTCGGGCGGCTTGACAAACTCTGATAGCAGAGGCCAGCATTACCTCATACGATAAACAAACAACTCTTATATCTGATACTATCTCTGATCTACTCTTATATCTGATCTAATATTTTCAGGTGTAAGTAATATAATACTTTCGCTACTTGAACTTGATGAACTCATTTTCGTGAAATTATTGAGTATTTGCACTTTCAATATTTCTTGTCTCCGTGACGATGATATCGTAAAATCAATCAATTCTCGACTTGAAATATACATTTAATTTCTTTTTACCTCTCAATTGTCTTACTGCATTGTCATTGACGTAATTTCTTACTCTTTTCTTCTACTAAGTTCCACTCTTCCTCTGAATTCTCGTGTACTTCATGATCTCTCTTCGCTGCTTTACTCGCTAAACTTCACGCACTTCCAACTCCATCTGTTCGTTTTCTGTTACATTTTCATTCAAAATTATTACTGACGCGCGAACAATGCGACTTCGCGAGCCGAACAAATAAACAACTGTGTAAGACTCGTATACATACCACACCTCAAACGCGTGCCGAGACGAGCATCGAGAATGATACAATCCAAGTACTTATAAATCTAAAAAAACAATACTCAAAAAGCTTACAAACTCATTTCTACTTTAATAAAAAATGCCTTACATATAAATGATATCGTACACTACTTTAATTTCCTTTTTAGTTATTTTAAAAGTTATTATATAACTTCACTTGTAGTTGAAATTAAATAAAAGCTTTTAAAAACAGGTTAAAAAGCACATAGTAGCTTTTTTTATTATCTTTATTTAACGACTAATAAAAGGAGGAGGTTCTCAGTCGTTTCTAATTTTTTTGTATGTTTGTTATCTCTAAAACTTCTCCCTTTTTTTTAAATCAAAATTTGTTCAGTAGTTTTTTGAAAATAAATACATTGGCCTTCAAAACGTAGTACTTTTAAAATTAATAGTTTTTATTAAATTGCTTGGCTCCTTGGCTCCTACTCATCAGATTGAGATACCAAGTACACCAGTTTTTAAGTCAAAACCTAAGCTATCCAACAGTGGAAATCGCAACGCAATCGTTCCAGTGGTCCAGTTTTAAAGTGATACGCAAACAGACAGACATAAAAGTGAGGTTCTAAGTTTTGAAGCCCAGTGTATTTTTTTTATCACGTTTTTATTAAGTCACCTTGTTTGTCTGTCTGTCGTTCCGGGTAGAATCTTACAACTCAAATTTCGAGAACTTCCCGATTAGCTATCCGGTTGAAACTTTCAGGGTGAACCCCTGAAATATTCATGACAAAATCGATGACAAGGCATTATAAAAAAGTTTTTTTAATTTACTATTGCTTGTTAGAAAATCCATTTGATTTTTGTTTATATTGCCTCATATCTCTAGGATTCCTAAACCGATATGGATGATTATTGTTTTATTCAAAAGTATAGACTTTCACTGTAGTCACATTTATCATCATTTACAGCCACTACTACGCTACCCACTGCTGAGTATAAGCCTCCTTCCGCTGTTGCGACGCCTTTCGATCTGATGTTAACCTCATCCATGTCTTGCCCTTCACCCTGACTAGATCATCGTCCCTTCGCGCAGCTGACGTCCGACCTTCCTCTTGCCCACATATACTTCGTCAAAATTGGTTCAGTAGTTTTTTAGTAGAAAATCTATATATTTTAATGTGTATGCTCTCTCATACCTTCGGGATTTCTGAACTTAATTAGATAATTATTTTTACTTGAAAATAGACCACTTCTCTGGTATTATGTGGTATCAAGGATCTAATGGTGGAGCTGGAAGTTAGTCAAAGGAACTCAACAATCAAATGATGGAGTCCCTTCGAGTTTGGGTTCATTTGGTTTGTCTTGACGAGTTCTCTGGTATTATGTGGTATCAAGGATCTAATGGTGGAGCTGGAAGGTAGTCAAAGGAACTCAACAATCAAACGATGGAACCCCTTCGAGTTTAGGTTCATTTGGTTTGTCTTAATGAAATCTCAGGTCTTATATGGTATCCAAGGTCTTATGATGGAGCCGGAAGGTAGTGACAGGAACGCATTACCCAACAATCAAATGAAGAAACCCCTTCGAGTTTAGAGTTATTTGATTAGTCTCGATGAGTTCTCAGGTTCAGTGGTACTGGTGATGGCTTGCAAAAGAATAGCTGTTTTTTTTTAAATTTTATTTAAACATTAAAAAAAAAAAACAAAAATGTTCTTTTATATCTACAAGATTTCTAACTTTTTTTTGATTTTTAACTAAAGTGTTTCAGTGAAGACACAGATAATTTACATCAAAACTGATTCAGTAGTTTTATATTCATCCTTGGTTTTCGTTTGTCAACGTCTTCCTAAACTCAGGTTAAAATTTTACCCGACCAGAATTCCGCCACCCGTATTGCGAAATCGCTAGCCTTGTACTTAAGCCACTCAAAAATCAAGAAATAAAATCATTTTACTAAAAAAATTACGTCAAAAAAGTTGCAAAAGTTGCAATTGATCCAGAACAATATCACCTATGTCTACTTGGGTCAGACGATTCAACTGGGTAGATCCAACTTCGACAAAGAGGTCAACCGACGAATCCAACTCGGATGGGCAGCGTTCGGGAAATTACGCCTTATCTTCTCGTCGCAGATACCGCAGAGCCTCAAGACGAAAGTCTATAATCAGTGCGTGTTGCCAGTGACGACATACGGCACTGAGACATGGTCGCTAACTATTGGTCTCATACAAAAGCTCTTGAGTTTGAGTTGCGCAGCGTGCAATGGAGAGAGCTATGCTCGGTGTTTCACTACGTGATAGAATCAGAAATGAGGAAACCGGTAGAAGAACGAAGGTTACCGACATAGTTCTCAGAGTTTGCAAGTAGCAGTGGCAATGGGCAGGCCATATAGTTCGCAGAACCGACAACCGCTGGGGAATAAAGGTTCTCGAATGGCGACCACGAACAAGCAAGCGAAGTGTGGGGAGACCCCCCACACGATGGACCGACGACATTGTAGCCATCGCAGGAAGTCGGTGGATGGAGGTGGCACAAGATCGCTCGTCATGGCGCTCTTTGGGGGAGGCCTATGTTCAGCAGTGGACTTCTAAAGGCTGACATGATGATGTGAGTTTGTTTTTTTTAATTTAATGTATTTTTTTGCCAATAAATTATTGTTATTCTTCTAACCCTTTTCATTTCTTGTGTACGTTTTTTTTTCAACACTGGGCGGGTGTGTGTGAGCAGGCCGCGAGGAGCAAGTGGCAAACGCCAGCCTTAGCCGCGGCGACCGCGAGACGTAAGCGCGGTGACGATGCCTATGTTCAGCAGTGGACTTCTAAAGGCTGACATGATGATGATGAATATCACCTTTTCAAAGTTAAAAATGTAATACCAATACAAAAAGATACATCTCATCTCTTCATCTTCTCTTTCTTATCTTACATCATAACTAAGAGTTTTTTGATTTTATCTTGACGTGATGTTTGATTCATTATTTTGCATTAGCATTTTATTCATGATAAGTGTATTTGTCCACTGCATGACGAAGGCTTCTCCTAAAATCCAGTTGCTTTATCTTTTCATCTTATTAATCTGACCATGATAAGGGTAAATGAGGAAAGCTATATGATGTTATAGTGAAGAGTATTTACAAGTTTAATTTTGTGTACACAGGGTTCCCAGAAGAGACGTGGCTGGAACGGTTGTTCCTTTTCCAAGAGGCCATCGTCGGGCGCTTCGGGTTCATCAAGTGCACGGTGGAGAGCACGTCGCACGAGGTCGGGGTGGGCGACCACCTGTACGTGCACGTCACCGGCAACATGTTCATACTGATACCCACTACTGTCAAGGCGGAGCCGAAGTCCTTGAGGACGAAGCCTGTCACCAAGCCTGTCAACGCTAGCAGGTACATCATTGCATTACTTGTTCAGCTCGTTCATCGTCAGTTATATTTCATCACTTTGATGTCTTTTGGTTGTTTGTTTTGTCGCATGAGGTAGTGCTGGCCTCTGGTGTCAGTTTGTCAGGACGACCGAGGGCCTCTGGCATGGTTTAACGACTGCTTTTAATCAATAACCGCCGGGACCGACAGCTTAAAGTGCCCTTCGAAGCACGGAGCGATGGAAAACCGCTCGTAACTTAGGAAAGTCCTAGGATCGAACCCGGTATCGTTGGTAATTTAGGTAGAGTAGTACATCAAATAGCGTAGTAAAAATATATTCGGTTGTTTAAATTGATACCTAGACTCTAAAAACACATCAAATCCATCTACGTATACAATAACTCCAAGTCAACACCAACTCTACTCAAAGTGAAGCAATTTATATGAGCTTCTACTTAATTCTACAAAACAACAAAAGTAATGTGTCACACAAATGTGACGAGGACGGGGAGGTGCTCCAATAAAGTGAAATTAGTGTGACGTTACCCTTTGGATGACTTTCTTTTTTATTTGAAGGGGTTGACCACCCGTGTGGTCCCATATAAAATTAATCTAAATTTGTTCAGAAGAATCCATTTGAAATCGTATTTTAAGCAATATTTTTTTATCCAGTTTATGAATGTCTATCATACTTCTAAAATGGTTTTCTTACATGCAATGATTTCGTGTCGCAGGTACCCAGTGCATTCAGAAGCCGCCGCCAGCCCACACGTGGGGTACATAACCCGAGTGGTCGGCGACAAAATCAACAACGACTATGATAACAGCCGAAGGGTAAGCGATAATAAACCATTTGCAATATTCACCACACTACTAAACTGTACGAAACCATAATAACCACGATAAGAATGAGTTATAAATGAACATTACATATATTCTATATCTCTCATTATACTGTGCCAATTATTATGATTGATAGATAGGAAGATAGGAAACTTATGTGATTAGAACAACCAACTCCGTTTCTAAACATTTTCATTTCCAAGTGTACCAAGTGTATAAATACGTGATTGTATGGGCACAGAAGAAGTAATAGTACTAAGTATAGAGGCTTCCAAGTATTAATTTAGGTACCTACTTTGTTTATAGTAATTTTATTTACGTACTAGATGTGTCCGCGTGGTCATTTCATTTAAAAGTAGCCCGTACGTGTTATTCCAGGACCAAAAGTACCTACAAAGTAAACAAATAAAATACAATATACTACATTTCTTCAAAATTTGTTCGGATGATCGAATTTTGAAGAATTAATGGCTATCAAATAGTTTTTTATCGATTGCTCGGCATCTAATCATCGAATTAAGATACCAAGTACCCCAGTTTTTAAGTCAAACCCTAAGCTATTCAACAGTGAAAACCGCATCGTAATCGATTCAGTACTTTTTACCTGATGCGTGAACAGACAGAGACACGTTTTAAATAAAAATATATACTTGTTCAGCAGCCTATTTTAAGTACCCTAGATGTTTTCTTTTAAATGATCTTCATTGTATGGATTGTTTTGTACTTACTGTTATAAAGATAGATTATGTAGGGTATGTGTTCGATTTATTACTAGAACATACCTGAATATTTTTATTAATATTCACTGGCCAGCATGGTGGATTATGGCCCCATCATACTCTCTCTTTATAGAGTGCATGTGTCCCAGCTTTAGGAATGTAATAGGCTGATGAGGATTTTCAACGCTGATCTCTCACTCTATTAGTTCTCCCCATCCGGATTGACTGGAAGAGATCACTTTTAGCTATAAATTTGCCTTCTCTTTAGAAAGTAATTTGTTCTTTGAGTCTGCCCATTATATTATAATTTACTAGCGACACGAGTGTTATTTAGAAAAAAATGTGAAGTTCTCGCACACTCGAGCTTCACTCCGCTTGGGGGACGGCGGCTGGCTTCGCTCGCCGCCTCCCAGGGAGGGAGGCGAGCTAGCGAGGGCGCTACATTCAGGTCTCGCATGCTCGTATTGTATATAAAAAACTTCCGTTAAAAAATATATCTAACTTATGGTGAAAACCGCTTCAAAATCCATTGCGTGGTCACAGAATAAATAATAGTACAAGTACGTGGTTTAGGATGAGTTAGCGACCAAACAGACAGATCTCTCTGTCTGTCAAAGAGACTTTGTTTTATACTGTGTATTGATTTAGTATTAATATTTGCCTTCTCCATTCGTATAATGCTTTTGTAAACTGGGTTTTACGGAGTAATATGCAGTTGTCTATGGTTGTACACCATACCATCAAGCATTCCAGACTTACAGGAGCGTCACTTTAACATAAAATATTTCTGTACAGATGGGCTTTCTTTGGTCATGGAACCACATGATATCAAAGAAGTGGAAATGGTCTCAGATTCCCGCAACGGGCGACGAAACCTTCCAGATGAGGATGCTGAGAGACTTCAAACACTTCTGCGCGAACCAGGAGCAGAGGCTCAGCCAATTCTGGGATCAGTGCTGGGAGCTCAAGGAGAAAACTAATGGAATACATCTATAAATTGTTATAATTCGCCAAATATTAATACAATAAAGTTTTAAAAATTTAACTGAGTTTGTTAAATTTTGTCTTTTCACTTATATTTATTTATAAGTTTTTTTATTTTATATACTAGCTTTCGCCCCGCGCGGACGTTTCCATACGTAGTATTTGTATACTCTTTGGTTTCCATAGCAACCGTTCCTTACAGCGAGAAATCGTCATTTTCCAGTTTTCCCTTTGGAAACTTACCTTTTTCCGGGATGAAAAGTATCCTATGTTGGTCTCCATATTGTACAGTACCTAGTTTCAAAGTATCATCAAAATCTGATCATCCGTTTTGGCGTTAAAACTCCCCGAACAAACAGACGACATTTCACTTTTATGTATTAGTGTGGATTTATAACAGATTTGGCATAAAAATAAAAGCGTATTTTGGAAGAGATGATTTATTGCTTAGACAAAATATATAAAATGTATTGCTAACAAAATATGTCATCAGTTACATCAAAATTCTATGAGGAGACTTCACCATACGAAATTTAATTTCAGATCTATGAAACACATACAACACACTTAAAATATTTTTCTCAAGTGTCATGTAACAAGTGGCACAGTCTCATTAAATATAATCGAAATTTAACAAAAGTACAATAAACATATTTTTATCTCCTCATAGACATCCTGAATCTTATTCTTACAATACCAAACTAATTTTAAAATCAGTCGTTACCATTATCACATGACATATCAATGAGAACAACATTACAAAAATTACTTATTTAATAATACTAATCAAGATAAACAGACATGTTAATATTGTACTAATATTATAAATATTATATCAAATATACCTTTGTGAACCATTCAAACGAAATGACAAGGGCCAGTATATGTTCTAAAAATGGCAGTTCTTTGTTCTATTACATTATGCTAAACTATCAGGGTATAAAAAAACTAGTGATCGAAACCAATCTTAGTAAATATATAGAGCTTTGCTTAATAAATGTTTAAAACTCATTTTTGTTTTGAAACATAAGTCAGAAAAAAGATCAGCACAAATTTTAGTTTAGTACCAAAATCTAAAACTTGCTTCAATTTTCTGAGCTTAAAAACCTAGAACAAATATTTAATTGTCATTGGTGCATGGTGTCATTCTATTTACTTACATTTTATTTTCATCCAATACATGGTTTATTTAAATGGAAACAAAACTATGCGGCATACATAGCCGCATAGTTTCACTTCATAAATTTTCGTGAGTTAATTAACTCCCGGTGAAATTTTACAGTATCATCAGATTTTCAGTTAAGTAAAAAAAAAATTAATTTTAAAAAAACATTTAATTCAACCAACCCTGTACAGTAGAAGGCATCATGTGATACCATTTATTTACAAATTACAAACCTCTTACATACAGGTAACTTAATTGACCACTGAAATGTAAATACATTTGCCATATTAAGGCAAAAAAAAAAGAAGAAGTATTTTAATTAATTATAAAACTTCAATGTACTTTTTCATAACAATTCCATGATTGATATGCCTTTTGAGTTAAATTATAATTTTCCTGTTTCAAATGGTGCTCATATTTGTTCATAATAAGAGCAAAATCATTTTAAGTACACACGGTAAACTTAGAGATTATCACAATCATTTGTATTTAAAAAAATAGTTTTATTTGAGCAAATTCCTAAAATATTTCACTAATGAAATAACTTTTGTGCGCTTAATTTAAGTCCATTATTATATTGGTATTAAATAGATTTAGATCATTTAACACAATCACATTTGTGTGTACTGATTATAATGAAAATAAGTTTAAATTTGAATTAAAAATATGTTTTAAACTGCAAAAGGAAATGTCTCTCATTTCATACATACTATAAACTGGTTCTTTTTGGTAAAACCCATCAGATGCATCAGACTTATCTAAAATTTGTGACATGGCATAAAAAGATGCAAAATTATACTAACAGATCTTTGAAATAGGTACCTAATACCTACAAACATATTAATTAAAATTGAATATAAGCTTAATAAAACAAAATGCACAACAGGAAATAATCTCAAAAAATATCTTCTGATTTCCTAAAGTCAAAACAAAACAAATTAAGAATACAATGGATTGATACAGCCACTGGTAATTTCCTATTCTGCAGTCTTACCTACTTATGAATGTTCCAAATGGAGAACTGCTGATCAGCCTGACGCTAAGCTGCAATTGCAGAGATTACAGGTGCAGGACTATATACGTCGTAGCAATAACATAGAATTGATCAATTCATGAAATGGTTGGCCACATCATGAAAAAGTTATATTTTGTGAAATTATAGGTCTCATCATCAAATGGATTGGCCAGATGAATGAATAATCAGCGTTTGACGATATGAACAGCTAAACACACATCTTGACTCATGATATGGTCAAACATTAGTGATCATATTGTAAAATAGAAGGCGAGGGTGGACTTCTTGGTACTTGGTATTCAGACTCAGGCAAGGGTGGAAGCCCAACTTGGCTGTGATAGGTTGGAAGGAAGGTGGGAGCGTAGCATAGTGAGCTCTTTCTTTGTCTGATTGAACACCTTTAAAACCCTACAAATCGAAAAAATCTCGAAAACCCTACATTATGGCCAAACTTGGATTAATTAATGTTGATATTTCAACAATATGGGCAGTTTTAGCTGGCCAGTTCAAGAAATTATCAACCACATCATGAAGTTATCACATTGTATGATATGGCTACAACATATACATTCATATGATGGCAGTATTAAATTAAGTAGAACATAAATTAAAATGGCTAAGGAATCTTCTCGAGTACTAATTAAATACAAAACAAAATTAGTATGATTATTTTTTACCAAAAATAAGGAGACGAGTCATCATGCTGGTAATGCATGGAACCTGCTTCTGCTGATGCATTGTGGGCATATCTGGAGTATTTGATTCATAATCCAGTGCCACCTTCTGACAAACAAAAGTCAAGAGAGTTAGAATATCCCTCTCTACTCCATTATAACGCAACTCTTCACATAAGGCTTGCATGAACCAAGAACCCCGAGTTGTATTCCTCCAAGAATAGAAACCAGGCACTGTAGAGTAGACAATCAAGAAGTCCGCGTGAATGGGGATCCTGTATGATGCACTTGATAACCCATCAGTCTCCGTGCGGTTGCTTAGAGTAATCCCACCATCAAGCTTGTCACCTTGACATGCTTGAATGAAAAATAACTTTGGTTTTCCTGCTAGACTGGGACATTTATCAGCTGTGAAGTAGTACCACAGGTTGTCAGGTTTGTAATGAGTATCTTTGGCATACAGCATACCCAGCTCTCCATGAGTAAGCACTGCAATGAGTAAGCAATCATTGTCAGAGTGATCCATCTCAGATGTTTGTTGGACGTATCTGTTGATGTCCTCACATTTCATATTTGTCAAAACAGTGACGCGGAATCCCAACCCTTTGAGGACTTTGGCTAAGTTGTCGCAGTCAACATTAGTACCAGTGCGAGACTTCAGGCTATGAATATCGAAGTGTTCGTGATTGAAAATTATGGCCATACCACGATTCTTGTGTTTCATATTGTAGTAGGGAGCATTCCTGTCCGTAGGCATCTTCGCGATTTGGTGTATATGTGTACCTTCGTGGCTACCCCATGCGTCGCCTTCATCTCCACCACCGTTTGGCCTTTGTTCTTCCATTAGTCCATTGTTTTGAGGTCCTTCTTCCGACATATTTCACTATTTCTAAAATTGTAATCCACCAAACAACTAGAACTAATAACAACAAATGGGTTATTTTTTTATTATATCGTAAATCGACCACAAGAAGTACGATGCGAAAACCAAATAAAAAAGACGAGATGTTAATACGGGTAACGGGTCTACGGGAGACGGACGAGACTGCAAAGAGTATCTAAATACTACGTGAGACTGGACGAGACGATAATACACGACCAAAATAATGTACGACCAGTATTGTACAGCCAATATTACACGGTCTGATATTACGTGTACATGGACTCGTAATATTTACTAAGCGTGTATTAAATCGGTCCGTGTTGATAATGCTCGGCCAGTATTACGCAGCCAATAATATGTTTACAGGTTTCCAATGACTAGATGTGTAATATCAGCCCATGCCGATTTTGTACAACCAATATTACACGGCCAATAATACGAAGCCAACCATAGACAAAGATATAATCACTCCTTGAGTGTGTAGGTGAGTGTCAAGAAGAAAAAAACTTACACAGAACCGAATCGGCCAACCCCAAGGAAGTTGTACAAGGTTTCAGTGGCCCAATTACAGAACTAGGCTCCAATCAGATTGTCACTTTTTTCATAGCAAAATCGACTCTATCGCAAAGCATTATTCAATTTCACGGCTTGAAACCGTCATGATCAACATTACGTAATCGCAGTGCTGCAGCCCAATTACATAACTTGGCTTCAATCGAATTCTCAGTATCGCAACCACTAATGCCTTGCGATAGAGTCGAAATTGCTATAAAAAAAGTGATAATCCGATTGTAGCCAAGTTCTGTAATTGGGCCACTGAGCTTTCGCACAGACTAAAATAAACTTTCGAAATAATCAGCGCAAAGACAACTGTACCAAAGAGGTCACCTACTTATTATATTTACATCACAGAGTAACTAGAGTGGCTATAAGGTTTGCCATATATTTGTTATATGTTGCTATGAAGCAGCTAGCAACCGTTTATTGTTTCAAATTTGATTCATTTTTGAAAATAGTGTTGTGACGATTTGATCCTCTAAAAATAAATCGATTTTGTTTGAAGATTAATCTGTTATCGATTTAAACAGAATTGTCGAGTGTGAGCCTTGTGTTAGTGTCATAAGTAGATCAGTACATGTCTCTGAACCATTTTGGTATGTAAATTATGTAATGACAAGGACATCAAATTAAACTTGTGTTTTACAACAAGGTATGACGTTGATTATAATCAGTAACTCTGACTGCCTACTTTAGAACTTTGCAGTGAATTGCATAAGATTCTGTACCTGTCATTAATTACGTTCTTTTCAAAATATACGTACTGACTTTGCTTTTTTATAGATACCCTCCATGATTAAGACCACGGGCCACCTGTATAAGCCTTATTTAGTTACCTATACATTTTGTCCCAGGAAGTAGTGATAAGTGTAGGTGACTCTAATTAATTCTTGGATCCGCTAGCTATCAAGTGATGTAATTAAATTTTGGATATCGATGATAGATATGGAGCTGCAGAACCAAACAGAATCCCCCAATTTTGTTATCATCAGTTTTTTGGATTGCCTCCCGAATGGAAGCAAATTCATAGACGTATCCACGTCAAAAATAATCAAACTTTTCTTCATTTTTAGTGCGATATTATTTTGCCTATTTTATAATAAAAATATATTACTAATTAGTACATAATAATGTACAAATAATAGGCAAGGAATTACTGGTGGTCCTCACACTAGTTCAAATGCTGTCTCGTGAGGGCCTTTTACAATTTAATATATATATGTTACTACGACAAGAGCAACATAACAGTTTATGCAATAGAATAGCAGAAAAAACTAACTTCAAGTAAATATAAATTAATGAAAAATAATGTTTTCCAATGATTTAGTAAGCCATAGAGTTTTGAAAAATATAAGTGACTATAATACCATATTTTTCTGTTATTATACTTTTAAGTTTTAGTCGGTACTTACCATTCGTAAGATATAAGTACCTATCCATGTTTACATGAAATTTGGTTGGCAGATAGTTTTTATTTAGATCCAGGAAAATGAATAAACTATTTTTTATCATGAATATCACCACTTCTCATCGTGAGAGTGCTGCGAGAACCAGCTAATGGGAAATGGGCAGCAGCACATGGAGTACTGCTGCCACCTCTGGGACGGTTCTGCCATGTATCAGCTCGAGGCTTTGGATTCAATCATTGGAGATGACACTCTAGTAAAGAGTAAGCTTCAAAGTCTGGCGCATCGACGTGAGCTCGCAAGGCTGTCGGTATTCTACAGATTGCACTATGGAGAGTGTGCACAAGAACTGCACAATCTGATTCCCCCATCACCTTTCCATTACCGTACGACTAGATGATCGGCAAAGCGCCATCCTTTTATGGTTGAAATACCTCGCACAAGAACGAAGCGTTACGCTTCTTCATTTATTATAAGAACTTCTAAGGAGTGGAATGCCCTGCCCTCGTCAGTGTTTCCGGTAAAATATAACCCTTGTGTATTCAAGTCAAGAGTGAATAGGTATCTACTAGGCAAGCGTGCTACACCTTCGACCACATCATCGCTTTCCATCAGGTGAGATCTTGGTCAAACAATTGCCTAGACAGTAATAAAAAATATATGCACTTTGTTGTGTATTATCTTATCACCAACTACTGCAAGCACCAAGATGCTTGCCGACCCGCTAATGAAAGGTAGTCATAGAAGTTCTTGAGAGCAACTGCTTGTTGTGGCGTTAATGGGGGCTTATGGTTTAAGGGGATTTACGAGTATATGATGATGATGATGATGATGATGCATGTGAAGACATGGGTCACAGCAAGTAGACATGGTAGTTGCTAACTGACCAAGCGAGCGCGAAGCGCGAGAGAAGCGTCTCCGTTTCAGCTTGGGCAAAAATTCATTCGTATGTCCGAATGTCCGGCTGTTCTGTTCTGTTCTGTTCAACCGATCTAGACGAAACTTGGTAAGTATACTCGTACTCGTATAGGTTTAACGAATTTTTAGAACTTATTAGACGTTGGGAAATTTTCATTCGGGGTTACTTCCCCCATAAAGTGCAAAATCTCTATATATCTATGCTATGAGATATGTATCTCCGCTTTATTATATCCGATTTCAAAGTTTTTAGTTTAATTGAAAGGTAATAACTTTAAGTTGGTCTCGTAAAAATTTGGTGAAGATCTGATAAGGATCATAGGCGTGATGAGCATAATAGCATCAAATGTGAAAATTATGAAATCGATACAAAGATAAAATCTTTCGATCAGATCAATTGTTGTTTATACGTCACATCACTATGAGGTCCGTCATTTTAAATTTCATGCTATGCGTCATGGACGTTGTGACATGACAAGTCCTGTCTATTGGACATTTCCTTCGCCATTGATTTACATACATATTTTTCCTCTTTGGTGTCCGATGAGATTTTTAATACAATTATGGAAATTAAAGAAAATCTTGTCTTGTTTGTCTTACGAAATATTTGCTGTCATCTGAGATTGAGCACTATAAATAAGAAAGAGACAACAAGGTCAAATAATCCTTGTCTTTTTTATTTTTAAATCGTTTTCAAGGTCAAATAATCGATACCCCGCTTTTTCTTTGAAGAGATCGTTCCAGTTGTACGTAAGTACATATAACTTCCTTGGCCAACCCTGACTCCACGTCTGCCCTTCACTCGAGTGTTTTTAAAAAGCCGGAGGCGTGGAGTGAGCGCTGCCTTCATCCGCAGTAACAAAGTGCAGGTACCAGGGTGAGCTGGAGCGGCGGAGACTGGTCTAGACTAAAATGCCGAAAGTGGAGGTGAGTGTTTGACCTGTGCTATGTTACGCAAGGGCAAATGGGCATTTCCCGCAGCGCCGCCGGAGCAATCGCAATTCATAATCTGTGGCTTGTGCTGCCCCTTCGCCCTACTGGAACGAACTAACGAGGCTTTGACTATAACATTTCTATATATTAGTCTGTGATGTACCACAGCATTTCCTTCGCCATTGGTGATGTACACGTATTATTGGCTGTACATTATCACCCGTACAAAAATCGTCCGACCCGTATTACACAGCCAATAATACGTGTACATAATTTGGCTTCATAATCCTGGCTGCGTATTATCGCCTGTACAAAATCTGCTCGGGGTGATATTACACGATCTTAAGATGACATCTTTTATAAAATTTAATATCGCTCGATATCTTAAGATACTATAAGATGCAAATATATATTATCTTCGCCGTTTGTGATGGTTTATATAAATTGTATGGCGAGCGATATTTTATCTTAAAATAAAATATTATAGTATCTTAGTCGTCTGTGACGCGCTTAATACGCAACCAATATTACGTGGATTTGTCTCGTAATATCAGGGTGTACATTATTTGGTTGCGTCACGAATACAAAACCGAGCAACCTGTACAGCATATTACGATATATTTCATATCTTAAGATGACATCTTTTATAAAATTTCATATCGCTCGATATCTTATCTTAAGATAAAATATTATAGTATCTTAGTCGTCTGCGACGTGCTTTAGCCGTGTAATATATAGTCATAGAAATTAGAAATAACTATGTCATCAACGGCCTATATCTGTCCTCTGCTGGATGTAGGCCTCTCCTAATGCATGCTACTAAGCTCGGTCTTCAGCTCTCCTCATCCACTTTCTTCCAGCTGCTTTTCGAAGGTCGCCACTCCACCTGGCCACAGGGCATCCAATACTATGTTTGCCTAAACGTTGTGTCCACCCGAAAACTGTCTACGAATGGTTATCGGTTCTTCGAGAAATGTGAGCAGCCCACTGCCACTTTATTTTACTTATCCTTAGAGCTATGCCCAGGTAGCAAACTGACGTCAGCAACGTATAGGTGACGTCAGCCAAAGGTCTTTTTAATGTCGGTCAATCGATTTATTCGTCAAGAGCGAACGTTATCGTGACGTCATTTTAGTATCAGGGCAAAAAGTGGACGTCATACAGACGTCAATTATGCGTCAGCGTGTGGACGTACTATATTGGTCGCAAAAGGCACGTTTCACCAAACGTCAATAATAATTTAAGGTCAGCGCCAGGACGTACTAAAGTTGTGGCAAAGTAGACGTTTTACTGACGTCAATTTTGGGTCGACATATAGACGTACTACATTGGTCGCAAAGAGGGCGTTTCACTAACGTCAACATAAGGTCAGAATCGGGACGTACTATATGTATCGTATAGTGGATGTTTTACCAACGTCAATTTTGGGTCAGCATATGGACGTACTATATTGGTCGCAATAGGGACGTTTTACTAACGTCAACGTAAGTTCAGCGCCAGGACATACCAAATTTGCTACAAAGTGGATGTTTGGTGACGTCAATTTTGCGTCAGCGTGTGGATGGACTAAGTTTGTCGCTAAGGGGAAGTTTGTTTAACGACAAATTAAGGACAGCGCCAGGACCAGGACGTACCATATTCGTGGCAAAGTAGACGTTTTACCAACGTAAATTTGGGTCAGCATATGGACGTACCATATTGGTTGCAAAGCAAAAGTTAAAAACGTCAACTTAAGGTCAGAATGGGGGCGTACCATATTTATCGTATATGGGACGTTTCATCAACGTTAATATTGGGTCAGCATATGGACGTACCTATATTGGTCAAAAATGGGACGTTTTAATAGCGTCAACTTGTGGTCAACATCGAGTCTAACCAAATTTATCGTAAAGTAGACGTATTTACAATGTATATTATGGGTCAGCATATGGACGTAATTATATATTGGTCACCAAGGGTTCATTTCACTAACGTCAACTTAAAGTCAGCGCCAGGACCATTATTTGTGGCAAAGTGGACGTTTTGCTGACTTCAATTTTGGGTTAGCTTATGGACGTAGCATATTAGACGTATAGTGGACGTTTTATCAACGTAAATTTTGGGTCAGCATATGGAAGTACCTATATTGGTCGCAATGGCGACGTTTCACTAACATCAACGTCCGGTCAGCGCCAGAACGTACCATAATTGCGACAAAGTGGATGTTTTGGTGACGTCAATTTTGGATCAGCATGTGGACGTACTAAGTTGGTGGCAAAGGAGAAGTTTATTTAACGTCTACTTAAGGTCAGCGCCAGGACGTACCATATTCGTGGCAAAAAAAACGTTTTACCAACGTATATTTTATATATTGGTTGCAAAGTGAAAGTATTAACAACGTTAACTTAAGGTCAGAATTAGGGCGTAGCATATTTATCGTATATGGGACGTTTTATCAACGTAAATTTCGTTTAAGCATATGGACGTACCTATATTGGTCGAAAAGGGGACGTTTGACTAACGTCAACGTTAGGTCACCGCCAGGACGTACCATATTCGTGGCAAAAGAGACGTTTTACTGACGTAAACTTTGGGTCATCTTAAGGACGTACTCCACTGGTCACAAAGGGGACGTTTCATTAACGTCAACTTAAGCTCAGAATCGGGACGCATCATATTTATCAAATAGTGGAAATTGTACCAACGTAGATTTTAGGTCAGCATACGGACGTACTATATTGGTCACAAAAGGGACGTTTTAATAACGTGAAATTGTGGTCAGCAACGAGATGAACCATATTTATCGTATAGTGGACGTTTTACCAACGTCAATGTTGGGTCAGCATATGGACGTACTATATTGGTCGCTAAGGATACGTTTCATTAACTTCAATTTTAAGTCAGCGCCAGGACTTACCATTATATCATACAACCCTAAATGTTTGTTTACTATTTATCATGTTGTACAAAAAAGTAGGTACATACTTACTGCTCCACCTGCGAGTTCAGGTTGCTAGGCCTCTCCTCGATTGCGCGCTGGTGGAAATACCTTAAGAGCAGGGGCGGCCCTAGCAAAAATTGTATGTAGTGCGAGGTCTCAAAGTGGCGCCCTTTTATATACAAAACCTTAGTTTATTCCTATACTATGCAGTTGCTTATCCGTGATTATAAAAAGTATTAGATAAACCTCCCAAATCTCTAATGTGTAGTCTGTCGAAATGTTGCCTATACCTTCGACCAATATATATTGTATACCATCGTTTTTTTGTTGCTATTTTAGGTAAGGTCTATACCGCACGCACTACCCTGTTGCGCTCGACAACGCCACTGTGCTTGCCCTCTTGCCCTGCTGAGGTGAAGTTGTACTGATGAGAAATAATAACAGTCAATAATTTTGTTTGACAACTTTTATTTACACTGTTATGCTACAGACAGTCTTAAAAAGATAAAAGAACTACTAACAATGTTAAGTTTAATTTTTTAACCCATTATAAAGACGCGGGGAGAGCGAAATTACATACAGAAAAGCGACAGCAAGTGAGTTCAGACAAAAAATGTACTGAGTCATTCGTTATGGTACTTGTAGTGGAAAATTTCGCAAATATAAACTATGCAAGCGAAAACTTTGGGTTATGCATCGGTACGTATACATACCTACGCCAAACCGGCCCCCATCCTTTATTTACATCTCTAATTGCTGAACGCTATTATTATTCATTTAGTCAAAATGCATCTAAAATCAAGGGTAAGGCGCAGCGAAAGTATGTGTCTCGGAAGTTATCTGCTAGTGGCTGCGCAAACTACTATTTTTCAGGCGCAATCTGAATGTTGAAGGTGAAGACAGGTTTGTATAACTGCCTCGCTCGCTTACGTTTTGCGCATATTCGGTCGCTTTTACTTTATGCTATTTTATCCACACAGCAGTACCTGCGCAATCGTCACAGAGCCTAACTTCACAAACATATAGATTGGCTGTAACTACTGTAATTAGTTTATGTCAATAAGATCAAAAATCGTCTGATACCTTCTAAATGTTTTTTGAGCTACGAGTATGTACATTACAAAAATTAGCATCACCCACCATCACCATTAGACCCTTATTGACATTAATCAGATTTAGTTAGATTCCGCATTTACCGTCTTCAATTAGTCAAAATAAGTTGAATTTAAAAAGTCAAGTCAATTTAAAAACATTTATTCAGTAGTCATGTCATGATGAAACTTAGAACGGGCAATCACCATTAGATGCGTATACAAAATTTCATGTCTATGCTGTTAACCCTTGAATTCCCTAATCAGGAGCCACCCCAGAGTGCAGCAACCATGTCATAGTAAATCTTCAAACCGGCTAGCATAATATAATAAGTACACAAAATTTCGTATCTGTGCTGTTGACTGATAAGGAGGTCCCAAGTCAGGAGCCAACCCGAAGTGCGGCAGCCATGTGGTAATCCACACGGGAATATGAATAGCGTTAGTTTTACGACTTTTGTCATTTCGAAGTTTTTCATAAATGAATTTACTTCTAAAAATTCCTAAATAACTTTTTATTGTAGTATAGAAATAAAAGTAAACAGCTGGGAAAAATCAATAATCATCTTGTCCTTGAATAGTGCTGTCAACAGACCCGCGCATTGAAACTGAACTACGCAGTACTGTAGTCAGTCACATATCAGTATTACGTCACCGTGAAAATATGTCGTAATTTTCTATAATATTTTCTGTAAAAGTGAATCTTATTCTAAACTTTGTAGTTTTGAAGAGTAAGTGTAGTTTTTGTGATCAGTTTAAAGTGTTACATAACATTGTCATTGTTGTCGCTTACGATTAGAATGTTTTTAGTTACCGTTCTAGAAAGCTATTGAAATTAACGATGAGGATAAATGAAATTAATATCATATCAATAGTTATTTTATTAACTACAGCTGTATAATTCGAAAAAAAAAACTTGAAAACTGTTATTTTTGCAAGTTAACTATTAAACAAACACTTTTTTCTTTTTTTTACATCCCCGGTTACTCTATAATATTTCCTTTCTAAAATAAGTAAAAAACATTTATGCACTCATTATAGGTAATCATTGTAAAATCAGCACCCAAAGAAATTGGCGCGCTAGATTTCCCGCGCGTTGAAACTTATTTTTTGTGAAGTGCAGAATAAATAACATAATGTGTTACACCATTTTATAGATAAAACAATAAAAAAACAAGAAACAATACTAAACAGTATTAAACAATCAAAAATATATTTACGAAAACGTTTTCCCGACTAATACGGCTCCGCTCGCCCCTGTTTGATTCAACTAACTTTTGTTTTCACATAACCCATTTATTTGCTATCATAAAATTATTATAAATTGTTCCTTATAGTATTTTTAGACGTAGTAACATGAAATACAAGCACTGAAAGCCTAAACACAACACAAAACATAACCACAAAACTCACTTCGCGGTCGATGACCTCGCGAGTGTGAACCTCGACTTCGAAAGTTCGAACTGTAATTAGTCTCATAAAATGTACTGAGACCGAATCAATTGATCGACCAATCAAATCCCTCGGTTCAAGCGGTGTTCATGGATTACACTACACTAATAGGAAACTACTCTAATGTCATGTAAATAAGGTCGGAACTCCGCTGTAGCAAAAGTCAGTCGTGGTTCTTGAGGGACCACGCGCGCTGTGACTTGTCACTCGTGGTCTTGAGGTGATTACATGTCGGTTGATTTCGGCGCCCCCCAAGCGTGGTGTCTATGGCGTGGTGTATATAACGCACGCACCTTGAGGACCGATGAGAAGTTGATAGAGCTGGAAGAAGTAGTAAGTAAGTTGCGCTGGGGTATTATAGGGTTATCAGAAGTCCGAAGAGAGGGAGAGGATACGATGACCCTCAATTCCGGCAACTTACTCTATTACCGGGAGGGCGACCAGCAGTCCCAACATGGTGTCGGGTTTCTCGTCCACAAGTCCCTCGTCAACAACATTGTGAAGATCGAAAGCGTTTCGAGCAGGGTGGTATACCTTATACTCAGAATTACCGAACGGTATTCGTTGAAGGTCATACAGGTGTACGCCCCACACTCGAAACGCTCGGACGATGAAGTGGAGGCTATGTATGACGACATTTCCAATGCCATACATGCCCCGAAAACACACTTCACAGTGGTGATGGGGGACTTCAACGCATGGCTGGGCATGAGGAATGGCGATGAACTGAGAGTGGGGCAGTTTGGAATTGGACAGCGGAACCAAAGGGGTCAGCGATTGGCCGACTTCATGGAGAAGGAGGGACTCTTAATGATGAACTCCTTTTCAAGAAGCGCCCGTCCAGGAAATGGACGTGGCTGCACCCCGGCGGTCATAAGCACGAGATAGATTTCATTTTGACGACCAATAAGCATATATTCAATGATGTCTCTGTGATCAACAGGGTTAAGACCGGCAGTGATCACCGCATGGTAAGAGGCTCATTGAATATCAACGTAAAGCTGGAGAGGTCTCTTTTGATTAGATCTACTCTTCGCCCAAGTCCTGCCCAAATACAAAACCCCGAGAGCTTTCAGTTGGAGCTCCAAAATCGCTTCCAAATCCTTACCGAATGCGATACAGTGGACGAACTAAACAACGGGCTGGTGGAAATTGTTAACGCGGTCGGGTCGGAGTTCTTTAAGACCCCCCGCAAAAAAAGAACACAGAAACTCTCTGAGCATACACTCAAACTTATGGCAGAACGAGGCGAGATGAGGCTGCAGTCTTCAGTGGATATGTCGAGTTACAGCTTGGTATCCAAAAGTTAAAATACTAATTTCCTTGACATGTGCATTTATTCATTTGTTTTATATTTTAACACAAATTTAATTATTACCATTTTATTCTTATAATTTTACGCATATTTAACACCACAAAATAGGAAAACAATGTTTCTCATAATAACACGGTATAAAATAAAACTCAGTTTTGTCCTTGTCCGCGAGAAGAATATAATTTCCTTGGGTAGATTTTTCAACGGTTATAATAACGAAATTCAAACCTTTACACAAATTCTGTTGACAGTTCCAGAGTTTCTGCTATGATGACTATATCATCAGCAAATCGAAGGTGAGTGATGCATTCGCTATTGATGTTAATACCATATCCGTTCAGAAGCTTGAATATATCTTCCAATACAGAGGTGGACAGTTTCGGAGATATAACGTCATCCTGTCTCACCGGTTTCTGCAGTTCGATAGTGTTCTTGCTCTGATCTTGGAGTCGGACAGTCATGGTGGCCTTGCTGGGCAAAAACTTCAATACTTCGATGTACTGGTAGTCAATCTGGCACCGCTGTAATGACTGTAGCACTGCCCAGGCTCGACTGAATCAAAGACTTTCGCGTAGTCCACAAACGCTAGACCTGTGACCTATGTGGCCGATTATACTCTTTGGTCTTCTGTATAATCTGCCGGAGCGTAGGATGTGGTTCCGGAATCCAGCTTGTTCGGGAGGCTGAAAGTACGAGCGAGACGATTTGAAATAGACTCGAAAACAGCTTATAGACGTGGCTCAGCAGCAAAATGGGCCTATAATTCTTCAAGAGGGTTTTATCACCTTTCTTAAAGAACAACACCACTACGCTCCTATGCCACGCCTCTGGCGTAGTACCCTCGAGGATGACGGAGTTAAACAGCTTCTGAAGGACTTTAAGTACCGGTGTTCCACCCGCTTTCAGTAGATCTGTCGTTATTCCGTCCTGCCCTGGTGCCTTATTGCTCTTAAGCTGTTTTAGAGCCATTCTGATCTCGTATAGGCTGACGTCTGGGATATCTTCGGTAAAATGTCAAACGGGATCTAGCCTTGCTAGGTAGACTACGCGATGAGGTGTATAATTGCCCATAGAACTTCTCGAGCTCACTCAAAATCTCCGGCTTCGACGAAACGATGCTGCCACTGTCGGTCTTCAGCTTCGTCAACAGGCTTTGCTCAATAGACAGATCTCTTGCAAACACTTTGGAGCCCTTGTTCTGCTCTATTGCGTTCTTAATACAAGTAGTATTATAAGAACACAAATCGTGTCGCATCGATTTGGAGATAAAATATAAATATATTCGGGACAATTCCACACCAATTACCTAGCCCCAAACTAGGATACTCTGTAATATGGGCACTTAGATAACGGATAAACATACATAAATACGAATATCACATCCATGACTCGGAAACATACATTTCTGCTCATCACACAAATGATTGCACCTTGCAGGATTCGAACCCGCGACCGTTTGATTTTGTTCCTAGAGTTACTACTAGCCACTAGATCAACCAGCCGTTTATTTATTAAGCAAGCTGTATTTCGACATATCCACTGAAGACTGCAGCCTCATCTCGCACCGATCTGTCATAAGGTTGAGTGTATGCTCAGAGAGTTCTATTTTTACGGTGGGTCTTAAAGAACTCCGACCCGACCGCGTTAACAATTTCCACCCGCTCGTTGTTTAGTTCGTCCACTGTATCGCATTCGGTAGGGTTTTGGAAGCGATCTTGGAGTTCCAACTGAAAGCTCTCGGGGTTTTTGGATTTGGGCAGGACTTGGGCGAAGAGTAGATCTCATCAAACGAGACCTCTGCAGCTTTACGTTGATATTCAATGAGCCTCTTACCATGCGGTGATCTCTGCCGGTCCTAACCCTGTTGATCACTGAGACATCATTGAATATATGCATATTGGTCGTCAAAATGAAATCTTTCTCGGGGCGCTTATGACTGCCGGGGTGCAGCCACGTCCATTTCATGAATGGCTGGAACGCTTCTTGAAAAAGGAGTTCATCATAAAGAGTCCCTCCTGCTCCATGAAGTCGGTCAATCGCTGACCCCTTTGGTTCCGCTGCCCAAATCCAAACTGCCCCACTCTCAGTTCATCGCCATTCCTCATGACCAGACCAGCCATGCATTGAAGTCCCCCAGCACCACTGTGATGTGTGTTTTCGGGGCATGTATGGCATTGGAAATGTCGTCGTACCGTCGTGCCTCCACTTCACCGCCCGGGCATTTCGAGTGTGGGGCGTACCGTACATCTCTATGACCTTCAACGAATACCGTTCGGTAATTCTGAGTATAAGGTATGCCACCCTGCTCGAAACGCTTTCGATCTTCACAATGTCGTTGGAGAGGGACTTGTTGACGAGAAACCCGATACCATGTTGGGACTGCTAGTCGCCCTCCCGGTAATAAAGTAAGTTTCCGGAATTCAGGGCTATCGTATCTTCTCCCTCTCTTCGGACTTCTGATTACCCTATAATATCCCAGCGCAACTTACTTACTACTTCTTCCAGCTCTATCAACTTCTCGTCGGTCCTCAAGGTGCATGCGTTGTATGTTGTCAGGTCCAGAGATCGTGGAGCTGGTAGGTAGCTGGGCTGGGTTGCTAGCTCCGCCGTTACCCTGGCTTTACCGGTGCCGCCAAATTACACGTTTGTGCTTCTGTGCATCAAACAACCATAGCGGGACTACTGTAAATACACCAAGTATAGACGTCAACAAGGCCTCCTTGCCGAAAGCGAGACATCTCCCCGCCGTAGCCGGGTGAACGCCTAGCCGTCAACCAGCTGTAAAAGCGAGGCGTTCCGGTGCCGTTCCGTTTCCGGGGTGCTAAGTGGGCGGTGACCATAATACAGGCTAGGATAGTCACGTACCTCTTTATCACCTACACTACAGTAGGAAGATACTAGGTACTTTACCTACTCAAAATTTTGTCATCCAATTCATCAATTCACAGAATTTTCTAATGTCTCAAGGAGATGAGTCACAAAGAAATTCAAGGTATTCTTTTTGTAATTAAAAACAACATAGGTATCCCGTAGTAGTTACTTATTAACAGAAGCTCTACCAGTATTAAAATTTACTGCAAATGTTTTGTATACAGGAGCGTTGCTAGGGTTACTCTGGAGAATATTCCAATATAAAATATAACCAAAGAAGCGCAATGTCGATATTTAAAATAAAGCACTGGTGGTCTAACAATAGTATTCAAAATGTGGAGCCCAACGTTGGACTTCAAAATGCGCATTCTCTCAAAATAGACAAGTTTATTTCTCACAATGACAGCGACTGTATCTTAGTGGGAGAAGGCTCTTTGCTTAAGGTATACAAACCGAATGCTGACCGAGAGGAGTCCCAAACTCTTCTTGAATCGGATTTGGGTGATGTGGTGTTGCAGATTGAAACTGGAAAATTTATTGTGTAAGTAAATAAAACAACTATAATTAAAAAAAAAAATTATGTGCTTATTACCTCTTTTTTTTTTAAATTCATTCTTTTTTTATGCATTGTTATCGATTTCTGAGCTACCCTGAAAGTTTCCGGATAGCTAATCAATTTTTATTCAGTATTAAAGACATTTTTAAGGACGGATTTGGGAGTGCCCTCTTACTGTGGAACTTCGTCGGCCACTATCGCGGCCCGCGCTTCGCTCGGTCGGCTCGTGCGTTGTGGTCACAATAGACCTAACCTACCTGAGGCTGCTCGAAAGGGCCTGTGACTGTGAGCCCTGTAAAATAGATAGATAGATGAACTCTTTATTAAAACACCACTATATAGAAACATACAATAATAAACTTAGCCTAACAAAAACGTGTTACAATTGGCGGTCTTATAGCTTAGAGATTTCTTCCAGACGACTGTGTATTATTGTGTTTATATATCTCATTATTTGAAGTTGCTCGAAAGCGTGACCTCACGGATGCTTTCACACGCGTGTACAAATGACAGATTAGAAAGAAAACTTCATCGAAAACTGTATAAAAATATCCCCAGATGGCACCAGTTTCTATACAAGATTTTCAAAAAATATTTTTCATTATACTGTGATAATCTAACTTGAAACTTTACCTGAAGACATCTTAGAAAACAGGTTTGCAAAAAAAAACAAACCGTATGTTATGCCAAACTTATGTAGGTACCTGCAATTTCCAGAGGTTGCGACGATCGGCAAGTTATAGTGCTACATCCGAGAAGTTACGCCATATATCAGTTGAAGCGAAATGAAGGTCACACAGATGCTGGTAAGAGGTCTTGCATATATTATATAATATATACAAGTACTGTAGGCACTCCTGTGCTTTTAAGTTTTAATTCTACACGTTTACATAGTAGATAGTCATAGTTTTAATTCTACACGTGTTTAGTACCTACCTTAGGTGAAACACTTTACAGGCTAGGGTATAAAGTATTTATTAGCCTCTAGCAGCAGTGTCAGAGGCTTTTCATAATAAGGCAGCTCTCCTTCTCACCCCACGGGTGCTGTGAGAACCAGCTTAAGGGAACTCAGGAAATGGGTAGCATGCACCTGTGTATCACCAACTACAGCGATTATCAAGCCGCCTGCCAAGCGTGGAAAGTAAGTCAGAATTGTAGCTATTCTCCGTCTAACGCCTTGACAACATGGTGAGCCTTGCTTAAGTTAATTTAGATTATGACAAAACCCCTCCCAGAAAACAGCGAGCAACCAATCGCTTTGGCGTTATCGGTATGGGGGAGGCCTATGTTCTACAGTGGATGTTTACCGGCTGATGTGAATCTATCACTACATCCAAGCGCTCCCAATATGTGTTTATCATAATCACATATTGGGAACCGGTTTTATTAGTTTTAGCTTGTGCTTTAGGGCGTTCGGGATCCGGCAAGCTAAACCCCGAAAAAATGTACACTAAGATAGTTTAAAAATAAGACGGAATCCACACCGCCAAATCAGAAGTGAAGCACCTAAGATTAGCCGATCTGCTCGTACCTACGCATAAGCCTCACGCACGCACATAGTTATACCATGTTATCCCGCCTGCAAGATCTCGACCTTGTGCTCGATTAGTGTTCTGTCAATTTGTAACGAAATATAAAAAAAACAAAGCAGTCTTTTGTGATGAATTTTGTGGCAGCTGCAGCCGCCATTTGCTATGCTTTACTCGTTTGTTTCGCGGTGTGGACTCCGTATTTGTATACAACTTCTTGCTTATGAAACTGTCCTTGGATCATACTACGAGTAAATTATTCTTTATTCACTTGCAGGCGATCAAAATTCACTAGCGCCTGTTATACAACATTCGTTCACAAGAAGAGCCGCCAGCCTGACTTGCGGACCTTTCGGGAGCATAAAAACTAGAGATTTCATCTGCATACAGGGTCTGGACGGCAGCCTGAGCTTCTTTGACCAGGACACTTTTCTATTCATGTGTATTTTCAACGATATCATTGTACCGGCGCCGGTTTGCTACGTAGCTAACTGTGATTATTTTGTCATTTGTAAGTCTACGTGGGTATTGGAAATTTATAGGTGAGAAAACGATGAGCAAATAGGTACAGAATTTGAAAATAAAAAAAACTGAGTAATTAAAAGGGTACCTACAATCTACATCTAGCGGCCAAACCCTACATATTATGTTGTTCTTACCCAATGTCCGTAACACAAGCGTTCCACGAGTGACGAGCTGCACATAAGTTAAATATTTTACTGTTGTTTAAAAAAATGTGGAACTAATTAATGGGTTAGGGTAATAGCATTGGCGATGTTATAATATTGTTACTTTCTGAAGTTTCTGATTAATTATGTAGGTACCAACTTAATTGAATTGATACATATTTAAAAATTTTTTTTTTTTTAGTTACCAACAGCTTAGAGAGTTTAGCGAATTAACAATACGACAATGTAAAAAGAATATTCCGCAGTGGATTTATAATGCAGGTGAAGAAATCACACACATTCAAGTGATACAGGTAGGTACAATAATATATCTGTTCCACAGAATAAATAATAGTACAGTTCTTACAAACTAACCCCCTTACTTATAAAAAGTTTTGCAATGATTAAGCAATGATTAGAAATTCCGCGCAGTACAAAATTGTACTGCGCGAAATTATTATTCATTGCATAACTTTTTATAAGTAAGGGGGTAGGTCTTTAGAATTGGTGTGTCTAATATCGATAGCAAAATTGAATGATCCACCTACTGTATCTACCACCATATTGACGATTAATTACATAATAATTATTATTAATACTACCTACCTACAACTATAAGTTTAACTATTAGGTATATTTATTTTTTCAGACCAGTAGCAACTTTTCCTCTATTCTTGCTCTTGGCGAAAGGCATCTGTATTGTTTCCAAGACAATGGCCTCATGAAGTCCACAGTAAAATTCGAGTTTATGCCGACTTGTTTCTACGCATATCTTATAGGTTGGTTTTATGGTAAGCCGAAACAAAACATTACAGACACTTGTACACTTGTGAAAAAATCAATACGTTCAAACTTTTAATCACATCGCACTAATATTATAAATTCGCCAACAGAATACTTACTAACATTGTCTAACCCTCCAGGGCTTAATCTGGAAATTCCTTAATCGGCTTCGCGCTGGGCTTGGCAGCTGTCGAGAAAACATGCACCGATGGGGTATAGAGCATAGGAGATCAGGTGGAGCGCGAATGTGGTGCTGCCGTTCAGACAATTTCGCCTTTTCTCTGTTGCCCCTTACTAAATCATGCTCATTGTACTAAACTAGACCTTAAGCTTGCCAAGTTCTGGTTCAAAACCTTGCAGTAGAAATAAGCCTAATATTTCCGCTACTGACACGAAGAAGTAGAATCTAACGCCGCGACTCCGCGCACATTTTTAGCAGACGCCGAGACGTAGTACGCTCGAATGTGACATTGTTATAAAATCTTAGGGCAGTCGCAAGCTGGTACACGCAAAATTTAAGTGTTGTTGGAAGTTAGAACATGTTCAGCGACTTATGTTACTTCCTGTACAATTTATATCAGAAAATGATTTATTTGTTTGTTACTCTTCAATGTAACTACTGAATATCTTCTACGGGAACGCAGAGCACCTAGTCTAAAATAATGCGGTAGGACCTAGTAATGTGCAGTTGTCTATGGGTAGGACCTACTCTATGTGTAAGATTGACGAGTGAGTGCAGAGCCACACGAGATTAAGATGTTGAAAGTTCTAGGTGGCCCTGCAGATGTTACGGGCAGCCATTGCACATAAAACTGCAGGCAAAGCCAAGATTATGTACTTACTAAAATATTTTGTTTCCAGAACCGGCAGCAAGACTCATAGTAATGGTAGCATCTGACGACTCCAAACTCTTCATCTACGAAGGTACAACACTACTGTGGTCATGCGCCTTGCTAGCCCCAGCCATATCAATATCTCGATGTTTCCTGAAGTCTCTACCAGGGGGCCTAGTGAGTCTAACTGCTGGGGGCATAGTCAATATTGGTTATGTAGGCACTGAACCAGACTTGAATGGAACCGTTACACCCATGGTGAATGATGCCGCTGTTCCAGAACAGATACAGGCAGAATTGGAAGATGTCGAAGAGTCACTGCAAAAGATATTGGAGAACAAAGAAGGTAAGTATTCATTACTAGAATCTTATGAACCAGAAAGGTAGGCCTAAAGGAACAAACGATTATAACCACGTTCGCGTTGAGATCAAGCTTATGGAAGATGTCTGTATACTACAGATAAAGTCACTACAGACTTTGTCTTCAGCTTATGTCATAGTCGCGGGTGTTGCCCGCGCCCTCGCTCGTGGTATAGTTTTAATTATACGTAGATACAAGTATATAATTAATATATTTTTTAATCTTTTTAAATTTCATCTTTTAATAGACTTGGGGCTATCCGAGTCTGAAAACAGAATTGAAATCGGTTGTGCTTTTTACGTGATAGTAGAGCTAACACATCAACTCATCAATCGGGCTGAGATACCTACACATTTTTGAAGTACTTATTCTTGTTGAGTAGCTTATTTTAAATGACTTACTGCCGGTCTCTTGATCGCCAATTAACCGCTCATCGAGCATTAAAGTGGTCAAAAACCATACTAAACAAGCGATTTAATACTTGATTAGCACTAATTGACGATTATGAGTGTGGCAGCTAGACCATTTCTTTATAATTTATCTTCAAAACGGACTTTTTGTAACTGCTTTATTATAAAATATAGAATAGATATTTAATAAAAAAGTAATACACTAATTTTTTCAGAGACTGGCAACTATTCAACAATTGACCAAATACTCAAAATAACAGCAGATGTCGGAAAGCCGATCCAAAACTTATTCCAAGAAAACACATACAATACCGACATATCGCTGCACTTACTCATGTGTCCTGTAATCGTCATCCTTTCTTGTGAAGACCCGAAGCTGTTACAGAGTGTCCAAATAACATATGTTTGCTGTCCACCATTCGAATGTTCAGAATCTACTATTTGTTTAGACAGCGTAAACGGAACAGAAATCATCGAGACTCAGGTGTTTCTGACAAGCGAATTTGATATCTCTGAAACGCGTGTTAAGATACTTTTTACAGTAACTGACTCTGCAGGGAAGATAATCATACTATCCAGGAAAGTTCTGTTGCCATTGAGTCTTTACTGTTCGCCAGTGGAATCTGTACCAAACAATAAACTAAAGATATGCGTCGAAGGAAATCACCCATGTATAGAATTTTGCAAGATTTTTACAGGTATCTACTTACAGCCTTAGACATACTGTCTAGGTTGATTTCAGAGCTGTGGGTATTTACATGCGCACTGTCCGCACGAAGCTCCAAAGCAGAGAATGCAGAGTTAACATTGTTTTACAGCGAACGCGGATTGCTCCGTACGGAACACTCTTCACATTGCTGCGTACGGATTGTGGACGATCCGTACGGACCGTACGCATTGCTCTGAAAGCAGCCTTAACCGCACCAATAAAGAAGCTATTTGTAAATGGCTTCCACTTTCATGCTATCTCACTCCCACTATAGTTCCGTTTATACTCAAACAAAAAACGCCCAAGTGCAAAAAAAAACTTGCCTACTCTAGTCTAGACTGGGTTATCTCCTCTGATTGGTTTCGTATATTACTCATCCACGCTATCTTGACATTATCATAGCGTCATAATGAATGCTTTTGTTTGTTTTATATATTTGATATACTAGTACAATGAGAGCACATAAACGCATAGATTCGCAGATTCGCACGTAAAATGTTATAAAATAGGGAAAACGATATAGTTATTGGCCCTCATACCGTTATTAGCCATTTCAACTTTGATACTATAAAATAAGCAATATAATGGAGAAAAGGTAGAAATTAAAAAAATATAATGGCAACAATTTTAATACCTGTCCAAAAGTTTCAACAAAAATCCGCTAGGTAAAGTGGTTCTTTTAGAGATTTGTAATTTCTTGGCACCGGGTCTGAAACAGGTAGGTAACCAACTCCGTTGTAAAAATGTTAAGAGTGCAGTTTTTTTTCATTTGGTATTTTGAAATTAACATAAAGAAGTGTAGTTACAGAAATGTTATAAAATGTACTGCTGATGCGCGCACAATTAACGTTCTTGAGATGTATAGCGATAATGTCATCGATAGCCTAAAAAAATGTGTGGCCAATAACTGTCACGATTATTTTGTATATTGGCCCCATATGTCAATTACTGTATTCAGCCTGTAATTAGCAAACAACGTTAGTAATAATTATATTATCTTAGTATTTCAATATTACGCGGTCTATTCAAATACCATGCATTTTACAGCTTTCTAAATAGTTACTAGCCTCGGCCAATTACTGTGTCACTCAAAAATTAGTTTTTGAGTGACACAGTAATCGGCTGGTTAGCCAGTACAAAGCTTGGCCAATTACTATAATACTTATTAATTTATTATGGACCAGGTTATTAACGATTCCTTTTTTTTCAGGTCAAACTGAAAAAGTAACAATGCCAAAAATACGCTATTATACAAAAAAAACCCTAGACGACGCATTAGAACACATTACTTTAAGCATTATTTTAAGTACCCTACACTATTTTTTTTATTATCTTCTTTGTACAGACTTTATGGTTTATGGTACTTATTACTTTATTATAAGTATAGACTAAAAATGGCTAATTAACGAATAAACACCACAATATTCTATCGTGCAACATAATTTTTATTTATTACGAACCATTTCTTTTTCCAATTGTTTTCGCTTTGGGTCGCTTAAATGGCCAATAACTAATACTAGTAAGCAAAATCATAATCTGCAATATCATTGATTAGAATATTGGATAAAAATCAAAGACAGATACTGTAAATACTTTGACTTTCATATCACAACATCGCCGCCATAAACATAACAATTGTTGATTAGCAGACATAGAAAACAAAACATTAATTTTGTTTTAGATTTCACTGAGGATGATTTGGCGAAACACAGAGGAACTGACGAATCCATTACCTTCGCTTACCGATCTTCAAAGAAGTCTGTCACTATAAATTATTCATCATCACAGTATTATTTGCAAGCTGACGAGATTCCAGAAATGACGTCATTATTAGAACATTTCCTGATACGCTTGACTGACCACTATAAAAGGATGGGAATCAAAGATTTTAGTATCCACTTGAAGTATGACAAGGAATTTGTTAAGATAGTCATTGTTAGATTCTTGAAGAGCATTGAAGCTCATGCTAAGGAACGTATCAAACTTAAAACTTACGAAGTAAGTACTCGCAGAAAAGTATATCATAGGGTTTTTTTAATTTCCCTTTCTCCACTGGGACATAGCTAGTGGGGTGGGAGAGAAAGGGAATAACACATTAAACTGAATGATACCCCAATAATAAAATAATGTTATTTTGTGAAATAGTGTTTTATTTTCAGGATGAGCTGAATGTTCTCCAAAAGCAATTTAAAGTAGTACAGAAAAGACTATTGGTCCAGTATGGGTGTCTGCCTCCAGGCGATTGTGATCCGCTAGAACACTTTATGAAGGACACGCACAGGCGCCTGATTGTGTGCGTTCAACAAATCATCAAGTGCAGAGAAAACGTGTGCAGGTCAGTTATCTATTTGTGGTAACCTTAATTACCACAAGCGCTGTTCCATTGTTCGAACAAACTCGTAATTTGTACTGTATTTTTTACTTTTTAATCCAATTCCAAAGGGAGGAGGTTTTCGATTCACTGTATGTTTTATTTGTGCGTGTATGTTCACACATAACTCCGGGTCTTCTGAACCCATTTAGATGATTCCTTCTTTTATTTGAAAGGGTAGACTTTCAGTGTAGTCCCATATACATTTCATCAAAATTGAGTTTATTTTTAACCTACTACGGCAAAGCAAGGAAAAGGTAATGAGTTCAGGCGCTATGGGCTCCAAATTTTTTGTCCTGTGCAGGTTAAGCAGGAGAGGTGATGCATCTCGGGAGCCGATTTTAGTTAATATTTTCGATTATTAAACAATCTTACGGTTTTTCAATAACTGATTCCACAGAAGTATTTGAATGTTGGTTGGGATTACACATATTTTTTTTAAATATATTAATATCTTCGATAGAAACTGAATGAAGTTGATTCATTCCATCGGCGGTAAAGAAAAAAGTTAACTTTTTGAAAAAAAGGGGTTCTTTTTGATTCTTTCTTCAAAAAGCAACCTCAGAGGAAATGGACTTGGAAAAGCCCCGACGGTGTGACTAAAAATTAGATTGACTTCATCATGACGGACAATAAGCACATATTCAGGGATGTATCAGTGATCGCAAGGTTCATAACCGGTAGTGATCACAGACTTGTCCGAGCCCAATTTTGTCAACTACAGCGTACGGGCATGAAGTCTCAAAAAAAACTCGGATGAGGCTCTTTGGCTTATGGGCGAGCGACGGGAGTAACAGTACAGTAAAGCCACACAGACAGAGAAAAGGGAGCTCAATAAAAAGATCAGCAAGCTTCAACCTCCGATGACTCGCATGCTTCTAGACCCTAGGATTCCCGCGCAATACTGACCCGCCACTACACCGATGAACTGCCCGACGTTAGCCTAGACGAGATTGAGATGGCCCTCAAACAACTTAAGAATGGGCGGGGGCCTTCCCATTGATCCCACGGTGAGGATGGTATAACTTCGGAGCTCTTGAAGGCAGGGGGGAAACCCGTACTTCGGGAGCTTCGGGGGTTATTTAGTACAGTCCTTAACAGTGGGAGAACAGGATATAGTACTCTCCTTTAAAAAAGAGCATAAAACTCTACCAATCTATAAACTACCGACCTATTCCACTCTTAAGTCACGTCTATAAGTTGTTTTCGAGGGTCATCACAAATCGTCTCGCAAGAAGACTTGACGAATTCCAGCCTCCTGAACAGGCCGGGTTTCGCGGAGGATTTAGCACCATAGAATTTGCATTCCAACGGAGTACCAAGGTAACCGACATAGCTCAAAGGCAGTGGGCTGGTCACATTTTCCGAAGAACCGATAACCGTTGGAGTAGACGAGTTCTCGAGTGAAGACCACGTTTAGGCAAACGTAGTGTAGGACGGTACCCTGTCGGCTCGAAGAAAATAGATTAGTAGAGCTGAATACATAGTCAGTGGCGAGCATTAGGAGAGGCCTACGTCCAGCAGTGGACAGCTATAGGCTGATGATGATGAAAAAAATAAAGTCAATTAACCGTTTTAAAAGGTCTAGTTTTAATTTCGCCTTAGACAGTCTGTATGTATGTATGTACAGTATGTATGTACCTATATATGTAGATGTTCCACCATAGCGTCGCCCCCTCTCGGTAGAGTAGTATATTCCTTGGTCGCCCCTATTGGTCCGATTTTGATAAGCGAGGTATCAATATAAATATCGAGGTATAGTATGAGCTATTATAGGCTATTTTTTACCCGACCGTGGTCGGATTTATATCCTCTTTGGTGGTCGGGTTCTTAGTTTTTGAACTTATGTCTTGCTTGAATGATTAACCTTTTTATTGGTTTGACCTTTACAGAGCAAGTAGCACTTTGACAACAATAGGTCATTTCATCATCTACTTACTAAAACAAATAACAAAAGACCATTTCAAACTAAAACTTATCGAAGAAATGATGACTCTGACTTCACTATACGAGCACTATCAAGTAAGTACTACAGACCAACCAACTTTAAATGAAAGTATGTTTTATGTTAAAATTGCATTTATTCACCAGGAATGGCAAGAAGCCGTGGCGCAGGCGTTAACGTACATTTTGAACAGCGTGTTTAAAAAGTCCGAAAAAGACAAAGAAAAGCTAGCAACAGTGACAGAGCAAGCAATATTATCACAAATCAACTTGAAGCGGTTCCTGAAGCAACTCCGCATAGTCATCGACAAAATGTTCACTGAAGCGGGGACAGGCGACGACAAAACGCACACAGACAATGTAACGCGCATAGAAGAGCTAGTTGAAGTGTTATAAAATTGTAACTCGTCTTAAATTTAAATAAACTACATTATACAAACACAACAGCTTTATTCCATTGTTTTAAAAGTCACTTGGATTATAAATAATTTAATGTATAAAAGTCCTTATTCTTTAAACCACGTGGAGTAGAGAATATAGTGTGAGGTTCAGGTACAGCAAATGTACCAGAAGTAGAAGTACCTTGTCGCGTCATTTCTTCTTCGCGTCCTTGAGACCAGCGCCGGCGTTGAACTTGAAGAAGATGATGTCTCCATCCTCTACTACGTAATTCCGGCCTGCAAAGGAAATGAAAACATTTTTCATACATATATTTTTATTCGAATCAGTAGTCGAGCAGGTCGCTCGCCTGAAGGTAAACGTCACTGCACTGCGCTCGTCACCCTGAGACATTTGTTGTGTCTCATTGCCCAGGAATTTTCCAGTAAGTTAATTAAGGGGTTTTTTTTTGAAGAAATATGCTGTTGGTCTATTTAAGGATCGTTAATGAACCTATAGAGATGCTAATTTAAATAAAATATTTGTTTAGAATCGGATACGATTTTCTCGATTATATTTTTATACTTTTCAAAAAGAATTACCGCTTAAGTTACAAACTTACTTATGCTCTAATTAACAAGTACCGTACAAAATACCATGGTGAAAAAAATCGACTTCAAATGTATTAACAATTAACAAAAAAAACTGAACCTGATGAAGTTTATATGGGACTAAACTGAAAGTCTACCCTTTTTTATAAAACAACAACCATCCAAATCGGTTTGGAAATCTTAGAGATTTGAGGCTTTATAAACACAAAATCAAATGGATTTACCAAAAAAACTATTTATTCTCAAAAAACACTGAACTATTTTTGATACAATTTATATGGGTTGGTCACAAACACTAAGTATAATCATTAGAAACGAGATATTTACCATGGATACTATTTGTTGATCAACAGTGCAACAGACAGTGCCGAACCGAAATATCGGGAACTCAATACAAATAGTATCCATGGTCAATATCCCATTTCTAATGATTATACTTATAATTTATATGGGACCTCCTGGAAAGTATACACTTGCAATCAAAAAAATATTTTCCAAAATCGGTCCGCAATTGACAGAGAAATCAGTGTACATACATTAAAAAAAACATACATACACCGTCTCCTTTTGTAAAGTCGATTAAAATTAAACTACTATTCAGCTCAATCTCTAATTTGGTATAGGTAGAGAATGAGTTATGCTGTAGTTATGTTATACCGATGTTGTAAAACATAGTTAGGCCCACTTGCACAGATGTGTTAGCCCCGGGCTAGTATCAAGTAGGATAGAGACACTCAGACAGCAGCACGAAAGAGATAATAATATTTTTTGGACTAACTAACTAGATACTTTGTTTTGTTTTCGTGCAAGTGGGCCTTACTATGTTAGACTAAGTCTAGTTAAAGAGGGGAAGGTACGGCACGCTTAATATCACGTAAAACAAAATCTGGACGAGATACACCAACAGGCAAACATACACGAACACACAAACAGACACATTCTCATCGTTGTGCTTCATCAACAACAAGACATACGAGGACTAACACGTGCTACACAAACGCCACTCCGATATTGTGACTAAGGCCAAAGACAGCCAATTGTGTGCATTGCACCTAATTTATGCGACGCCCGAGGAGCTGACCTAATCATCCCAGATTTAATTACATCTATGATATTAGAGCAAGTTTTAATTTTCAGTGCTATACTTAAAGCAAGTGTAACTTTCTTTTTGATTGATTATTTCGAAACTAAACCGGCCAAGTGCGTGTCGGACACGCATAAATTCAGGGTTCCGTAGTCAAGATCCTAGGCATCTATTAAAACGCATTACTATTGCGTACCTATATGTCCAGTAGTTTACGCTAACGAAGTTTATTTTACGATTGGATTCTGTACTATCTCTCACTATGGACTTTGTTCACAGTTCGAAATCTTGGTCGGATAGCTGGATTTAATCTAATAAAATTATCACGACTATCTTGGGTTTACTTATTTACGAGTCATCATTAACTACCTTGTTGTCTATATTTACGAGTTATCATTGACTACCTTGTTGTCTATATTTACGAGTTATCATTAACTACCTTGTCGTCTATATTTACGAGTTATCATTAACTACCTTGTTGCCTATATTTCCCGGCAGACTTGCAGGCGGCTTCTGTGCCTTCCTCCTTGAAGTCCTTGTAGTGCATCACTTCAGCCATGATGAACCCTTTCTCGAAGTCTGTGTGGATCCTGCCCGCGGCCTGCGGGGCTTTCGTGCCTTTCTGTCGGTCATTGAACAAAAGTAACCATTAGGCCGTGCGCACCGTTAGTGTCCGTTCACACAGACCGGCTCGGGAAGGGGAGCAGTTTTTAATCGCGTTTAAAATAGAGTTTTGTATCATTGATATAAGGTTTAATTTTACATTTCACTTCTTTATTTCCCTTCATTTGTTATATGAGAATAAAGGAGAGCAGTTTTCAATCGCGTTTAAAATAGAGTTTTGGATCATTGAAATAAGGTTTAATTTTACATTAAAACTTATTTCAATTGAAATTATTTTTCTTATTTTAAATAAGTTTTAATTTTACATTAAAACTTATTTCAATTATATGAAAAAATAATTACTTAATTATTAACTTATTTTATTTTGATCCTTTTTTTTTTTTTTTTCGTTTTTTTTTAATTTTTCATTTTTTTTTAATGAAGTGAAATGTAAAATTAAACCTTAATTCATTAGTCCACAACTCTATTTTAAACGCGATTGGAAACTGCTTTCCTGCCCAAGCCTCCTCTCCTCAACAAGTAACACATACCTGAATAGTCCATGCTTTTACTTCATCAGCTCCAGCCGTGAAGAAGTATTCCAAATTAAGCGCCTTGTAACCTTGCACGATGATTTTTTCTAACGCACTGCAAATAAAACCAGATATATCTAAACAATTTTCAAAGGCTCTTTCTTACGGGTACTTCTTATTTTTTAAGTTATACGGTTTTATGTGTACTAAAAAATAAAAAAATAAATAAAATCGTGGGACGAATCGAATTTATATTACTCAGTTTACGCTTCGGCCCACGATTTTATTTTAGTTTTTAGTACATATTAAACAGAAAAAAAAACTTGTTTTATTTTTTAGTTTTTTATCTAGTTATCAATCATATCATATCATATTTTTTTTATATCTGAAGTGTACTGTGTTCTACGTGTCATATTGAAGGGGTTGAAAAAAATATTGTGGCAGCGGCCATCTTGGATTTACAATGATACTGAATATTCATTGTATTGTTATCAGAACTAAAGGTGTGTACCAAATATCAGATCAATCAGTCAACAGGAAGGGGGTAAAATTTCAATTGAATAATTGAATTGTCGTTGTTGTTTTTTGTTTGGGTCAACAGGGCAAGCTAAATAAACCGTTTAATAAAAAAAACTGTCACGCGGACAAACGAGATGAATTCAATGATACCCACATTATAGTCCCAAAACACGTCTGTCGGCCGGTATGCAGAAATATCTCACAAAAAGCTTAACCAATTTTTCACCTACTAAGGGGAGGTCGAGTCAAGACAATGTTTTAAAGTATAATTCATAATCTAAGTCACTATAGCAACTAAATCTAGTCTAGTAATTTTCTTAGGTACGCGACACTATAACAGTGTCTACTAGCGGCGGCTTTGCTCGCGTGCAAACTTTGCCACCCCCGTTCATCCCCGTAGGGATGGAATTTCTAAAAATCCCTTCTTAAGGCACCTCTAGGAAACTCAAGGAACATTTCCTGCAAATTTAAAATCTCTAGGTTATGCTACCTCCGGTTTAGAATGTGCGTTGTCCGTCGGTCAGTCAGTCAGTCACTAAGTCACGGTGTGTGTATAGGTATTTTATTATTATTCAGCTTGGTTTATCCCACTGTAGGACAAAGGCCTCCCTACCAGCCTTCCATGAATTACGATCTAGGGCTTTGACTTGCCAGTCCTTCCAGTACTAAATTATAGTACAATGGTAGGAGTCCAGTTATATCCCTCCATCTCCTCTTGAGCCTGCCACGACGTCGTTTAACGTTGAATAGGTACAGATTATAGAAACCCTTAACTAATAATTTTTCAGTAACAAAATTCATCATTTTATGACTCCATTTTCTAGAGTAAGTTACCTCGTAACATTATGTTCCTTCAAATATGCCTTGCGTTCTTCGGGCTCCATCTCTAGCAACTTGGTTTCTAAAACTCCAGAGAATGGGATGAGAGGCGCTCCGGGATCGTTCTTGTCAATCCACTCCTTCAGTTTTGGTAACCTATAAAGTTATTTAGAACATCGAGCGATATAAAATGAATGGACGGGCTTAAGCGGCAGATTTTTGAAGTCTATAAAGTGAGCGCCGGCTCTTACTTGGTCTCAGTCGGTCTCTGCCCGTGAGAGGTGCGACACGTGAACAACGATACAGACACGGATTATCTCTTTTTCTCACGTATTTATTATTTTCTCTAACTTTTCTTTTTGTAACAAATGCACAATAAATACTTTTAATTAGGTGTTGAAATTATGTCAACCGGACTCTGATTATCGACTTTATTGAGCAAGTTGTATGGAGAAGGCCTATATCCATTCATTTTATAATGGTCGAAGAATTACAATTTCAATGCAGCAGTAATAAAAAGCATTTTTGACGTGAAAGAATCGTTTGAAGAGATGAAATTTCATTTTCAGTGAAATAGACAGTAGGCTTCACTGAAACTTGTGCGCGGTGTGAGGGGGGGGGGGGGGGGGGGAGGGGACGACTTAAGACACCGCTCGGTTTGTACAGTAAAACCATTGATATTAGAAAAAACTACAGATATCTCCATGATGGAAGTAGTATTGTTAGAAAGGTCACGTACCCCTGCACGATACAACTACTTGCAACCTTGAAAGCCTAATCTCGAGGAATAAATTACCGCATCACACAAACATAAACAAAATTAAAAAAATACGAATCTCCGAGGTGTGGGGAGTAGTATTGTTAGAAATGCGAAATATTTTATATATTCCTACTTGCTCATGAAATGTTAATTTTGACTTGTAAAAGTGCTATTATTTTGCCTATATATACTTATAATATAGCAATAAGTACGAAAAAGTCTGTACAATGATGATAATAAAAAAAGATTAGTCTAGGGTACTTAAAATAGGCTTACTGAACAAGAATGAAACATTTTTTTAAATCATGTCTGTGTCTGTATGTTTGTTTGTTCACGCATCACGTAAAAACTACTGGACCGATTGCGATGCAGTTTTCACTTGAACTTGACTTTGACATCAACACAATACAGCCCCTAGTAATCTCAAAAGGCTGCGCACGTGGTCTAAAGCTAACCCGATAGATTTATACTAGATATACCAGAAATTAAATTCGATACGAACCATTTGTTCTTTTTTCTAGTGTAGTCCTTTTCCGACAAGTTGACAAGGTACAGGGCAGGCTTTGACGTCAGGAACAAGTACTTGTTAAGGACTTCAATCTGGAATATTGTAAACATTTAAAAAACTTTACAAGTGTAATGTTTAAGGAAATCATGATAATTAATGCATTTTGGAATACCTACATCAGCTGCACTCCAGTCGCCAAAACGAATGTGTTTCTTCTCGTCCACCAAAACGGCCTTGATCCTTGTTAGTGCATCCTGTAAATAAAGCTTCTGTGAGTGAATATTAGTAACAATAACAAAAAAAAAAAAAAATTGCTACAACCAATTTTACTTAATTTTTTAATATAAATAATTATTTCACTTTGTTGTTTGTTTGTCATATAAGGTAATGCTGGCCTCTGGCGTCAGAGTCTGTTAGGCCGCCCGAGGGCCTCTGACATGGTTTAACGACTGCTATTAATCAATAACAGCCAGGACCGACAGCTTAACGTGCCCTCTAAAGCAAGGAGCGATGGAAAACCGCTCATAACTTAGAAAAGACATAGGTGCAGAACCTAGGACCGAACCCGGTTACGTAGCACTATTGAACCGTTAGGCTACCATTATTTGTTTCTTTTGTATTTGTTCCTATTTTTTTAATCATGTGCCCTGTTTCGATTAGTAATGGTAAAAATATGATTTATGAAGCCCTAAACAAAGAGACGGGTGTTATAAGGTTAGGGTGTGTATTACTGTGTGTGAGAGTGTGTGTATGTGTGTGTGTGTGTTTGTGTGTATCTGAGGGTGTGTGTGTCTGTGTGTGTGAGTGTGTGTCTGTCTGTCTGTGGCATCATAGCTCCCAATCGAATGGATCGTTTTTGATGCATTTTTTTCTGTTTGAATGCTGATGTGATCGAAATGGTTCTTAGCTATATAGCTATATGGGGGGGAGGTGAGAAAAGGGGTGCGAATCGTCCAAACGAATGGACCGATTTAACTGCGGTTGTTTACCTCGGCTTTGTAACAAAGCCGAGGTAAACGAGATGGTTCTTGGCTATAATAGGGGGGGGGGGGGGGGAATGGGGTAGCTATAATGGGGGGTTATTATTTTTTTATTTGAGCTTGTTTAATTGTTAACACAAAAATAGTGTAAGAAGAAAGACTTAATGCTTAAATGCATTATCTACCAGTCATCCAGGTCGTGAAAGAAATAACTGGGCGTGCGGATTAAGTACAAATACCAAATTTCATCAAGATTCCTACACCGTCAAATAGTTTTTGTTGATTGCTCGAGTAGAACTCGTTGCTTAACCCCTCACACTCGCATGTACCGTATGTTAATATGTACCAATATGTGTACGGACGTGAAAAAAAAAGCTGACGGACAGTAAGCGAAAACGGTTCGTTTTTAAACGGTTTTAAGATATAGGAACCGTCCATAAGTCAAATCCTATATTATCCAACAGAGAAAAACAAATTTCAATCGTCTCAGTAGTTTCTCATGATGCGAAAACATAAATAAGCATGTTTAAATCCTCTAGTCATCTTTTTAAAATGTATCTTTATTTAATTAATGCTTTAGTTATTGTGTACCCCTAGGGTACTCAAGGAATATTTCCTTTAAATTTAAAATGTCTAGGTCCTGAGCGTTGTCTGTCAGTCAGTCAGTAAGTCACGGTACTGTTTTATAAGTATAGATAAGTAAAGATAACGTAAAAAGCCTCTCAGAATTTTTTCTACAATTATTTCCACAACTGTATAGCCAGCGCAATAGGTTATGCAGAGAGTACGTCTACATTGTTTCTGTTGTAGCTCTTTGGCTAGGTGTACAAACGCGGCACTAATCTAGCCGTCTCTGAGGTTTAATAATGGTTACATGTTCGGGCTTGAGTTTCTTGTCGCCGCCGCGGCTCACGACGCGGTCCAGCTTGTCGAAGTTGGCCAGCAGCTGCTCCTCGTCTTTCAGCCGCAGCTCCTCGCCGATGGTCTCTAGGTCGCGCACGGGGTTCACGTCGCCGTCTACGTGGATCACGTCTTCGTCGTCGAACGCACCTTCACAGGGTTAACTGCTGTGTTAATACTACTACTAGCATTTAAAGAGGGATTTTTACCATGGACAATATTTATGAACATGTTAATTTTTATACCATATACTAGCTGTGCCAACGGCTGGTCATTTCATTTACAAGTAGCCCATTCGTGTTATTCCAGGACCAAAAGTACCTATAAAGTACAATATACTACATTTCTTCAACATTCGTTCAGTCGTCCAATAGTTTTTTATCGATTGATCGGCATCTAATCATAGGATACCAAGTACCCCAGTTTTTAAGTCAACCCCTAAGCTATCCAACAATGAAAACAGCATCGCATTCGGTCCAGTAGTTTTTTACGTGATGCGCGTACGAACATACAGACAACAGAGTAAAAAGATTTAAGTAAGAAGTAAGTTCAGTAGCTTTTATTTTAAGTACACTTGACCATATTATTTTTTATAATCGTGTACAGACATACAGACTTTTTGTTTTTATTGCTTTATAAGTATATACGTATAGATTAACTGCCATACCCATAGAATTCCAATTAACGGTAATCAGCATTGAAATATGTCAAGACCCATACAAAAAGAACGATTTAATGGTATATAAAAAATAATTGAATTGTAAATGTTTATTTACGCAAAACTTAACCAGAAATACAATTAAGAACTGGCAAACACAATAAACCTAGATTAGGTAGGTACTTCCAATGTTAGGTACGTGAAAAATAAGGACCTACGAATATAAAAAAATATGTCAAAATTGGTCCGCATATTTTGTTTTAATTTATTTCAAAGGTTCACAAAACTGGCATGATCAGATAAACAAAGCAAAAAAACAAAGCTTACGGTATCTTATGTTAATTGTATTATGCTAGTGAACAGCCTACTAGATGCAAACACAGCATGCATGAATAACACTCCTACTACAAAAAAAATATAAAAAAATATAATACATCTGATAATTTTTAAACAATTTAAAAGAAAAAAAAAAATTATTTAGGGTTGAAGAACAATATAGAACATCGCTTGACAACAATGATTGATGCACTGAAAATATCAACTTCGTCTCTTATATCGTTACAAGCTGAACACATTCGATAGACTGGTGAATGATGACCAAGATGAGTACGACACACCGGTAGTTCGAAGGTCTTTCTATTATGGAGACGACTACTCGTGCGAGGTGCTGAAAATTTAATTCGTTCAATTGACGGAGATATCGACCGACATATATATAAAAAAAACATATAACAGTCTCCTTTTCTAGAGTCGCTTAAAAACTTATAAAGTCAGTTATATGCCAACTTACCATTAATTTATTGGTAGATATCTGCCTTTTATAAGAGTATTATACTGTTATAAAGAAGAAAGGAATCTTTTTAAGAGAGGAATCTCTGTTTAGTTCAGTTTGTACAGGAAATTAAATTAAGCATCCATCGTGACGCATTCAAATTCTTTGTTAAGTGTTTTTGTTTGTATCAAATAGTTTATATAGACATCCCTTTCTAATACTCCAAAACGTCGTCGTCCCTGAAGCGAGAAGCAATGCTGGCGGGCGGCCGCAAACCATCGGAAGTGCGGCCGCTTGCCAGTAGTGTTTCTCACTCTAGCGAAAGATGTTTCTGGGCAACAGAAAGGGATAGAACTATCCGTAGTTCTATCCCTTTCTGTGGTTGGTGTGCAGTTCCGTGCGGACAGGTGTCGCAAAACCCTAATACACTTTATTACAAATCAATTGCCTCCCTAAATGTTGTTACTTCATCGTGCTAAATTTTATAATGGGAAGTTAGAAAAATATTAACAGTTACCAAATGTGGCTAATTTTAATAGTACTTACGGCAAAGATTGAAGATGGCGTCGCATGCCTTGATGTGAGAGAGGAAGGCGTTGCCGAGCCCCTGTCCCTCGGCGGCACCTTTTACGAGCCCCGCTATGTCGACCACGTTCAAGAACGCCGGCACTTTGCTGTAATAAGTATAAGTAATTTAAAAAATATATAGAATGATATTAGGGTTTTTTCTCTTTTTTTTTGCCTTTTCACATTTAACGGGTTTTTTTTATTTTTTATTTTATTTTTTGCTTTTTCTCTTTAAAGTTTTTTTTTATTTTATTTTTATTGCTTTGTCATCGGTTTGTGAGCTACCTTGAAAGTTTCAGCCGGATAACTAATCGGGAAGTGCTCAAAATTAGAATGTCAAGATTCCATGACAGAAAAAATACATATATACGTATGAGTGAAGTTAAATATTAAGCTTTTAAAAAGAAGATAATAATGTTACGAAGGCCGATTCACACGGAGCAATTCAATAACCTGTTGAATTGAAGCATTAATAAAGTTATAACCTAACGTAAGCTGTGAGCTGTAGACCTCGCGAGCACAAACTGTTTTGCAAACAATCTAGCGGTGCACAGTAGCACCGCGCCATCTAGTTACCTTATTGTAAAACTAACATTAATAACCAAGTTGCTCCATCAATCCCTACCTAGTAGGTAAAGGGCTGACTCCACTGAAAGAAATCTAAAAGTGAGCAATATATCAAAAAACAAAAAACCCCGACGACAAAAAAATACTAAAAATACGTTAAACCTGTAAGTATACTAAGTATCGTCTAGATCGGTTAAGAAATGCGACCTGTAGAGGAGAACAGCCGGACATTCGGACATACGAAAGCTTTTTGCCCAAGCCGAAACGGAGACGCTTCGCGCTCGCTCGTTCAATTATTGCTTCTCGTAGGCAAGTTCAATTCAAAACGTGCACATTTTCAGTCAACATGTTATCCCTCTATACTCATACAAGTGTTAAAACAGAACTAAACATGACATCTAGTTTGACAACATGACGGAGGCAGGCGAACACGGCAAATAACAAGGGGAGTTTTGTGTCAAGACATGCATTCAGTCATTGGCTGTGTTCACCTACACGCTCGAATCATCCGTGCAATTATCGCTCGATCATCCGGAGATCGTGAACGACTTTGGACGTCCACATACAACTGACAACTGTCAAGTGTCAGTTTCATACTATTCCTCCCCTCCACTACTATTTTTCGGATGACCCAGGCGAACGCCCGGACGACGCCGTGAACGATTTCGAGTGTACGCGCGGGTGATCCGTGCGTCCTCGAACGTTTATGTGAACAGGCCCTTTGTACTCAAGTTTTTATTTTACACTATTACGTTTTAATGTGGGTTTGCAATTATTTCTAGACAAATATAAATGACCAGTTAATTGTACTAGACAGGCCTTTAACTTGGCCACAGATCAAGCGATGGGTATAAAAATAATAATTAGAGCTTAAAATTTCGGTGCCGGACTCGTGTCTCCCGTGATTTCCTTTCAGCTTATGATTCCAAGAAGACGATTACGGTTACGGTTTACCATTATTTTGACATCTTTTAAGTCTCTTATTTTCTCTCTCTCTCTCTTTGAGAGAACGTGCGACCGTGATCCCAGTGGTCCTTTGAGAGAACGTGCAAACGTGATCCCAGTGGTCCTTTGAGAGAAAGTGCGACTGTGATCCCTGTGGTCCTTTGAGAGAACGAGCGACCGTGATCCCAGTGGTCCTTTGAGAGAACGTGCGACCGTGATCCCAGTGGTCCTTTGAGAGAACGTGCAACCGTGATCCCAATGGACCTTTCTACACTGATATTGTTTCTTTACGAGTAAATATATTTTGCTTATTAATTTCCTATACTATAATGTTAATGGTGATAAATTTGATTCTCACCTGGCTGGCTTGTGGTACTCGACGAGGTAGTCATATCTCTCATCCGGAACTGGTACTCTACTTGCTGGAAATAATAAAACTGTTAGATTTTTAAACCATTTCAACAGTACAGTAATTGGCTTCAATCTGCTCGTTGAGATGTCATTACCTTCACATTACCATCCTATTATTAGTATGAAGCATCTCATGCGAAAGCAAACAACAGTTAGTACTCTAATTATATTTAATTAACAAGCCTGTGACAGACAGACAGACAGCGCTGCCACTTGCCACATCTTTTGGGTTCCGTTTGAAACCTTAGAGTACGGAAATACAAATTAAAACAAATATCAATAGCATTATTACATAATTATATTAAAGTCCTAGATCGTAAAACATATCATGATCAGTAAAAGTGGTGCCCATAGATGAACTAGATGGTTTTCCAACCATTCCAATATGTTGCTTCCTGGCGACGCAGCATGTAGGGTAGTTTGCAAATGGATTATCCATAGAACGAAGAAATAATGCACATTTCATTATAAGTCTGCACCGAGCATCATATATTTCGGATGCTTTCTTGTATGCTGCTACAGCAGCTTTGTCACTAAGAGGATTGTGCTTTTTCAGATGTAAAGCTATGTACAGCATTGCAGACAACTGGAAGCTAAGTCCAGGATACTTTGGCCTAATAACGTTTACAAAACAACAGGCTTCTGTAATTAAGCCACCCAAAGTTTGCTCGAGATAACCTATATTTGGCAAGCCTTTGAGAGATAATGACGGGAATGACTTTGCTTCTTTAAACACAGTGATGTCATAATACATGTGCGGTTTTGTCATAAATTTATCAAGACATGTTTGGCTGCAAAACAAGTAGGTGCGTCCTTGAAAGCATGCAGCGTGTTTGTTAGACTCTTCCGTGATGTTTTGAGCTGGAAGGTGTTCAGCGTACGTCACCATACAAACGCCGTTTTCGTAGATATCGGCCTTATCGATTGTCTTCACATTGACTGGTATTTCTGGAAGATGTACCCCTTGCATTGATAAATAACAATGAGGGTTCTTTAGCACCATACACATATGTTGTGAGCATATCCAGTAGAACTTGTTTTCGTATTGTACCACATCTCTTTTGTCAACCGGATATGTGCTGTGCTTGAGCACATTTTTACGAAGACATAAAGGACACAAATTCTTAAAATTAGACATTCTCTCTTGGAATGTCTCATTTGATATACACATAACATGGGCAGGAACGATGCTAGTTTGAACGTTGGTTAAGTAATAGTGTACTTTCGGAATATAATCATTGATCACGTTAACAGCATCTTGCAAGCACTGCCATCTGGATTTATTTCCGTCCAGGACGTACACATTCTGATAGTCGTTGTTGATCCACTCTCTAATTTTATAGCTTTCATCCTGCCATTTTCTGTATCTATTTTCAATAAATGGCAGAGAATATGGAGGATTCCCTTTTAAGATGTCATAATAGATTTCTTTCTGTGAGGTTTTTGCAACTTGTGCCATGTCAGCAGAAATATCAAACACGATATTGGGATAAAGACCGCAATTGACTAATTCCATCGCCTCCGATGCAGTGTCAGGAAAACCATCAAACACAAAACCTCTGGTTAATGTGCGATGATCCATTGCCATTGCCTGAACTGCTTTAATTATGTAATCTGACTTTATGCATTTTCCTGCAGTAATATCTGATAACATTTTAGTTGCTAGCTCTGTCCAGTGTTTATTATCTAATACATGGCGAACGGCTATTCCTCTCGATAGACATATTAATCCAAAAAGCTTTGAAAGTTTTGCTGACAGCGTACTTCTTCCTGATTTAGGCGCTCCAATAACACTAATTCTCAAGGGATATTGTATAAATTTGCTTATGTTATTACACGAAACATATTTCAAAGGATTCGCCCTGAATTTCTTCGTGCTTTCTTCTCCACAAATAAAATAAATGTAGGAACGATGTATAACAGGAAAAACTTTGCTTTTGCGTTTACTGATGCTGTAGATATTTTGTATTGAGTGCGGATTTTCGAATATGTATACAGGGCACATTCGATAAAACCTACTCAACAAGAAAAAGCCTTCCATGATTAACACTTCCGCAATGTCAGGGCTAATAATGATAGATTTTTCAAAAAATGATTCGCATCTTTTTCTTAAATTTGTTAATTTTGACAGTGCTAATCTAATGACTTTGATTAGAGACTTGTTTCCATTAACGGAAACAGTTTTAATTTTTTGTTCCGACAGATTGTCTTTTAGTGTCTGAATATTTTCATCGTCGCTTTCATAAATACCTTCTATTCTACTATCGATCCTTTCACATACTTCATCAATCTTTTCCCATTCACTCTGATCTATTGGCTCGGGAAATTCTTCTATCATTTTGTTATAATAGTTAAACAAGTTGGAGTCAATAACAGACCCCGATGGGTGTGCGTCTATTATTACACTTGCATTCGATACTTGTTTTTCAGGGTCTGAAGCGAACATCTTTTCTAAAATCTCATCATAAATTAGTTTAACAACGATAGTTTTGGTCAAAAAATTAATCCATTTATTTTTTTCATAATCTACTTTTTGTCTGGCATTTTCTTTTGCTTCACTCTGTTGCAATTTCCAAGTTCTAAACATAATAGGTGACACCCTTTTAAGTGAGTTTTCTTGAGTGCCTTCTATTTCTATTACTAAATCTGGTATGCAATAACATGCCATCATGTCTTCAACATCAGTTGGCAGTCTAGGATATCCATCTATAATAAATCCGGTATTTACAAATGGGTCCTCAAACCAAATCTTGGTTATCAATCTCTGTATAAGCTGTGGAACTAATGGTGAACCGCGTTCAAAATAATTAAATACCATTCTCCTAAGCTGCGTTTCGTTCGACAAAATGTCAGTTATAAGGTTTTCATTATCTTCATCCATTTGAAACCCCACCACAGCTTCATCATCTAATGGGACATCAGTAAATATATTCTCATAGCGACGCCCAACTTTTTTGAAGTGATTTGGCATTAAGAAATCATTGATGACTTCAGCAAAATCAATATGCATCAAGCCGAATTCTTTTGCTAGTATCTTTGCAATGGTTGTCTTTCCACTGCCAATGCAACCTATAATGCAAATGCGTAATGGTGGCAGATCCTTAAATGGTTTGGCGCGAGACTGATATTTAGTTGCATCTTTTTTAAATAATTCTAAGCATTCTTCTTTACATAAACGATAGAGCTTGTTATCAATCTTTGCACTGAACTCCGGTTTTCCTTCCCATAACACTCCATGATCGTAATATGAGATAGGGCAATATATGCCAGTATCACCAAAGTTTTGGGGATCATTATAAGACATAATATCTTTAGGAGTTGCATATTCTTCATCGACTTCATTGTCTTCATTAACTTCGCATGATTTACAATAGCTTTGTCTTAGTCTCAGTAATGCTTCTTCAACGACTTGAATGTCAGACTTGTTTTCAAGTTCAACTTCAATAAAACATTTATTGTATTCTTCCAAATTTAATTTAATACTGTCCCAGTCTTCTTTAATTTTTTCTATATTTTCAGTTAAATATGATGCCCATGGATCTTTTTCCGCATTAGCTTCTGTTATTTTAGTAAAATCGATATTCTGTATGATATCATGTAAAATGATTTTAATATCAAAAGCCTTATCGGACTCAACCAGATTCTTAGTCTTAAGTTTTGTTTTTATAAGAGGATCATTGGCTAACACATATCTTTCCTGATGTTTTTTAATATGGCCATTGATACTCTTATAAGTTTCTATTAGTTCGGGTAAAATTTCTCTATTTTCTATGAGGGCTACTGTGTAATCGGGTAATAATTTTGATTCAGCCAAGGCGCTCCAATATTCTGGATCAGAGGGGAATCCATCAATTATATATTTTCCATACATTTCATCGGAGTCAGTCTGTTTTTGGCGTTCTGCGTCTATGGAATTGATAATAATGGTCAATTCATTCACTAATTCTTCCATGGTAGGTTGCATTTCTGTTTGAAGTTCATTTGCTACAATGTAAGCTGCAATGGCTTCCGATACATCTTCATCGCCTAATACAGGCATATTCGGCTTTTCTAGTGGCATTGTAAGCTCTATTGGGCCAAATTGTGCCATAACTTCACTAGACAGGGCATTATTGCACGCATCTGCATCGTCTAAAAAAGGTAAAAAATAAAGATGACTTCTTACAGTGTTAAATTCGTCCAGGAATTCAATACTTAGAGTTTCTTCTTTTTTTATATCATATTGTCTTCCCTCACTTTCTATTCCTTCCTCTTCAGGTGTTGCCAATCTCGAATCCTCCTTTAAAACAGGACATAAACACTCATGTGCTGTCAACCGCATATACTCATTTAGAAGTGGAATATAGGATGTAAGTGCTTCTATTACAGATTTACACCAAACATCTAATTTTGCAAATCTTTCCAAATCTTCACTTTGCCATTTCGCAAAGCGAGCGTCTTCAATCGTAGCAATAATTTCAGATAATATACTCTTAGCATAAGTATCATACTTTTTTTGTATCTCTGTTTGAACAAAGTCATCGTAATTTATTATTGGAGAATCAAACATCCACGATAAACATTCCGATAGCATTGACTTACCAGACAATTGAGTTCCAATTACTATTATTCTACAAGTAGGCTCCATATATTTTAATTTAAGATACGGCCGCGGATTTCTACAAAAAGAAATCATATTGTCAAGTGAGGCAATGATATAAACATATTTTAAAAATGACACAGCAAGTTTTGGATTTCCTCTCACAGATATCCTTTTTTTGAGCTCAACTGGGCATCTATTGTACCATAGTGAAGCACATATTTTAAAAGCTACATCACCACTTTGAATAACATTAAGTTCATTAACAGCCTGCCAAAATTCTTCCATCTCCTCAGGAGGATCTTCCATAAACAGGGGTTCTGGTATGATCACAGGCATTATTGGCATCATGAGAAGTCTTTCTGAAACATTACTCATCAGCTCATGAAGTGTTAATCGTGCATCCAGTTTAATAACACATTTTGGTTCAATATCCTTTAGTTTCATTTCAAGGAAAGGCAATATATCTTGTTTATAATTACACATCTGCTCAACAGCATTGTTCTCAAAGTTCATTGGCTGTCTACACCAATACTTTGATTGAATGATTTGACTGTCAAAAGGAGCATTATAATCGCTTGTGGTATATCTGCCAGGCCATCTGACTTCTGTTGGAACTTTGGCAGTGAAATGTTCAACAACAGCTTTGTTTTTCTTGTAATTTATGAATGTGTGTGTCTTTATTGTTAATAAGTCTTTATCTGGACAACTAAGGTATATAATGATATCAGGTTTAAGTTTTAAACTAAACAAATAATTAAGTTGTTGCAATAGAACAACCTTTTTAGTTTTATAATACGGTTTTATAGGATGTATAATATCAGAGCAAGTATTTAGCATAAATTTTGGAAGTTCCACTATTAACTCTTGCTCTTCTTCTGGGAGTTCTTCTTCTTCCACTTGTTCTTCTTCCACTTCTTCGTAATCTTCTCCATGTACCTCACTGGTCATTGAAGTATGTGGTGATTCAGCCAATTTCGTGGGCTTGGGCTTCTTTTTCTTCAAGTTAGCTATTGTATCAACCAATAGATCATTCACCGCTTCAAAGGATTCTTCTCCATTCAATGAGTTTATCAAATATTTTGGACTTCTACTAGCAGTCACTAAAGGGAATCCAGAAATTATATATCCCCTGTGTTGGATAGCTGGTGATTTTAATTTAATGTTCAATATTTTAAAAAATGTGTCAAATGTAAGGGCTTTGCCATGTTTCATATTAAAGTGAATGCACTTTCCAGTGGAGCTCTGTTGATCAATTTCCTCAGTAATCATATTCTTGGGGCACAGGTGAATGCAATTGAACTTCTTAGACATAGCTTCACCTAGATTGTCTGCACTAGCTCCTGGTTTACCTAGTATTAAGTAGCATGTAGGTTTTAAGTTAAGTAGTAACTCTTGTGCATCAATTTCTGCCCATGCATTTAATTCAGGTTTGCTTGGTAAAGGAGCAGCTGTATTGTTGAGGCCTACAATAGCAGCAGCTAAAGGTGGACTTTGTACATTGTTATCTTTATTTATTTTCTTCTTTAGAACATTAACATCACCAGTGTATGCCACAGCTTTAGTAACATCCACATGTTTTAAGCCAAGTTTATCATCTAAGTCCAAGTTAGATTTATAATTTTCAAATTCAATCATTTTCAAATTATTTCACAAACAGACACAAGTAATGACATAAGAAGTCACTTATTTCTCTTTGGTATTTTGAAAAAATACAAATAGGTTTATTACAATTAGTCAGAAAAGATTTATTATCATTTTTTTTACTCTAAGGCAAGGTATATTTATTATAACGAACATTATTTAAAAAAAAATTGGACACCTTTATTTACCTTTTTTATTCATCTTCCTTCTTTACAGTAATTTTTTTTTTTTAATAAATCTGTCTATTGTAAAAGGCCATACAATGCGCAATACACCCCAATCGGAACTTTAGTGTAGGCCTTACCACCTATATATATATATATATATAGGTGGTAAGAAAAAGTCTTTTAAATGCCTATCTTTTGTACTTATGACCTTCTTATTCGAGATGATATGGTTTATATACCACTTGATATGGTATATATATATATATACATTAAAAAATACATTAAATAATTAGATAGGCATTTAAAAGACTTTTTCTTTGCCATAGGCATATTCCTGCCGCGTTGCTCACAGTATTGTATGCATGCTCAAATCAATGCTCAGTTGTTTTGATCCCGGAAAAATATGTCTCAAGAAACATTTAAGTTGTTTGCAATATAAATCAATGTCCCCACACAATTGCCAACTTATCATTTGTATCACAACACATGAGGTCCCACAAAAATTTGGAATACAGATACGCATCTCTACAGAGAGATTTACATCATGACAAACATTAAACTTCTTTAGATATTATTTGAGTCTACTTATCCAGTCGCTTACCGCAACACGCACGTGCAGTATGCACGCTGCAGTGCACAATGTTAGATATATCGCCACCCGATGATCTACTGGATATGGTTGTTACAAACATAGAGAAGATACTTTTTTTTGTTTAAAGTAGAGACGCTATGTTAGCGTTAAGGGTTACGGCGCAACAATGTCTCAATGTACCTATTAATGTAAAGAGAGATGCGTAGAGAAATCATCTGTATATCCCATAATAAGGTATATTCCTAAGAGTTACAACTAATGTTAATAGCTTTTAAAATAGTAATAATCGTGAGGAACAGGAGAATTATAAATTTGTGCAATTTGTGTGTCTACTAAGACAATTTATGATTCGAATATGTAACAGGCGACACTAAGTTTCATACAAAATTTGTCTTGCAGCTTTTTGATCCTTTCCCACTTCGGAGGGTACAATAGTGTTCTGTATAGTGGTGCGAAAGAGACTGCCAAAAGTGATAACAATGACAACTGTGACGCTTGATTATAAGTTACATATAAATACTCTTTTTCAAAAACCACGAAAAAGAGTAACACAAACACAATAGAAATACTCATATATAAAAAGTTATAAGATTATGTGTTATAACTTATAATGGGCACTCTTATAGCTAGCATTGTTATTTTTTCTGAAATCTATTGAGCATTTGTTTTTAAAAATAACAGTCTATTTCAGAACAGTAATAAGAATACTAAATTGATACTTATTCTCATTGGGATCAATGGTGCAGAATGGGAAGTTCTCAGCAGCCGCTTGACTCTTCGTCAGCACATTGAAGAATGTAGACTTGCCGACATTAGGGACACCAACTATACCGACTTTCAAATTGGTACCCACTCTGCCAATAAGGGGTTTCTTTTCAGGCTCTTCGACTTTTTTCGGGGGCATCCTGAAATTCATAGTGTTATTGCAATAAATGCTACTGTTTAAATGAAAATGTACAATTATGAGAGCAACCTACAGCTTTATAAAATGATTGGGGTCTGTTATGTAGGTAGCTCTATGGGAGCCTACAACTTTTAAGTGTATTTTCGTTCAATATGTTTAATAGATTTCCCTTGTGGAAGTATTTGTAGCCATGACAATAAAATACAGTAATAACAGTACATAATTTCTAAACATTGCAGAACATTCTAACTTAGAGCTTTTATTTGGAGAAAGATAACCTAGCACTATCCCCCGGTCCGTCAGAAAATAATTACCTGATGAATATGTTTACCTCACTGGGTTTATGTATGCTAAACTGCTGAAAGAAAATTATATTGGTTAGATAGCGATGGTGTTAACTCGTTTAAACCGCAAAACAAAAATCCTAATCACAAACGTGTACCACAATTCCCGGCGAGCTTCACCAGTGCCCAAAGAGCCAGTGCCCGTGGCTGTGTTCACTTACACGCTCGAATCATCCGTGCGATTATCGCTCGATCATCCGGAGATCGTGAACGACTTTGGACGTCCACATACAACTGACAACTGTCAAGTGTCAGTTTCATACTATTCCTCCCCTCCACTACTATTTTTCGGATGACCCAGGCGAACGCCCGGACGACGCCGTGAACGATTTCGAGTGTACGCGCGGGTGATCCGTGCGTCCTCAAACGTTTATGTGAACGGGCCCCGTGTTCTCGAACGTCAAAATGTGAAATCGGTAAAATTGCCCTCAAAAATCGGTAAATTTGTACAAAAATCGGTGTATAATTTAAGAAGAAAAAAAAATGTACCTAGTAGTAAAATTAATTTAGTTTGAAAATTGATATATAAAATATTTACTTACAGAAAAGGTAAGATTAGGTAAGAATACAAAACAATATTTTATAGGATTGTGCTAATATTCTAAGGCCATTGCCGCAATCATTTTTGCATTGATTTCTACGTCACTACGTGTAGCTTAATTTTTCCTAGAGTATTATGATTGTATTGACAACCCTTAATCGAAGTAATTAATTTTCAGTCTCTTTTAGGATCGTACCAATATTCTTGGGCCATAGTCACAATCATTTTGAAATTATAACAATGAGCTTCTTTTAACTGTCATTTTGTACATAATAAACCAATGATTGTTTCAGTAGCCAGCCTGTTTCGTTGTTTTGCTTTCATCACATTGATTGAAAAATCATTGTTTTGAACAATCATGTGAAAGAGTCAAGTGGTGCCAAATATGCCCCGAAATCATGAGAAAATCGTTCGATTTCGGTATACGGTAGGACAATCCCCAAATTGTAAGAAATACCGAAAAATCGGTAGGTTCGAGACCACTGACCAGTGCTGCCATTGCTGCTAATTAATGCTGCCATCCCATAGTAGAATCACAGACTAAAGCAGAACAAAGAAATGAATTGGATGGATAGAAACCAAAATTAAAAAGAGCTCATTATTGCTAAAATCGAAATGTTATCTTCTAGCTAAACGTGCCATGTTAACATATGTTATTATTTTAGCGTTATTATTATCATCTTATGCCTATTACTTTGTTTAAGTATGTAAGCAATTTGTGAAGAATGATACAATGCACGTTTCGGGCCAATGTTAAAAAAATGCTACATTTAGCCAAAAGGCTTAAAGTGGCAGCACGGAGAACAAAAGATTAAAAAATATATGTCATGTCATGTTCGTTTTTATATTTTTAGGGTTATACCTTTAGTTAATATCACCACCAGGTAATTATATGATGATAATGATGTGTATCCTTAATGTGGAATGCATTTTTGCTTTAAACCTTCGATATTTTTAAAATCGGTCCATTCGTATGCTAGCTTTTCTAGAAAGGTTCTAAATCGGGGGGCAAGACACACAGAAATACATAGATACATACATACAAGTGAAGTAAAATAAAAGCCTTTAAAAATTCATATTCAAAAAACTTACCTTTTTGGCAAAACCAAACATCCTTCCCAAATCAAACGACGAGCGACCCTTTCTCGGAAGTGCAGTTTCCGGTGTATTTTCTGTTTTCATGCAAAGCGAACGATGATTGAATAAATTTTGTGCCTTTAGTGTGCAAACCTAACGCCGAAGGCGTAGACAGAGAAACCAAAAGACAACTAGATAGCTGCCATCGCACTCATACTAGAAAGAGAACTACTTATGTCTTGTAAAGAAATGAGACAGAACGATATGATCAGTGGCCCTATTACAGAACTTGGCTTCAATCAGATTGTCACTTTTTTCATAGCAATTTCGACTCTATCGCAAGGCACTCATGAATTTGACAGCTTGAAACCCTTATGATCAACACTGCGTAATAGCACTGCTGTTGTTGCAGGTCGCGTGCTGTTTTTTTCAAGGTCAGCACACGTCTGTGCTTAACAATTTTTACAGTTCGCCATAGTTTTATATGGTTTGTGAGAAAAAATATTCAGCTTGGTGTGCTGACTGCATTCGAAATTAATGTTCCCTAGACCATTTTAGTATTCTTTGCCCAAACTACATTTTTTTAATTAATAAAATGATTTGACAGGAAGAGAGCAGAACCAGAACCCGAACCCGATTCAGAACCTTCGATAACGAACCGAACCGATTCGATTCGATATTGTGAAAGAAGAATGCAGAAAAATGAATTGAATTTAACGATTTTAAACCGAATCCACAGAATAAATAATATCGAATCGATCGACAACTGAGTTATCAAAAGGTTCTGAATGAAGGAATGAATGATTTTCATTAAGGGCGTATTTTTGCAATGTGTTCGCCGCTACACCGCGTTCTTATTTTGACACGCACTATTATAGATCATGGTCACCATGATGGATCATGTTGCACCAAAATTAATAATTATTTTATGAAGCATCATGGTCCATCATGGATGACCATGGTATATAATGGTGCATGTCACCAGTATGTATGTACAATTTTTCATACATGATAACCATGTTTAATCTATTTATTTTACTCTGACATCCTCAGAGTAAAATAAATAGATTAAACCACCATGGATGACAATGGTATATTATAATACTGTAAGCATGTTCAACACTAAATATTTGTATAAATTGTAAAAAAAGCTTTCTGAAGTTTCTATTACCCTTATCCACATTAGTCCCATAAAGATTAGATCTTTTTAGGGTCCGAGATTGTAAAAAACTTTTAAAATAATTATTCAAAATCTTAATTTTACTTTCTGACTTTACATTTTTCCTAAATCTGTAATGTCTTTATAACCCATCAATAGTACATAATATAATCTTGAATCTGGGATCTTTTTACCCTGATCTTGCTTAAAATCAGGGTAAAAGTTGTGATAATGCAGCACACCCACCTATCGTTCTATCTCACAAATGGAACGACAACCAAGAGTCTATTGGTTTCTCTGTCTACGGCCGAAGGTGATTTTGGTAGGCATTTTTTACTGTTAAAATTCATTTAAAACGAACGGCCTATTATCGGAAATTCATCCTGGCAGCAATGCTTGGTATGTCATGTCACTTGGAAATAACGGGGCCGTTAGTTTTTTAACAATTGGCGAAAATAACTGCTAAAAACGCTAAAGGCGTTCCCTTTGGCCATGTGTGGGCGAAATTAGCGTTCTGAATGATTTCGATCAGAAAAGTTTCGATGACATGTTGACATAGGAAAATCAACTTTATTCCGTCAGGCAGGGATCATTTTTCATTCAGTTTGGAAAGGATCGGTAGTGTCAAAAGTTGCAAAAATGACAAAAGTGTAGAAAATGTTCAAAGAAAACGGCTTGTTAAAAATGTACATTTCGAAACTGCCCACAACGCCATCTCATCATCTCGAACGCAGGGAACGTCGCTGGCACTGTCACGGCACGGTCCGAATCAAGCCATAATCAATATTATCGCGCTCATAGGCGGTCCGATTCAGCGTAAGTGCGCCAACGACAGACTGACGATATCGCGTGTGATGTCATGGATGACGTCATTATTGCCGCCATATTGAACTTACGGTGATTATGCTCCTGTGTGAAATCACTGTGAGCCTTATGTCAAATATGACGTTTCTGCTATACATCGCCGGTTTTGTGGACTAACGCAATGAGAAAAGAACCCTTACAAGATAAGTTGAGTTGAGATTTAAGAATATAATCACTACGTACATCCCCATATCTTCCTATATGGTCATTGCTGCCTGCGTTTAGAATTTTGGAGAAAATTGAAGTCTCTATTAGTGATTAAGGGGAGAACCGGGAGGCAGTTCACCCTCTGTTTGATGCTGCAAGAGGTCGAACGAGCGTAATGAGGTAGAGTGAGTCCGCGACAAAGAGAAAACATATCCGCGAAAGGAAGGTCCGATTCAAAATCATGCTGACAGTGGCTGACAGCACTGTGAGCTGTCAGCCACTGTCAGCGTGATTTTGTATCGGACCTCCTTTGAGCGCGGATAATATTTCTCTTTGACATGGCATAACACAATTTGGCTCGTTTGACCTCTTGCAGCGTCAAACAGAGGGTGAACTGCCTCCCGGTTCTCCCCTTAATCACTAATAGAGACTTAAATTTTCTCCAAAATTCTAAACGCAGGCAGCAATGACCATATAGGAAGATATGGGGATGTACGTAGTGATTATATATAATTCGAGCGTGTAAGTGAACACAGCCCTGTCATGTTTGGCAGAAACGTCAAATTTGACATAAGGCTCACAGTGATTTATGCAGAAGCATAATCATCGTAAGTTCAATATGGCGGCAATAATGACGTCATCTATGACATCACACGCGATATCGTCAGTCTGTCGCTGGCGCGCTTACGCTGAATCGGACCGCTTATGAGCGCGATAATATTGATTATGGCCTGATTCGGACCGCACCGGACTCATCAGTGGCCCAATTACAGAACTTGGCTTCAATCAGATTGTCACTTTTTTCATAGCAAAATCGACTCTATCGCAAAGCATTATTGAATTTCACGCCTTGAAACCGTCATGATCAACATTACGTAATCGCAGTGCAGTGGCCCGACCACAGAACTTGGCTTCAATTGGATTGTCAATATCGCTATCACTAATGCCTTGCGATAGAGTCGAAATTGCTATGAAAAAAGTGATAATCTGATTGTAACCAAGTTCCGTAATCGGGCTGCCGGACTTATACTGTCACTCAAAGGGTTCATTCCGAGACGCGCAAATATCGATAAAAACGATATTATCGCGCTAAAACGCGTACCGAGTCATCGTGAGCGCAACAACGATATCCCTTGTGACGTCACGGATTACATCATTACATCCGCCATTTTGCGATTACACCGACCATGCCCCAAACCGATATCACCGTGAGCGCTACTGTCAAAGTGACAGACTGACGGTTGTTTATAAAGAAAACTGTTGATTGAATTCAGTTGTGTGTGATTTTCGTACAGTTTACCAAATATTACAACAAAATTATTAAGACAATTGACCAATTTTTAGACAGACTACTTTGCACACGAGTAATACTTTGTATTTTGAGCAAATTTTGAGGTTATGTTGTTGTGATCTTGTAATCACGCTCACGAAAGTTCCGAATCAACTGCAGCACTCAACTGCCGTGAGCGCGATATCTGAATCGGTACGCAAATTAGCACTGTGATCGCTCACAGCGATATTATCGTGAATCGGAATGCACCCAAAGAGTATCTGTCACTGATATCACTGTGTCATGAATGATGTGATTGATGTTTGGTTTTACGAATATAAATTTTATTAATTTCAGTTTTAAAAGCTGTTTTTTGGGATCAAGAAATTATTCACAGAAAAACTGTGCATTTTTTTGATCCCACGAATACCAAGTTTCAATTATTTGTGGGCCCATAGTAAAGAACCAAAAGGTTTGTATTAACCTGAATTCATACTGAAATTTCAATTTTTCACACTTTGTGAGATCTATGTTCTCATCTGAATTATTTACTTGAAAAATGTGAAAGTATTTATAATCATTATCTACTCATAGCTGCGTTTTGATGAGATAAATATAATAAGAAAAAACCCAATTTTCTAACAATTATGCGCAATAAAAAATTTATGGAAGATTGTAAATTGCAGATGCAGTTAACATCAGACCCTCGCAGGGCGGACAGAGAGCGCAGGTTCAAACCTCCTCCGCCCACGTCTGCACCCGCAGAAGACCTCACCACAGATTACATGAACATACTTGGTAAAATAATATAATTTTTATTTGTCAATCAAACCCCTTGACCTACTTGTCACATTATAATGATTTCCTGCAAAGCTAGTATGGGCAACAATATTCGAGAGACTTATCTTTATTGAAAGTGTGTTTGACCCATGAAATTGTTAGAGAGCTTTAAGTTGTGACTGTTGCATCAAATAGATAATATGAGGGTGGCCCGTACATAATAATACGACGGTGGCAAGTACATAGCCTACAAAAGAAAAACGGAAATTTTGGAAAAGTAGCGATTTATTTCTCAACATAGTCTCCTTTTAGCTCTATACACTTGACCCAGACATGCTCCAACTTCTTTAATCCATCTGAAAAATATGTTTTCTGGAGGTATGCAAAGTAAGCCACTGTGGCAGCGATAACCTCTTCATTCGATTCAAATTTCTGCTCGGCGAGTGACTTTTGCAAGTTGGGAAACAAAAAGAAGTCACACGGGGCCAAATCTGGAGAATAAGGTGGATGGGGCAGCAGCTCGTAGCCTAAGTCAACCAATTTGGCCGAGGCGATGGCGGAGGTGTGAGCCGGTGTGTTGTCATGGTGGAAGAGCACTTTTTTATTCACCAAATGGGGCCGTTTATTTCTACAATTCGGCATCAAATTGGCCCAATAATTCAATATAGTAGAGCCCTGTGATCGTTTTGCCCTTCTCCAGGTAGTTGAAGTAGATCACACCTTGTGAATCCCAGAAAACGGTGGCCATAACCTTTCCGGCCGATAAGACAGTCTTCGCCTTCTTCGGAGCACATTGACTGTTCCTTGGTCTCTGGTGTGTACCAGTGGATCCATGTTTTGTCAAAGGTCACGAAACGACGCAGACTCTCCTTCGGATTGTGCTTAAACAGAGTCAAACACTGTTCTGAAGTGGTCTCATGGTTGCCCTTGTTGTCCGGAGAGAGCAAATGCGGCACCCATCTCACCAACAGCTTTCTCATGCCCAATATTTCATGTAGTGTATGACCCACGCAGTCTATTGAGATGCCTACTGTTTCAACTATCTCGCACACCTTCAATCAGTGGTCTGCCAATACGAGATTGTGGACTTTTGTAACGTTATCCTCCGTGGTAGTTGTTTGCGGGACACCTGGGCGTGGCTTATCAAAAACCGACATGCGACCAAACCAATTTTTGACAGTTGCCATCGAAGGAGAAGAGTCACCATATACAGCACCCAAGCGCTCTTTGATTTTGCTGCGTGTTTTCCCTGCCAAAAACAAGAATCGAATCTCTAACCGATATTGCTCATTTTCCATTTTTCTAAAATCTGCGGACACGGCCGCTACCCCTGTAGCATGTTTATTTTTGCTATCCAATGTTCTAAATTCTGGGTATTATACATGATGATGCATGTTGCAAATAGAATTCTATAGATAATTTTATTTTATCACGAATATTAACTTCCCTAAATCAAAATTATTAATCATTTAATTATAAATAAATCTGGTAGGTATAATGTTTTAAAGTTTTGATTGTTTGTTTGTCGTATGAGGTAGTGCTGGCCTCTGGTGTCAGAGTTTATCAGATCGCCCGAGGGCCTCTAAAATTAGCTTATAACTGCTTAAAAACTGCTTTGTCTTGTTAACTGACTTGTTTTGTTTGGTTCAAAATGTTCTTGAACATGTTTCAATTAAAAACTTGGACACGTTTCAGGTATGGTGTTCTCAATGTGTGGTCTGATGATGCGTCTCAAATGGTCTGCGTGGACAGCAGTTTTCTGCTCAAGCATAAGTTTTGCCAATGCTCGAGTGTCAGATGATACTAAACAGGTTTGTCTCATACATGTTCTTACTAACTTACTGCTTTTCAAAATCAAACCAGGGTAATAATTTTTTTTCAAATAAAAGCATTCTCTTATTTATTTGTCTGGTACAAAATTATTGAAGGTAGGAGGTCCTTGTACATATTAGGAATTGCACAAAAGTACACAGAGCGAGCCATGCTGGGCAACATATCACAAGACCTCATTCCTAATGTAAAAATCTGATGGCAAATGAAAGTTTGTGACATTAGAAAGAGTGTCATGGACCTTAAATGGAATTGGGCAGGACTCATAGCTAGGCGTGATGATGGCAGGTGGAGCAAGTCTTTGATCTAATGGCAACCAAGAACTGGCAAGAGAAAGGTCGGACATCCAGCGGCGCGATGGGTCTATGATTTCATCATAATTGAGGGAAGACATGAATGAGGTTAACATCCGATCGAAAGACGTGGCACCAGCGAAAGAAGGCCTATACCCAGCAGTGGGTAGCGTAGTGGCTGTAAATGATGATGATGATGAGGAGTTCCTTGGTGTGTATATAATACACAGTAAAATGGCACATGCTTGACTATGAAATATAATGCAGTGTGTTTGTACTCACTACACATGTACTCAAACACTGTGTTCATTTTGCATTTCATTAGACACATGAAGAAACTCCTACTTTTATTATACCACAGTAGTGCCTCGATGATGATGATTATTATTACATGCATTATTACATCTGAAACACTTGCAGATTTATTGATGCATGTATATTATTAAAATGCAGCTTTAAAATTAGAAAGATTGATGATTAAGTTTGGTCTGTTTTTCCTTTTCAGATTGTGAGTTCCTTTATGCTGTCCATATCGGCTGTGGTGATGTCCTACCTCCAGAACCCTGCACCAATGACTTTGCCTTGGCAAGCTGGGTCCATCTAGTAGAACTATAAGTTGTTTTTTTATTGAATAAAGATTTATGTTTCAATAGCCATTAAAGTTTGCAGAGAGGGAACCATTGTATTCACATTCACTTTTTCATTTCTCAACAAGTTAGTACCCCGCCGTGATGGTTTCTTTCCATACAGACTTAATTTATAAAATAGCTGTGGATTATCTTATAATATTATAGTACCTAACTAGCTGTACCCGTGGCTTCGCACGCGTGATTTTTTCTTTAGGTTCAAAGTACCATAATGTGCTATTCCAGGACCAATACACAGTACATTTGAACAAAATTTCTTCAGCCGTCAAAAATACTTTTATCAATTGCTCGGCTAACTCACCGGATTGAGATACCAATTACACCAGATTTAAATCAAACCCTAAGCTATCTAACAATGAAAACCGCATTGCAATTGGTCCTGTAGTTTTTACGTGATGAGTGAACAAACAAACATGCAGACAAACAGAAAGAAAGACACGGTTAACAAAAAAAATATAGTTCAATACCTTTTTTAAGCACCCAAGAGCATTTTTTTCATTTGAATTCATTTAGTAGTTTGGGTGCAATGCGCGGTCAGGATACGGACCAACAGACAGACAAAATTAAAAAGTAAAATAGTTTGGCTTCAGTATTGAATATAGAGAACCATGCAAAAAATATTTTTTATTACTTAAATATTAACATAACTTTGAACCCATATCCCGCAGAAACCCTTTACTTTTTCGGAATAAAACATGTCCTCAATTTTAACCCATCATATAACTTAAGACAGTGCCAAGTAGCATCAAAACCCGTCCATGAGTTTCAGCGTGGTTGTGTTTTAAATAAGTTTCAACCCCTATCCTGCGAGAACCTATACATTTTTCGAAATGTAAAGTATCCTATGTCCTACCTCGTAGTATGAACTCAAATCATACCAAGTTTCATTTGAATTTATCCAGTAGTTCCGGCGGCGTGATGCGCGGCTAAGATACAGACTGACAGACATACAGACAAAAATGAAAAAACATACAGTTTAGGCTTCATTATCGAAAATAGAGTAACTTAAAAAAAAAACACTATATCTTTAATGTACAGAATTTGGACCCATATCCCACAGGAACCCTTTATTTTTTCGGGACAAAATGTATCCATGATTTTCACCCATCTTATAAACTATGTATGTGCCAAGTTGCATCAACATCCATCGAATAGTTTCAACGTACTACGTGTTCTTTTAAATAATTTTCCACCGCTATCCTGCAGGAACACTTAATTTTTTCGGGATGAAAAGTATCCAATGTTCTACCTCGAAGTATGAACTCAAATCATACCAAATTTCATTTGAATTCATTGAGTATTTTCGGCGTGGTGTGCTGCCAAGGTCCAGACAGATGGGCAGACAGACAGACAAAAATAAGAAATAAAACAGTTTTAATTGATGTGATAAATGGAAAGAACGTATTTATCTGAGTCTTCCGGTACCTTTGGTCTTTAATTTCGTTCAGTAATAATGAAGTTACGGACCAAAGTAATCCAACAAAACCTAGTTATTTTATATTGATTTTATGCCTCAACTACGACATCTAGGTTCGATGTAATTACTCGATGGCTAACTCACCGGATTGAGATACCAATTACACCAGATTTAAATCAAACCCTAAGCTATCTAACAATGAAAACCGCATTGCAATTGGTCCTGTAGTTTTTACGTGATGAGTGAACAAACAAACATGCAGACAAACAGAAAGAAAGACACGGTTAACAAAAAAAATATAGTTCAATACCTTTTTTAAGCACCCAAGAGCATTTTTTTCATTTGAATTCATTTAGTAGTTTGGGTGCAATGCGCGGTCAGGATACGGACCAACAGACAGACAAAATTAAAAAGTAAAATAGTTTGGCTTCAGTATTGAATATAGAGAACCATGCAAAAAATATTTTTTATTACTTAAATATTAACATAACTTTGAACCCATATCCCGCAGAAACCCTTTACTTTTTCGGAATAAAACATGTCCTCAATTTTAACCCATCATATAACTTAAGACAGTGCCAAGTAGCATCAAAACCCGTCCATGAGTTTCAGCGTGGTTGTGTTTTAAATAAGTTTCAACCCCTATCCTGCGAGAACCTATACATTTTTCGAAATGTAAAGTATCCTATGTCCTACCTCGTAGTATGAACTCAAATCATACCAAGTTTCATTTGAATTTATCCAGTAGTTCCGGCGGCGTGATGCGCGGCTAAGATACAGACTGACAGACATACAGACAAAAATGAAAAAACATACAGTTTAGGCTTCATTATCGAAAATAGAGTAACTTAAAAAAAAAACACTATATCTTTAATGTACAGAATTTGGACCCATATCCCACAGGAACCCTTTATTTTTTCGGGACAAAATGTATCCATGATTTTCACCCATCTTATAAACTATGTATGTGCCAAGTTGCATCAACATCCATCGAATAGTTTCAACGTACTACGTGTTCTTTTAAATAATTTTCCACCGCTATCCTGCAGGAACACTTAATTTTTTCGGGATGAAAAGTATCCAATGTTCTACCTCGAAGTATGAACTCAAATCATACCAAATTTCATTTGAATTCATTGAGTATTTTCGGCGTGGTGTGCTGCCAAGGTCCAGACAGATGGGCAGACAGACAGACAAAAATAAGAAATAAAACAGTTTTAATTGATGTGATAAATGGAAAGAACGTATTTATCTGAGTCTTCCGGTACCTTTGGTCTTTAATTTCGTTCAGTAATAATGAAGTTACGGACCAAAGTAATCCAACAAAACCTAGTTATTTTATATTGATTTTATGCCTCAACTACGACATCTAGGTTCGATGTAATACTTGATTTTTAATAATTACTAGTTGGGAATCCTGGACTAAGTGTTTGTTTTATCAATTGAGTCATATTTGGCGAAATAAAAATCGTTGTGACGTCATCACGACATTGAAATTGTAAAGTAATGTAGATTGGTAGTGTTTCGCACTACAATTCATGTAATTTTTTGTAAATATTGTTGTAGGTTCATAAGAGCTACAAAAATACAAAATAAGAGTTCAAATAAGAAAAAATATCTCTATGTATGAGTTAGGTACTCATACATAGAGATACCTAACAATTAACTTACCTTGGTCTCTAGAGAGATTCTTTGAGAGTTCCTGAGACTTGTATTTTCCCGCAGAGTATTACAAATATAGACAAAACCTTCTCTAGTGACCCCGTGAGCCGATACCGTTGCACAAAGTTAGTGTAAGAGATGCGGCTGTTTGTAATTATTATTAATCTCCGCCTACGTCAAGCTCATGTCGCTCTCCTTCAGGACGGTCAGCTCCTACAGCCTCCGAGGCTAACATCCAGGCAAGATACCGTCTCGTTATAATAACAAAATAAAAAACGTAAGATCTCATGAAGCTCTCACGATAATTTATCTAACGAGTAACAATACTTTGATAATGATCGAATTCGTCAAAGTTTACTACCGCTAACTTGTCAAAGTGGCAACTCGTACTGCTAAATAGCTAAAATGCAAAGAATACTCTGCGGGAAAATACAAATCTCAGGAACTCTCAAAGAATCTCTCTAGAGCAATGAGATTTTACCAATAGAGACGTCATACCCATTATAAAACACTAAAAACACGGCGAAATTGTACTATAGCTACTTTCATAGAACTTAAGCAACTATATTTGCATCACTGAAGAGGCTAAAAGATCACAGATATATACAGAACCGCGTCGTCAGAAAGAGATACACATATGTTCTCAGTTACAGAGAGTTGTAGTAAGCGGCCGATCGCCAATCACCGCCGATGACGGCCTGTGAAGTTACGTGCGCTAGCAGCTAGAGTAAACTGGGGCAAAATGGATGGAAGGGTTTATTCAAGATGAAAATAAAATGATATTTTTGAAAAACAAATACTTTCATCATAATCCATACCAATATATAAAATTGAAAGTTTCTACGGGAAAACTGGAAAAATGTTGATTAGTCGCTGTAAGAAGCGGTTGCCATGGAAACGAAATAACAAGTATGTCAAAAAACATCAAGAATGGTGCTATAAGTACCTACTTTTGCATTGGATTTTAATAGATATAACAAGTTCATAGGATGCCTTTTTTTCACGATAAACAGTAGTCCGCGCGGATGAAGTCGCGGGCGGGAAAACTAGTAGTTCTATATATCCCGGAGAACACCCGTATATTCAACAGACACTTGAAAAACGCGCGTAAAACTTTTTTATTTTGCGAATTGCTTATAGAATAAATTACATAATGTTATATACCATTTTATAGATAAAACAATAAAGAACATCGAAAAAGGTGCAATCATTTATCGAGTACTGCAAGGTGCAATCATTTGTGTGATGAGCAGAAATGTTTGTTTCCGAGTCATGGATGTTGATATTCGTATTTATGTATGTTTATTCGTTATCTAGTGCCCAAATTACAGGGTATCCTAGTTTGGGGCTAGGTAATTGGTGTGGAATTGTCCCGAATATTATTATTATTATACATTTTCGTCTTTTGCATTGCCACTGTATACTTTCCTTATAATTATTTTCTTATAGTTTAGTTAAATGATACAAACTTATCTGGTAAATTTGTACTCGAGCCCCAAGATACAGGCCTCGTGCTAGTTTGGGGTTCGCCAACAATCTTGTTTGATGTTTCACCGTTTGTTTTTTCCTATTTGTTTTTATTTTTATTAATCTCCTTTTGGCAATAAAAAAAAACATTTATCATTATCATTTTAATATGTTTATTACAGTATTATTAGACAATAACACAAAATACAAGCAAATAATACAAATAAATCACTAAAAACAACACAAATAAAAAATCACAATCACTCACTACGCGGTCGATGAACCCGTTAGGACAACCTGAACTCACAAAAAAAAAACGATTGGGACCGAACCACTTTATTATCCAATAAAATCGCTCTTTCAAGCTGTTTTCAAATAATGATGTAGGTAACACAAATACAATACTCTATCCTAATCCAGTTCAAATAGGGTTGCAACTCCGCTAGACTTCCCGACTGACGATTATCAGGCGTTAGTAAGCCCCAACATCCCCTAGCATCATACGAACTATAAACGCTACTCGCCATTATCGCGTTCTCTCTGTCGCTCTTACATGTAACCCGCTACTTGTCTCGTAACATAGCAACAGTTGATTAAAGGTAAAATTAAATTTATTATTTTCCATTTTCAATACCGTAAACAGTACTTAAAAATGAAAAGACTTCCTGCCTTTAACAGTCGTCGCAGTGTATGTAGTGCGCTTTCTAAACACACAAGATGGCATTTTTGATTAATTTTTCATGTTTCGGGAGTCGCTTGTATTTACGTGTTGCGTCGTTGACACTCTGCTTGGGACTAAGTCGACACAGGCTGATTAGCTTGTGTTTACTTTGCCACGCAGAGTGGGGTAAAACGTATCTTCCTGAGTTTATATAAAACATCATTGCTCTAGAGATCATCTAGAGACCAAGGTAAGTTAATAGTTAGGTACCTACTCATATCTATAGATTCTTATTTTGAACTTGTATTTTTGTAGCACTTATGTACCTACAATAATACTTTCAAAAAAATTACATGAATTGTAATGCGAAACACTACCAATCTACCTACTTTATAATTCCAATGTCGTGATGACGTCACGTCGTGATGTCGTGATTTCTATTTCACCAAATATGACTCAATTGATGAAACAAACACCTAGTTCAGGATTCCCAACTAGTAATTATCAAAAATTAAGTATTACATTGAAGCTAGATGTCGTACTTGAGCCATAAACTCAATATAAAATAACTGGGTTCAAACTAGGTTTTGTTGGATTACTTTAGTCTGTAACTTCGTTAGTACTGAACGAAATTAAAGACCAAAGGTACCGGAAGAATCAGAAAAATACGTTCTGTCCACGTAAATCAATTAAACGTAAATCGGTAATCATTTTTTCCCAATAAAACCACAGATAAAAACGACATAAGAAAAACAAAACGTCAAACACCAATACGGTGGACTATATTTGTCTCTTTTTTTGCTTGTGGGGAAGAGAGATAGAAATATGTAGTGTGAAGTTCGTTCAATCGAGCTCTTCGATTTTTTTAGCGTGTGAACTTCATTTGAAAACATGAACTCGTCCTACCGATTACACCCAAAACTGTTAGTTTAGCGAGCTCACGAAACTTTTTCCGTTTTCTTAATGTGCAAACCCGTACTAGGCGTACAGGTAAATAAAACTAGCTTAGAAGCTAAAAAATACGCCTGCCCTGCCAAAAATGAACTTATGCTAATAAATTATATACTGCTGGAATGTGCTTATAAAGGCCTTCAATTTGATACCTATATTGTAAAATTAGACGAAAAAATATATATTCTTTGTTACTCGGGGGATGTAAGGATTCTAACGATAACCCATACGTCTAAATCTGTTAGGCTAAATGCCTAACAGATTTAGACGTATGGGTTATCGTTATGATGTTATGGTGGAATAAAAAACTCACATACATACAAACATACATGAATCCTAAAAACATTATACTCCTTTTTTTGGGCAGTCGTGTAAAAAGTATAATTTAAGAAATTAAATTAAAAATAAGGCTTTTACGACTTTTTTATTTAATGAATGTCACATGTATATATATTTTATTGCTTTGTCATCGGTTTGTGAGCTACCCTGAAAGTTTGAGTTGACGTCCGTCTCAGCCGGAAACTGCATCAAACTGACAAAAATCGTACTTACGAAATTTTATTCGCAATGCGTATAAGTGTAATTTCGATCACGGAATAAAAATCGCGCGGTGAAATATCGCAGTGCGGACAAGGCTAGGGACATTTTTTTTCTGTGGTACGATCAGTCGGGGCTTGCGTCGCCTCACGTCACGCACGCACGTTCGTTTGCGCGTGCCATCATGAGCGAAACACGTTAAAGTTCTGCACAATATACAAACTGTGTCCGTTTTCCTGTCGTCTGCCCCATTTTACGCACAATATAGGGGCAAACCATTGAGATATTATTTAGTAATAATACCTCAATGGAGCAAACAATTTATTGTATTTGGTCATAGAGAGTATTTTATAGGTACTATGTAGTGTCACTGTCCACATGTCATAAAATAATAGTCTAGATACATACAATACACAAATTAAACGACGTACGAAAAAGTCTGTACAAAGAAGTCAATTTTACAAAAATGGTCTTGCTTAAAATAAGCTACTGAACAAGAATATATTTTTTTTTTAAATCATGTCTGTTATTATGTCATGTTTCATAAATAGAATCTTGAACATAGCGAGGGACTCAATATAACGTCGTCCGAGGATAAATAATTTTGCGTAATAAGTGATACACTCTGCTATTCATCCCCTCTATGAGAATTTATTCCTTTTCAAACTCAAAGCATAGTTAGGTACTTAGTTTACTTAAATTTTATGGGCGTTTCCTTGTGGCCTAACTAGTTTGCTTAACTGATTAACGAGGAATTATTTTTCCTCGTGTCCTAACTGTTTGTCATTCATCTATTGACTCAACTTGTATAAAGTACGTCATGGGTTATGTACAGTCATACGTACAAATACAGGCAACAGACTCGTCGTCACACCGATTTCTCATACTGGTGTGAACACGATAAAATAATTTTTACTCGTTGTCTCACTGCATGGTGTGACAAATAGTAAGCTATAAAATATAAGACTCGTAGCAGTGTGAGAAACCAAACGACCAATTACTTATCTACATAATTATATGCAACAATTAATTAATTTGTGTCAAAGTGACAGGTGTCAAACTTAAAAGGGCTATAACTCTGTCACTATTGGTCCTAGACTAGTACTAGTTTATTTACAGAAGTGATAGATCTCAACGATATCTCCGTTTTGGATGACAGCTGTCAAATTTAGATGGGCTATAACTCGGAAACTATTGATCCTAGACTAGTAGTTTCTTTACAGAATTGATAGATCTCATCAAGATCTTCATTTTATATGACAGCTGTCAAACATAAAAGGGATTTATCTTGGAAACTATTGATCCTAGAATAGTAGTTTCTTTACAGCTCATTAATATCTTCGGTTTGGATGACAACTGTTAAACTTAAAAGGGCTATAACTCTGAACCTAATGATTCTAGACTAGTAGTATACAGAAGTTATAGATCTCATCGATATCTCCGTTTTGGATGATAGCTGTCAAACTTAAAATGGCTGTAACTCATAAATTAAATATCTTAGACTAGTAATTTATTTACAGAAGTGTTAGATCTCATCGATATCTCCATTTTGGATGACAGCTGTTAAACTTAAAAGGGCTATAATTCTTAAACTAATGATCCTAGAATAGAAGTTTCTTTACAGAAGTAATAGATCTCATCAATATCTTCATTTTGAATGACACCTGTCAAACTTCAAATGGCTATAACTCGGAAACTATTGATCCTAGACTAGTAGTTTATTTACAGAAGTGATAGATCTCATCGAGATCTTCGTTTTGGATGACAGCTAATGTAAAGTAAAAAGTTTCCAGCAAGGCATTAGAGTTAGAACTTTTTTTAGACTTTTCTAAAGTCGATATTATGTGTGTAACTGAGCATTGGTTCACGATAGGTACTTTGATACCATCCATTAAAAATTATGTAATTGGTAGTTCGTTCAATAGAAAAAAAGCTTAATCTCACGGTGGGTCTTTAATTTATGTAGTGAATAATTGTAAATTTAAGGAGAGGAAAGACGTTGTGGCTTTGTCTGTTGAACGTACTATTAAGTTATCATGTATTGAGCTGGAGCATCATATAATTGTATGTGTATACAGACCCCCACTGGCTGATTTCACTGTGTTTGAGTATGTTATGGAGGATGTTCTGAGAAAATGTTCCCACAGTTCAAAATTCTTTATTGTATGCGGCGATTTTAATGTAGATATACTTGTTAAATGTCCATTAAACGATAAAATTCTAAATTTATTTTTGTTTTAATTTAAAAAAAAACTTTTAATCAGCCAACCAGAATCACTAGCACATCTGCGACCTGTTTGGACAATGTTTTTTGCAACTGTGAACCCCGTAGTATAGCTGTAAGCGATAAGCTTAGCTCATAGTAGGCAAAGCGTTGTGTTTCCATGTAAATCTGGTGAAAACTCTCAGGAGTTCACTTACAGGCCTATTACTGGCGAACGTTTTGCAGATAGCATTGATAATCTAAGTGCATTGAAATGTTAAAAATAAATGGTCAAATTTTAACAGAGCCTACAATGATAGCAAAAGCGTTTAATAATCAATTTATAGATCACACTAATAAGTCGAAAAATCCAGTAAGTTCTAATTATAGCGTCAACGCTAGTTGTATTTCAGGTTCTATCTTCTTAAATCCAGTATCACCCATGGAAGTTAAGAACACTATAGCAAGCCTCAAAAATACAAATGCGGAAGGAGATGATGGTATTGCAACGAAAGTTGTTAAATATTGTAAAGAAGAACTTAGTGATATACTAGCCCATCTAATAAATCTTTCCTTTGAAAATGGTATATTTCCTGAGGGCTTAAAAACAGCAATTATTAGGCCACTGCATAAAAAAGGTGAAAAAGATCATTTAGAAAATTATAGACCAATAGCACTTATACCAATATTCTCTAAAGTTTATGAAAAGACGATGCATAAAAGACTGTACGAGTTCTTCGTAAAGCACAATGTAATAAGACAAGAACAAAATGGTTTCCAAAAGAACAAATCAACAACACTAGCAGCGTTCAACTTAGTTAACAAAATAGTAAAGAGTGTAGATAGCAGAATTCTAACAACAGCTTTGTTTTTCGATATGACCAAAGCTTTTGATTTTGTGTCACATGAGCTACTGTTAATTAAACTGCATCATTATGGCGTCAGGGGAAAGGCAATTGAATGGATTGAATCTTATCTTCAGAATAGAAAACAGTGTGTGGAAATAATATCAATGGATAGTAGAAATATGATTGAGAATAGGAAATCAGATTATAGATTAAATTTGTATGGCGTACCTCAGGGCAGTGTGTTGGGCCCGTTGTTGTTTTTATTATATATAAATGACATAGCTAGCATAACTTCATATAATTCCGTATTGTTTGCTGATGACATTTCAATTATAGTAACATCAAACAAAACTGACAACTTTATTAATAATCACAGACTTGACATTTACAATACAATTAATTCCGTAGTTCGATGGCTTGACATAAACAATTTAAAAATTAATCTTTCAAAAACTCATCATATCAATTTTAATAATATTAATATTGAGGTAAATTATAATGGACATAATATTGAAGGACCAAATAAGGTATCATTTTTGGGTTTAATCGTGGATAAAGAATTAAATTGGAAACCACAGATAGATAAAATATGTAAAAAAATAAACAGCTACGTTTATGTATTAAAACGTTTGCGGAAAACTTCAAATAAAGAGACTGCTCTATTAGCATACCATGGTTATATTGGTTCGCTCCTAAGATATGGATTGATTATTTGGGGACGTAGTACTGATTTTGCACGAGCTTTCATCGCCCAAAAAAAATGTATTCGAGCTATTTGTGGAGCAGCACCATTGGACTCATGTCGGCCACTTTTCAAAGAACTGAAAATTCTACCACTGCCATGTCAATATATTTACGACATATCATGTTTTTTTAGACAACACAGCTATATTTATACGAAGGCGAGTGACGTTTTTCCACGAAACACAAGGAACAGAGATAGATTGGTTGATAATTATGCCCATAGAACCGCACTATACAATAAAAGCAGTTACTCGATGTCTGTAAAAATGTATAATAGATTACCGCAGCACATAAAGGTACTGCCTTTTGCTAAATTTAAATATGAATTAAGAGCGTGGTTGCTGGATCACAATTTTTACTGTCTTAATGACTACTTAGATTCTAATTAGGCTTATTATTATTGTCATCATTGTAAATATAATTGCTATTTTTATCGCATGATGCATGTACTTATCAAATTATAATTTGTTACAATTTTTGCATGCCATTTAATTGGCGAAATGTGTCAGGTCTTTTCACTGTAAAACATCAATTTATATTAACTCACATTTGGAGCAAATAAAATATATTCTATTCTATTCTATTCTATTCTAATCAACTTGCTCGCTTGCCGTTCGATGGGAATCCTGATGACCTTTGCGATTTCTTGTTTGATATAATGGATAAAGAGTTTAATGATATATTTAAATCTAAAAAATGTAAACGGGGCATAAGGGTGGGATTTGATGACTGGGCTACAACAGATATTTAGAAAAGTAGAATCAAATTATACGATTTATGTTCTCAAAAAAATATGAATGCTAATGACACGAAATTTGTTGAATACTTGAAACAATATTCTAAGACATTTAAATCCGTGTGTAATACCGCAAAATCTCTTCATTTGAGAAGGAAAATAAAACAATCTGAAGATACAATCAAAACAACATGGAAAATAATCAATACAGAAACCGACAATATTAAACCTCGAGACCGAAATTTTATCCTTAACATCAGCAATAAATTAATTTCCAATAATCATGAAGTTGCCAATGCATTTGAAGATTTCTTTACAAAAATACCATTAGTAACTAGCCAGTCTTTAAAATCATCCTCAGTTGAGGCTTCTTGTATGCTCTCAAGCAACGTTGAGAAGTGTGATTTTATATTTAAATTTAAACACAAATGTTAAGACATATAAATTGCCTATCATAAAAAATACAGAGGATCTCTAGGGAATATTTACTAAAATTTTAAGTTCTTTTATTGGTATAATTGCTCCATATTTAGTAATTACTTTTAATAAATGTGTTGATGAAGGAGTTTTTCCCGACATAATGAAAAATAGTAAACTTATTCCCTTATTCAAATCTGGCAGTAAAAACGATCCAGCTAACTACAGACCCATTTCTATACTTCCCGCTCTAAGTTTTTTTTATTGAGAAAGTAACATTAAACCAGTTATTGACACACTTCAATCTCAATGGTCTGTTTCATAATGAACAATATGGCTTCACTAAAGGGCGTTCAACTACAGACGCAGGCACAAGGCTCTTAAAGCATATATTCGATGATTGGGAGAAGTCACAGGACGCAATTGGCGTCTTCTGTGATTTATCCAAAGCATTTGACTGCGTTTGCCACGAGACATTAATTTTTAAATTAAAGCATTATGGAGTACATGGGAAAGCTCTCATTCTTTTATCTTATACCTCAATCCAAATACCAAACGTCTGACATCAATACGACACGTGTTTCGCCTCTGCACGAGGCATCTTCGGGTGATGTTGACTCTTCGAGTGCTGGACTGAGAGTGACTAAGCAATTGTGCAAAAAATCCTTATATAGGCAACGCGCCTGAGCCAGTGCGTCTGCACTACTGCATGAACAAAAAACCAGTCTGAGCCGGAATGATCACTATGATTTCACAAGGTCACGCCACTATTGCACCACATTTACGATTACCTCATCGCCGCCTATTACTTGTGACGCATTTCCAGTGAAAATACGCAACAAAGGTGATGAAACTAAGTTGATATGGTCGTTCAATAATGTAAACCTATTATTGTTATGTCTTAAAATTTCTAATTGTTCCAATACACACAAACGGAAACCTTTATCACAAACGTGTAGAACATTATATGTATTATCACTCCGCAGAGAGTGACCGGACTCAATTAAATGTTTAGCGAAATGAGACTGCTATGGATGACTATTACTATACGCGGCCTTATGTTCTTTAAACCTAGTTTCAAATTTGCGGCCAGTCTGACCTACATACACCCCGTTATCACAAACCAACTTGTAAACACCGGACTTTTTGTGGTTCTCCATCCGGTCTTTACCATTACAAAGATGACGCAGATTGTTATTAGTTCGAAACGCTATATGAACGTTGTTTTTCCTAAGCAAGTTTGCGATTTTATCCGAAACTGGGCCCATGTATGACAAACTGGGCCCATGTAGAAACTTATTTAAAAGAACTCGTACCACGCTGAAACTAATGGACGGGTTTTGATGCAACTTGGTACCGTCGTAAGTTATACGATGGATTAAAATTGAGGACACGTATTATCCCGAAAAAGTTAAGGGTTTCTGCGGGATGCGAGTCCAAAATATTAATATTGCAATAATAAATAATATTTTTTGGAGGGTTTTCTATATTCGATACTGAAGCCAAAACTGTTTTTTTTTGTCTATCGGTCTGTCTGTTTGTCTGTATCTTGACCGCGCTTCGCACCGAAACTACTGAATAAATTCAAATGAAACTTCGTGTGAGTTGAGTTCATACTACGAGGTAGGACATTGGATACTTTTCATCCCGAAAAATTAAAGGGTTTCCGCAAGATAGGGGTTGAAAGTTATTAAAAAGAACACTTATCACGCTGAAACTACTGGAAGGATTTTTGATGCAAATTGACACGGTCATATATCTATACTTATAGTAAAGTAATAGGTACGAAAAAGGCTAAACAAAGAAGATAAATAAAAAAATGCTCTATTGTACAAGAATATGTTTTTTTTTATCTTTCTGTATGTTTGTCTGTTCACGCATCATGTAAAAACGATTGAACCGTTTGCGATGCGGTTTTCATTGTTAGATAGCTTAGAGTTTGATTTAAAACCTGGTGTAATTGGTATCTCAATCCGGTGAGTTAGAAGCCGAACAATTGATAAAAGTATTTTTGATGACTGAAGAAATTCAATCAAATTGTTTTGTATTATATTTATTAAAAAAAAAGTACATTGTGTATGAACTACCTTTAACTAACAAAACATATTTCAAAATAAAAATAAAAATTAAATCTTGCAGTCAGATATCATAAAATCACAAAAAATACATCAAATCCCAAAATAATAAAATCATCAAATCACAAAATTATAAAATAAATGTTGGTATATTGGTCCTAGAATAGCACATTAAGGTACTTTGAACCCAAAGAAAAGACCACGCGTGCGAAGCCGCGGGTACTGCTAGTTTACCAATAAATTCTTTGACTTTGACTTATAAAAGTGAAACATTGTCTGTTTGTTTGGGGAGCTTTCACGCAATAACGGCTGGACTGATTTTGATGAAATTTGGAATGCAGATAGTTTATACCCTGGAATAAAACATAGGATACTTTTTATCCCGGAAAATTGTATGTTCCTACGGGAATACTGGAAAATGTTGATTACTCGCTGTAAGGAACGGTTGCCATGGAAACGAAATAACAAGACTGTCAAAAAACATAGAGAGCGTTGGTGATAGCACAAAAGATACATATTAGATAGATATAGATATAGATAGATATTTGGTTAGGTGTAGACCTGTAGACCTACTTTTGCATTGGTTTTTAATATCCTAGAAGAACATAGGATGCTTATTTCGCGATAAACTGTAATCCACGCGGATGATGTCGCGGGCGGGTAAGCTAGTAAGAAATAAAAGGCACTTTTTTGATACTTTATACACACTAAAAATAAACTAGGTGGGTGCTTAACTAAAAATTGTCTGTCTGTGTTTGTTTGATCGCGCATCACGAAAAAACTACTGGACCGATTGCGTTGCGGTTTTCACTGTTTAGACTTTAGAGTTTGTCTTAAAAACTGGTGTCAATCCGATGAGTAGAAGCCGAGCAATAGTAAAAATCTTTTTAACGGCTGAAGAAATTGTTTCTACCCAGTTTAACTATTTGTCCGAGATAAATATTATACTCCTGCAGCCTGATTTCATAACTTGGCTTCAATCGAATTCTCAGTATCGCAGCCACTAATGCCTTGCGATAGAGTCGAATTTGCTATGAAAAAAGTGATAATCCGATTGTAGCCAAGTTATGGAATTGCTGTGCTGTACAATTTCGAGAGGCATGCCACCGACTACTACCTACTGGTTCGTTCCCACAGCTCTTGCAGCGACTCCGACGATATCATCTGCGATGCGAATCGCAAGTTTGAGATGTTAATGTTGATGCCCACCCCTTGTTCAATACTTGGTTGTTCATTAACAACACGAGCTGATTTTGTACAGGCGCTAATACGCAGCCAGGAAAAGGAAGCCAAATTACTTATATTCATGAATTAACAGGGTGTGCATTATTGGCAGTGCAATACGGGTTGGACTGTAGACAAGGAAACCTATAGACAACTAGATAGCTTCCATCGCACTCATACAAGACAGAGAAGAACTTATGCATAGGTATTGTGAAGAAATGAGACAGAACAATATGATCTTTTGTTGCAGATCGCGTGCAGGTTTTTTCAAGGTCAGCACACATCTGCGGCCCGCGGCCCGATTACATAACTTGGTTACAATCGGATTATCACTTTTTTCATAGCAATTTCGACTCTATCGCAAGGCATTAGTGATATCGATACTGAGAATCCGATTGAAGCTAAGTTATGTGGTCGGGCCGCGGATTACAGAACTTGGCTTCAATCAGATTGTCACTTTTTTCATAGCAAAATCGACTCTAGGTATTGCAAGGCACTAATAAATTTGACGGCTTGAAACCGATATGATCAACATTACGCAATCGCACTGCTGGGGCCCGACCACAGAACTTGGCTTCAATCAGATTGTCCCTTTTTTCGTAGCAATTTCGACTCTATCGCAAGGCACTAATGAATTTGACGGCTTGAAACCGATATGATCAAAATTACGTAGGTAATCGCACTGCTGTGGCCCTAATACAGAACTTGGTTTCAATCGGATTATCCCTTTTTTCATAGCAATTTCGACTCTATCGCAAGGCATTAGTGATAGCGATTTTGACAATCCGATTGAAGCCAAGTTCTGTGGTCCGTCCCTGTGCTTAACAATTTTTACAGTTTGCCATAGTTTTATATGGTTTGTGAGAAAAAATTCAGCTTGGTGTTTTACCTGCATTCGAAATTAATGTTCCCTAGACCCTTTTAGTATTCTTTGCCCAAACTACATTTTTTAAACTAATGAATTATTTAAATTCATTGATTCTCATTTGTATCAATCTATTAAATTAAATTTAATGTAATATCGTATTTATCGTTGTTAATATGTATACAGAATAGCAAGTTTATACGATACGACGAACAAACAAACTGTGTGAGAAGTCCTTGCGTGGATTTTGGAGACAGTTTGATAAAAATTTAAAGATTTCTGTGAATGAAAAATGTATTGAATTTAACGATTTCAAACCGAATCCACAGAATAAATAATACCTAATTGATCGACAACTGAGTTATCGAAAGGTTCTGAATCGGGGGGCAGGTGTACCAACGCTCGCCTCCGCAGTTTTGGCTTTTTGTTTTTATTAATATTCATAAAAAAAACACCACCTTCGACATGGTGATCTATGTATCTTGATCAAACATTTTACGTTAGTTTTAAGTATACGTACCATGTGTATTTAATTGAATGTTACTTAGCTCTTCGGTGCCTAACTGTGACAGCTGGCACAATCGCAGTACTGAGCGTAGTACTGCGGCGAAACTGGTCAGGCGCAGAATTAGCAGTTGAAATCATAAAATAATAGTCATAAATAAATGGACTAACCCTAATAGATTCTATTGACCAGACAAAATAAGAATTAAGGCATATTAGAAACAAACTTTTTTGAGCTGGAGCTGTGCACCATTGGAAGGTTTCATCAATTAAATTTACATGTTATTAACATTTGTCATAACATAAAAATCTTGAATTATCTTGTATGAATGTTATGTCTTGTTATATATGTATATTTTAATGAGTAGGTCCACCGGCGAAATAAATTGACCATATGGTACAACTAGTTGGACTATCGGAAATACAAATTGACCATAGTCCTACCAATAGGACCACCGAAGAAAAAATTACCCGTGGTCCTACTAATATACCACGCGGTTGAAAAACAAAAAACGGAAATCCTTATTATTACGGCGTTTATATAGTCCGCAGAGAAATATGTGTTTAATTTATTTCTGGTACCTACCAAGTAAGTGCCAAGTGTAAAAACTTGATGTTTGAAAAACAGGGATAATTTCAGATTCTTTATCCACCTACAATTTAAAGTTATTTAACTTCATTTATAGCCAGGATAAACAAAGAAAAATTTGCATTGCGATAGCAACGAGATAGGTACGTCGGACCCTTGGAGGATATAATATTTGGTCTGAGGTTGGACCCATTTCGACATGAAGAAAAAAAATTGAAAAAATTAATAATTTTTTCTTCCACATTGTGCAATAACTAAATATATTCGGGACAATTTACACATATTACCTAGCCCAAAGTAGGATACTACAGCTACCTACTATCAGTTGGAGACCGAGGGTTGCTACTGGCGGGTCTCTGGCTACAAAAAAGGAGGGTTATGATTTTATCAGAACACCTATGTCTGTAATAGCTATAATAATATTTTTTTATATGTTATAATATTATAACATTTATATAAATCGTGTCTGTTTATGTTGTCTGCATCACGTGACAACTACTGGACTGAGTGCGATGCTGTTTTCCCTATTAGATATCTTAGGGTTTGACTAAAAAAACTGGTGAACTTTAGATGCCTAGTAATTGATAAAATATTGTCCGACGGCTGAACGAAATTTGGTATTTTTTGTTTTATAGGTACCTACTTTTGGTCTTCGAATAACACGTAGGTTACTTTTAACCCAAAGAAATGACCACGCGGACAAAGCCGCTGGCACAGTTAGAACTTACAATAAACCAGTATGTAACAAAAGGTCAATAAAAATAACATGCCTAAGGGATTTTAAATATGCTACTGAACGCCTTGAACAAGTTTTTTTTAAATAGTGTCTGTACCTATGTTCGCGCATGACGTAAAAACTACTGAACTGATTATAATGCGGTTTTCACTGTTGGATAACGAAATGCTAAAGTAATGACTTTAAAACTATTGTACCTACCTACTTTGTATCTCAATCCACTGAGTCGATCTATCGATGAAAACATATTTGACGGCTGAATGAAATTTGGTAAATTGTAAGTAGTTACTTTAGCCTACTTTTGTTCATGGAATACATAGACTACTTTCCCCAGAAATATGTCCACGCGGGTCTAGCGTAGCGGTTGTATTCTCTTTGCACGCGGGCAAAGCCGCGGAGGATAATATAACTACTAGATACCTACATTATTAAAGTTTATTCCTTTCGGTGTCAGATGGAAGTAAAAATATCGATATACTTATTTTGTGAGTTTTTAGAGTCATTCAAATATCTATACACACTGCAATATGTAGGGGCTATTTTGGAAGGACAGAATAGGTGATATGCCAGGAGGCCTGCTGATGGAGAGAAGCACGCAAGCACGACCGAAGAAAAAAAAAGCAGACGGGCAGAATTACATAGATGAAAATATTCACAGATGTTTGTCATTTAAACGGAGTGGATGCGTTGTCGAAGGTTTGACAGAATATTTAAGTTTTTTTTTCAGTACCCAATCCCAAAGGCGGGTCAAAAAGATTGCACTAAGGAGTCCAATCCTGCCCCCGATTCAGAACCTTTCGATAGCGAACCGAATCGATTCGATTAGTAATTATGATTGAAAATTTTATTGAAACGAATCCACAGAATAAGTAATACCACATCGATCGACAACTGAGTTATCGAAGGGCTTATCTTCGTATATATAATACTTAGCTGTACCCGCGGCTTCGCAAGCGTGGTCATTTCTCTAGGTCAAAAGTACTCTATTTATAAGACCTAAAATACCAAAATACGTACCAACATTTCGAAACATTTCAAATTCGATTAAAAAATATAAGGTATATATTTTGATATCTAAGAGTTTGAATCTGTGTTTGTTATTGCTAGAATCCTTAGTTTGTATCGGTTGACATAGGCTATCTATATCTATAGAATTGGCATAGACAATTCAATTCATTACGCCACGGCAGTCATTATTGTTGTTTTGGCCAACTGCCACTTTTCGTGACATTGCTTTGTTTACTTAAAATACCTATCTAAGATTAAGGAACAGGGTATATAAGCACACACACAGCTTTTGGTGTGCGTTAAATGAAAGTAATAACTACCTACTGAGAAATTTATTTATATATTTAGACACACCAACGAACAATTCACAAAACATTAATAGTTAGCTTAGGATAAGGGTATACATACAATGATGTTATATATAAATATAAACTGATACATACTGATTATGTGAACCAATCATTTACAGGTGTATACAACACTGTCTATCAAATATTCGTAGTATTCTATATTTTTATTGTTATTATTAATGAAAATTCAACTCTGTTCAATTTGTTATTACCTATTTGATTACCTAATGACCTCATAACACGTAAAATATTTATTTCGTGCATGTGATAAGTATCTACCTATATACCAATAGGTATATAACCTGGCATTTCAGAGCCTTTCACAAAATCCAGTCTGAATAATGCTATGTTGTGTTGTGTAGCTCTGTACCATGTACATTCCAGAGTAATCTGGATCATTTTTGAGTTATCATCATATTTTTGAAAGCGCTTGTTACCTATTTATTAATTTCCTCATTTCTTGGCCTAGTTAGAGCCACTTTATCAGAGAGCGAAGTTTTTTTTTTTAAGTTACTATAGGTATCTGAATTGAGATAGGTTCCAAGCCTTCTCAGATTTAACGGCCGGATCACCGTTTTTTCATTGCATTTAAGCGCCACTTGCGCTTAAATTCACAGACATGTTAAATTTTAAGTTATGATTTGAGTAGCGTTTCTGTATGCCATGCCATTCTGGAAGATAAGATGGTACTCCAATATTTGACTGGATTTTAAATATTTAAGTAACGTTTCAGTATTCGACTGTTAGGTATATCTGTTGGTACATATTTAGGTTAGTAAATTTTATAGAGGCACATAAATATCTGCATAATATTCTACTGCTTAAAATCGGCAGTTTATCATATATTTTCCACGGTAGGTAATGGTCAAAATATGTAAATGCGTCAATTAATGTAACTGGCCAGTTGAAAAAAGAAAACATTTGGAGGCTTTCGAGTTGGCGCGGTAACAGCGCCTCGCCATTGGTCATTCGGGCAGCGCACGCCCACCGCCCGCGACCGCGGCATGCATGTCTCGCCCGGCCATTTACACGTGAAATCTAAAATAATACACCTATCACATACTTTATAATGTGTATTATTCAGTAACATGCGAGGTTTATGCAATTCAACGCGTCTAACCGGGTATTGTAGAGTATCTGTTGGATCCAGAATTAGATGAAACAAGTGCCGCCACCCAGCGACGAGTAGCGCAACTAATTGTTATTTGAGGAAAAGCTGTTAGCACCTGCTTTTGGATTTTTGGATACTCTATGTAAATAATTATTGAAATTTTCAAAAAGTGAGGCCAATACATATTTTTGTTGTCGTATAAGGCTTTACTAATTGCATACATAAATAGATTTGCCTTATTATAGTCCAACTACCTTCCCGACCGGTATTTAACGTGTTTAATTATGATGGTTGTCCAATCTAGTAATAATAATTATTTGTAGTTACCTAACCAATTATGTGTGTACGTTAAAATATAAGCTATCCAAAAATGAAAACAGCATCGCAATTGGTCTGCATCGCAATTGGTCTAGTAGTTTTTCGTGATGCGCGAAAAGACCAACAAACGAGCAGACAGACACGATTAAAAATACTTACTACTACTAATTTAAAAAAATGTTCTAGGGGACTTAAAATAGCTTTTAAGTCCCATATACCATTTTTTTTAAATTATCTTATTTGTACAGACTAGAGTTTTTGTTACTGCTTTATTATGAGATAGATTAAATTTGTAAACGGTGTTTTCGTCTCATACGTAACCATAGGTAAGGGTAAACTACTTATATACTACTACCTTGCCCCATGCGCACGCGCAGTATGCGCGCAATGAGGCGTGTTGGCGATATATCGCCACCCGATCACCGACTAGGCGAGGATAAAATCAATTTTAAATTTTAAAATGACCCACCTTCTAAATACCTACATAAATGTAGTTAAATAGCCATATTTTTAAGCCTATTCACCGGCTTCTATATGAAAGTCAACATCATCGTCATCAGCTTGTAGAAAATCAAAAAACTAGAAAATCGGGCTCAGTGAGGAGAGCTCTACTTTGAACTCCACTGAGCTCGATTGTCGGCTCTCCTCATGCAGTCGCTGCCAGCAGCCTTTCGCAAGTCGTCTCTCGACTTGGTCTCACACTACGTGTGACTAAACGTGGTCTTCATTCTAGAACTCGAACTCAAAAAAAAAACTTGGCTAATCAAGTTCAAAATTTGCACGATTGAAAAATATATGATTAAAACATTCAAAAAAGTATCAGAAATAATAAACGGCCATTTGTTGCGTCAAAAAAGCCACAGAATTAATAATAGCACAAACAAAGCTAACATGATCAAATATCTAGCACGTTGAACATATTTAATATTATTATTCTGCTTATTAATTTTAAGACCATAGTAATTACTATCATTCACCTCATACACTCCAATCAAGAAACATGATTGAGGCACGGTAACAATTGCACTTGATAGTTTTAGTCAAGTTGGATTATCGATGCTATAATGTTTTACTAAATTATTTATTCAATAATTTGCCTGCATAATACAAGTCGAAACAAGTACAACGAACATCAATTTTGTTTGAGTTGTGTATTCTATTTCATTAAAATGATGTTAAAATGTAATAAAATAGACTCCATAGTATTCTGTGCCTCTCATGGTTTTCGCCGCGTTTTATATATTAAGTATTCTAAGTTTTCCCATGTACTTGTAGGTGTGAAAATATGTATCCTTGGTTAAGTGTATATGTACCTACTGTGTAGTGTAGACCAGTGAAGTTCAGTGAACGGAAATAAAGTTAACTTATCACAACAAATGGATGAAGTGTTTGATATGCGCCAGCTTTGGGGGATGCTAGAGCGGGTACTTGTATCAGTAAGTATAGAATATATATATATATTCTATTCTATATATATATATATATATATATATATATATATATATATATATAAAATAATAAAATTCAAAAATAACATAATATCTTTGATGATTTGCTTTCACTACAATAACTACTGTCATGGCTAAAATTTTGCATATAATGGAATAAACATACAATCACTGGCTTTTCCCATGAAGATATTAATGATGAGTAAATTAGGGCCTAGAGCCCTTTTCCTCATGTTGGAAGGTTTGGTGGCTGATTTCTCAGATTGTAGCTGGAGTATATCAGCTGCTGCCGACTTGACTAGCTATAAGTGTTAGGACCTACTAAATAGGTATAGGTACATAATCAAGATTTCTCAAAAGCAGCCTGCGGCTTCAGCCGCTCTGCAACAGCGCGCCTGCAGGCTGCAGAACATCATTACGATGAGTATTCCACCCAGGGCTTTGCGGGCACTAGCCTAGGTACCTATCATTAACTAGTGATTGAATAAGTGAGATATTTGACTCTGGTATCGATCATAATCAAATTAATAAAGTTACAAAAATAAAATAATCAGGTGCTTTGTTATATGACTATATTAACTTGTAAGATAAAATCAATTATCTATATTTGATTAACAGGCACTTTCATTCATCGAAAAAAGCAGTATTGTGAATTTTAATACCATAATGTTTGTTTCTGATATCGAACATATTTAAATCAATCAAGTTACTTGTTTATAGGAATAAGGTGCTTTGTTAACGAAATAAATTAACTTATTAAAATTAAACACGTGGCATCACTAGGACAACTAAAATACTTGTTAAACATTATAAAGCTCTTGGTGACATCAATAAAGCAGCAGATTATTGACAAAACAACTTGACTTGACACAGTTGACAAATTCTTATTTGCTTTGCTATGTCTGCTTGTTACATCGCTTAATCAACGTAACTTTATTGCTGAAATCATATCACTTTATGCGCTCTTATATAAACAAGTTGCTTGATGGCTGATAACATTTTTTTTTATTAATTTTATCAAGTTTTCCCTAACGGTTGTCAGTTCTGCGAGAGATGTGACCAGCCCATTACCACTTCAGCTTGCTTATTCCCCGGGCTTTGTCAGATACCTCTGGAGGTTACCTTTGGTTCTCTGGCGTTTCAATTCGTTACGAATTCTGTACTTCAAAGATACTCTGAGCATAGCTCTCTAGCTAAGTGACTTAAAACTTAAGGACAGGCTCACCATGAGTGTCCACATTTCGTAAATGTATGTACTACTTTTCATACCACAGCTTGCTGTCACACAGTCATCTATCTGATATGAAAACCCCATACAATTAGGCACCCACCTATAACATCGTAATTGAAACACAACCGTTAATAACAGGCAGCTAGTAACGCGTTCACAGAGAAGCTACTAATTAGCCCACCATATTAGTTAATTGCCTCCCCTTTTGTCCCCTCCCGCTTCGCTTCGCGGATAATTGCATCTCCAGTTTCCGTTACTGCGGTTTAATTTAATTACCTACCTACCTGTGTCGGGACAATACGCAAGCTCAACAATGACAGTTGTTTTTGGTGCTAGGGCTTGCTACTTGCAAGTTACGTATGCACACAGCAAGTATATCAAGTACCTACGCTACGTGTTGCTTCTGTAGAGATAGGTAAGTTACTTATAGTAACATTTTCAGTGTTACCTACCTTCTTACGTACCTACATGTAACGTTCCGTCGTCGGGCCACTGCGAATGCTTCGTAAGTTAACAAAAACTGAGACTGCAATAAAAACGAGGAGAAAATTTCGTTGATGCCGATGCGCTGGAGCAGGACCACAAGAGTGCATTTGATCAGCACGATGGAAAAATAATCCCTAGGATCCACGGCAGATAATATACCTACCCTCGAGGCGAAAACAATTCCTTACTGAACGAACGAGTTTAAACAAACTGATTAAGTTTTTGCAGTGGTGGTTACCAAACGCAAGTAGGTATAGTTCTTGTAACGTTCACCTGCTTTAATTTTTCACCATTATGAAATCACGATTCCCAAAACCCAATTTCGTACCAATCTTTACTTATATCTAAGCTCTGATTCAGACATGATTCCCGCGAATTCAGCCCAAATTACCTGGCGAGCCTAATTTTATTAGCGATTCGAGTTAATGCTCGTCATTACATTCTGATTGTTGGGAAAAACAATGCTTGGCTGTTATTTAGATAAGATATTTATTATTTAAATGGGCGCGGTAAGTATAGGCGAGGAGGGCTGGTAATTCGGTAATCAGCGGGTGCTGGCTGTCTGGACAAGGTCAGGACAACGAGATAATTTCGGTTGAGGACGGTGACGACTGACTGTGTTTTTATAATGAAGTGGTGGGCGGATGCTTACCTAGACTTAGGTATCGGTGTTTAGACGCATCGGTCAGTATCAATTTGCATGTAGTTTGTAGGTAGTTGCTTTATGTAGTTGCAACTTACAATCCAACGATATAAAAAAAAAGAAAGAAAGAAAGAAAAATCGTTTATTCAACACTTATAAAAAAAAGTGGCAAATTAACATATAAATTAAACATATAAATCTGAGTGTTGAAAGGGTCCTGCCTCAGCATAATGCCAAGCGTCTTCCACACTTGACGCTGATTTTCAGTCACGGCCCAGAGGGACCAATCACGAAAAATAGAGTAGTAGTTAATAAAATTATTAATAATAATAACAATATCGGGTCCTATCGCTCCGTACTTTGGAAGGCACATTAAGCTGTCGGTCCCAGCTGTTATTGATTAATAGCTGTATTTCAGAAGCCGTAAAGCGGGCTGACCAACTCTGACACCAGAGGCCAGCACTACCTCATACGACAAACAAAAGAAACAAAATTTGGATACTCGTTTTATAGTTTTCAGGACGTTCAGAGAATGCTCATTGGAGCTCAATATCAGCAGTAAAACTAGCCGGCCTTGAATTTCCCTTGTTTTTGTAAAAAGTTGTCACCGTCTCTTTGGTCTTTCTTGACTCGTACTTGAAAGACTTTTGTAGTACAAGCGAGACAGGCCCGTCGTTAACCTGGCTGTAAGCGTATCGCCTGCTAGTGCCATGCGGAATTTTAAGTCGCACTCTTGCGCGAATCTGCACTGTGTTTTTCACCCTGAGAAAGATAATGTCTTATGGGCATATCAGACATAGGTAATACGTAGCCTGATTCTCAGGGTAAAAAACACAGTGCAGGCAACTATATAACCTATGTCTTATCGGAATATATGACATAGATAATATAGTAGCCTGTTTCTCAGGGTGAAAAACAGTGCAGTCTACTATATAAGTTATGTCTTATGGGCATATAAGACATAGATAATATAGTAGCCTGTTTCTCAGGGTGAAAAATACAGTGCAGGCTACTATATAACCTATGTCTTATATGCCCATAAGACATGGGTTAATAGTAGCCTGTTTCTCAGGGTGAAAAACAGTGCAGGGAGTGTGCGCAAGTGCTATTAAAATTACCCAATGCTTAAATTTGCCAAAAAATATCGGTTCAAGCACCTTCCCTGATGATTCATGCAGAAGTGTGCTACCAATTTGTTTTTCAGTACCGAGCCCTCAGTCGTCTGTGCGTCTACTTGAAGTGTATGTCACAAAATTCTGGAGCTCTACCAATTGCTTAAATTTTGAAAGTCTCAAATTTCCAATCCGTTAAAAGTTTGCAAAGCCCTTTGAATTAAAACGTCAAGGTGTCAAATATGTGACACGTGCTGGCTTCGCTTCTCAATCTTGCGGGGCGGAGTCTTCGCTCTACAATGGGAGTCCTGGAGAGCTTAAGGATCCCTAATTTCAGGGTGAGTGGTGTACTTCCGGAGACTGCTGCGCAGCAAATTGTCGAAGAAAGGGTGTCTTTGTCAACCGATTCCAACGTATAAAACATTGTTAAAAAATGTGTAGCCGATAGGCCTTTTGTGTACTCGCGCACTCCTTAATTATATCGAACAGTGAAAGGGTCATATTTTCTATTAAATTTGTACAATTGTTCCTACATGGTGTTGAGTTATTGATTTTGAAATAAATTTGTATTGTAGTATACCACTGTCTATATATACTCTTGTTCAAACGAGCACGAGTTGAGAAGTTTGTCTGAACGAGATTGCTAAAAGAGATAAGATTATATTACCGAAATACCTACCTTTATGTGGTTTCTTTTTGTAAGTTTTTTTTATTTGTATATCTAAGTATCCTGTTTTTTAACCGACTTCACAAAAGGAGGGGTTCTATGTTCGACAGTGTGTATGTATTTTTTATGTATGTTCTCCGATTTCTCCGTCAATTGCGGACCAATCCTATAAAATTTTTTTGTTTGAAAGCGTATACTCTCGAGGTGGAATTTTTTGTACCATGATATTTAGTTCAGCACTTGTTATAAAGTAGGTATATAAGTTTACGGTTGACTGCTATCCTAGTAATATTAGTTCAATTGTTCACGTCTATATATTTTTGTCTGAAACATCCATATATTTTTTGCATTCATTCCATCTACATTTTGATCTATCTTTATGTGCTAAAGCGAAGAATAACACACTAAGCTCCTGTTAAAGCAAACTATCCGTTGAGACGTTACACGCAACGCAAGCAGTATACAAACATTCACACATTTTTAATATGAGTTTATTTAGAACTCCGAATTGGGCTAGATGCTTCATTTTTTGACGTAATAGTACCTATAATAGTCGGATTACTTAACTTATCACGGAGATAAGTTTTCATTACATAATGTTTGTTTGACTCGCTTGTTGCTGTTTCAAAAAGTGAACACACTGTAGTTGGCGCACATGCGGTGGCCCCGCGAGTGGACCATTGTACCATGAGCAGATTACTATAATCATTGCTCACGTAATGTGGTAAATGATAAGGTCCGCTAGGGCCCGCTCTAGTGCTCAAAACATATGCTATTGGTCCTCATTCGTTACGCCACTGACTCTTTCCTTGTTTTGGTTAAATAGCCTGAAATTGATGAGTCTTTCTGCTACATGCTTCTGATGTTTTAAGTTTTCCCGCCCGCGACTTCGTCCGCGCGGAATACAGTTTATGGCGAAAAAAGCATCCTCAGTTTTTATGATATTAAAAATCAATGCAAAAGTAGGTACAGTACCAATGCTATTGATGTTTTTTGACAGACTTGTTATTTCGTTTCCATGGCAACCGTTCCTTAAAGCGAGTAATCACATTTTCCAGTTTTCCCGTAGAAAATTACAATTTTCCGATATAAAAAGTATCCTATGTTTTATTCCAGGGTATAAGCTATCTCCATTCCAAATCCGTCCAGCCGTTATCGCGTGAAAGCTCCCCAAACAAACAGACAAAGTTTCACTTTTATATATTGATATGGATGGATTATGTTCATTGTTATTTACAATGAACTTATCTAATCCGTGAGATTATTGAGGTGGCAAGATGAAGGAGTAGAGTTTTACGTACTATTTGGAATAGATAATTAAGTAGGTACCTACTTATGTTCAAGAAGGTTTAAAAAAAAGACGTAGTCTAAATCGCGAAACAAACAGGTGAAGTAATCAAATGGCGGCTACGTATCCGTGCGTGATTGGATAATTTATGGATGATACACAATTTCATCATAAAAAACTGCACCAATTTTGATTGACCGTGAGAACTTTACAGAATTAATCCGACTAACAAGATCTTGCGATGTGGCGGCCGATCGGCATACTCGTAACATGGTATAAGTGTGTGCGCCAGGCTTGCCGTATGAGTGGATCGGCAAATCTTTTCTTATGCTTTTCTTTCGATTTGGTGGCATGGAATCCGTATTTTTTTAAACATTTTGCTTATGTTATTAATAAAGTACATAACAGGCAACATATTTAAGTAGCACTAACGCAGAGAAAAATAATATTCGTAAATATAATAAACTAGCTGCTCTGACCTACGGCTCCGCCCGTAATTTTACAGTAATCCTTTTTTTTAAAGTAATGAAAGCAGATTAATAGAAAAAAATTGTTAAATGTAGCCTATGTCCATCTGGAATGGTGTAGCTTTTCAATTATATATATTTTTTAAATAGGTTACGTATGTTTTGAGTTTAATGAAAAACAAATCTTTTCTCTTTATAATATTAGTGTACCTAGATAGACTAAGCGATGAATTAGGTAACTAATTATAAGTTTGAAAAAGAAACGTAATTTTCATGTGACGATTCAGAGTTAAATCACGCAGGAAGCCTATTTGTAGTATTTAATGGAAATTCATACCATGAAAATATATTTTGGTGCCTCAAAATACAGTTACAATGGGTGCAAAGACTAAAATTACATTCATCATCATCATCATCATCATCAAGGAGGCCGTCTCTTAATCCATTCTTGGATATAGGCCTCTCCCCTTCGTCTCCATTCCCGACGATCTTGAGCCTACTGCATCCAATCCTGACCTCCGTGTCATCTAATGTCGTCGACCCAGCGCTGAGGCGGTCGGCCTCGCCCTCTGGTCGATACCAGAGGAGACGAGACTCGAGACGAGTTCTTGAGTGGAGACCCAGGGCCGATGCCCTGGGTCTCCACTCAAGAACTCGTCTCGTCCAACGGCTCGTTTCCATTCGTGCAATGTGTCCCGCCCATGCCCATTTCTTCTTTGCTATTGAAACCATTACATCATTTACCTTAGTCTTACTCCGAATCCATTCGTTTCGTTTGATTCCATTCGTTTGCTTCAGTGGAGTGGTGGTTTGTGGAACGATCTTTAGCCAGGTGCCGGATTGACGAGAGATATATTAAGATTCTCAACCATCTTCACCAGAATGCTACCGCCTGTGTATCCCTGCACAAGAAGACGAATAAATTCCAACTAGAAAGAGGTGTCAGACAGAGCGACACAATGTCTCCAAAACTTTTTACCTTGGCTCTGGAATATCTGTTCCAACAAATAGACTGGACAGATCAGGGGTTGGTGGTGGATGGAGAAAGGCTCTCCAATCTGAGATTTGCGGATGATCTGGTGCTTATATCTGACAACATTGATGACATGATCGTCATGATGGAGAATCTGAGGATAGAATCCGAAAAAGCAGACCACAAAATGAACACCAGAAAGACTAACATTATGACCAACATCCCTGATGTCACTAATTACCAGCATCCTGTGGATACTGTGACAGAGTAGGTACATATTATATTTGGGACACAAGATTACTTTGGGCTTTGAAAACCAAACCGCGGAGGTGGAAAGACGCATTGCGCAAGCTTAGGCTGCTTTCGGTGGCAATAAAGTAACATTACGTGGCACCTCTCCACCTAAAAGTCAAAGTTTTCGAGCAATGTATCATGGCCGTGCTCACATACGGCACAGAGACCATGGCGCTCAACAAAAAGTCAGTCGAGAAGTTCAGAGTCGCGCAGAAGGGAATGGGAGAAAGCTATGCTTGGTATCACCATTCACTCTGCGTGACCGTAAACAAAAATTACATTAAATATTACAAATAGGTTTAATATGCGTGATTCAATTCCGAATAGGCAACTAAGTAAAAAAATAAAACAACCATCCATACCAATATAAAAAAGTGAAACGTTGTCTATTTATTTGTTTGTTTAGGGAGCTTTCACGCGATAACGGCTGGACGGATTTTGATGAAACTTGGAATGAAGATAGTGTATAGATAGATTAACTTTTTATTGGACTCCACAAGTACAACAAGAAATTACACTGTACCCCTGTGTGTATACCCTGGAATAAAACATAGAATACTTTTTATCCCGGAAAATTTATATACGGGAAAACTGGAAAAATATATATTACTCGCTGTAAGAAACAGTCGCCATGGAAACGAAATAGCAAGTATTTCAAAAAACATCAAGAGTGATGCTATATTTACTTTTGCATTGGTTTTTAATATCCTAGAAGAACATGGAGGATGCTTTTTTTCGCGATAAACTGTAGTCCGCTCGTACGAAGTCGCGGGCGGGAAAACTAGTAATAGTATAAAACAAAAGAAAAAATACAAATTTTTTGAGGTCTTTGCCTACTTTTTGGCGTAGCACAGCACCTCAAAAAGTTTGAATTAGTTAAATACGGTTTGAATACGGTTTTTTAGATTAGTTCTCATTTATTACTTTTTTTTTTAGTTTCGTTAAAGTAGGCCTAAGAAGTCCTTATTCCGTTTCCTAAGAAAAAAGCCATACTGGAAACAGTTACCTATAAGTCCATATATTTTGAACTACTAGACCGATTTAAACTTAAACTATTCCTTAAGTTGAAAGATCTAGGTACTACAGATATAATTATTGCAATCAGAGTCGTAGCTTCCGAGAAATACGTGGACAAACATACAACATACATACATACATAATTATACATTCGTGAAATTTGGTATATTTGTTGAGTTACTCATATAGACTAACATATATGAATATTAATAACTTTGACAATATCACATACATATATACACGAAATTTTGTACATATATGCTTAGACACCCACAAAGACATAGGTACCTATATGAAAGTTAGGCATTTTCAAAAATATTACATACAAACATACATACACATCAACTTGAGAACCTCCTTTTATTGAAGTGGGTTAAAAAGACATTTCCACTTAGGAGGTCGCACCCGCAAGTTTAGTTTGTGAACCATAAAACAAACCCGATACATGATTCTATCCTCTATGATCCCTTCCTATATCATGATATATGTGTATACATTCCTGTTTTGGTTTGAAGGATAATATTTCCAGCAAAATTACTAGCAATGAGACTTAAAAACCAATGTCCCAGGGCGACGAGCGCAGTGCAGTGACGCGCAAGATATTGCAACCAAAGTTCTAGGTGACAATGCAATCATTAACACTTACCATCACGTGAACGAACTGTTCAGTGTAATAAAAAAAACTTCTAATGCTGTTTCAGCCGAAACTAAACCTTATTTAAATATTATGTTAAAATTCACATTGCACCAACACTAAAATCTAATATACTTATTTTGCCTAGACCGTGGAAGTGAGCAGGTACTACTGGTAAAAATCACATTGCACCAACATTGAAATCTAATATACTTATTTTGCCTAGACCGTGGAAGTGAGCAGGTACTACTGGTAAAAATCACATTGCACCAACACTGAAATCTAATATACTTATTTTGCCTAGACCGTGGAAGTGAGCAGGTACTACTGGTAAAAATCACATTGCACCAACACTGAAATCTAATATACTTATTTTGCCTAGACCGTGGAAGTGAGCAGGTACTACTGGTAAAAATCACATTGCACCAACATTGAAATCTAATATACTTATTTTGCCTAGACCGTGGAAGTGAGCAGGTACTACTGGTAAAAATCACATTGCACCAACACTGAAATCTAATATACTTATTTTGCCTAGACCGTGGAAGTGAGCAGGTACTACTGGTAAAAATCACATTGCACCAACACTGAAATCTAATATACTTATTTTGCCTAGACCGTGGAAGTGAGCAGTGGTACTACTGGTAAAAAAACGTCTTTTTAGAGGTCTTCTTCTTAAATTGCAAGAATTATGGTTCGGGCTAAATCATATCAATTTAATTAGTTAGATTTTTACCTTTGTTAGGTTCAAATGAGTACCAATTTTTTTGAGAAAAAGAAATAGTCACATATGTAAACCGGAATTTAGAATAATTTTGTTCAAAATTGAAAATCATAGATTAAACATAGTTTAATTTAAGCTGTAGTGTTATGTTCAAAAGTCCATTTCAAAGTTTCTTGATGGCACAGTTTCCTCGATTCCTGCCTTCATATGCTATAAAACACTAGGCCTTCATAATATAGGTCATCATCATTAGCCTATATCTGTCCACAGCTGGTCGTAGGCATCTCCTAATGCACGCCACTGAGCTCGGTCTTCAGCTCTCCTCATCCATTCTCTTCCGGCTGCCTGTCGCAGGAATCGATTGGATGTCCTTCGTTATTGTTTGTTTGTTTGTCGAATGAGGTAGTGCTGGCCTTCGTCATTATCATTACCATTTCAGTTATGGGCAGCAATACAAGTTTATTAAAATATACAAGCATACCTACAAGCAAGTAGGTGTGCCAGCGTTAAGCGTTAATATGCAGTTAGTCACTCACGAATCTATTTTTTATGACCGGCTAGGCAAGTGTTTGACCACGATCTCAAAAGATGGAAAGCGACGATTGTGAATGATCATGGCACGACTTCTTTTTACACGACTGCCCAAAAAAAGGAGTGTAATGTTTTTAGGATTCATGTATGTTTGTATGTATGTATGTATGTATGTATGTATGTATGTATGTATGTATGTATGTATGTATGTATGTATGTATGTATGTATGTATGTATGTATGTATGTATGTATGTATGTATGTATGTATGTATGTATGTATGTATGTATGTATGTATGTATGTATGTATGTATGTATGTATGTATGTATGTATGTATGTATGTATGTATGTATGTATGTATGTATGTATGTATGTATGTAAGTATGTATGTTTGTATGTATGTATGTTTGTAAGTATGTATGTAAGTTTATTTATTCCACCATAACTTTTAAATGTCTGAACAGATATAGACGTGTATCGTTAGAATCCTTACAACCCCCGAGTAAAAATGGCTAAATTTTTTTCAACAAAATTCAATGTTTTGGCTCCATTTTTAAAGGAGAAAAAAAACTTCGATTTTTACAATATGGGTATCAAATTGAAGGCCTTGCTAGGCAGATTGCAACAATAGGTATAAAATGTATTTACATTCATTATTTTTTTGGAAGGGCAGGGGTTTTTTTAGCTTTTAACCTAGTTAGTTATTCAAGGGGAATATTATTCAGGGGATGTCTTAGCGAAATGAGCATTCTCATTTGACTTTCGTAGGCGTTACCATTTGATTCCTTACTAAAATTGTATATGCTCATTTGTTTTTAAGGGCTCATGTGTAAGGTAGGTCATTTTAATTATCATTGGTACCCATCTTAAGGCAACAGAGTATAAAATAATTTCAGCAAAGTGATTCGTGCTTTTACCCCTCGTATTTAAATTGTAGATCAATCGGCTCATTATGCAGGCTCCACACTGCGGCCTGTCATTACTGCAAATGGAGGCAAATTGCGCGCGTCTAACGCACTGCCGATGTGCGGCTCCCGGCGAAGCCGTGCTCTCGATTCCACGGCCTCTATGGAAATGAGACAGGTGGATGGAATTATCGTGGTTAGGCCTAAAATTAAGATTTCAGGTGGAGCGCTGAGGTTCTACAGGGGTTCACAAAACTATAGCTTATAGTTTGATCGTAGAACGTATTAGCAAAATGTTTTTTAAGTACTAGACTATTATAAACACCTAGATAATCAAAATAAATATAGGAAGAAAAAGTATTAACGAGAAACGAAGAAATTTGAGCATTTCGATGGTTTTGTACGAAATACGAAAAGGCCGAAGAAAATAACGTTTTAAAAATCATGCCTGTCTGTTTGTCTGTCTGTCTGTTTGTTTGTTTTGTTCACGCATCACACAAAAACTACTTTACCGATGGCAATGCAGGTTTCACTGTTGGATAGCATAGGGTTTGGCTTTAAAACTGGTGTACTTGGTATCACAAATCTCAATCCGATGAATAGAAGCCGAGCAATCGATAAAAACTTTTTGAAGGAATTTTGATCAAATGTATTGGTATTTTAGGTCCGGGAATAGCACATGTAGTACTTTTAACATAGAAAATGACCACGCGTGCGAAGCCGCGGGTACAGCTAGTTAGTAATAACATAAATGTTTTGGCATTTAGATGAAGAGAGAAACCCGACAAGTCTCGTTCATTAAAGAATATATTTTTTGTCGCCAAGCTGTTATTTCCAGTCATTTGCGTTACAGCCAGTGTCCTTGATGGTAGGTAAGTGCTGTGTGCTAGTTACTCGTGCGTAGGTGCATGCAAAACTGATGTACCTACCTAGCCTCAGTACTTCTTACCTAAAGTAAAGGTGGGTGCATGTGTGTAGGTATAGAGTTGCAATGCACTTAGGTACGCGGTACTTCAACACAGCAGCTAAAGTAGCGACGCGATGGAAGGTAAGTAAAAAAAAATGGGCAACATCCGTTTGCAGCTGAACAGTGTCTTATATTATCTCCTCATAGTCGCCAAGTAGGTATCTACAATTTAAAAAGAGTTCATGTTCTTCTTATTCCCGCGATTCCCTGAATGTAGGGAATCCTAGAGGGCAGGATAATTAAGTGTAATCGTTGTCCATATCTATACTTACCTATTTCAACAAAAATGAAAACCTCCTTGTTGGTGTGACGTACAAAAAAAATGATTCAAGAGCAGTTTTCCATTAGGCATTGTTAGTTTATTTCTTTCACTGTCAAGAGATGGCACTCGCGTAACTTTTGGTATTTACTCTACTGAACGTAGTAATCGAAAGCAAGTAAAAACAGCGTTTTACCGTAAAATACACAAACCACGAGCGAATCAAACCAAGTACAAGTTGTTTGTGTCGTGAAATTTGTTATTTGTTTATTTTTATTATGACATTGGCAGTTTTGACATATTCAGATTTTATTTACACCTTTATTAAAGCAGATAGATTAAATCTATATAAAACTGACCATTTTCTTTGTATCATTAGCTGTAATTTATAATATAGAATATCAAGAAGGTAGAAAATACTGCCACAAGTAATACTACAAGTAATGAATTTGTAACAAAACTGACTCACAACTTGCCTTATACAAGGGAACGCAGAATGTCAAACCCGCCAGTAAGCGTAATTCAAAATTTTTGGTAATACCCAAGGAAGTTCTATGTATGTCATACCAAACTACAGTACTGTTACCAAAATTGTCGCCATCTAGCGAGAAATAAATAATGCTACGAGCACAAATTAAAAATGTATATAACCCCCGACTTCCCACTCCCCCCCCTCCCCATTATAGCTAAGAAGAATCTCGATCACATGCTTTGAAACATGAAAAACCGCAGCTAAATTGGCCCATTCGTTTGGAAAATACGATTATCAAATCAATCCCCTTTTCTCAACTCTCCCCCCATCCCTCTATCGCTAAGAACCATCTAGATCACATCAGTTTTCAAACATAAAAAAGCGCATTAAAAACGGTCCATTCGTTTGGGAGCTACAATCTTGCCCCCTTCCACATTATAGCTAAATCTTGTTTATCTCAACTTTGAAACATAAAAAAACTGCAGCTAAATTGTTCCATTCGTTTGAAAGATACGATTCTCCCCCCCCCCCTATTCCCAACACCCCCCCCCCCCCCCATATAGCTAAGAACCATCTCGATCACATCAGTTTTCAAACATGAAATGTTTCACATTGAATGTTTTCACACAGTGATACACACCCTAAACTTATAACACCCGTCTCTTTATTCGGGGGATAAAAATGACACTTGGAAAACCGCTCATTCAGCATACCTACTGTGTACGCTATCGACCGGTAGGGGGTTGGCTTATTTGGTTGTCCGTAGCTATGGTTCGTAGTTACACTAGCTAGTGAGATAAATCAGTGCGATCACGAGTCCGCCACCTTCTTTGTTTGTGCTTATAACGTACAAGCTCACACCTTTACAAGTAGGTATTCTAGGAATCATTCCAAGAGTCCTCGCAATAGAGGAATTACGCGCACCAGAGCGCACCGTAACGAGCGAAATGACAACAAAAATTATGAAAATTATTTTTAATCGCGTGCAATTGGCGTGGCTAACCACAGGGTAGTGGTCCGTGGTCCGAACTAGCCGAGCGTGGCCTAACTTAATGAAACGGTAGCTCTGTCCCCGCTTTGAGCTCGTCCAACTGCGGCTAGTTGGTATTTAGGACTGCTAACTAGGTAGATGCACAAATGCACTAGTGGATGACAATAGCTATAGCTAATTACGTAAGGTAGATATATCTACCTGAATGCCATATCACCTTACATAAGAGTGAAGCTGAAAAATGTAACATTTAAAATATTCAAAGGCAATGCCTGTGGAAAGATCCCTACATAGTTTTAGTTGAAACACAGAATAAATAATAGTACAAGTACAGAAGGATAACTGAGTAAAGTCATTTAAATACATAGCAACTCTCGCTACAACGCAATAAAGTGCAATTTAACTCGCACAGCGCTGCGAGCTTTCAATTATATTTACCTAGAAGGCGCTCACCCATTGCGTGCAGGCTAGAATGTACCGTGTCACAACGCGCGAGAGCTTCCATTGCTCTAACCGTATCAGAATCGCTCTGTCACTTTTTCGCTCGGCAGGGTTGTATTAAGATATGACTAGGTATTTGTACCAGTAATTATTCTGTGATATGATATGACTTAGGGTGGAGTTCGCGCGTTGTGATACGGTACATTATCACAACGCGCGAGAGCTTCCATTGCTCTAATCGTTTCAGAATCGCTCTGTCACTTTTACGCTCGGTAGGGTTGTATCAAGATATGACTAGGTACTTGTACTAGTAATTATTCTGTGATATGATATGACTTAGATATTGTAACCGAATAAACAATTATGTAAAAATGTATTATTTTATTACTTATTGTTATAAATGTTGATAGTTCTAGTAACTAAATATAATGACATTCTTATCAGAATAGACCTAGTACCTCATTATTTGATTATACTTATCATAATAGGTATTGCACTTTAATGAATGAATGAAAAAGAAATGGCTACCTACGTAATAAAATGTCGGTATGTAGGTATTTTACGAGATTTGTCAGACCGAATGCTATGCAATATCTTCTAGGTTTCTCCTTGGTATTCATAATCAAAAACTTTACGTAAGTTTACGTAAGTAGGTACTTTATCGTTAAGCACACGGCGCGCGACTCATCGAGCGCACGCTTAATTGACACTCTACTGAATGAACCCTAATATGGCGGCCCCGAAGTTTAGGTATAATACTTGTACTTGTTGCGGAGTGCAACCAGGGCACTCGCCCTGGTTGAAATCAAATGACTGCGTCTAAAGGATAGTTTCATTTAGTTTCTTCGGCTTTCAATAGAGATCGATCTAAATCCATAAGTAAGTATCTAAAGTGAATATAACTACGCCATTTAAAGGAATTATTTATTGGCATTTAACCTAGTATTATGCTCAGTGGCCGTATTATAGAACTTGGTTTCAATCAGATTATCACTGTCTTCATAGCAATTTCGACTCTATCGCAAGGCATTAGTGATAGCGATATTGACAATCCGATTGAAATCAAGTTCTGTGGTATCTATAAACAGGTCTGCACGATTGAGGTAATTTGCCTGCATTGATCCTATTGTTGGCATTATCACGTTTCAACTGGCTTGCTTAACCGTAATCACTGGCTACTGAAATATTTCAGTCCACTTACTGTAATTTTTCGCATTAAGCCACTATCGTCTCTATAATTACGTTACAGTGGAAACAATACGAAATATTAAAATCGGGCGTATACCTACCTAAGCCATTTGCATTTCCGTCCGATTGGCAGGTGGTTTTCCTTTCTACCACCCCAGAAGTACATAAGTTGGAAAGAGAGGGTTGTAGCAGTTTTGTTGCCCGTTTCAGGTTCGAAATGATTATTTTGATTATGTTTAATTTGCATACGGCTGGCGCAGCGGTCGCCCCGGGGCCGGCGCGCCTCGCCGTAACGACCCCTGTACTTTTCTGTAATGTTTTCGCCATTTTCAACAAAATTCCATACAAATCATATAATTTCATGGTTCATCATGGTTATTACGAAGAAGCGCCCGTGGTCCTCATACCGGTGTAATAGGTCGGTCGATGCTCAAATTCTTGATAACTACGAGTAATCGCCATAGAACCTCGCTCGGCAAGCTTAATGATCCGCCGTCTTCAATTATTGGTAATATCGGACTCTTAAACGTTCTTAGGAAGCCGTCTGGCGGGTCCGGTCGGAAGGGAGACTGCTTATTTTATCTTGGGTCACATTAATTCGATGGATGCTAACATTCATCTTGATGTGGGCTATTTTGTTGATCTTTTCCGTCCGTAGATTTCTGTAATATTTTCATCTCTTACCATCAATGTCATAAAGACATATTATGTGTATATAAATATGTTTATTTGGTTTAAAACATGGACGGCGAATACGTGGAGGCTACCGGGCACACGCTCGCATTGGTGCTGGTCTGTCCAATAAGCGGCGGCGGTGGACACGCCCACTTGCGCACGGGCATTTCTTTTACTTCAGTTCGAGTTGAGCTGGCTGTACTTGGTAGAGTCACATAAAAATCTTAAAATTGTAATCGTGTGACATTCTAATATTACGCATAGGTAATATTACCTACCTATTCGTTGTTCGGTTGTACCTATCTAATAGGCTTACATGAAGATAACGATATGTCTGAATGTTTTGATCGCACGGGCCATTCTGTTTCTTTGACATCAAAATAAGTTACAATGTGTAAGTATTACTATGTATATATCTGGGATGAATAGAAAGCGTGAAATTTCTGTCAAAGTGGTTCTTTGATATTGAACATTGATAACAATAAATGACTGAGAGCACAGTTACCTACTACATACCTACCTTCCAATTGGAGACAATTTTGCTTTTATCCGCTATCGGCTACATTTGAAAAAGCTGTTAGCTATGGACTAGGGTTGTGCCTTTCAATTCGCTGTCGGCGATGGACAGGCCTTTGAATAGCGGTTCGGGACATCGAGAGGGACATAATGACGTAATGTCAGCCCGCGGGCTGGGGAGCGCTCGCGACGGATCACTGTGATTAGTCGCGCGGAGAGCTTAGCGGACAGCGGGGCGGGCAGCGGAGCGGATGCAAATTGATTCGTGCCACGGGCGTGCCAGCAGTCGTAGCGCACCTGACACTCGTGAAGATATCTTACCGCTAGCTGAACTAGATTAAAACCTTTTTACCTGACTACAGCAAAGCAAGGGAAGGGTAATGAGTTTAACAGTCTATGTATGTATGTATGTATGTATGTATGTGGTTATGTGGATGTTCCACCATAGCGTCGCCCCTATTGGTCCGATTTTGATAAGCGAGGTGTCAATCGATTCGTCTTCAGGTAGGTAGGTACAGAGTGTATATATTTTTACCCATCTACGGCGAATCAAGTGAAGGGTTATATGTGTTCAAACTAAAAACTTAGTCTGATTTCGACAAGCGAGTTGTCAATCGATTCGTCTTCATTTATAGGCTGTGATAATTTAAAAAAATATGATGATCTAATGTTGGTATATCGGTGCTTTAGATCCTGGACCTAAAATACCGATATACCAACATTTGAACAAAATTCCTTCAGCCGTCAAAAAGATTTTTATCGATTGCTCGGCTTCTACTCATCAGATTGAGAAACCAAGTACACCAGTTTGTAAGTCGAACCCTAAGGTAGTTTTTACGTGATGCGTGATGTTCTTGTTCAGTAGCTTATTTTAAGTACCCTAGACTATTTTTTTTAGATTAACTTCTTTGTACAGACTTTTTCGTTATATATTGCTTTATTATAGGTTAGTATAGATGTCACTACCAGAGGGAACATTGGGAAAATATAGCTGACATGACACAGACAGACAGTAATCAAAATTTGTTGGTATGTACTAGATTCGGACTTTAAATGGAAAGAACAGTAGCACAAAATACCTAATAATAATACGACAGTAGGTATAGACTTTTTAATGTGGAAAAATTGTCAACATCTGCTATTAGCGACGTGTACAAAAAGCGTTATTTTATTTTCTAATGACGCCCTGCGTGGAAAATTAAGAAAAAGCAGCGGTCAAGTGTAATCGTTTTATTTAAAAAAAATGCACTGAAATGTCACTACCTTCAGAGTCCTGGGTAATAGTTAAATGCAGCATTGACGCTTCGTGCGCCTCATAAGTATGTTAAGCCGTTTTGTAATGGAGGATAATTACTTTTGATTTTCCATGAAGGTATGGGAGTTTTTTTGCATTGTCCTCCGTTGCGCGTAATGGTTGGTTGTGGGATGATTGCAGGCCGACTGTGGCAGTGATACCTGTGTTTCCATGGGACTGGTAACGGGGACATTAACAAAACGCGCGGTATCATTGTGCTATACCATTTCCTAAGCGGAAAATGACAAAGGTACGGGTGGATAATTTTCGCAAAGTGTAGGTCTACTGTCGGTCAGGAAAGCACAAACAGCATACAGTATTAACGGCGAGTTACGATCAGTCTGTGTATTTTTGCGCAATTTTATATTTATTATTCTACGAAAAGAAATGTCCAGTTCTCATTACTACTTAATACTAATGTACTATAATTTGCAAGAAGCAGGTTCTCAGTCAACTTTCAGTGCCCTAAGGCAAAACATTTAATCGATGAATCCTCTACATTCGCTTTTTTTAGTAAGAAATGAAGCACGCAGAAGGAACACGCGTTATGGACACTATCAAAAGCGGTCCATAAAATTTGATGAGAACAATGATTTGATGATATGTCTAAAAGAATAGACTTGAGCTTGAGTGCGCTCTCTTAAAAGATGGATGCTCACATGACTTAAGTTGAGATTCAAAATAAGTGTCGTTCTGGAATAGGTACTATACGGCTTTTAGTAGATTTGTGGAATAATTCCAAGGGTTCCGATCGCGCACTTAGTGCATACTACCAAACGACGGAGTTGGTTGTTTACTCGAAAATCGCGCATCGTCTTCAAGCCTTTATTTATTCATGTAATTTTTAAAGCACTAAATGTGTACATGGAGGACTTAATGCTAAGAAGGATTTTCTACAGGTTATTCCGGTCGAGCAGCAAGAAAAATAGTAGGCTTTATTGTAAAAGAGCTCTGGAATTGATTATCTATATTATCTATACTCATAATATAGCAGTAAGTATCAAAAACTAAGTAAAAGGGAGATAAATAAAAAAATGGTCTAGGGTACTCAAAAATAAGCCAATGTACAAGACTATAATATTTTTTGAAATCGTTTCTGTCTGTTTGTATGTTTGTTCGCACATCACGTAAAAACTACTGAACTGATTGCGATGCGATTATCACTGTTGGATAGCTTAGGGTATCACTTACAAACTGATGTAGGTACTTGTTATCTCAATCTAATGAGTAGAAGTCGAGGATTCGATAATAAACCATTTGAAGTCTGAACGAAGTTAGATGATATTGGTACTTTTGGTCCTGGGATAACACATAGAATGACCACCAGGGCAAAGCCGCGGGCACAGCTAGTACTTAAAATAGAGCAGTAAGTACCAAAAATTCTGTACAAAAAAGATATTAAAAAAATGGTGCAGGGTACTTAAAACTTTTTTAAATCTGGTCTCTCTGTCTGCTTGTTCGCGCATCACGTAACAACTACTGGACCGATTGCGATGCGGTTTTCCCTGTTGGATAGCTTAGGGTATGACTTAAATACTGGTGTACTTGGTATCTACACGAATACTAAGATATACAAATATTCGATATTAGCTGTACCCGCGGCTTCGCACGCGTGGTCATTTTTCTAGATTAAAAGTACTCTATGTGCTATACCAAGTTCTTACTAGTTTAATACCGTCCAAGTGCGAGTCAGACTCGCGCACCAAGGGTTCCGTATAAGAGTAGGTATGACAATAGTTTATCCACCACTTGAATCGAGTATCGAAGTATTTAAAAAAAATAAAAAATAAAATGTAACTACAAATTTATGGTTTTCGTATTTTTCCGTTTACTTGTGCTATAAGACATTCATCCATTATTTTCCAGCCGCTTTTCGCAAGTCGTCACTCCAGGTATAAGACATTGTATCTTGCCAAAATTTCATGATTCTAGGTCAACGGGAAGTACCTGGCAAAAAGGGCCTTGACAGACGAGTAGTCAAACGGACGGAGGGACAACAAAGTGATCCAATAAGGGTTCTTTTTTTCCTTTTGAGGTACAGAACCCTAAAAACAATTTGTCATCTGAAGGAAGTTTTACGAAATTTGTTACGTTTTGTTCTGGAATTACTCATAGGTTTCTTATACCCCAAAAAAAAACATGCGGGTAACGCCGCGGGCACAGCTAGTTATAAAATAAAAACTTTCTTACATTTAATATTTACATATCTATCCAATAGCTGCATAATAATGTAAATATTTATCTATTAAAATATATATAATACTAGCTGTGCCCGCGGCTTTGCCTGCATGGTAATTTCTCTGGGTTAAAAGTAACCTACGTTGCCTACATTTTATTCCAGCATCAAAAGTAAAGTACTCGTAGTAAGTACAGTAGGTAGGTACCTATTATAATGCTACATTTCATCCAAATTTTCAGCCGTCGAATAGTTTTTTTATCGATTGCTCGGCTTCTTCTGATTGGATTGAGATATTGGTAACACGTTGTTCTTGGGAACACGTTTTTAAGTCAAAACCTAAACTATTCAACAGTGAAAACCGCATTGCAATCGGTCTAGTAGTTATTACGTGATGAGTGAATAGACAAATAGACAGAAAGACACGATTTCAAATGATATATTCTTGTTCAGTAGCTTATTTTAAGTCCCATAAACATTATTGTTTTGTTATCAGACTTTTTGCTACCTCCTTACAGCTATATTAGGAGTACCTATAGAACATATAGAACTTACAGCTATATTAGGAGTACCTACAGAACATATAGAACTTACAGCTATATTAGGAGTACCTACAGAACATATAGAACTTACAGCTATATTAGGAGTACCTATAGAACATATAGAACTTACAGCTATATTAGGAGTACCTATAGAACATATAGAACTTACAGCTATATTAGGAGTACCTACAGAACATATAGAACTTACAGCTATATTAGGAGTACCTACAGAACATATAGAACTTACAGCTATATTAGGAGTACCTACAGAACATTACAGCTATATTAGGAGTACCTACAGAACATATAGAACTTGCAGCTATATTAGGAGTACCTATAGAACATATAGAACTTACAGCTATATTAGGAGTACCTACAGAACATATAGAACTTGCAGCTATATTAGGAGTACCTACAGAACATATAGAACTTGCAGCTATATTAGGAGTACCTACAGAACATATAGAACTTGCAGCTATATTAGGAGTACCTATAGAACATATAGAACTTGCAGCTATATTAGGAGTACCTACAGAACATATAGAACTTACAGCTATATTAGGAGTACCTATAGAACATATAGAACTTACAGCTATATTAGGAGTACCTATAGAACATATAGAACTTACAGCTATATTAGGAGTACCTATAGAACATATAGAACTTACAGCTATATTAGGAGTACCTATAGAACATATAGAACTTACAGCTATATTAGGAGTACCTACAGAACATATAGAACTTGCAGCTATATTAGGAGTACCTACAGAACATATAGAACTTGCAGCTATATTAGGAGTACCTACAGAACATATAGAACTTGCAGCTATATTAGGAGTACCTATAGAACATATAGAACTTGCAGCTATATTAGGAGTACCTACAGAACATATAGAACTTACAGCTATATTAGGAGTACCTATAGAACATATAGAACTTACAGCTATATTAGGAGTACCTATAGAACATATAGAACTTACAGCTATATTAGGAGTACCTATAGAACATATAGAACTTACAGCTATATTAGGAGTACCTATAGAACATATAGAACTTACAGCTATATTAGGAGTACCTACAGAACATATAGAACTTACAGCTATATTAGGAGTACCTATAGAACATATAGAACTTACAGCTATATTAGGAGTACCTATAGAACATATAGAACTTACAGCTATATTAGGAGTATAAAACATATAGATTTAGGCTTTGCACTTGTCAGACACGCCTTGTAGTAATTGCTATATCTCATGCTTGAAACAGAACAGATGTTATCCAACTCAATAAAAACCATTTAAGTCCACATTGTCGCCCAAATTATGATTATTTAGAAAGTCATTAATCCGTTATCCGTGAGTTAATTGACTGATGATAACCACAAAGTCCCATCCGGGTCCACATATAAGTCCCTTCGTCTGATAATTACACGTTTCAGATACCACTTCAAAGTAAATGCGACACAAAACTTTATTTTATTACCTCAAATTGACTCAAATTTGACGAAGATTGTATCACAATCAACATTCTCGAAATATAATGGTCGTCTGTCCCATTGTGATTAATTTGGCTTTGAAGGAGTTTAATATCTTAGAGGGCTTAGTAAGCAAATGCACCTGGATCACGGTTGAAGGTAGGATATGATTACATATATATATGTTATTTGTGAGATAGTGGTCAAACGATAGACTAAGTATAATAAAATAAATAAACAAAAACTATTCATATATTTCAGTGTTCGGCTAAACGTGTGCCATGAGGTAAAGTTGTGTAGGTAGGACCACGTGCAACATTATGGTGGTCTTTATAACCCTCAATAGCCAATTGCCAATTTTTTGGAGTTCATTGCCTTATTTTCAACATTATCCGAAATTTGACCTATTTTGTGGTGTAACGTTTTTTTTACACCAGCTAACAATCATTTTTATTTGTATATTTATTAATGTTAGTATGAAATACTAATATAAATATTAAAGTGAGATAATAAGTAACGGTACAGCTATGCGCTAACAAAATGTCGACAAGCAAAAATAAAATCTTAATAGTTCAACTTCAAATTAAATAAAAAAAACTAAGTGCTACTCAGATCTTCCCAGCCTTTAAGAACTTCATTTGTTTCATGCCCATTCCATCGGTAGGTTCCGTGTGTTTCTACACATTCTAACGGTATACCGCGCGAAGAAAACCTCTATAAAATAAATTAAAAAATAAGCGATAATTAAAAAAGCAGCCATTTGCAAAAAAAAAAAATTTATTTTTTTAACTAGTTTGTTTTCTTTGTTTCATTTATGTACTACTTCATGTACTACATTAAGTAGTAGTTTAGTCATCCAAAAGATAAATTCAAAATATCTCCAAACGACGGAAGTATGAGTTACTCTACTTGAACTACTATTTCAGTACTCTACCAGTTATTTAATATATATACCATGTTAGCGCCGGTTCTGGAAACAAAATTACCAATTTCCTACTCCCCGTTAGATGGCGCTACTAGGCAGTTCCATAAACTGAGTAAATGAGCCGATTTCCGAGGAGCTACAACTAAGAAATGTATTCAATTATTAGTGACTAAGTTTATATAAAGATCAAATTGAATAAAGTTACAGATAACTTAAAGATGCAGAGATGTGTAAACCAAAGGTGCTTTTTTGAAAGTTTCCGACTGCTAAGTTAATTTCTTCTTCAAGAAAAAGTTAAGAGGTTTTTAGGTTAAGTATTTTAATCCTGACCCAGTGTTTATGCTCCTACGTAGGTACATATATGGGCCATCTCCATACAATCTTTCTGCTTTACTTACGTAACGAAATATATACCTACCTAACTGTACGTCTTTATCATCACTCCTTAATAATAATTTTACTAAAGGACAAAACCTACGGCTAAGAATTCTTAACTTACCTCGGTCCCTATTTTATATCTATTATGTGAATCAAAACCCTGTAATTTATCAAAGAACTTGTTACTTTTTTGCCCCTATCTGCGACAGCATGCCATTTTATTCCCCATAAGTACTCGTATGTAGGTACTGTATGTATTAACTGGGTAAATAGTGTTACTTTAACTTTTGAAATTGAACTTTCCAACAATTTAATGTCTGTAATACAATAAATTAAATTCAAACGGCCCACAAACGTACCATTTTGCCATTACATTAACGTCTAATATCGCGCATTAGATATTTAATTACTGCATTTCCAGCAATGGGCGTGGGCTTATGTCGTTTGTGCTACAAATGGCGGAAAAAACATGGAACGCTCCGCCCACAATATGCATTTGTATTCAATATGCATTTCATCACTGGGCTTGCGCAACGGATGGAACATAACTGTGCCCGGACATGCAACCAATGCGACATACATAATGCAATTTGTATCATGAATATCTTCGTTGTATTTGTATCGTGGATGTCTTACTTTTTGTGCCTCTGAATACATCTATTTTTCTGCGGTTAGACTAATGAGCTCTGATGCTGACGGCGAATGAACAATAAAGTTGTTTTCACAGCTGATTAGTACTTAGGTAAGTATCTTGCTCCGGTTTCACCATGTCTTGGTTAATAAGTACGAGTAGATTGGAGGCAATAGTACTGAGGCTTCCTTGAACATGTCTGAAAACTAAACTAGTGGCTCTGTGAGCTGTAGACCTCGCGAGCACAAACTTTTTTGCAATCAATCTAGCGGTGCACAGTAGCGCCATCATCACCTTATTGTAAAATTAACATTAATAACGAAGGTGCTCCATCAATCCCTAATCCCTAACGTAGTAGGTAAAGGGCTGATTCCACTGGAACAAACCTAAAAGTGAGCAATTTACTGTATTTTGAGTAGTTATTCTGTACATTACGCCGAAAATTCTCATCAGATCTTCACCAATTTTTTTATGAGACCAATACAAAGTTACTAGCTTTCAAATAAAAAGAACTATAGAAATCGGATCTAATAAGGCGAAGATAAGTATTCAGTAGCCCACTATTTGCCCTTTCTACACGACTGCCCAAAAAAAGGAGTACTCTTTTTAGCATTCATGACTGTATGTTTGTATGTATGTGAGTTTCTTTATTCCACCATAACTTTTAAATGCCTGAACAGATTTACGTTAGACGTATGGGGTAATGTTATAATCCTTACAACCCCCCGAGTAACAAGTGATATATATTTTTTTGAAAACACTCAATATGGCGACAGTATGGCTCAATTTTCAAATCCGAAAAAAAATCTTTGAATTTTACAATATGGGTCTCAAATTAAAGGCCTTGATAAGCACACTCCAACAGTATATAATTTATTGGCAAAACCTTTTTTTTGGCAGAGCAGGCATGTTTTTTTTAGCTTTTAATCTATTTATTTGGGGGAAGTTCCCAATCAAAAATCCCCGGAAACTAAAAAAAAAACTAAAAATTCGTTTAACCTGTATACTAAGTTTCGTCTAGATCAGTTGAGAAATGCGACCTGTAGAGGAAAACTGAGAAACGGACAGACATACGAGTACGAAAGCATTTTTGCCCAAGCTGAAACGGAGATGCTTCGCGCTCTCTCGGTCAATTAATACATTAATGTCTACCTTTTCCGACAGCTGGGGCATACGTAGCATCTTCTTCATGATGGTTCTGGTTGAGGAGGAAGTAGAGTAGTGGCACCCTTTCTCTAACATGAGGAATATTTATTTTACGCCGAAATTGTTTGACGGTTTATAGAGTATATATATAGAGAGAGAGAGAGAGAGAGAGAGAGAGAGAGAGAGAGAGAGAGAGAGTTATAGAGTAATTTACCTCACTTGCAGAGGGAGTAGGTAAGGTATCTATTTATTGTTTGTTTTTATCATTATTGTCTACTCTATTAAGAACTTTGATCAGAGTAGTGTGATAAGCTTTTTATAGTTAAGCAATTACTTAATCATAGTTGCCCGGAATTAGATATACCACAGTACGTATATAGGACTATATATGTACTGTGGATATACTTTCCTCTGGCTTATTAATTAGACAACGCTCTTCCGATCAGAAGTCCGTAACGAACGGTGAACGCAGTAACAAAAGATATCGACAAACCAAATTTTGACATCTTTCTGTTTTCCTCAGTTGATTACCTACCTTTATTTTAAACCTAATATGTACGTACTAACAGTCTAAAATCCAAGAGAGAAATAGGCATTAATCGAGTTACCTGAATCATAAAAGTCGGCCTCGTGAGAGTACGGCAACTCACACTTACAAAAAGCTTTTTACTTGACACCAACAGTAACAGTGACGGACCAAAATCTGTAAAAATGTATATCAGTACTTCAAGAAACTGAAAAAAATAGCTCCATCTTTACAGAAGTTATTTTGTATATCTTTATATTCCTTCTCTTTATTTTTGATTTCTGATGCCCGTGACAATATTCAAAAAACGATTTTAATTATTCTAAATGAGTAAGCAAAACCTGCAGCATCTGCTCGGATATGGCACCAGTCGTGGTAGCCAACACGTGTGCCAAGAAGCACCAAGGGGGCTGGGGCGTACCAGGACCGCCTCGATCATTGTTGCCATACTGCCACGGGGATCTAGAAAGCCATTTGATGATTTTTTGCGTAAAGAATTAACCATCCCCGTAAAATTCATTCCGTTACGCTTTTTACAGTAGATAAGTATGCAATAGATGCTTGTGCTTGTGTGTTCAATAGGTAGAATTAAGTTTTATATTCAAAATTTAAAGTGTTTTTGCTGTAAGTAGTTTTTGAAATGGTGATAAATATAATAGTTACAATGATTTAATTGATATATTTTAATCATAAAATAGGTGTTAGGACAGCCAATATTAAGGCTTCAATCAATGTGGGAGCGGGGCAGCAGCATTTTCTGTGTACCTAAGTATAAACGTAGGTAGGTAGCGATACTTTTCGCAGACGCAACTGTAGAGCATTTCGCATTTGGTGATACCGATTGACTTTAAAAATCAGGAATATTTATCAAGCCGCCTGCCAAGCGTGGTGACTCTTTAACTTTTCCCTCTTTTATGAGAGACGTCCATGATCAGCAGTGGACGTTTTCCAGTTGATGATGAAGAAACGTATCAGCATATTTTACGTAGATATGTTCGTAATGTTAACTCAACAGAGGCGAAACGTATTTAGCTAAAAAAAAGTGAAAACTCGTCCAATTTAAATTCATAAACGCGAGTTCTTAACAAAACTCACCTTCGTTCCGGCAGACAATCGGTCATATTTTCGCGTGCAACAAAGTGTCTGCGACGTCATCGCGTGTAATACACGATGTTCAATCGTTCCCGCAATAAAACCGAGTCGTATTTTACGGAGTTCCATAAATAATGGTCAATATGTCGAGCGGCATTGTCGAAGCTGACAAATTGCCGCTCTCGCTTGCCGCCGCATTGTTGGCTACCGACTGTACCGAAGAAAAGAGGGCCCCTTTTGTCGACTCTCCCCGCACAATGCTCACGAAACATGCAGAATACCGAATGACTTTTGTCAGCTATCATTTTCACTTCTCTAGATTTGCGATTTGGTTTTATTATGTGTTGCGGGTCACAAGAAGGCATCGTTCACAATTTAACGATATGATAAATGGGAATTTTTGTTTTGCATTGTGTTCTAGCTTCTCCTAAAGGCGATAAATGTTAGCTTTGTGCATTGTGAGCTGTCTGAATGTTTGAGAATAACTATAAAAATGGTCGTCGGTGTGGCTATAAAATAGTTGGAATGTGCATTAGGTGTCCCACTGTTTTCTTCGATAGTCGTTTGCTGTAGAATTTACTTGACCTTTATTTTCAAAACCTTTGCGTTGAAATTCAAGATCAAGTAAGTAGGTAAGTAGAAAACAATGCTTGATAACAAAAAAGTTATTTCTCTTTTCATCAATAAAATCAGTTAAGGTTGGTAGGTATTCGAGTAAATCTACTTTATTCATCTAAAAACTGTTAGACATAGGTAAAACCGTGGTATTTTATTGCAAAATTACAGATTTTGTTCAGTAACCATTATTTCGTTTGCCTTTCTTAGGAATAAGAAGTGCACTGTCACAGGAACAATGAATGGAACACCATTCTATAAGTAGTACTCTAACTTAAGTACTATCTTATATTATATCTACCAGCATTATACCTACTCCTAGTTATTATGGTGTATTGAGTACCTACCTACTATAGATCCAGTATGAAAGGCGTATACATATCTACTATATGCCATTCATACCGCATACTAAAATGATTTTTAAAGAACTTCTTTTAGCAAGCATCTCAGTTTCAAGCTTCTAAAAGTCTAATTGTTCATCAAAGAGGGTGTGACCCGCGTCCCACTCCTTCAATACTCACGCATATTTGCTTTAAAATCAAACTCACAATAACATTATTGTTGCCTAACAAAAGCAAATTACTGTGAAAATGAAATAAAAACCCTCTCTCATCCCCTACTATTAGGACATGATGCAGCGATACTTTGCGCAGACGCAACTGTAGAGCATTTCGCATTTGGTGATTCCGATTGACTTTAAAAATCAGCTATACGTTTAATGAAATAGAGTTTATATTACACTGCGATTTGTTTGAGAGTTTAGCGTTAAGGGAATACAATATAAAGTAACCGTGACGGGTGAATAGAGCATAAAAAAGCTATAAATCAAAGTCAAAAAGGCATAGAGAATCGGCAGACTCGCGTGTAGTTTGTCACCAGCTGTTTCGCGCGCCGCGGCCGGCTTTGACGCATTATGCTTTTCCCATCAATAATAAGGGTAATTTTCGACATTTTGTCACATTAGCGAGACGTATTTTACTATTGATGTTTGTGATTTGGAGGAATTATACGTTTGTATAATAAACATCGAGATTATTTAGCTATGAATAGATTTTGGTTTCAACGACATCATCATACCATGAAATGAAACTTTTATTTTGTGATCTAGGTACAATTATTTGCATGTAGTTCCGAGTGATTGTTGTTTGTTGTATTGTACCAACCTATTTAACCATAGACCAAGAAGTAGAGCTATTGAAAAAATATAATAAGATTCTAATGAAGGCAATACAAATTGATAATTTCAATGGCTTTGTAGAACAGAAACTCAGAACATTATAATCTCAAGCATTCAGTAGGAAGAGACGTAAATAGAGCATGGGAACCCGGTTCAACCCGGATAACTGCTGGTAACCCGAGGACCTCACACATTTTAGGCGCGCGTAGGCTTGGACTTGCGAGAGTTTAACAATAAACTGTAGCAGCGCAGATGGCACTTGGAATGGAATGAAATTCAAATGGAAAATAATCGGTAAATTGGCTTCTCTGCATTTTGCTATCTTTTTTTGAATCAAAAAAAGGTAGGGGGGCAGGGGGGGCAGCTGCCACCCCCTGCCCCCTACCTTGCTACCCCCCTTGGCGACGACCTTGTACCTATCTAAACATTTCCAATTGTTAAAAATAATATTTAAACATCTGAGGCTTGAGGCACGCTACGGCAGTTAGTACCAATTTGTGGTTATTCAATAAATGTAAATTTTAAGCAATGCCTTCATCACTAATTCCTAGCGTGAGCAAAATGCAGATGAGCAAAAGATATGACAAGCACTGCCACTTCAGCTTACTAATCCGAAGGACTAACTTTGGGTTCACCAAGGGATACGTTATAAATTTGTTTTTTTTTACCTACAAATTTACGGTTTTCGTTTTTTCCCTTTACTTGTGCTATATGACATTCCTTCTTGGTCAACGGGAAGTACCCTAGTGGTTATGATTCCCTTGGAGTATCACATTATGCGGCATAAACGGCCGTATCTTTTGATAGTGTTGACTTAGATATTTGCACAGCTCCAAGAGATTGCAGACTTGAGTATTTGATATTAATTTCAACTTGATACCTCCATGCATTCTGCGACTGACATACAGACAGACGGACAACGAAATGATCCTATCAGGGTTCCTTTTTTCCTTTTGAGGTACGGTATCCCAAAAACTACCTACCTAAATCGTATTGCTAAAATCTTAAAGTCACACGAGTTCGAAGTCGTCAATAAGACAAACATTTTAACCACGCCAATAAAACCGCTGATATTTGAATCCAAGTTACCTACCACACATGCTACTACTAGGTTCTTGCCCGAACACGTTTCACACGCGGGTATTGAAGTCTTGTGGTTACACTTATATACTTATTACGCTAATACCATTTCTGTGCCTAAAGACTTACGCCATCTGCTTAATAACCCGTACTTTACAAACTGAACCCCGCTATTGGCCTTTGTTAAACCCCTTTTTCATATTTTTTTATGGTTTCTATGTGTTTTTTAAAGTTAATTTAATGTAAGAATAAAGAAATATGAAAGTAAGCCACACAATGCGACCGGTAGAAAGCTTCCGAGGTACCTGTGCGTTGTCAAACTGCCGTGAAATTGCTGGCTTGTGCCAAACCGCAGCTTTATTTCCGAATATAATTCTATTTATCATGCTAAGTTAGGATGTGGGTGTATAAAGGTGTGTATTTTCTTGACTATGCATGCGTAACGGTTATGAAAGCTACCTACCTAATTTGCTAGTTATATAAAATTTGGCAACAATACAATTCAGGCACAGTTTCGAATACTATACAGACTTAGTACTTAGTCATACTTAAGTAATTATTAATTTTACATAAGTAGATACCTAAATAGGTACATACATCATATACATTCAACCAAAACATCTAAAAAAATACCAATCGAGAGGTAAGTTACTGAGTAATGTAAGAATAACAATTTGAACATTAAAATATAGAATTTCCATGTGCCTTTTCTTAGGTACAAACTATTAATATTATAACTTCTTTCCTGAACCAGTGAAACTAGTCTGATTTTATAGTTTAACTACTCGACACTGGATGGCGCTATGTTACTCTACATGGGACAAAGCCTAATGTAGAATAAGGAGGCAAAAAAAAAACCCTTGTAATTAGTTTTCAATGGGAAAGAATCGGCTATGGTTTTTTTGACCATTTGTTTTTGTTTTTCATGAAACATTTTTGGTAACTTTGCAATGGTCGAGCAGATTCTAAAAAGAAGGAAAAAGTTGACATCCGACATTTGAAAACCACATGTTGTGAACTATTTCACAATAAGAAAATCTTTTTCATCGCAATGAAACAATGGTATAATCAAATTAAGCCAACCGACTTCAACACCACAGCTCTTAATTGCGACGTGTCCAAACATTTAAGCAACCGACGTGTCAGCTCCTCTCAACCGATCTAATTCGATTAATTTATTTTGTGCCACCAATTAATAAATAAGGGAAGCGACCGAGCGTTGAAAACGAGAACAAAATACGACTATTTATTATTTCCCTCTTTGTTTTCCACACAAAACCGAAGTTGGGCGGCGTCGACCACAATAGAATGGACCATTCTTCGATAAAACAATAAACTGTTTTATTAAAAAGACATTCAATTAATTTATTTTATTCATATTTTATTTACACTGGACTGGGTTTGGACAAAAGTGTTCAATACAGCCGGAACAGATAGCTATACAATAGGCATGGTTTAGATTTATACTCGGTTCACAGTTTCACACTCACACCTGTTTCATGGAGTTTGTATTTAAAGATAAATATTTTTTGATTTCTACTCCTTTTCATCCTAAAGTGGATTATAGAATTTGGGTTTGTTTGTAGTAATTAGTATCTACCTACTGATCCTACATGCGTAAGTAATAAATGTTCTAGGTACAAAAATAGAAGCGCTTTCCTTAAAAAAAACTTCTTTAATTATTCCATAGAATTCATGTACTCAAATCTCAACCAATTACAAACGACAACCAAAATGAAATCTAAGTTGTAAGTTTCTACCTTATTATGAACTAGCTTTCGCCCGCGACTTCATCCGCTTGGACTGCAGTTTATCGCGATAAAAAACATCCTATATTCATCTAGGATATTAAAAACCATGCAAAAGTATAGCACCAACGCTCTTGATGTTTTTTGACAGACTTGTTTTTATTTCGTTTCATTGGCAACCGTTCCTTACAGCGGAGTTATCAACATTTTCGAGTTTTCCCGTGAATACTTACAATTTTTCGTGATAAAAAGTACCTTTTGTTTTATTCCAGGTTATAAGCTATCTCCATTCCAAATTTCATCAAAATCCGTCCGGCCGTTATCGCGTGAAAGCTCTCCAAACAAACAAACAAACAAACATACAAACAGACATAGTTTCACTTTTATATGTTGGTGTGGATGTCTGTCGGTCTTCTGAGTTCATGCTAGCTATCCACGTAGTAGTTGGTGGTAAAACTGTTCTCTTCTGTAGGTTCTCTACTTTCTGATTGCTGATACTGTCGCGTCACAAACACAAACTGCAATGATGAAAGGCATGGGCGGTGCTAACCGCACAAACAGCTGAACTATTCATGGAATGTTTGAACAATGCGGGCCGCGCCATCTGTCGACCGCCGATTGAGACATTTTTGCGAAATAGCGCCGTAATTACGCACTTCCGCATCCGCCGGCGCGTGCGCTGACGTCGCCCGCCCACCGCATTTCGGATTTCATGAAACTTAACACCTTAAGTTGTTAAGTTGTTGCCAAATTGTAGAGAATTGCAGCTGCTGTTTACAAAATCATTAAAGTCAAAATACTTCCGAGATTTGCAATAGACTTGGATTATTTGGATACCAAAGTACAGTAAAATTTCTATATTAGTAACCATTAGAGAGAAAAAAAACTAAATACTTACCCGATACTAAGGTTCGATCTGTGTTTAAAATAAATTTTAAAATATCTATGAATCGTCAAAATGTATGCAGATATAACTAGGAATACAGTTTATTTGGTTTTACACAACTGGCCCTAAGTTAGGAAAAACAAAACTAGCCTCGTCAAGTTACAAAAATTCAAGGTTCAGTGGCAGGAATTCACATAAATTAATTAAGTTCCTGACACCGAATAGCCGAGTGATTTATCTGCTTGTTAGTTGTTAGTATTTTTGCTTTTTGCTCCGACACACGACAGTCATTATGCGAGAGGTGTCACATAGCTACGAGATTAGTGCAACTTGTGACCTTTTTCGTAATCATCGCTGATTGCAGTACGATCAATGTTTCACTATTACGTACTTGGATTAATGGAGTTGAATAACAAATATAATGTAGTATCTTAAAAAATACTAACACACTTCGGTAATGATTTCACACTAATAATAAAGCAGTAAGCAAGAAAAAGGCCGTACAAAGAAAATAATTTAAAAAATATGGTGTGGACATAAAATAAGTTACTGAAGAAGAATATAACATTTTTTTAATGGTGTCTGTTTGTCTGTCTGTTCAAATATTACGTAAAAACGATTGGTCCGACTGCGATGTAGTTTCACTGTTGGCTTAGGGTTTGACCTAAAAACTGGTGTACTTGGTACTCAATCCGATGAGTAAGTATAGAAGCCGAGCAATAGATAAAATACGATTAAAATTATAATTAATAATATTATTAAAATTTGATTTGGTTTTGGAATAACACATAGGAAGGAGCCACATATCCAAAAAAAAACATGCGGTTAAAGACGTGGGCACACTAGTTTATACTATTAGTAGGATTAAGTAGGTACTCCTGGAATCAACTTACTACTTTCCAAGAAGCTGATGTGTGGGTCGATATAGGTGGCGAACACTTTAAGCACGTTATGTTTAGACTGTTCGTGCATACTGCCGCATAATATTATAATACTAGCAGTGCCTTGCAGATTCACTATGATGATAATGATGATGATGATGATATCCTATGTGTTATACCAGGACCAAACGCATCTACATTCAAAATTTAACCAAAATCTGTTCAGTTGTTTCAGCGTGAAGAAGCGATGGTGGCCTAACGGTTATATAGTGCAATTTAGAATCCAACGATACCGGGTTCAAAACCTAGGCTCCGCACCAATGACTATTCTGAGTTACGTGCGGTTTTCCATCGCTCCGTGCTTCGGAGGGCACGTTAAGCTGTCGGTCCCGGCTGTTATTGATTAATGATGTTATTGAGGCCTTCGGGCGGCTTGACAAACTACCTCATACGACAAACACACAAACAACAAGCGTGAAGAAGTAACAAATATACTCGTTGTGAGAATGTGTGTCGATACACACCGTACACACATTCTCACAAACTTTCGCATTTATAATGTTAGTGTGATTACTCCACCGGATTTGGTGCAATGCAACAGTAGCTTTGAGTACTTATGTTCAATTTATGTACCTTACATTCAAATATTTTCTAACTCTACAATTTGTTCACAGATTTCAGAAGTCCCCACATCACGCACACATCATTACCTAATCAAAGAAAAGGAAAGAGTGAATCTTATTATCCGATTTCGGGACAGAGGGCTACATATATGATGGTATATACAGGAACGAAGCGGAGCCGACGTGAATGACAAAGTGGATGCAAATGTAGCTACCTTTGTCGGCGAGAGAAGACGTCGGTACATTTGCCAATCAAAGGGCACGTACATATTTTATTTTACGTCTTGGAAAGGTAGTACTTCCTAGGTATTTATTTAAATGAGGCAAAAGGTAAAGCGTAATGATCTGTAAAGATCGAAATAAATATACAAGAAAACTAGAGTGTGCTTAGCGCCTAATATGCTCTACCTAACTATTAACTTTTTTGAAAATTCAATGGAGTCTTTTATGGGGCTATAGCTATTTAATTACACAAGACATTCACGAAGTACACAATTCTTACCCGTGAAATGGTGCTGCTCGTAGGGACTCGTCCAGCCTGGTTTCTTATTAGTCATTTGTATATATTTTTTATATCAGTTTGTTGATTGTGGGAGATCTCATTGGCACTTTTAGCTTTTGTATTTTGCATTTACACATGTATTATTTTAATATCAAGAACATAAAAAAAACATTACCGTAGTCGAGTTTTCTGGTGCGCTCATCTCTAACGGGCGTGTTTCCGAAACACGGGTAGAGTTAGAAAGGTATTTCCTTTGCCTGTGCGAGATTCAACTATGAGTCGTCACATGCAAAGTAAATTTCCTTTTCAAACTCGAAGCATACTTATTTACCTAATTTTGTTGGTTTGATCTATTTATAGTATTTTATGTTGTTTCTCCTTGTTCACGAAATGTTAAGTTTTGACTTGTAGAAGTGCTATCATTTTGCCTATTTACAATAAAATATTTTGACTTTGAATTTGACTTAATTGATTAATAATGTCGTGCGTAATTCGTACAGTTAACGTAAAATTATTACTAACCTAGTGACTTGCCTCGGCTTTGCACGGGTAGCGCTCACACTGCGTTTTTTTTTACTTTTGGCATTTATATACCCGTCGTAACCACAGAATAAAAAAATAATAACCTATGATAAACTACGCCAGTAAGCGTAATTCAAAATCTTTGGCAGAAACGCAACGCCAAAAATCGCGCTTACTATGAGGAACGCTCGTGGTGCTTTTTGACAAACTCGTTATTATTCGTTTCCATGGCAACGTCATTCCGTTCCGTTTTTATAGGAACCATGGGTTACATTGTTGCTATTTTGGAAGGAACCACAAATATTTTGAAAAATAAAATACTGCCCATGTTACTCGCTGATAATGTAGCTTTTAAAGATATTTTAAGTTGGTTCTGGTCTTTTTTTTGAGTTTTTCCATAACAAACATACAAAAAATTAAACCTTTAAATTAAAGATTTAATTATTTAATATAATATTATTAAGTAATATAATATTAGTGAATAAGTGTACGTGTAGATAAAAGAGGTAATAATTTTACTTAAGTTTTGTATTTAGTAAGGTAATACCTAATTTGAGGGGGGAAAAAGGCGGCACAGAATACCTAATAATACTACCTTTAGGAACGAGACTCTTCGTTCACGACACTATTTATTGTGTAATGTCATACTTATGCAATTAATCAGTTACCTGTACTGTACAACAAAGTCACAGAATACCTAATAATACTACCTTTAGGAATGAGACTCTTCGTTCACGACACTATTTATTGCGTAATGTCATACTTATTCAATTAATCAGTTACCTGTACTGTACAACAAAGTCACAGAATACCTAATAATACTACCTTTAGGAACATGACTCTTCGTTCACGACACTATTTATTGTGTAATGTCATACTTATTCAATTAATCAGTTACCTGTACTGTACAACAAAGTCACAGAATACCTAATAATACACAATGTATCAGTTTTAATCATTGACCCTATATAAACAAAGGTTTTAATGTAATGTTTTCTGTTCTAAATTACATATTTGGCAATATTAAAATATAATGCCGCTAATACTAGAATTTCATCTCAAATACGTTGAAAGAACAGCAGTAAAAATATTAGAAAATCATAAACACAATTATCTAGGTTTCTTACATTCAATATTTTATAGGCCCACGATGTGAGAGTTATGTATTGACTGCATCATCCATCATCAGCCTATATTTGTCCACTGCTGGACGTAGGCCTCTCCTAATGCACGCCACTGAGCTCGGTATTCAGCTCTCCTCATCCATTTTCTAGCAGTCGCTTTTCGCAGGTCGTCACTCCACCTGGCCACAAGGCGTCCTACGCAACATTTGCCTAAACGTGGTCTCCACTCGATAACTCTTTGCCCCAAAGGTTATCGGTTCTTTGGGAACTGTAACCAGCCCACTGCCACTTCAGCTTGCTTATCCTTAGAAGTTAGAACTATGTTGCTTGCCTTGGTTCTCCGTCGGATATCTTTATTATTAATCCTGTACTTCAGCGTAACTCCAAGCATAGCTCTCTCCATAGTTCCATGTATTATTGACTGACTGACTATTGACCCACTCTTTGCCCGTAGTACGGTTCTGAACCGGACTACAGAAGTTTTTTTTTCTTTCGTAGTCCTATTGACCAGACCACGGAAGATCTAGAATCTAACCCCCTTACTTATAAAAAGTTATGCAATGGTTATGTAATGAATAATTATTTCGCGCAGTACAATTTTGTACTTTGTTTTTGCGTTATTCATTTGTTTTTCTGGCATTTGTTTGTTTTAAAGGCTTGTTTTAGATCATGCAAAGGTGAAAATAAAAAATAATAATTTTATACGTACTAATGAGTAAGAAATAAAAACGAATTAAAAAAACACGTTAAATAGTATATAAAATAAGAAAAAAAAATAAGAAGATTTTATATGATTTAATACTAAAAAAATAACGTGGCGCGGTTACGCTACGCAACACGGTTTTTTAGCTATCTGTACATATATAAACCATTTAAAATAAAACTTTTTTTTTCTTATTTTATTTTCAAGTTTTTAGTTTTTTGTTTAGTTATTTCTGTACTGTGTGTACAATATTGAGGGGATTGAAAAAAGTAATCATCCATCTATCTTGGATTTACAATAATATTGAATATACATCATTGTATTGTCACCAGAACTAAAGATGTGAACCAATTTTTCAGTTCTATTCTATTCATTGGCAACTGGAAAACTATTTTATCCATTTGTTTGATATATTGTGAAAGTATTTAATTTGACATTGTAGGTATTATGATTTTTAAGATTGTTTCTATGTATTATTTTATTGTAGACTAGCTGTACCCGCGGCTTCGCCCGCGTGGTCTTTTCTTTAGGTTCAAAGTACCATAATGTGCTATTCCAGGACCAACATTTGAACAAAATTTCTTCAGCCATCAAAAATACTTTTATCAATTGCTCGGCTTCTAACTCACCGGATTGAGATACCAATTACACCAGATTTAAATCAAGCCCTAAGCTATCTAACAATTAAAACCGCATTGCAATTAGTCCAGTAGTTTTTACGTGATGCGTGAACAAACAAACATACAGACAAACAGAAAGAAAGACACGATTAACAAAAAAATAATTGTTCAATACTTTTTTAAGCACCCAAGAGCATATTCTTTTTTCATTTTAATTCATCCAGTAGTTCCGGCGGAGTGATGCGCGGCTATGATACAGACTGACAGACATACAGACAAAAATAAAAAAAACATACAGTTTAGGCTTCATTATCGAAAATAGAGTAACTTCCAAAAAAAACACCATATCTTTAATGTACAGATTTTGGACCCATATCCCACAGGAATCCTTTATTTTTTCGAGACAAAATGTATCCATAATTTTCACCCATCTTATAAACTATGTCTGTGCCAAGTTGCATCAACATCCGTCCAATAGTTTCAGCGTACTACGTGTTCTTTAAAATAATTTTCCACCCCTATCCTGCAGGAACACTTAATTTTTTTGGGATGAAAAGTATCCAATGTCCTACCTCGAAGTATGAACTCAAATCATACCGAATTTATTGAGTATTTTCGGCGTGGTGCGCTGCCAAGGTACAGACAGACAGATGGACAGACAGACGGACAGACAGACGGACAGACAGACAGACACACAAAAATAAAAAAAAATCAGTGTTGGCTAAGTATTGAATATAGAACGGCCTCCAAAAAAAAAACATAATATCTTCAATTTACAGAATTTTGGACATAATCTCGCAGGAACACTTTATTTTTCGGGATAAAATATATATCCTCAATTTTTACCCATTATATAAACTATGAATGTGCCAAGTTTCAAAAAATCCGTCTAGTAGTTTCAGCGTGATACGTGTTTTTTTAAATAACTTTCAACGCCTATCCTGCAGGAATCCTTTAATTTTTCGGGATGAAAAGTATTCAATATCCTACCTCGAAGTATGAACTCAAATCATACCAAATTTCATTTGAATTCATTGAGTATTTTCGGCGTGTCGCACTTTTAAGGTACAGACAGACAGACAGACAGACGGACAGACAGACAGAAGACCAAAATTTAAAAAATACAGTGTTGGCTTTAGTATTGAAAATAGAAAGCCATAAAAAAAACAGAATTTGGGATATTATCCCACAGGAACTCTTTATTTTTTCGGGATAAAAAGTACCCTGAATTTTAACCCATCATATAAACTATAACTGTGCCAAATAGCATCAAAATCCGTCTGGTAGTTTCAGAGTGGTAAGTGTTTTTTGAAATAACTTTAAACCTCAATCCTGCGGGAACCCTTTCATTTTTCGGGATGAAAAGTAGCCTACCTCGTAGTATGAACTCAAATCATACCAAGTTTCATAAAAATTCATTCCAGAGTACGTTCCAAAAAAAATATCAAAATTTCTTCAATGTACAGAATTGGACCCGTTACAGTTTTATTATAAGTATATATAGATTATCTGGTTCCTCATTTTATTTTGACTCGACATGTGTGTAATTTAATTGACATTTTTGATTGATTAATTGACATTTGTTATGTGTGTAATAATTTGTTATTAATAATGTGTTATGTGTGTAATAATGTGTAATTGGTGTTTTTAATACCGTTTTTTATTACAATAAATTAAATTTGAATTTGAAATCAGATCAATCGGTCAACAGGAAGGGGGTAAAAATTCAATTACTAAATTTGACCTAAACAAATATCCAAACAAACAAAAATCAACAAACAGGTCAAGCTAAATACGACCGTTTAAAAACTTAACAGAAAGAAATAATTATATTTTTTTGATGTCTGAGACCATTTAAACTATTTATGCACTTACCTGGCAAATCACTAAAAAAAAACATTTTTTAAATCTTTTTTCTTTTTTGAAGTGGGCCTAAGGAAATTAATTAAGTGTCCCTACTTAATTCCATTCGCTAAAAAGAAAGCCATACTGGAAACAGTTAACAGTCCATATATTTTAAACTACTAAACTGGTTTTGATGAAACAAACTATTCCCAAGTTGAAAGATATTGAAACTATTACTAATATAATTATTATTATTACGATCGGACTTGTAGTTTCCTAGAAATACGTGGAAAATCATACATACATACATTTGCGAAAGGTCAACATACAGATCTCAGAAACTAAAGGGTCAACACACATACATGAATAGACTACTTGTCAGCGATCGTTAGCCCGTACGGGCCAAATGCGTACTTATTTTGCAAAAATTTCTCATTATAAAAAGTGTTTTTTTCCTTTTAGTACTAATATTTCTTCTGTGCAGTAGGTACTACGGGCAAACAGTGCAATTGACTGACTGACAGACAACGCTCAGCCTAAACAGGTGGACCTAAAGATTTGACATTTGGAGTTAATATTCCTTGAGTATCCTAGGGTGCATTCTTGCTATAATCAAACAAAATATCATTACGACGCTTTTCTAATTAAATATTAATTTACAAGATGCATTCACATCACATCTTTTCCTTGATACATTTGAATCTTTTATTCAACCAACATTACCATCAACAAACGGACAGTCACAAAGTAAGCGATTGCTTTCAAACATCAAAAGAGCAAAATAAAGCAGGAACTAATAAAGTGACGCAATCCGAGATTGCTTTAATGCTCAGTCCCCAGCGAGGGCTGATTCAAACGCACCCTAAGCACCCTTAAATAACAGAGCTGAGTTTTCATTTTAGTCAATAGATGCTCTAATTTGCATCATCTTTGTGTGAACTGCGAATGCTGGCCACCCTTTGTGAACTGATTGGGGAAAGTTAATCAAAATATTTTGTATGAACATTGGCCTGCTTCTGTAATTATTTAACTGGCATGAAAGTGGCTTTATTAACAAAATACTACAGAATACAATGAATTCCAACAGAATTATCTATCTATACTTTTAATAAAGAAATAGGAACGATAAAAAAAACTGTACAAAAAAGATAATTAAAAAATATGGTCTAGAGTACTTAAAATAAGCTACTGAACAAGAATATATAAAAATGTGGCTTCTGTTTGTTTGTTAGTTTGTCTGTATGTTTGTTCGCGTATCACGTAAAAACTAATGGATGTATTAATGTAACTAATGCGGTTTTCACTGTTGGATAGCTTAGGGTTTGACTTAAAAACTGGAGCACTTGATATCTCAATGCAATCAGTAGAAGTCCAACAATCGATTAAACCTTTTTGACGGCTGAAGGAATTTTGATCAAATGTTGGTATATTGGTATTTTAGGTCTTGGAATAGTACATAGATAGAGCACTTTTAACCTAGAGAAATGATCACGCGTGCGAAGTCGCGGGCATCAGCTAGTACTATATAAGAACTACATGAAACAGACTGCTCATTTGCCATGCTTTTACAGATTTATGGGTTTCCTATTTTTTTTAACAGACATCATTGTAGTTTGTAGCGAAAGTATGTTCCTACTTATAATTTTTAACCCCCGAACAAAGAGACGAGTGTTATATGAATTTTACTTTAAATTTCTTATAATTAATTACTGCATTCAAAGATTTTGAAAAACTTGTTTGTCTTTAAATTCCACTCTGTAGGTACTTAGTACCTGTACCTATGTATATCCTTGCGTGTGACTTGTTTGGGTTTTGTACTATTATTTATTCTGTGGATTGAATATTGTTTTAATCTATATATACTTATAATAATACTGTAACGGGTCCAATTCTGTACATTGAAGGTATTTAGAATTATTTTTTTTGGACCTTACTCTAGATTCGATACTGAAGCCAAAACTGTTTTTTTTTTTCATTTTTGTCTGTCTGTCTGTCTGTCTGTCTGTCTGTCTGTCTGTCTATCTGTATCTTGGCTAGGCATCACGCCGAAACTACTGAATGAATTTTAATGAAACTTGGTATGATTTGAGTTCATATTATGAGGTAGGACATAGGCTACTTTTCATCCCGAAAAATGAAAGGGTTCCCGCATGATAGGTGTTGAAAGTTATTTCAAAAAACACTTACCACTCTGAAACTACTGGACGGATTTTGATGCAACTTGGCACAGTCATAGTTTATATGATGGGTTAAAATTGAGAATACTTTTTATCCCGAAAAAATAAAGAGTTCTTGCGGGATAATGTCCCAAATTCTGTAAATTAAAGATATTTTGTATTTTGGGGGCCGTTCTATGTTCGATACTAAAGCCAAAACTGTATTTTTTTTATATTTGTCTGTCTGTCCGTCTGTCTGTCTGTACCGTGGAAGTGCATCACGTTGAAAATACTCAATGAATTCAAATTAAATTTGGTTTGATTTGAGTTCATAGTTCGAGGTAGGGCATTGGATACTTTTCAAACCGAAAAATTAAAGGCTTCCTGCAGGATAGGCGCTGAAAATTATTTAAAAGAACACGTATCATGCTGAAACTACTACACGGATTTTGTTGAAACTTGGCACAGTCATAGTTTATATAATGGGTAAAAATTGAGGATACTCTTTATCCCGAAAAATAAACTGTTCCTGCGGAATAATGTCCAAAATTCTGTAAATTGAAGATATAATGTAATTTTTTTTGGAGGCCGTTCTATATTAAATACTAAAGCCAACAATGTATTGTTTTGATTTATCTCTGTTTGTCTGTCCGTCCGTCTGTCTGTCTGTACCTTGGCAGCGCACCACGCCGAAAGTAATCAATGAATTCGAATGAAATTTTGTATGATTTGAGTTCATACTTCGAAAAAGGACATAGGATATTTTACATCTCGAAAAAATTAAGTGTTCCTGCAGGATAGGAGTAGAAAATTATTTAAAAGAACACGTACCACGCTGAAACTAATGGATGGGTTTTGATGCAACTTGGCACTGTCTTAAGTTATATGATGGGTTAAAATTGAGGACACGTTTTATCCTGAAAATGTAAAGGGTTTCTGCGGGATATGGGTCCAAAGTTATGTTAATATTTAAGTAATAAAAAATAGTTTTTGGATGGTTTTCTATATTCGATACTGAAGCCAAACTGTTTTACTTTTTAATTTTGTCTGTCTGTTTGTCCGTATCTTGACCGCGCATGGCACCCAAACTAATAAAGAATTCAAATGAAAAAAATGCTCTTGGGTGCTTAAAAAGATTTTGAACAACTTTTTTTTTGTTTCTTCTTTCTGTTTGTCTGTATGTTTGTTTGTTCACGCATCACGTAAAAACTACTGGACCGATTGCAATGCGGTTTTTATTGTTAGATAGCTTAGGGTTTGATATAAATTTGGTGTAATTGGTATCTCAATCCAGTGAGTGAGTTAGAAGCCGAGAAATTAATAAAAGTATTTTTAATGGCTGAAGAAATTTTGTTCAATTGTTGGTATATTGGTCCTGGAATAGCACATTATTAGTACTTTGAACCTAAAGAAAAGACCACGCTTGCGAAGCCGCGGGTACAGCTAGTTAAACAAATATACCAATTTTAAAGTTTCCTCGTTCAAAATCTGTTGGGCTTTTGAGTCCCTGTCTAAAACTTATCTCTCTGCTTGGGTAATTTTACTCCTTACTCCTGAGTTGTGGTAAAAACGAGGCACATTCTTGAAAAGTCACGTGTAAACCTCAAGCGCGTGTGTCAATCCAGACGCCCCTTGTCGTTATTGGCGTCGTATCTCCTCTTTATTAATCAGTGTTTGATCTCCGACGCCCAGGGAAATAGATAAATTGTTTGTTTTCCTTCTGACGGCGAACGCGAGGGAGCTTTTCTATTTTGTTAAACATACCCTTTACTGTATGTCTGGTCTTTGTGGAACTTTTAGAACGTATTGGAGAACAAGTAAAATTGATATAAAATACAAAAACCCGACTGCGAACAAAACTATTATACGAGCCGAGGGGGTTGACCGTATTCAAAATTATTGAATACAGGCAGTCAGCTCATATTCAATAATTTTGCAAAAATAATCACACTAATATTATAAAGGCGAAAGTATATAAGGGTGTGTACACACATCCCCTGATACATACAAAGTTTCGCCATTAAAAATATATTTACAGCATTTTATTGAATTTATACATCCAGCGTTTCATTCATATAAAACAATAGGTAAACATGAGCATTTTACCTTGACCAAGGTTACCTCTCTTTCACGTTACCTATTATACAAAATATCGCAAGTACCTACAGCATTTTATGTTTGTATGTTTGTTACTTCTTCACGCTTAAACGGCTGAACGGATTTGGATGAAATTAGGTATGGGGGTAGCTTATACTCTGGATTAACACATAGGATCACTTTTTATCACGGAAACATGCACGGTTCCTGAGGGACGCGGGTGAAACCACGGGGCGCAGCTAGTATTTATATAATATTAAGATTCTTATTTACTTAGATATTATTTAACTTTACTTTCATAGTTCAATTGCAACATTATTTAAATAAACATGAATAATCTAAAATTGAAAATTTTGTATAAACCTTATAAGACAATTGCTTCTGTTTAGTTATAAGAATTACATATATTTTAAATGGTCTCTTAAAGACCTTCATGTTGATACCTCACTCGATATAATTTTTTGTTCCGTCGGAAATACAATATGGCAGCTGTACGCCGACATATTAGTTTTCTTGACATTTCATATAAGTATCCTGTAGCACTCTCGTGGTCAAGGCGAATACAATGATACCTCATTTGTCAAAATCCGTCAAGCCGTTTAGGCTGTAGGACGCACCTAATAAAAGTACAAATAAAAATACATACAACCCAAACACATAACCCTCCGTGCACTCGAGTAAACATATATAGAAAAGAGCTTTCTCTGAAATTCATTGGATAAAGAAATGTGACCGGAAATTTTTAGACCAAAGCGATGCACACTTAGATATAATTTATATTCATTATTATTATTATTATTGTTTAAAAACGTGTACGTTTCTCTCCCACAACAGGAGGTGTTAAATGGTACTGGTCGAAGCCAAGTGCTTTATTGAATGAATGAAATCAGTTCAGCAGTTTTTGAAGAGTTAAGGGAATCAGTTCAGTAGTTAAATTGGAAATGAGTTCAGCAGTTTGTCAAAAATTTCCGCACTATTCAACGAGTGTTGAGGATTACAGCTTTTTGTAACAGAATGTATGTAGTTTTGGGGATACGCAGGAAGTTGAGTCTTGTGTGAAGTGTTTTTGGTATAATGCCAGTGGTGGAGATTATAACTGGGATTGTTCGTGTGGTTTTAACTCGCCATTGGGTTTTAATTTCAATGGAAAGATCGGTGTATTTCGCTATTTTTTCAGTATGTGTAGAGACGAGGTTATGGTTATTGCATATTGCTATGTCTATGAGGTATACTGTTTTATTCTGTTTGTTTAATACTGTGATGTCTGGTCGGTTATAGTGCACGGTTTTGTGGGTAATGTTAGTCGCAATATAGTTTGTAGTTATTATTTTCCAGTACTGACTGTAGCACATATTTGTAGTAAGGTAATTTGTCGTCAATCAGCTTATATTTCAATGCAAGGGACTGGTGAATTGTGGCAGCTACTTGGTCGTGTCTGTGTTTATAATTGGTCTGGACTATGGATTTGCATGCACCTGTGATATGTTGGATCGTGTCTGAAGCTACGTGGCAGCGTCGACATTTGTCATTGTAGTTAGGTCGGCGGATGATAAATCGCTGGTAATTTCCAGTATCAATAACCTGGTCTTGAATTCCTAACATAAAGCCTTCAGTTTCCGGGAAGAGCTCACCACGTTGCAGCCACGCATTTGACGCACTCTTGTCACCGTGGTCTTGCTGCAGGTCGTGGCGATGCCTCCCGTGCAAAGACTTCTGTTGCCAGGCTAGGATTTTGTCTTTGTTTGCTATGGTTTGTTGATTACGCTGTGTGTTAGTGTCGTGAAGATTAAGCGGTGTGATCCGTTTATCAGTAGTTGCTACTATTTTATGAGGTTGAGAGTGTTCGGCTTGTTCCTGGAAATAGTTTCTTAATGTGGTTATTTGGTTGTTGTGCAAATTTACTATATCTATTAAACCTCTACCTCCTTCATTTCTTGGCAAAGTTAGTCTTTGAACACAGGAGCGGGGGTGATGTTTTCTGTGTGTGGTTTAAGTCTTGTTGATCAGGCACTGTAACTTCTTTAAATCTGTTTTCGACCATGTTATTATACCGAATGAATATGTCAGAAAAAGTGTTAATTGCTTTTACTAAATTTATTTAATTTAATTTGTATTTTATGAGAATGTTAAGTCTGTGCTTAACTTACGGGCTATTTCGACTTTTGTTAGTTTTTGTTCAATTTGACGCGATTGTTGGAATCCTAAATATTTATACGTTTCATTTTGATCTAGGGGGTCAACATGTTCTCAGTACTTAGTACGTAGTTATTGCGGTCAATTTTACCTTTACGGCAAGTGAAAGTTTTACATTTATCGATACCAAATTGCATGTTGATGTCTGTTGAGAAAGTTTGAGTTAAGTCTGCAAGATGATGGAGGGATGGCGTACTGTTGCTATAGAGCTTAATATCATCCATGTACATCAAGTGAGTCAAGTTGAAGTTGTAATGTGGATCTGTAATATCAAGGCCGTTGTTTGACGGCCAGTTGTTCTAGTGGCTAGAGACCCTCGGAACGAAATCAAACGGTCGCGGGTTCGAATCCTGCAAGGTGCAATCATTTGTGTGATGAGCAGAAATGTTTGTTTCCGAGTCATGGATGTTGATATTCGTATTTATGTATGTTTATCCGTTATCTAGTGCCCATATTACAGGGTATCCTAGTTTGGGGCTAAAATAAAAATTAAATTAAAAATAAAATTGTTTGCCAGTTTTGCATTGCATTTGATAGGAATGTGATAATTGTCGGATGTATTTTATAGTGGTAAAGAATGTAAGCGAGCCAGGGAACAGGGAGCTAGGGAACAGAATCAAAAGCTTTACGGTAATCAATGTACATACATATGTCTCTTTTTAGGTTGACGTTGTGCTTCATGGCTATTGAGTCTATTGTGAGTTGTTCTTTACAGCCCTGACTTCCTTTACGGCAACCCTTTTGTTCTACTGCAAGAATACAATTAGTTGTTAGGTGTTTGTTAGTTGTTAGATAAGTTGAGCAATTGCAGCTGTCATTATTTTATATATTGTTTGTAGGCATGTGATGTGATGGTGGTGCAGCAACACATGAGATTAAAAAAATGTAGCCGAATGAAGAGAAACCAATGTCCTAAGCAAGTCGTTTAACTGATTATTTTCCATTTGACTTATTCCATTCCAAGTAAGCCATACGCGCTGCTACAGTCAATATAAACCCTAGGTCCACGGGTCAGCGGCAACCTGCAGTTATCCGGGTTGAACCGGGTTCCCATGCTCTTTTTACGTCTCTTCCTGCTGAATTCTAACAATTATAATGTTTTGAGTTTCTGTTGTAGAAAGCCATTCAAATTATCAATAAGGGAAAATGATATCACATAAATAATTATTTTATTAACTACACTACAGCTGCTTGATTCGGAAAAAAACCTTGAAAAACTGTTATTGTTGGAAATAAAATACTTATTGAAAAAATATTCTTATTTTTCTATTTTGTTTTTATATCCTCGGTTTTTCTATAACATTTCCTTTTTAAATTCAGTAAAAAATATACATGCATTCATTATAATAATTATAATATCAGCACCCAAAGATATTGGCGGGACTCGCCGAACCTAAAATATTTTTTTTGTGAACATCTATTTACAATAAATGACATAATGTAATGAATAATGTAGTGCATAATGTTTAAAACAATAAAGTACTTCGAAAAAATACTAAACAGTAATAAAACTAGATATCTAAAAATATACTCACTAACGAAAACAACTTCCCGCCAAAACGTCTCCACACTTTGTTTACAAGTTTTAGTTGTCAAGAGCTTTAATTCGGAATTTTGAATTATTTTACAGATAAAAATGGCTCGATTTTTAGCACATTTTTAATTTTTGTGCAGTTAGTAGCTCAAAATTTTCGCGATCTCTATTACAGTATTTTTCATTATTTTCTTATGATTAGACATTATGTTTCGTTTTGTACATAGAAAGAATATAATCCAAATTTGTCGCGCTCGCTGCGCTCGCGCTTTTTATGACTCATTGCAGTGCATAATTATATATAGATGTTGGAATCAGAACTAGATATATTAAATAAAATATTGATAGAAATAACTCCAATTTCGCGCTTGCTTCGCTTGTTCGCGCCTTTTGTGCTTGTCCATGCAATTTTTTTTTATGATTCTGATTACTATCAATGAATTTCAGTATTGATAGAAATAGCTCCAAATTTTCCAAAGTTTCGCGTAGGCAGAACCTGTGTATTTATATAAGTTATTATATATGTCAATAGTTTCGTCGTCTTTTGTTTTGGTATATAAGGTCTCTGCGTAATGCTCTGTATTAATGTAATTGTCATAGGCTATTTTAAAGGTATCAGTTATTTTCTCATTCATCGGTTGGTCATTATGCTGTAATGTATCTGACTGTCAGTGTTCGTTGGTGTGCCCTGTTTCAGAAATTTGAGAAGTACTTTCAATTTGTTGAATATTGGGTTCAAGTATTACATGAAATAATGGATTGTCAGTTATGTTTAGTACGTCGTGTTGTGAGTGATTGAAGTCTCTGAGTTCTTCTTGCATAGTAACATCTGTATGAGTACTTAGCATCAGTTCTATTTCTTGTCTGATTTCCTGTAACCTTTGGTCTGTTATGAGTTTATTGTTAATTATGACTCTGCGTTGGTCTGCTATACGTTGTTCTGATACGTGTGAGATGTACGGGAATTGTTATTATACTGGCGTGAAGTTGTTTCCGGTAAGCTGTTTTATTACATTTTAGTTGGGCTATTATGTAATATGCTTTAATAATTGCTTCGTTCAAGTCATCTGTCCATCTCATTCTGGTATTAGTGTTTGTTTGTGTTAACCTCATTGTCTTGAATTTGCGTCTGTTTTAACCTAATGCCCTGGTTCTTTAGACAATCGGTCACTTCAGTTTTGATTGTTTCGAGGATACTATCAGATATTAATCTGTTTCTTAATATAGCTCGTCGCTGATCTGCTACTCGTTGCTTCGAAACATCCATTTCAGGAAATGTATCCATAAAATTTCTATATAGAGGGTCTAAATATCCGCGTTTTTTCATTTCTACCTCTGTTATGGTAAGATATGTGCGCCATATGAACTCATTCATTTCTGGAGTCCACTTTTTTCTCGCACGAGTTTTCCCAGAGGTGGGTGCAGGATTAGTGACGTATGCCTCCTGCACAACATCCTCTGAGTCTGTGGATGTAGATATGGGTCGGTTTCTATATTGCAGTTCAAACGATATCGGTGAAGTTACAGGGGAATCAAATAAGCTCTGAGTTGAAGATGGGGATAAAGGTTGGGGTGCTTGTTGCGGTTGTTGGTCGGCTGTAGCATTGATGCGCCCCGGCGATCGCCCCCGGGAAGCGGCCGTAAATTATAACTACTTTGTATACTTTCCATCATTCTACTTTTCCAGGGCCACGTTAGCCGCACCAGTAATTTATCATTGCGTTGTCCGTCCCCCACGTGATCAGATGGTCGATCAGGACGTGTGGTTGGGTTTGGGGGACATTATTATTATTATTATAGATATAAGTAATAAAATAATTCTTAATTTTTAATAAATCCAACAGCTCAACCTTTTATTTATTCTGTGGCACAACTGAGGAAATATTGGCAAAATTATAACAGTACTTACATAATGAATGGTACTGATAAAATTATTTTATTATTGAAATTTTTCTTCTATATAGAACCATGGAAATTATAATTGTAATTAGATCAATGGTCGTCATTACGTTTTTTTTATTTCCGTTACAATATCTGCAAGAGTAAAAATAAGACAAAATATCTTTCACTATCCATTCAACCTCATCATTTGAGCGGAACATTAAACGCGAACGAGCAAGTAAAGGGTTGTTTTCATTTCCGTGATTAGTGCGTCGTTCTCTGAAGATTTATCGCCTCTCAGAAAGCGAGAGTCGAATGGCGGCGAGCGTCAAATATCCTCAGAATGAAATGGCGGAATGGCGGATGTCGGATGTGGCGGTGTGACGAAGTGCATTACTAAATTAAAACATTTTAACTTGACAGACTGTGTCACGGTTATGTTGAATGCGTTTTAACGGGGATTTGCCCTTCGACGAACAGCGTGGTGCGTAGAATCACTAAAACAGTTTTAAAACTTTTGTAACTGCCGCGCCGTATCAAGGACGTCATCTAACGCTAATCATTTTGGCACAGATATATCTGTAGCTAAACCTACTTGCTAAGTTGAAATGAGGAAGATCGTTGAGGAAGTATCGAATAGACAACTGAAATAGTAGATTGTATTACTAGGGAGCGAAATAATATTTTGCCGGCGAGGGCGCTATTTTGACGCTCTCATTGGTCAAGCCTTCATTTATTTCGTGATATATATATATATTACCTTTTCGGCCTTATAATAAATGTCTGGATTGCTTTCACGGGACATACTTTGACTTTGGATCTTAAGATCCAAAGTCAAAGTAAGTCCTGTGAAAGCAATACCGACATATAATTATCAATTGATTATTAATTATTAATTGAATTATATATTGGATTAAGTACCGGAGTTCAAATCCCAACTGGAGTGTTTACATATTGCACATTAAAAATAAAATGTGATGGCTTATAACTTGAATATGGCCGAGCTAAGGCGGTAAGAGCCGACTAGCCACGGAAATTCATTACTGCCCTCTCTGAAAATCTTGAACAGAAAATACCTACTTTGCTCCCACTTTTTCAGGAACCAATCAGTGTTTTTCGAATAGATGGGATGAAAATTATAATTTGTTTTTCAGACGCACAAATTAATCGGAATCAGAAAAAAACACAAATACTTACTATTACTCTACTAATTACTAATAATTACTCGATAAATTACTCTACTCAAGAATACTCCCCCTAATATCCATAGCAAAATTATAATCCAAAATCTGATAGTCTCAATTGCGACTCTATATATTTTCTGTGCCAACGATGGCTATATGTCACTTGCGTTGAGAAGATGGCAGAGTTGCTTCTGTTCTGTCTTATGATTATGAAGCTCGATGACAGTTTCAATAGTCGTATCTCCTCTCTACAAAAAGTCAACAAAAACGCCTTCGATTTTTATGTCGGTTAATAGAAACAGTGAGAAGGTATTGTCATTTTATGAACTTGATACTTTACTAAGTCTTAAAGACACCGTCGTCTGACGTTAAGCGGATAGAGCACCAACGTTTTGCCTTAGATTTTCCGTGAAATTTGCGTTTTGATAGAAAATATTTTTACCATACAAAAACATTTAAAAAAGAACTGTTCTGTTATTATGAATCACAGAATTAAAAAAAACTACGCATTAATATATTTTTTAACAGTACACGAACTTGAGATATATGTTACGTGGAAATATCGGTATTGAAACACTCATTAATTCAATTCATTATATATTATGATAAAAATAAAAAGCTATAAACGTAGTTTATTCTGTGCTTAATAAAAATACCAGGATTATTGGATTTGGCTATGGCTTAAGGTAGAAACCTTTTATCTCAAAAAGCTAATGTCACGGAAAATCTAAGGCAAATCCTAAATCCTTCGCAAACGAAGGTGAATTTTGTATTGACTATTTATATTATCCCTGTCATTCCAGATCAAGACTTTGAAAACGTCCTCGAACTTAATAGGTATAACTTTTTTGCAAGTTAGTTTGGTCATTATGTTTTTATCTTGTTTTCACTTTTAAGGTTGAAGTTAATTCCGCGTTAGCTGAATTTGTTACCGCTTTGTATACTGACGTTTCCTTTCTCATGTTGAAGTATGGCAGATTAATGCGTGTTCGAAGAAGTCAATATTACTTCAGAAGGGGGTCCGCTCGTGATTTAGTGCGACCGAGCCGCGCTGTTAAAAAGTTGTAAACTGCCTGTGTTTCCGCCCGAGCTTGCAACATTGTTAGACCTGCTTATGTATACCTACTGGTTGTGTGAGAATGCTTAGGCGATATTAATTAGTTCGGTAATTAATTTGGTCAATATTCGAAGTATTGACATACGCAGATAAATCGATACCTACCTAATACTAGTCATAAAAAATATTATCACGTTTTATTTTTACTCAAGCTGAAAAGAGCCACCCGTGTCTAGACATTTTTTTATTATTTGTTTATTATTGACTAGGCAATCGTTTGACTACGATCTCACCTGAAAATCGATGATGCGGTCGAAGGTGTAGCCCTCTTGCCTAGTAGAAACCTATTCACTCTTGACTTGAACACCCCAGGTGTGTTCAAGTCAAGAGTGAATAGGTTTCTAACTGGGTTATATTTTACCGGAAACACTGAAGAGGGCAGGGCATTCCACTCCTTTGCAGTACAGATATATTTGTTATGAATTAAAATCCATACGTTAGTTATGTACGTACGAGTACGTGAAGAGGCCGTAAAAGAACAGACAAACGGGCAGTAAGTAATTTAAATAACTGTTATTTTGTACTCACTTCTTCACAAAAAACACAAGAATTTTCCAATAATTTCATGTAATTCTAGCTTGTCTATAACCATTCAAAACACCTTAGACATTCAACGCAAAATATACAGTAAAAAGTGTCCTAAATTAGCCAGCATCTTCTTCGGTTCTCGGAAGGTGTCCACACGTGCTGCTGCGGCGTCTTTGTCCCGTCTACAGATGACGATTTATGAATGCTTATTTATCACAACTTGTTAATTAGTCCACTTGAAGCAGATACACTGAGTCAATTGAAGTTTTTATGCCATGCTTAGCCAGACAGGACGTTGTAGATTTTTATTTCAATCAAAGTTAAATACGCTTCATTTGATTTCTTATTGATTATTATAAACTTATGGGTAGGCAGGTACCTAATTAATTTTGTAATTATCTCAGACACTTTTCTTATATCTTACTTGTAAAATATACCTGACCTACGAACATAATCGAAAAAAAAACTCTAGAACCCTATATTGAGTCTTACTTCCAGCATTCAATTGTTGCCAGTTTTAAAAAAAAAAATACCCTAGGTTACTAGTTACACGTCTTTGTCGAGGCCCACTTTGTGTAGACACAAACGTTAGTAATAAAGTTTTCAAAGTAGGTAACTTAGGAAACGGAGCATGAAATGTATTCCTTTGAAATATGCCACATCTTTCTCATCTTCAGTCGTTGCGAGGAACAAAGTAAGGTAGTTGAGTATCCTTCGCCACATAAACATGAAGCTAAAAGGTCCGAACAGGAACGCTTTTATTTAACTTGACTTGTATGTATGTATCTATGTATTTTATCCTGGAATCTTGCAACTCAAATTTCGTGCACTTCCCGATTAGCTATCCGGCTGAAACTTTCAGGGTAGCTCAAAAAACGATAAAAAATAATATTCTATTTATTATAAAAAAAAAACAAAGGCTACAAAAAAACAAACTTAAAAGACGTAAAATCTTTTTTTTAAGTTTAATTAAGTTATTAATTTATACTTATTTTATTTTTAGCACAATAATATTAACCTCTCGATCCTCTCCGTGCACCGCTCTACCACTTAGCCTCTACCGCTTTGACAGAATTTTTCGAACGTAACACGAGTTCCATGTGATACGATTGTGTCAAGAATGCCAAAATAACGTGTTTCGATTCCATTTAGTTCACAATGCTCCCGTTCGAATCCCATCTAGGTAGCGCTAGTAAATCGTGTCGAAGAATGCCAAATTGCGTTTTCAAATGCCAGCCGATAACCGGCTGGCTGAAAACGGATTCAAGAATTGCCCTGCTGGTGTAGTGCTTGGAACGTCGGCCTAGGTGGTGTGCGAGGCGTGCGAGGGACCGAGGGTGATGTTTCACTATATTTTAGCCACCTATTGAATTTACATTATGTTCTGATTTTACCACATCGTTTGAGGTCTTGGACACTGAGCTATTCGATACTGATCATCAGTTGTATAGAAAAATAAGTATTATGTTTGAAGAAAATAAACATTAAATTAATTATTGTTCTCAAACAATGATGTCGAGAGACTTACCTATTTGGTATCATGTTGACGCTTTTCATCACGTTGTAGTTTTGCTGCTGTCGTAAAACATTATTCTTTTATTCAACTCCTACAACTTTTATGTCGTAAGTAAATAAAAATATTAAGAGAGTTTCCCCGACTCCCAAAACCTCTAACTGAGGAGCAAAAACGAGTAGAATATAAAACATTAAGGAAGGGTTTAGACAACGCTGATGACGCGTCGTAAAAATATCGCATATATATTTATCGACAAACAACTTATGTTTGGACTAGGATTTTCTGCATCTAAATTACGGGTACATATCAGTATTTCCATTTAGCTAAATAACTCTATGGGAATTTGATTTAAAATCTGAACTGAACAAGGACACTTATGTGTACCTACCGAACAAACTACAATAAAAGTTCGCAGATTTCACTAAATCTCACCATATCATATTTTGTATCTAACATCGTAACATATTTAGTGACCAGTTCGCATTACGTAAGTGCTCCCTTAGATTTTGCACCCTCATCTCTCCCGCTCAATCAGTTTACGAATAATTTAGTTAGGGACAATAAATCTGTGTTTAGTAGGGACTTACTATTATTACTGGAGGACTGTACCATAACAGCCGGATTACTCGATTACAGAGGTCACCTTATCCGTGATTAATTGTGTGATCTTAGGTTTAATCAGATATGAGCGCTGTGGTAAATTCAATTATGACCCTCTCAGCTCTGTGGTATCGTGGATTGCATCGATCAATTATGCAGGCATGTTGTTGGTGTGAAAATATTTTGGGCCCTACTATCTTGCCACGTGCGCACGCGCAGTATGCGCGCAATGAGGCGTCGCTACTCTGTAGTGGGAACGTGAACTCGAGAACTGCTGATAATGCTTGTCGTATAAATTAGTGCTGGTCTTTGGTTTCAGTTTGTAAGGACGCCCGAAGGTTTCTGACTTGGCTTAACGAATGCTATTAATTATTCAGCTGAGACCAACAGCTTATGCCCTACCTAGCACGAAGCGATGGATATCCGCACATAGCTTGGAGCCGAGGACCGAACTCGATATCGTTGGATTCTGACACGCACAATAGTGCGATGATGATGATGATGATAAATAAATTATTTTCATCCAACTAATGCAACCAACTAATCAAACCATTAGATTACGCAACAGATGGAGTGAAAGAAATATTTTCTTCATTGCTTCTTGATATTGCTTTTTGATATTGGATTTTCACTAGTTCCACGACTGCCCAAAAAATGGAGTGTAATGTTTTTAGGATTCAAGTATGTTTGTATGTATGTATGTATGTATGTATGTATGTATGTATGTATGTATGTATGTATGTATGTATGTGACTTTATTTATTCTACCATAACTTTGAAATGCCTGAACAGATTCTGATGTATGGTGTATCGTTAGAACCCTTACCTACATCATTCTGAGTAACCTAAGTTTTTTTTTCACTTTTTCGGGAATTTGTCTCCAATAATCAAACGCGATAAAAAAAACTTATTGTTTTACAATATGTATATCATATTGAAGGTCCAAAATTCCCACCTGCCCCATTGGCGTGGATAATGGGGCAGGTGGGAATTTAAATTCCCATCGGCCCCATTGATGGGGACGTTAATGGGGCAGTTGGGAATATATCCACTAAAAAGTGAACAAGTAAAATATTAAAAAACACGACTGCCCTGCCAAAACCGAACTAAAAAGTCAAAACAAGACATAAATAAAATTGTCATTGCAGTCAGGAGTGCACTGCATTTGAAAATGGAGACAAATTGCGAAAAATTGAAAAAAACACTTGTCATTGTTACTCAGGATGATGTTAGGATTCTAAAAGCATCGGTTTGGCTCCGTTCAACGAAGGTTTTCGCCATTTATTATCTATGGCGCCGAGTGTTTGTCAGAATGCGCACGAATCCGCTGTGGACTGGATTTTGGCGCCATAATTTACTTTACATTTAATTAGTACCTATGTGTTTAGGTTGGTCAAAAGTTTTAACCTGATTAAAAATGACCGACAGCACTGTTAGTGAGGAGAATTTAACTCCACCTGACATCACGGAAACAGCAACGAACAAATGATGAACGAGCAAAATCAAGTACAATATATTATTTCATTAAAAATAAGTTCCTTTAGCATGAGTGTAGATAAAGTAGTGTATGAAACGGCACATAACTAAGTATTAGAGACGTAGGCGAGTTTTTTAATAGTACGGCCTCTTCAAGTCTTCATACAACACATACCACCATACGGTTTCATACACTTGTTTAAACACACTCTCGTGTTTTAATAACCCTCTTTATGCAACCGTTTCATAAACTACAATTTAACAATACAATACAATACAATACAATAACACTTTATTGACACACAGTTAAACAAATTACAAATAGAAATAACATAAACAATAGGTACAATGGGCGGTCTTATCGCTCATAGCGATCTCTTCCAGACAACCTTAGGATGGGAAGAAGTTAATTGCTAATAAGGCTATTTAACGTTTAAGGTTAAACATTCGTCGCGCTTAGGTATGCTGAGACGATGTAGGCTTTATTTATTCTAGATCTCTGGCAGCTATGCCATTTTGCGAGCTTCCTAATCTCTTTTGGCGTACACAAATTTACTTTACTTACTGAGCAGTGAAGCAATAGAGCCATCAACACCGCGCCGCGCCGTCGTGACAACTATCGAGGGCCGCCGCCGCCACAGCCATTAATAAACCGTTGATTAAGCTAGCCTGATGGAGCCGGCAGATGAGCTCGGTTTTTACGGCACGAGCGCGCCCACCCGCAGAGAAGAGCAGAGATCCCCTCATTATTTGCGGTTTCAATTCACTTTTTACGAACGTCGCCCTCTTTGCGGCACTTCGCTATAGCTAGATCAGAAAATCTTAATCAACTGTTACCGAATACTGCAAAATCGTCTCTGTTATCATTGCATAGAGTTGTAAATTAATTGTGGTGTGAATGTTATGTTTGCCTATTTTGAGTGTTTAAAAACATTTGTGAATGCGATGATTAAATAGTTGTCGTAGACGGAATCTCTGTGTGTACTCCTCGTGTGGATAAGCAATTGTTTTTTATTGTTGTTCTAGTATATGTTTATTGCGGTATTATTCCAGAACAGCTGCTGACTCTATCTATACCAAGCGTCAGCTCAGGACTGGATTCCATGGGGTTGAGAGACGAACAAAGAGGCTCGATCACAACGATTGGTCGAGACAGTTATGGCTTCAGAGCCTTGAGTGAGTATCAACGCAAAATTGCAAGACTATCGGATTTTTATCCGACGCATTTCGGCGAGTTTCGACGCATTTTAGCATGACTATGTTTGGGGAGCTTTCACGCGATAACGGCTGGACGGATTTTGATGAAATTTAGAATGTTTAGCTTATACCCTGGAATAAAACATAGGATACTTTTGATCCCAGAAAATTGTATTTTTCCACGGGAAAACTGGAAAATGTTGAAGAAAATACTTAGGATGCTTTTTTCGCGATAAACAGTAGTCTGCGCGTACGAAGTCGCGGGCGGGAAAACTAGTTCGTTATAAAGACACAACTTAAATCCTCCAATCCAGGCAAGCCCATTCCATCAACGAACGACAAGAGTGCGGCCACGCTTCACCGGGATACTCCACCTGTATACTCTCAAAGGGTTTTGCTACCACTTGCTTATGAGCGTGGAACTCTTTACCGAAATCTGCGGTTCCATATTAGTTACCTATAGCTTTTAGTCATGAGTGAAAATATTTCTAAGTACTTATAGGCAAGTGCGCACCATCGTCATAGTAGGAATCGTCAACCGTATCGTCAGGTCACTTGACGTGGGGTGGAATACAGCGGTCAAACGCAAACAATCTTACTTATAATAAAGCAGTAAGTACCAAGAAGTCTATAAATTAAGGTACAGAAAAAAAAATAGGGTAATTAAAATATAGATATATTGCTTATGGTTTGAGCTGGTGTACTTGGTATCTCAATCCGATGATACAAGCCAATCAATCGTTAAAAACGATTTGACGTCTTAACGAAGTTTGATGAAATTGTGTACCTACCTATTCGTGTATTTCACCTGGGCAACGCCGCGGGCACAGCTAGTTCAAAATAAAAATAGAAAAGTATATAAGCTTTTTGTAGAATTTTAGTAGCTGATGGTGACTGACTTTTGATTTGACGACCGATAGGCCGAGTGGCTACTGACTCTCACTGCGAAGTCAACGTTTGCGGGTACGAAATCACAGAAATTTTTGTTTCCTTTCATGGATGTATACATTCGTATTTAAGTATGTTTATCCGTTATCTAGTATTTATTTTATAATTGGTGTGAATTTTTCCAATATAATTATACTTTATACAATTATACTGTCCAGTGTCAAGTCCCCTTACTGGACTGTTTAATGAAAATTTTGAACGATGATGGTTCTTTCTGCAGACACGGAACAAATATTTGTATCTAAGACTTTGTGCCGTAGCAGGAATCGAACCCGCAACTATTGCAGTAGACATTAGCTTCACCACGGAGACTGATAATTAAATAAGAATTGTTGAAAAGGTCTGGATTAATATTGTTTATCTCGATAACTATTCACACACTTCACTAGTTCTTCTGGTTTATTCGTCTGTAGAGATCACTTATGTGAAAAGTTCGCGCGTTTTCTCATGGCCTGTAGATATCACTTTAGCGAAAAGGTCGGGGCTTTCCTCGTGGCCCTACTACTTATCACTAATTATAGTTACTCACCTGCATCAGTATGCAATGTACTGTCATGGGCAGCTAATGTGTGTGAGTCCTGTGCACAAGTGAGACAAGCACTTATTCGGCCAAAGCAGTGTTTTGAACAACTTTGTAGGTTCCTGACAAGTTTTTTTTTGGAAATAATGTTCACTCATTGGAAGGGATGTTTGCTTAGATCTAGTTTTTACCTTACCTTGCCAAAACAGCTGAGCTGATTTTGATGAAACTTTGTAAATAGATACTGTACAATATCAACATAGGATAATTTTTATCCCGGATAATGGTAGGTTTCCACGGGAAAACTGGAAAATGTCCATTACTCGCTTTACGGAACGCTTGCCATGGAAACAAAATAATAACAAGTCTGTCAAAAAGCATCAAGAGCGTTAGTGCAATACTTTTGCATTGGTTTTTAATATCCTAGTTGAACATAGGATGCTTTTTTCGTGATAAACGTAGTCCGCGTAGACGAAAGCTAGTAAATATATTGCGACATGCCGTATTTTGAAATAATATCAGAAGTTCTTCTACATTTTGCAGCCTTTACTCAGTTAACGTGGTAGACTTAGATATACTATTAATTTGGTTACATAATCATTTTAAATTTTTATTTAGTGTTCCTATGTTATGATTTGCTCTTTTGATAACATATTCCTGAATAATTCATAAATATTATATATGCGTAAAATAATAAAACCATCCACTCGGAAAAAATATATTTAAATTTTTATAAAATCAATTTTAGGCATTTTTAATTCGCACAATTTTGTACAATATACATCATAATAACTAATATATTTGTAAGTTTGCATGTACATACATAATGTCTTTAATAAGCTGCTAGTGGTTCTGATATTTTGAAAACAATGTTCTACTAGTGTTAATTTCTTTCGAATGACAGTTATGAAGACTTTTAAAATTAAGTGTATAAATAATATTAAGTATGTTCTTCGAGTCGAAGAATAACAATTACATAGGAAATTGATCGTCAAAATTGATCGAGCATTGTTTATTAAACAGTTAGCCTGATATAAGCACATTTTATCAAGTTTTTGTTGTTCAATAATTGTTTAAATATTATATTTGTGCTGTGTATGTGCATCCTCAGTACGCTGGATATCGTCAGTACGCTGGATATCGTCAAAACTCAATCATGCCTGACTTTTTAAGAGGTGCTAGTTACACGCACACAATATAATTGATTATTAAACTCCATACCAATATATAAAAGTGAGACGTTGTCTGTTTGTTTATTTGTTTGTTTGTTTGTTTGTGGAGCTTTCACGCAATAACGGCTGGACGTATTTTGATGAAATTTGGAATATAGATAGCTTATATAATGGATAGCTAGAATAAAACATAGGACACTTTTTATAACGGAAAATTGAAAGTTTCCACGGGAAAACTGGAACTCGCTGAAAGGAACGGTTGCCATGGATACGAAATAACAAGTCTGTCAACATCAAGAGCGTTAGTTCTATAAGTGCCTACTCTTGCATTGGTTTTTAATATCCTAGAAGAACATAGGATGTTTTTTTTCGCGATAAACTGTAGTCCGCGCGGACGAAGTCGCGGGCGGGAACGCAAGTAATAAATATATTTGGGACAATTCTACACCAATTATCTAGCCCCAAACTAGTATACCCTGTATTAAGGGCACTAGATAACAGATAAACATACATATATAGGTACCAGTATTGTTGTTATTGTCAATGTTATTGTGTGCGTGCGGCTAGCTATTTACAAACGATAGCTGAATGACAAGAGCAAGGTGATTATATAATATATCTAGTAACGTTTATGTTTATTGATAACTATCAAAAAACGAAACCAATAATAATAATTAGAAATGGGCATTTCTATATTGATAATTAATTTTAAGAAGAATGAGATCCAATAAATAATCCGGTCACATATTCTTTTCGGCAAGATTATTCGATGATCCATATTAATATATAAAAATGCTTTGCTATTATTATTATCTTAAATATTTCGTACGTTCATAATCATTATTTTTTACCTTGTATTATTTATTATTTTACAAATAAACATTTATAGTTTAGGAAAAAAGCTTCCTTTTTCTCAATAAATGATGAGGTATTCGTTAAAAATAAATAATGAAAACTGCAATTTTGGACTAAAGAGTGATTCTACTTAACTTAGTTAACATAGACAATTTCTATTAGCTAATTATAATTATATGAGATAATTATTTTTAATAATATCTATACTGTACAACACTTAGTTTCACATCAAATACGTACACAAGGGCGCGTCAAACACCTCAATGTCTATAATTTCATTAATTACAGGTTTAGGTTTACTATACAGTGTATTGATATGTGGTATGTACAGAAGCGTGCGGGCGCTGCGCGGGCGCAGGGCTGCCGTGGCAGGTGGCGGCACTGCGCCAGCGGCGCGGCGCGACGCGGTATCACAGGAGCGGCATGTGGTGCGGCACGGCGAGCGCCGCGCGCCCCCGTCACACCAGCGTGCTCGGCTTCACGTCGAGCGGATGCTCCGGCGACCGCCCGCCCGCGCCGCCCTCGCCCTGGCTGTTCTCCTCCGAATCCGAGCACGAGTCCGAACTGCCCTTCTTACCACCGTTGTGAGTCTTTACGTGCTTGGCGAGGTGATCCGATCGCATGAATCGCTTATTGCACACTGGACACGCGAACCTTTTCTCCCCCGTGTGCGTGCGCAGGTGCCGCTGAAGCTCGTCGGAGCGCGTGAACCTTTTGCCGCAGAATAGCCAGTTGCACACGAACGGCCGCTCGCCGGTGTGCCAGCGGAGATGCGCTTTTAGATGGGACGTCTTCCCGTAAACTTTGCCGCAGCCGGGTATGTGACAACTGTGTATGTTCTTCTTTCTGAGATGCGCTCCAGCAGGGCCGAGCCTCTCCGCTTCTTGGCAGTTGGGGCAATCACAAGTTGCTCGGCCCGCGTATCGACGCTGTGACCGTGGTGAGGGGGCCTGCGCGGGCGGCGCAGGCGAGCCGGGTCCGTGCAGCCCGAACGAGCCTTGCGTTGGTAACACCGACTTGTACGCATCTTGCAGGAGGTGCGGTGCGGGCGGCAGTAAATGTGCTCCGCCGGAGAGCGAATGTGTGAGTTGAGAGTAATCTTGACCTGCGTAGTTTGCCATTTGTCCGCCGACGTCCAGCCAGCCACTGTGGACGTCCCACCAGGTACCTCCTACAGCACCGACACCGCTCATTTCAGCTGCTTTTAAAGCTCCGCTTCCACCGCCACCTCCAACGTTGAAGGGCCACGATTCGTAGGGGTGTCGTGAGTACATCGAGCCGAGACTCGCACTGGATTCGCTTTTGCCTAGAAGTTGATCGCCCGAAGAAGGGAAGTAGATGTCATTGCCGTAGGAAGGCGCCGCGGCGCAGGATGTGGGCGCGCGGCCGTACGGCGAGCACGCGGCTGGCTGCGAGCGCGGTGCCGTGTTGGGGCAGGGTGGGGAGTGCGCGCCGGGGCTCTTCTTCCACGGGTGGAAGCCCTTGCCGACAGCCGCGTCCGCCAGCGGAGGTGGGGACTTGCTCGACAGCTTGTTGCACTGCGCCGCAAGCATCGCCAGCGGCGTGCCGCGTAAGCTGGGGTGTTCCTGGAAAGACAGAGAATAAATAGTTAATTATTTCGAACGGAAAAAATACTATAACTCTTTATTCGAGTTTAATTATCGGGCCGAGTTGAACCGTGAGAATCATCCTGGAACGTCAGAATAGATTTATGGCCTTATTTATATGTGAACTAATGCGGCGTTGTTCCGTGCCCGGAGCAGAAGCCCGGGTAAAAATAAATTATGAGCAGTTTATAGGTGGCGTATTTACAATTAACTGCGCGGTGACAGCTCCCGACTGCTACTGCCGCCACGCCGCCACCGCCGCCGGGCACCGGCGACGTAATTAAGTGGTTAGTTCTGTAAGCACATCAGGGGCTCAGTGGCAACACCAATATCTACGTCATGGTTGGAAATGCTGCCAAGCTAGACTGGAATCACCAGTCTCAGTATCAAAATAATTGATACACCTATATATTTTCACAATGACCCAAAATATTTTCGTTTATTCGTCGCCGTATCATCATCTGAAACCTATCCATAGTTGATAGGTTTAGGTAGGTAAGTATTCAGGTTTTATCGAATAATAGAGTTAACACCAGCAAAATAATAGTACAGCAATAAAAATGCAGAACTCATTCTCTCGTTCTTATTTCTCATTACATAACAATATAGGTAAAACACGTTTGTGGATCCATAATCCGTTCCCAGTTGTTCACTTTGCCCCAAATAAAGGTGAGTGCAGACGAACATCCGACCGGATACTCACCCCGCCCCGGCGGGAACACAATAGGCCGGTAAAAAAGTTCCATTGTACAATAATGTAATCCGGGGATCACGCACGGGGAAGTGAGGGATGAGGGTGAGCCACGCCCCTTTTATTGTGATTGGCGCAGCTGTTGCACTGCAATGTGCCTAAGCACTTACAATAACTGGTCTGGAGCTGATTTTGGGTAGATAATGTGAAACTGAGAGATACCAAACTGAAACGTGATACTGAACCTTTCACACTACGGAGAAAGGTCAAATATAGTCAGAGGGAGTAAGTCTCATAACCAGCAGTTATTCAATAATCATGGAAACACACAAACACATTTACATATTACACTTTAGTTGAGACATCTGAGGTAGAGCTAGAAAGCTCCAAAAAACAATTTATCTCAATTTTTATCCAAAATGCCGAATCGCTGTTTTAAAAAATAATATTTTTTACATACGGAGACAGAATGATAGTCATAATAACCACACAAGCTATTATTAATACTGGTAGATTTAGGCCAACGGCAGCGCAAGTTCTAGCAAATAGAAATAATGGGGCGGGCCGGCCACTATCGCGGACAGATCTCCAGCCCAGTTGTAAATATGGCTGCTCTCTCAATTAACCAACGACAATTACAATTACCATAAAAAATAAATAAAGAACAACCAAATTGCCGCAACGGCACTTATGTCGCCCGCGTATGAACAGGCACAGACATTACTAACAATTATTATTTTGCTCCAAATTATAGAATTGCATTTGTTGACTCTGTGTTCAACGCTTTTCATTCCACATAATTGTTTCTTCTATTTTTAAAGAACAACCTTTCTACGGATGCTCTGAAGCATGAAGATTACGTCTACAGTTTAAACTACCATGGGAAACAATAACAATAAAATTGATCGCAAGTTAATAATGTCACATCGACAAAAGAATCATAAAATCGACACGTCCGCATCAAAAGCTATTTCGGAGCAATTTAGAGATAATAGGTATTAGGCGATGAGAGTGGTGTACGCGAGCCGACCGTCTGTCGGCTGAAGTCATAATTACCCTAGGCATTATGCTCCATTTGGGCTCGGCCCGAAACAGAGTGATATCGCCCTCGTAATTGGTCGTCAACTGGCCGCCAGCTCCGCGCGAGATTGGATCAACGAAGATGCCTCTCCGCCGACTCACCGGCGCCACACCCGCATTAAAAGTACAATGTTGATGGCCTTTTCCTTGTCAAAAATGACGAAGATCTTTTGTTATAAAAAATACGAGATGGAATAAAATGGGATTACCTAATATGAGCACGAAATTGTAGTATCGCAGGACAGGTAGACGCCGCGTGGTTTTCTAAATCAGGTTTGTGGTAAACAAATATTACAGTAGAGTGTTTATCGCAACAATGTAGAAATTGGCATTTTCCACAACGGAGAAAATTACTATAGATGATAGATAGATAAATACTTTATTGTACACCAGTTTTTATAAATTTACAACAAATAGGAACAATCTTATAACTAAAGTACCTACAACGGGCAGACTTATCGCTAAAAGCGATCTTTTCCAGTCAACCTTTGGATAGAAAGAAGTAATGGAGTGAGAGCGGAGGCGGTGTAAACGATTAAAACAAATATATACCTATGAATATTTATGTAGTAACTAATTAAAATAAATAAACATATACATACATGCCATTACATACAAATACACATACTATAATAAAATTAAACAAATATATATAAAAATAATAATATATATATAAATATAAATATATATATATATATATATATTGATTCCAATACTATAGATATCTCGATATTATAGATATCTCTAAAATTCAAGGAAAAAATATATATATTATTCATTAAAAAAATAAAGCATAAAAAAGAAATTTAATAACACAAAATTTAAAATTTAATCTTGAAGATAAACTATACAGTAAACATGAACATTTTACTAAGGATTAGTAAGTTTTTCCTTTTTTTTTTTTTTTTTTTGTTATTAAATATATTTTTATGCTTTATTTTTTTAATGAATAATATAGTTTTTTATATAGTTTTTTTATTCTTGAATTTTAGAGATATCTATAATATCGAGATACCTATAGTATTGGAATCTTAATTTTTTTTTTTTTTTATTTATATTTGTTTAATTTTATTATAGTATGTGTAAATGTTCATGTTTACATTTACACATACATGAACATTTTACCTACTAAGGATAAGTAAGTTTTTTCCTTTTTTTTTTTGTGTTATTAAATTTCTTTTTTATGCTTTATTTTTTTAATGAATAATATAACTTTATTATCCTTGAATTTTAGAGATATCTATAATATCGAGATATCTATAGTATTGGACATATCTATAGTATAGTATAGTATTTATATTTGTTTAATTTTATTATTGTATGTGTATTTGTATGTAATAGCATGTATGTATATGTTTATTTATTTTAATTAGTTACTAATAAGTAATTAGTTATAAGGAAAAAACTTACAAGATAAACTATACAGTAAACATGAACATTATTAGTTAGTTTTTCCTTTCTTTTAATAACACAAAATTAAAAAAAAAGAAGGAAAAACTTACTAATCCTTAGTAAAATGTTCATGTTTACTGTATAGTTTATCTGTAGAAGCGAAACAATGTGCAAAATAATGAGAGTCAAAACTTATTTAAATAGTGAACCTACGGTAATTAATTTTATTCTGAAGTCTCAGAGATACCTTTTATAAACAGGTAAATCGAATTTCAGACGAAATCTTGAAAATAATGGTTGGTATACTTTTGCAAATTGAATGTAAAGTATGACACTAAAAGGTCAAGCTGGGCTCAGACGGACAAGATCCTGGAGCATTTACCTCTAATCACGCATAACAATAATGTATAATTAAACTAAAATGACAAGCAATAAATTTTAAAATTAGATGGCGTGACATCTCACATTTTAGTTTAAAAACTCTCTTTTAACCCTGTAGCCAGTCGGGCGAGTGAGCAACGCGAACTGACTGAAAAGATTGGCTAATTTAAAATTATCTACCAAAATTATGAACCAAAATGAATATTCAAGCAAAACGGTTTAACCCCGACATCATGTAGGGCGATCGTGAACTTGTTACCGACGAAATTGTATTTCATAAAATTCATTACTATACTTAGGAGCTAATATTTTTTTCGACAGCACGTTATTGAAAATGACGAATCTTATCATCGCTTATGGATCGAATGAATATTACGAGTTTACGACGTAGGCATTGATACTATAATTAGATTTTGCTTTTTTTCTCAGCGCTACTACAGCTCGTGTCCGTGCATGATTAGATTATCTGTACTTATAAGAAATTACATATCTATTGACTGTCAGACAACGCACAGCCTAACCCGGTGGACCTACAGATTTGAAGTTTGGAGGAAGTATTCCTTGTGTATCCCAGAGGAGAACAAAGGAAGGATTTTTTTAAATTATTTCCCTAAGGGGGTGATATGGGGTGGCAAACTTCGCACGCTGGCAAAGCTTCGCGGCGCAAGTAGTCTATCTATAAAACGTTAATTAAAACGGTATGATTAAGCTATACTACAAAAGAAGAATGCTATTTGCTAGTAGGATAACTAGAATCAATTATTATCCTGTAGGTGCTGCCGCGGGTGCTTAGTACACCGAGTTCCTATAATTATAACAATCAGCAAGGCTATTCTTGAGTCCGTTTTCAGCAAGTCTGTTACCGGCTGGCATACGAAAACGCAATTTGGCATTTTTCAACACGATTTACTAGGGCCACCCAGATGGGATTCGAACAGGAGCGTTGGGAACTAAATGGAATCGAAATATTGCCGCATTCTGGGTACAGTCGAATTCCTAAGTGGTGCACGGAGAGGAATGTTTTTGCTATGATGTGCTAAAAAGGGAAAAAAACACATAAAACTAATACATTAGTGACAGTGCTTATAACGTTATAGTGAGTGCCGATTACCTATAATAAGATATTACGTATGCATAAATCGATGACATTATACCTCGGCTCATGCTTTAGTTTAGGTTATGGCGAGACTTGGTGCTATATTTAATGTTTTGGAGGAAACAAATAGACGTATGCGCATCATAGACGAGTTGGGGTGTACCCTTGGGGGTGCTACGGAAAAAAAAACTTTTTATCAAATTGCGCCGCCAAGGTCAAAAAAACTCAAAAGGGCTATAACTCTAAAACTATTGATCTTAGAGTTGTACTTTCCTTACAGAAGTGATAGAACTCATCGATATCATCGTTTTGGATGAGAGCTGACTAAACATATTTTTCCCATAGAGCCCCCAATTATTATTATATTATTAGGTATTCTGTGCCCCAAGGGTACACTCTGTCCGTCAAAGTTGTAATTTTCAAAGTTGTCACTAATATCCAAGGTGATATCAATAATGGACTCGATTCCATGGTATCCGTGCTCGAGAATGGATTTTTGTTTCCGATCTCGAGTTTGAGTGGGTTCACATCACGAACGGGAGACGGATTCAAGAATTCAGATTCAGTTCAATACTCGCAGTAATTAAGTTCCGAAAATCAATTTTGCAGAATAATTATTTAAAATTTAGGGTTCCGTACCTCAAAAGGAAAAAAGGAACCCTTATAGGATCACTTCGATGTCTGTCTGTCTGTCAAGACCCTTTTTTCTCAGGAACGCATGGAGCGTATCAAGTTGAAATTAATATCAAATAGTCAGGTCTGCAATCCGTTATAGCTGTGAAAAAAAAACTTTTAAGTCAACGCAATCAAAAGATACGGCCGTTTATGCCGTATATTTTGACACTCTCAACGGAACCTACCTACTTCCCGGTAACCTAGAATCATGAAATTAGGCAAAAAGCAATGTATTTAAAGGAAAAAGCCATAAAATTGAATAATAATTAGGTACATAATTAATAAGATAAATGTAGCGATTGATCTCTAGCTTTTCACCCCCAATAGTTTGTGGTGCTCTACTAGAGATATTGGCTATCACTTTTATCTTGGAAATGTTCATCTTAAAGCCAACCTTGAGAAAAAGGTCTTGTAACATCACTTGAATATCTGACATCGTAGTTTCACTGCACAAAATTAGGTGGTTAACAAAACGAAGGTGCGACAAGTAGGCACTCTTCATGAACATACCTCTTTTTCTCCCAATCGAGCAATTTAAGGATGTCCTCCAATACCTACTGCAGTAAATAACTTGGGTGATATTGTCCTCTTGATGCACGCATCGCTTTATTGGGATCTCAACCCGATAAATCAATGGCTTTCCGTATTTTCCGCGGCACGAAAAATCTTTCACTCGCTAGTACGGAAGCCTTGTCAAATCTTAAGAAATGCTTAGTCTCTTCAATCAGGGCGTGCTCAGCAACAGCGGACTTGTCAGTGTCTAAATTCCGTATGCTTCTGATATGTTCCTTCAGCCTCATCGCAATGTTCCGCCGTGTCTCCCCTGCAATATAACACCGTCAACAGTCACAAGGAATTTTGTAAGTTGTTTACAAAATTCCTACGTTCTGGGGTTCCCGATCCTTGGGTGACCGCAGCATCTGTCGAAGTTGACTTTGCGCACGGAACACAGTCCTGATGCCGTATCTCAGTTTCAGAAAGTATCCGATTTTATGCGTTACTCGAGTGAAAGATTTTTCGTGCCATGGAAAGTACGGGAAGCCATTGAAATTAGTCGGTATATCGAAACTTCAACTAATTGTCGAATTGTTCGACGAAATAACTGTTGAGTGACAGTCGTAACATATCTATATCCGTTCAGCCGTTTGAGAGTGAAGTATGATGATGATGATGATGGTGATGATAATTGACTTAAAGGGCTAGAAGCTTCTTTCTTTTAGGTGGCTGGCATGGTCCGTGACCACCTTGTTTTTTTTTAAGATTCCGGCGAACATTTAAACCTGTATATATGGATAGAGGACACACTATACCAACAATACAATATTCTGGAGTATAATGTACCTATATCTACTTATAATAAAGCAGTAAGTACCAAAAAATCTGTACAATGAAGATACTCGTAATTTAGAAAATAATAATTATATGAGCCGTCGCGGGACACCTGGCAGATGTGTAAACATAATAGAAAATAATTCATTCAACTTTAAATTAGTAAGAAAGATGAAACTAAAACAACGAGCAACGTTTTGCACCGCGGGCTCTCATTGGTCAACTGTGAATCAGCAACTCTTCATCTGATCTATAGTTACTCTTCGTTATAATATTGTAAGTCTGGTTGGCTTAGCGGAATGACCGCTCGGACGCCAGTATGAAATACCGAAGTTCAATTCTTACTGAGTGTTTACATTTTGCACATTAATAACATCGAAAAAAAAATTAACGTAGATTTGGAAAACTGTCTTATTAGATAATTAATTATCTTGATGGGCAGTGTGGTGGCCAGCATACTAATAAGGACCTTTTCCCCTCCTTCCCCATCTCACCTCGCCGCGTCGCCAGGCCACTCGATTGCCACGTCAATAATCGGCGTTACCCTCGTACCGCGCCATTAGATGTTTACACATCAAAAACTGGTCTAGTATATTTACTAGTGGTTCTGTGAGCTGTATGTAGACTTCGCGCGAACAAACTTTTTTTGCAAACAATCTAGCGGTGCACAGTAGCGCCATCTAGTTACCTTATTGTAATACTAACATTAATAACCAAGGTGATCCATCAATCCCTAGCTAGAGGTAAAGGGCTGATTCCACTGGTAGAAGCCTAAAAGTGATAAATTTACTGCATTTTGAGGAGTTATTCTGCTCATCACGCCGAAGATCCACATCAGATCTTCACCAAATCTTTATGACACTAATTTAAAGTTCCTACCTTTCAAATAAAAAAAGAACCAACGATATCGGATTTAATATGGCGGAGATATTCAATAGCCCCCTTTTTGCCCTTTTTTGAGGGAAGTACACCCTCAATCAAAAATCCCTGACGACAAAAAAAACTAAAAACTCCCTTAACCTGTATACCATATTTCGTCTAGATCGGTTGGGAAATGCGTCCTGTAGAGGACAACAGCCGGAAATCCACACAGACATCCGGACACACGAAATAATTTTTGCCGAAGCTGAAACAGAAAGGCTTCGCTCGCGCTTCGCGCTCGCTCGGTCAAAAATGGGGTACTTAACAAGAAAACTTTTTTTTTTTAAATTGTGCCCTTTGTTTGTCTGTATGTTTGTTGGCGCATCACGTACAAACTACTGGACCGATTGCGATGTGGTTTTCACTGTTGTATAGCTTAGGGTTGGACTTAAAAACTAGGGTACTTAGTATCTTAATCAGATGAGTAGCAAGCAAACGATAAAAAAAACTATTTGACAGCTGAACGAAATTTAAAGAAATGTAGTAATAAATATTGTAGGTACTTTATAGGCGGGCAAAGCCGTGGGCACAGCTAGTGTTATAAGTTATATCACGTTACAGAGATAATCAGATGTTTTAAGAATTTATCTGTCTGTTGGCATTAAATAATATTTGACAAAATAATAAAAATATCTAATTAAATGTTTCTACACATTAAATATTGCTAAAATAACAGTACCCAATTTAAATTAATTATTGTCTACAAGATAGTAAACCTTGTTCATGATTTTTACCATAACGATAATTCACCATCATGTTGCACCACAATCAAATCCATACCATTATATAAAAGTAAAACGTGTGTTTGTTTGTTTGGGGAGTTTTAACGCGATAATGGCTTGACGGATTTTGATAAAATTTGGAATGGAGATAGCTTATACCCTGGAATAAAACATAGGATACTTTTTATCCCGGAAAATGGTAATTTTCCACGGGAAAACTGGAAAATCCATACCAATATATAAAAGTGAAACGTTGTTTGTTTGTTTTTTGTTTGTTTGGGGAGTTTTAACCGATAATGGCCGGACGGATTTTGATAAAATTTGGAATGGAGATAGCATAAGCTATCATAAACCTATAGGTATAAACCCTGGAAAAAAACAAGGTATACTTTTATCTCGGAAAATGGTAAGATTTAACGGGAAAACTGTAAAATGTTGATTACTCCCTGTAAGGAACGGTTGCCTTGGAAACGAAATAACAAGTCTATCAAAAAACATCAAGAGCTGTTAGTGTTCTACTTTTGCATTGGTTTGTAATATCCTAGAAGAACAAGGATGCTTTTTTCGCGTTAGCTGTAGTCCGCGCGGACTAAGTCGCGGGCGGGAAAGCTTGTAAATAATAAAACTTGATATAGTTTTATTTCAGCAAGGTTCAGATTTTTTGTAGTAAATAATTGAATTGAAGTGGAATCTGTTATTTGAGCAATATTAATTGCATAGAGAATTAAACATAGTTAATTTTAAATGATTGTAGTTGAGTTCATAGCTATATATTGTTCATGTTCATAGCCTCTAATTATCTCTGCAACGTGACACAGAACATTATAATGTTCTGTGTCACTTTGCAGAAATAACTAGAATGACTATTTACAACCAGTATTTTCGGTAATCTATGTTTGCTAGTAATAAACCAACAGTACATTCGAGTTATAACCAAATGGTTTGTTACGTTTTAATACATTCAGTATTGCATCTGTAACTAAAGTCAGGTTATGTTAACAGGTACATCACAATATGTCAATATATATTTAGTTAATTTATATTAATTTATATTTATTTATATAGTATATTTTAACTAAACTCTAATCAACACAACCCGTTTAGTACGTCTCAATTGAAGCAGACGTGAGGATTTAAACAAAGTTTGTTTGCTGGCAGCTTTTTTTCAAATTACCTAACTAGTTTAGTTAATTCGTTTTTTCAGTGTATATTACAGAATATGTTTTTGTTTGTATATGTGTCCTTTATCCATGAATACAGGTTTAATTATGCGCCACAAACTTAGAAAAAAACAGAGCGTTTCAGCATGCTCCTACTGGGTACTCCTACTAGTAGGAGCACGAGGATTAATAATGTCCTTATGCTCCTACCGGTAGGACCGTAAGGATAAGTATACAAGATGGTGGACTGAAAACTTGCCAAAATATTCAAAGCCCTTTGTAGTTATTTAGTTCAAAATTAACACATCCTTCTTGCCCGTCCATCCCCCAAGAGAATAATACATTAGAATAAGCAGAACATCTACTAACGAAAGGCTGTCGTAATTAGTTTGCCTGAAATTGTTTTGCATGTTATTTTTACTACAATGTCAAAGCCAATAGTTAGAAGCTAGCAAATTAAGCCGGGAGCAAATTGCCAATGGATAATTGCACAATTAGGGAATTATCGAGTTAATTCTAGTGAAACCGAACGCGCTCGCTCGCGTTTCGCCGCCAGCACCAACCGGAAACCACCCTCCGTCGCGTCACCGTTTTAATGCAAACTAACTCTGCGATTTATGGCTATTTATGGTTTTAATGGCAATTTGGAGACATTGTTTCCAATTGCATTAATAATTCAATGATAAAATTAATTTGAAATTTATGTGTAGACACGATTTTCATAAAAAATATTTAAATATTTAAAACCGTATATAAGCTGTTGTGAGCTGTAAACCTCGCAAATCTGTCTTACCATAGCTTAAAACTGATTAAATGTTCACCGTGCACCTTAAAACTAAAAGCTGAGATACATTTGTTAATATGGGCGCTTAGGTTAATTCTCATTGTACCAAGCGCTTTAAGTCTAAATCATAGTTATATTCCGAAACCTGATGAAATTCCCTTGAGATTTGATGTGACACAGGAAATTTGCGTTTTTTTCCCCATCATTTTCCGCCTCCTCACATCCCCGACCACTTGAAGTTTATGCGTCATAGCTTGTATATACTGGTCTGTGGTCATAGTAAGGGTAGCAAAAAAGTAAAGTGTCATTTTTGAACATTTTTACCTTTCAACCATTTAACATTTATACCTTATTTATGTCCACTATATTGAAAAAAATCGAAAAACTGAATCGTCAGAAAAATCGGTTGAGAAATGCGACCTGTAGAGAACGTCCGCCAGACATCCGCCAGACATACGAAAGCATTTTTGCCCAAGCTGAAACGGAGAAGCTTTGCTCGCGCTTCGCGCTCGCTCAATCAATTGTTCGTTTTGCCCGACCATGGAGAGCAAACTGAATACCTAGGTCAGTCAAAACAAACAATTAGTATTTTTTTTCCAAAACAATCATGGCAAAAATGTGAACCACGGCCCATGTATGAAGAACAAGTCCATCGCGATATGTCTTGCATTGTATGCAATCTTCGTATGTATTTTGTGCAAAAAAAAGTCTCGCTCTCAATTTTCTGTCACTGGATGGTCCTTTTTGGCACGTGTCTATTTTTTTATATTCGATGGGCGAAACGAAACACTATCTACTCTACTACAATATTACTGATTAATACAAAGCCTTAAGAGAATTCTGATGTAAAACGAATAGTAACTAACGTGAAAAACGTTATGCGTTTTACCCGGCTCCGCTTTGCTCGCAAAACACTATTGACTAAAAACAGGGATAAAATAAACATCTTGCAACAAAAATACAAGTTGAGTATTTTATACGTCTAATAACTTTTTATTTTTATAATTGGGGCTGCCAAAAATGAAATAAAAAAAACGATTTACTTACGACAGCAACATCTTATTTTTTGGTCGAAAATCCTTTGATAACGCAAAATATGTCTGTATATAGTACTATGCGGCCGGCTGCGCACTGCTGGCACAGAAAAATATTCGCTTTGTCCATAGATCAATCCAATTAATCGATCCAATTGATTTAAACTAAATATTCTTCTTACCCGCCCTGTCCTTCTTGCCCGTCCGTCCCCTATTACGCCATTGCGGTGCCTATATTTATATTGGTGTAATGGTGTATCTGTGTGTACACTCCTGACATTAATCGGATCAAGAAAATGAATTTTCTTCAACGTTATACAACGATACGTGAATTTGCTAGAAAATACAAATCTGAACTATAAATGTAAAATAAGTCAGTCATGAGCAGTCATAGGATAATGCACGTTCATTATTTTGATTGAGCAAATTGTTTTGCTCAATCAAATGTTTCCATTCAGCGTACCGACGTGTAAGGGTTTGGTTACCAGATCACAAGTACCTACCTATAATTCTGCACTATTTTATGCGGGCTTTGAACATTTTTGAAACAAGACATAAGTTCAAAAACAAAAAAAAAAAAAAAAACAAAAAAATAGGACCAAGATTTTAGTTTGAACACATAACCCTTCATTTGCTTCGCAGTAGTCGGGTAAAAAATGACACTATAAATGAAGACGAATCGATTGACACCTCGCTTGTCAAAATTGGACCAATAGGGGTGACGCTATGGTGGAACATCCACACACCCACATACATAGATAGATACATAAATACATACATGAAAACATAGACTGTTAAAATCATTACCCTTCTCTTGCTTCGCCGTAGTCAGGTAAAATTACCAAAACGCGTATAAGAATAACCGCTTACCTACAATATCATTATTTAAATCCACGAACCACTTTCATTAATTCCACGAAGTTGTAAAATTGTGAACAGGTAAAACAACGATTCCATACGATGCGAAACTTCATTGTATGATAGCTGCGCCCCTCGGCTTTGCGCGAGTGGACATTTCTCTGTGATAAAAGTATCCCGTTTATGCCAAGACCAAAAGTACTAAAAAGTAAAATTTAGGTACCAAAAGAGATGTTCGGAAAATGTATGGAAGCTGGTACTAAAATAATTTAAAATTCTAAACAAAATATTAGATATTTGTGAAGAAAGAGAATATTATTCTGATAATGACTAGCTAATAAAAACAAAAAGAAATGCCTCCATTTTTTTTATTTGAGTTTTTTTTTTGTTTGGTAGAATGAATACACTTGCCACACTAGGTACTCTAATTTGACACTACTGGCAACAGTAACATTTAAAACGGCACAATGTATGTAGATCTGGCACTGACAGCTGATGGATGACAGATGACAGGACCTTATGTTTTTTTTTCTACAGGATTCACACGGGTTCTTTTTTGATGACATTGCGTAAGGAAAGTTTTGTTCTTTTATTATTATTTATATTCAGATGTTATAATATAACAATTGAAATAGCAAAACATATAAAATATATAAATCTGTTTTATTTTATTCCCAGTGCACGAAAAACGCACTAACTTAATAGAATGGAAAATATTAAAAGCTCTGTTCAACTTTATATCTAGGAAAATATTTTCTCTTTTGTTTAAGAAATGGAGGCTCAATAAAATATAAATTACATATATTTATGTAGCACAGAAAATAAGCTTTTAAATGAGGTATATATCATAGCTGCTGGAATTTTCTCGAAATAAAGTACCACTTCTGAACATCTCCTTTGATCAAAAGTCATTCAGCCGTCATATAGTCGGCTTTTTCTCATCGCATTGAGATACGAAGTACTTCTAATCGTAAAAAAAGTAATCCTAATCTATCGAACAGTGAAAACCGCATTTCAATCGGTCCAGTAACCTAGTAGGTTATAATGCAGAGCTTCTTTGCGAAAGCGCACATAAAAACAGACAGAGACCAATTCAAAAAAAACTTGTTTGGTTACTTATTATTATTAAGTTCTTTAGATTTTGGAAACTACTGACTCTGAGAGTAACTGCAAATCTTACGGCATATTATTAGAATTAATCATATTTAGACACTACTTTGCTCTGCTCGTCTTATGAGGTAGTGCTGGCCTCTGGTGTCAGAGTTTGTCGGGTCGCTCGAGGCCCTCTGACATGGCTTAACGGTTGCTATTAATCACAGCCGGGACCGATAGCTTAACCTGCCCTGCGAAGCACGGAGCGATGGAAACCGCATACCTTAGAAAAGTCATTGGTGCTGAGCCTAGGACCGAACCCGGTATCGTTGGATTCTAAGTCGCACTAAGTAAGCCTCTAGGCCCATTGCCCTCTGCAACTTTTATAAAGGCTGTATAAATAAAGATTTTTTATTTAATATTGGCGAATATCAACGTCATCTCCGAGCAACGGCGATCATCAATTTACAATTTCTCCTGACAAATGAGGCGCATATGACATTGAATTACAAAATTCCTCACGAGGCTGGATGTGGCTAATTAACTGGCACATTATTGCCACCAGCCGCTAAATTATAGCCAGCGGGTAGGGTTCGGGCGTCGAGCGTCATTTGACACAAGGGGTATCGATCGACACCTTATAACAGTTAGCTCGGCAGTTATGCAGTGGCTTATTTCGATTTACGTCAGCTTAGCAAGTGTTTGTTTTTTTACGTTTTCTATGTTCATAGGCACTAATTTCATAAAGTTTTAATTTCATAATTCATAAAGGTACTAATTTCATCTTAAATTTACAATTTGTTCATTTATAGAGTTTGTTGTAATTTTGTAAGCTGTCATAAGTTCGGGTTTAAACTTTAATTCATAGCTGTCCATTGTTTCGAATCAACATTAAAATATTTACCTCCTAGCTACAAGCTGCGAAACGCGGTTTCACCCGCGTGGATGATGATGATGATGATGAAAAGTTGCTTATGTGTTAATCCAGGATATAAGCTATCTTAGTTCCAAAGAGTAACAAACATACACACAGACACTTCTAAAGATACTATGTACTAATCGGGTTTTTATGCAGTTTGTAACGTTTTTGTGTTTGTCGGTTCTAATGTATGGAGTTCTGCATCGCGGATAAGAAGTTTATCGCTCGATAATATAGTATTCATTTTTATAACAAGCTCTGAGCTCTGATTGGCCTGTTTACGACAGTGGCTCTGATTTATATAATATTAGTGTGATACCAGACTATGCTGACAGCTTGTCAGACTTCGAATTTCGTGCATGATTACTGCTAAGTAGGTAGATACCTAACCACTTGAGCATAAAAAACGGTATTAACCGGTATTCCAGTAGTAGCTACGTTACACAATTTTATTATCGCAGTTTAAGTACATTTGAAATTAGTAGGTACTCAATATGTTCTGTTAAAGTAGGGGAGTAAGGGAGTACAATCACCATCTTAGTGCTCCAAGCCAACCTCACCTACACGTGGTGCACCCTGCCGTACAACGAACGAGGCTCTGGCGACCGACAAATGGTGGTAAATACATTCATAAATCTGCGCAGCTAAATAGTACAGACCGGTGACGGGCACAGAGTCACCGTGAGAGGGTGCGACGAGCTGCGTCCTGCGATCGCCAACCCGCCTATTGTGGCGATTACGGGCATTTCCTCATGATGACCAGTACCACAAAAATACGGTCACCAGTTCCCGGCAGCTCTGCTATTCCTGACCAAGGTGGCGGTCATGGTAACTGCAAGGCGGAGGGTGCTAAGAATCCCCGGATTACAGAAGGCCACCAACAATGACTGAACTTCATTATGTTTAATGGACGCACTCTACGGCTGGACGAACACGTGGCACAGCTGGAAGTAGAACTGGAGAACATCAGGTGGCACATTTTAGGATTGTGTGAAATCCGGAGAGCGGGCGAGGACACCATTACCCTGAAATGCCATCTGATGTACTTCAGAGGGGAAGACCACCAATCGCAAGGCGGCGTTGGGTTCCTCGTTCATATAAAGCCTTCGCTAACAACGTTGAAAAAGTCTGTAGTGTGTTGACTAGGATAGCGTACCTCTTTATTAAACTCACCAAGAGAAAGGACAAGGTGATACAGGTCTACGCACCGACTTCGTCGCACTCAGACGATGAGGTTGAAGATATGTACGATGACATATCCAAGGCCCTTCATACCACCAGGAGGGCTCACTTCAACTTTCTTTTCTTTGTTATGGGGGACTACAACGCTACAGTGGGAGTACAAGACTGCAACGAATCGAGGATTGGACCACATGGGTTTGGCAGCAGAAATCCAGAGGGCAAATGCTTGTTAACTTTCTGGAGAGGGCGGGGCTCTTCTTAATGAATTCTTTCTTTAAGAAGCAGTCCCAGAGAAAGTGGACTTGGCGAAGCCCGGATGGCGCTATTAAAAATGAGAACATCCACATATAAACATACATAAACTGTTAACTTCATAACCTTTCCCTTGCTTCGCCGTAGTCGGGTAAAATGAATTGTTTCCAGAAAGAGATGAAAATTATTGTTTCTTTTTTCTAAGTTCGATAAGCCGATGACGTTTGGTAGGTAGCCTGTGACGTTGCGTGCGCGTGTACCTCGTTGCAAGACCGCATGCGACTATACAAAAATTAGCTGACTAGCATACTTTTTTGTTGCTATTTTAGAGCGCAGACAACAAATCTCTCTCAGTTTATATTGGACTAGCTTTCCCACCCGCGACTCCGTCCTCGCGTACTGTTGTTTATCGCGAAAAAAACATGCTATGTTCTTCTAGAATATTAAAAACCAATGCAAGAGCACCAATACTCTTGAAGTTTATTAACAGACTTGTTATTTCGTTTCCATGGACACCGTTCCTTACAGCGAGTAATCAATATTTTCCAGTTTTCCTGTTACTTCAAATTGTCCGGGATATAAAGTACCCTATATTTTATTCTAGGGTATATATAAGCTATCTCCATCCAAATTTCATTAAAATCCGTCCAGACGTTATCGCGTGAAACACAAACAAACAGACAACGTTTCACTTAGGTAGTACAACGATGCGGCCAAAGATCAAAAAAGACCACGCTTGCCAAATGTTCTAGAGAAGAGCTATTCACTCTAGACCGGAAACATCCAAGTTGTATTTGTCAGACAATGAAGACGAGGTAAAAGGAAAGTGTTTCCTCCCTGCAGGGAACTTATTATTTAGTATCAGACTTTAGGCTTTGTTTAGGCTTATAACAACGGCACATAGAGGTTATTTGTTTAAAATGTTACATTATTTAAATAGCTATTTTCAAACCGAAGTGACATTTCTATTGGAGATCGTCTCCCTATCCTATTATGTGGGGTCTGTACTCTGTACAACCTGTACTTCTGTTTCTCCCTATCAACCGTCATATCAGTATTCACACCTTTTTAGACACCAAGATGGCATGTACATCTTTTACAATAATTAAATCCATACATATTTTGGTCTTCCTCCGCTCTTGTTACCTTTTATTTATTAGCTGTATGGCTGCTCTCTTCGAATGGCATGCACACAGCAGCCTCATGTTTACTGCAGATACAAATTTATTATGAATTCGTATTCAAAAATGTTTAATATGCACACTATAGAAAGTAAACATACTCATGAATTTTACATTTAATTTAACATGAATCGAGTACATTTGGCGGTCTTATTATTACAAACAACTGCAGAAATTAATATCCAAACATTAAGGCTTAAATTTAATAGGGCAGTCATCATTTCATATTTCTATTTCACCTCACACCATACATAGTAGGTAAGTAAATGGCACAAAGTATATCCAATCCAACGATCGACCTACACAATTGCTTTTACAAGAACATATTATGGATTAAGTAAAAGATAATGACCCCAAAACATTATTTGTACATTAACCGTGCCCGCACACACAAACGCTTTCGCCTATGTTAGAAACCAACATTGTAACTTAACTATCAATAGATACTTAAAATGCTTAAAACTCAATTCTCCTATTATCGTAAAATTTTACGGCGCGGTCTGTTCACAGTTTTATGTGCGTAACATTACAATAATTCAAGGATATTATAAATTTATGGGATAAATTATGCATTCTTAAAATAAAACTGATCTACATACAAAAGTTAATTAAGTTGGCTGCACCTCATACTAAGTATTAGTTGTTTTGTGCACTAATACTTAGTAAGCTGCACATGATAATTTTGGACTTGGTATACACCTACTTGCTTTTACTCATTGGAGTTTGTTTTATTAAAATTAAATTATTGAAATATTTCCAATCTTATTTGTACCAAATTCTGTTTATTTTCAAATCGTAAAGGTTTATTCTAGGCAAGTTTGTGTTATAAGTAAAGCCTTATTCAGGTGTGAGAATGGTCAAACGCACGAACAAATAGTACGAATATAAAAAAAAACTTCAAAAATTCAACTTTCCGAACAGCTTATCGAGGGTTGCCTCTATTTCACCAAACGGTGTGACCAGAGGCGTGAAACCGTGCAGTTAGCCGAGGTCATTAGGACCTTCACGGAGCCACATGGCCGTATGCCTGTCGGCCAAATTGGGCCGAAACTAATTATTAAAATGGAAATTATTCCTGACCGTCGCATGTGCTCAGTTCGGTCGACATGTGTGACAGCCCTCGACAACGCATCCAACTCCGTTTAGCCCCTAAATTTTTGTGGGCAGATACATCCCTGTTATGGTTCATTGAGGAAAGACTGCGTGGTGTAAAATGAAGAATGGTCACGACTTCTCATTTTACAATAGCCTTTTTAAGGTTCCGTAGTCTAGTCAAACAAGGAACCCTTATAGTTTCGTCATCTCCTTATAGTTTCGATGTATGTCACAGCCATTCTTAACCCCCGACGAAAGTGAGGGGTGTTATAAGTTTAGGGTGTGTTTATGTCTCCGTGTGTCTGTTTGTGGCATCGTAGCTAATAATAAACCGATTTTGATGCGGGTATTCCTGATTGAAAGCTGATGTGATCGAGATGGTTCTTAAATATATGGGCAGGAGGGAGGGCGGAATCGTAGCACCCAAACGAATGGACCGATTTTGACAAGTTTTTTCTGTCTGAAAGCCGATGTGATCGAGATGGTTCTTAGCTATAATGGCTACAACTTGCAGTATAAACCAGTGGACCTGGAGATTTGAAATATGGAGGAGATATTCCTTGAGTACCTTCCCTAGGATGCACTGAGGAAGGAAATTTTGAAATTCCTTCCCTAAGGGAGTGAACAGGGGTGGCAAAGTGTGCACTCCGACTAAGCTACAGGCAGTTGCCTATAAAAGTATAAAACGGATAACCCTGTAAATTAAATGCAATTGACCGAGCGAGCGCGAAGCGCGAGCGAAGCGTCTCTGTTTCAGCTTGGGCAAAAATGCTTTCGTATGTCCGGATGTCAGTCCTGGGCCTGGATTCTGTATGACCACTCACACTAATTCCACGCGAATTCCACGCCGATTCCACGCCGCCTGCGTGGAATCACGAATAAATTCCATGCAGGCGGCGTGGAATTGGCGTGGAATTGGTGTCTTAAAATTAGAGAATTAGGCCCCTGATCTCTGTTCTCCTCTACAGGTCGCATTTCTCAACCGATCTAGACTAAACTTGGTATACAGGTTAAACGAATTTTTAGAATTGTTTACTCTCCGGGGATTTTTGATTGGGGGGCGGGGGGGGGGGGGGGGGGTACTTTCCCCAAAAAGGGGCCAAAAGGGGCCTACTGAATATCTCCGCCTTATTAGATCAGATTTCTATGGTTATTTTTTTATTTGTAAGTATAAGTAATTATAAATTGGTCTCATAAAAATTTGGTGAAGATCCGATGAGGATCTTCAGCGTGATGAGCAGAATAGCACCTCAAAATGAAGTAAATTTCTCACTTTTAGGTTTCTACCAGTGGTTTCTTCAGCCCTTTGCCCACTAGGTAGGCACCATTGATGGAGCACCTTGGTTATTAATGTTACTTTTACATTAAGGTACTATATGGCGTTACTGTGCACCACTGGATTGTTTGCAAAAAAGTTTGTGCGCGCGAGGTCTACAGCTCACAGAGCCAGTAGTAAGTAGTAGATTGTGTGACAAAGGAGCAAAATAATATTTTGAAGGCGAGGGCACTATTTTGAATCCAGAGCGGAGTGAAGGATTCTAGAGTAGAATTCCGAGCGAAGCTAGGGATGCGAGGGGTTCTACTCTAGAATTCTTGAACGTAGCGAGGGACCTCGACCGGAGAAAAATAATTTTGCGTCCGAGTGATACACTATACTTTTCATCCCACTCTATGAGAGAACAAAGTAAAAGACGCTTTTAGATACTGTACAACTCATATATTTATTTAAATAGACTAAAAATAAACAACTTCAAATAAAATAGATACTTTTGCTTAACTAAAATTTTATAATATTCACTTTGGACTTCTTTGATTTATGTCCTTCAGACAATCTCTTCAGATAGGTATTATGTTCTTGAATTTCATTAATAGTACTGACCTCCAAAGTGTGAAGGTTGCTTACTTTTGGATATTGCTTGAAAATAGGTACCTACAGTTTCCCATAAAGACCTCGCTCATTTTTCATTTTCCCACTCGATAAAGATAGCTTTCAAATATTTTTACCGGGATTTATTTGGTAATTGATTCTGTATCACATTTATTGCGTAGTTTCTTATAATTTCAGGTGTAAGTAATTATACGAGTAATACTTTCGCTACTTGAACTTGATGAACTCATTTTCGTGAAATTATTTAGTTTTTGCACTGTTAATATTACTTGACTCCGTGACGATGATATCGTAATTCGCGCGCTTTTCATTTTTTCCTTCTCTGCGTACATACACATGACTCTTTTTTTAAATACAGACAGTATGCCACGCGATTAATAAATGCGGGATTACATTTAAATCGGTCAAACGGTAAAACTTAGCGTCCATGTTTTTTTTTGTCGCTGCAGCAACCAAGGGGGATTTAGCTTTAGGGGAATTGGTTCCTACATCGCCAAAGGAGGGTTTTTTTTAGCGGTTAAGGTTCTTGTTTGATGGTAGATGTTTCAACGACGACGCTTAATAGACACCCGTATAGACTATCTACGATAGGTACTTGATATAAATAAAGTAATTGCTTAGTCAAGGTAAAATATTGACACAAATACATAATCACAACAAACTGAGCTTGCAAGTAGAAAGGTATTTGTATACCTACATTCAATGAAACGTGGCACTACTCCTTACCACTTTTCTTGCAGAAAATCTAAGTGATTCTTAAATTGAAAGCATCACTATTAGAATTTAATGTGTGTAATAAAAGAGATATTAGAATACATTTTAGGCGTCTATAATGTGTTTAAATTCGATAAGTCGATGAAATTGTGTGGTAATGTGGCGGACATGCGCTGCGCCCACTCGCTCCGAACATTAGCCTGGGGCTGACTGGCTTTGCACCGAAACGCTATCTGACATAATGGAGCTAAGATTATAAATAACTCTTGGAAAATGTTCAACAGCTTTGGATTAAGAGAAAATATGATATGTAAGCTAAGACTGAATTATGTTTGCTTAAGATTTCTATCTATATACTTATAATAAAACTGTAACAGGCCCAATTCTGTACATTGAAGATATTTAGTAAAACATTTTTAGAGGCTATTCTGTATTCCATGCTGAAGCCAAAACTGTTTTTTTTTTTTCTTTTTTTCTGTCTGTCTGTCTGTATCTTGGCTAGGCATCACGCTGAAACTACTGATGAATTTAAATGAAACTTGGTATGATTTGAGTTCATACTACGAGGTAGGACTTAGGATACTTTTCATCCCGAAAAATTAAATGGTTCCCGCAGGATAGGGGTTGAAACTTATTTAAAAAAACACTTACTACTCTGAAACTACTGGATGGATTTTGATGCACCTTGGCTCAGTCATAGTTTAAATGATGGATGAAAATTAGGGATACTTATTATCCCGAAAAAATAAAGGGTTCCAAATTCTGTTTATTCAAGATATTTTATAAATTTTTTTGGAGGCTTATATTCTTACTGAAGCCAAAACTTGTTTTTTTTTGTCTGCCTTTTTGTCTGTGTGTCTGTATCTTGGACGCGCATCACGCCGAAAGTACTGAATGAATTCAAATGAAACTTGGCATGATTTGAGTTCATACTACGAGGTAGTACATAGGATACTTTTCATCCCGAAAAATTAAAGGATTCCTGCAGGATAGGGGTTGAAATTTATTTAAAAGAACACGTAGGGGAGAGGTGGCATGAAAGGGACACGTATTGAAAGGGACAATTCATATTACCGGCTAAATAAAAATCGTCTTGGAACAACACTAATTTTGTTGTGTTGCAACCCAAATGCACATCTATTTGCACCTAGCTTCACGTTTCAGTCAATTCAAAGATAGCGGTGTCGTACGTATATCTGTATTAGAGTTCAAAAGTTTTATTTTTGTTAATGAGGAGAAACGTTTTGTCAAATACTATCAGTTGTTTATTTATTTGTGTACAATTGTTTACTATCGGTTAGATACTGATAGACACGAGAATAAAAAAAACTTTAAATTACAAATGAAGATTTTGGACTATATCGATGATATTTCAGAAACTGAAGTATTCACTCCAAGGTTAAGATACCGGCAGCCAGACAAGAGATAAAAGAGGAGATGATGACCAGTGTAATATTTGTAAGAAAACATATTCAGAAAGCGTTGAAGATTGGTTTCAATGTAAAATTTGTACAAAATATGGGCACATGAAACCTGCGGAGTTAAAGGTGTCTTTAACTTTTTTGTTCGACATACTAAGATTCTTAATTATTATCAAAGTTAATTACTTAGTTTTAAGATCGCCATTTAAAAAAACTATAGTAAAACTGTGGAATTATTATTGTTTCTCTCATAACCCATCATAAACCATTATTTTTAAGCATTATTATCTTTTTATGAAAATAATTATGAAATTGTTTATTTACTGTTTATAATAAATGTGAGACTTAATTGATCTCCGCTTACTGTGAAAAATTAGATTTTAGTGTATAATATAAGTAGTTAACATACACACACACAGCTTAACGACTTATTATTTAAAAAATAATTATTTGTTAAGCTGTCGGTCCTAGCTGATTAATAGCAGTCGTTAAGTCATGTCAGAGGCCCATAAGCGGCCTGACAAACTCTGACACCAGAGGCCAGCACTACCTCATACGACAAACAAACCAACAAGTTGATTTTCCTTGATATTACGTACTGTCCCTTTCAAAACTTATCGTGTCCCTTTCAAGACCGTCTATTTATGAAAGGGACAAAATACACTATTTCTAAAGGTGCATTTTTTTAAATTTAAGAATAAGGAAATGGGTATTATTGCATTTTATTTCGATAGTGAAATAAAATAGGTTTACAATTCTACTCCAACCTGTTCAAAATTATGTTCCAACTATTTACTAGAACCTCATAAGAAAAAATGTTCCTTTCATGCCACCTGTCCCCTACTACGCTGAAACTATTGGATGGGTTTTGATGCAACTTGGCACCGTCTTAAGTTATATGATGGGTTAAAATTGAGGACACGTTTTATCCCGAAAAAATAAAGGTTTCCTGCAGGATAGAGGTGGAAAAAAGAAACAACTAGCATGCTGAAACTATTCGACGGATGTTGATGCAACTTGGCACAGTCATAGTTTAGGTATATGATGAGTGAATATTACGGATACTTTTTATACCGAAAAAATAACGGGTTCCTGCGGAATATGGGGCCAAATTCTGTACATTGAAGATAATTTGTAAATTATTTTTTGGAGAATTTTTTGTTTTTCAGAGTATAGGGGTATATAATTTCGGGTTGGTATTAATGTTTTACGGTTTATAGTTCCTTCCGTAGTTCACCTCTAGGATACTCAAGGAATATTCCTTCAAATTTCAAATACCTAGGTCCACCGGCTTAGGCTGGGCGTTGTCTATCAGTCAGTCAATCAGTAGTTATGTCACGGTACTGTTTTATAGGCATGATTAAAATAACGTAATAAAACACATATTTATACTATTCTGCCCAAAAGTGAAGAGCCGGCCGGTTGGTCTAGTGGCTAGTAACCCTGGGAACGAAATCAAACGGTCGCGGGTTCGAATCCTGCAAGGTGCAATCATTTGTGTGATGAGCAGAAATGTTTGTTCCCGAGTCATGAATGTTGATATTCGTATTATGTATGTTTATCCGTTATCTAGTGCCCATATTACAGGGTATACTAGTTTGGGGCTAGGTAATTGGTGTGGAATTGTCCCGAATATATATATATATATATATATATAACTAGCGACCCGCCCCAGCTTTGCACGGGTAGATATATATAAAGATAAAATTAGTACATAGGTACTTTATTTGGACAAATAGGACAACAACAATTTCTTTTCTGTTTATGGGTTTTTTACCCATGTACCATTTTGTCTATAGTATTCGCAAGGACGCAAGGAGGTTGAATCACGGTTATATACTGTTAAAAGGTTTAACGCCAGTAAGCGTAATTCAACCTCCTTTGGTTTAGAAAACTGGGTGGGAAGTAAGCGTAATTCAACCTCCTTGGTTCAACTGCATTATTATTCACGTACTTGACAGATTTGTTATTATTTCGTGTATTATTAGCATAGAGCATTTCCTACGTCAATGATTATTATATGTTCTGTGATTTCGTTTCCATGGCAACTTTCCATAATATACAAAGATCCGTATCTCCTTCTTAGTTCGTGATACAAAGTAATCGAGATTTTTTGCAAAATTTGATACCTCGGGATGACCTCGGGTTACATTATTGCAATTTTCAATTCAATTTCTTTATGTGAAAGTTTTTTTTAAATCGGGTCTGTAGTTTTTGAGTTTATCCATTACAAACAAATAAACAAACAATCAAATCTTTCCTCTTTATAATATTAGTGTAGATAAAGCAGTAAGTACCAAAAATTCTGTAAAAGGCAGATATTTAAAAAAAAACTAGGGTACTAAAAATAAGCTACTGAAAAAGTATAAAACATTTTTAACATACGTGTCTGTCTGTTTGTCTGTTCACGCATCACGTAAAAACTACTGGACCGATTGAGATGAAGTTATCACTGTTGTATAGCTTAGGGTTTGACTTTAAAACTTCTGTACTTATTATCTCAATCCGATGAGTAATAGAAGCCGAGCAATCGATAAAAACTTTCTGACGGCTGAAGGAATTTTGTTTAAATGTTGGTATATTGATATTTTAGGTCTTGGAATAGTAATAGAGTTATTTTTACACGACTGCCCAAAAAGGAGTGTTATGTTATTAGCATTCATGTATGTTTGTATGTGAGTTTCTTTATTCCACCATAACTTTTAAATGCCTGAATGGATTAGATGTATGGGATATCGTTAGAATCCTTAAATCCCCCGAGTAACATAGGCTATATTTATTAATTTTTTTAAAACATTCAACATTCGTGGTCAAACGATTGCCTAGTCAGTAATAAAAAAGAAAAAAATGTGTTCTTCCAAATATACAATATGGGTGTCAAATTGAATAAGCCCATTTGTTTTTTTAAGCTAGTTTATATCCTAGAGAAATAGCCAATCGCGCGAAGCCGCGGGTACAGCTAGTAAAAAATATAAATCTTTATCCTCTCTAATCAGCGATTTTAATCAGTGGGCGATCAATCGTTAAACATCTTTGTGACGGTTTTGAAGGAACTGATGAATTTTGCTACTAAGACTTTATAAGTAGCACCTAGTCTTAAAAAAAGGAAACTAAATGTAACATACAAGGTGTAATGGACAGCGCAGACGTAACAAATAGGCGACATGTGCTCCAAATTTGACTATTCGTCCTCACGAATATTTAAAACTTGACTTTTCAAAACGGTTAAATGACTTCTTTTTTTGTGTAATAATAAATGTTCACAAAATACTTTATCCGGATGTGGTCACCGAAACACGATTAAATAAATTTGGCTCTATAGAAAAAAATCGTAAGGTTTACTAAAAACACACATTTTGACGTTCGCGTCGATGGAATGAATCAACTTCATTCAGTTTCTATCGAAGATATATTTTAAAAAAAGTGTGTAAACCCAACAAACATTCAAATATATCTGTGGAATCAGTTATTTGAAAAATCGTAAGATTATTATCAGCAGCATATATTATAGCAGACGCCTCCAAAATTTTTGCCTAGAAATTTTTGAAGCACATAGCGCCTGCTTCAAAATAATTTAAAGTAGGTACTTTACCTTACAAATAGGAATGTCAAACCCTAAGACTACGCGCTGAAATTATGGTTATTCAAACAGCTATATAGTTATGGTTTCCTTAAAAAACCTGACGAATGCCTGACCCAAAACTATGGCAGAAAATAACAATGGTGATTGAAGCGCGTCAAGCCAAAATGATACGATTAAGCATCAATATAATATTTTGCGTGTTGGAATTTAGTCCAAAATGTTGAAATGATGGCTGACCTTCACCGGCCGAGGCCGGATAATAGTTGCACCAATTTGAGGAACCAGTTCGAGGAGATAAAAAACAAGTAACCAAAGAATGAAAACAAGGGACTCTTCTGACGCCTTTGTTCTGTTTGGATATTATGCTTCTAAGATATTAGTGTGTTGAATGACAATGTATCTGGAGACTAGATAAAAGTGTACATTGTGTCACTGGTTTTTATATAGGTGACAACCTATCTGTCATCCACGTTTAAAATAAAATTATGACTTCACTAAAACCTTCTGTAGGAGATAATTAGATAGGAAAAACTTATGTAACCCTTACGATACATACTTACCTACCGTTCTAAAACTTCAAAGCATTTATAGTTAGGCAACATAGCAAGCACTTTAAAAGGCAATTGAAAAGTCACAAGTACAAGAAAAAAAACTTAAAATACTAAATCCATAAACTGTAAGGTCAACTTAATTTTGGATTTGAACATTTCGATTTCATGTGCAAATTCAAAGCTGATCTGGCCCAAGAAAAGAAAACACTTTTTAGGCTCTACCGGTGCGAACCAGTGTATCGGAAATTCGCCCGTTAGAGAAGAATGCGCTAAGATACACTACGGGGATGTAACGTACAATATACTACATTTCTTCAAAATTCATTCAGCCGTCGAATAGTTTTTAATCGATTGCTCGGTATCTAAACATCGGATTAAGACACCAAGTACTCCAGTTTTTAAGTCAAACCCTAAGCTATCCAACAGTGAAACCCGCATTGCAATCGGTCCAGTAGTTTTTACGTGATGCGCGAACAAACATACAGACTAACAAACTAACCAACAAACAATTAGACAAAAAGACAAACAGACAGACACGATTTAAATAAGTAACTTATTTTAAGTAACAAAGACCATTTTTTTTAAATTAATTTCTTTGTACAGATTTTTTCGTTCCTATTGCTTTATTATTACCTAAGGTACCTACTTATAGTAGGTATGTAAGGTACTTATAGTAGGTACCTTAGGTATAGATTAACAGTTGGATTGGACAATTATGTATTGTCCATCTGATCCATCTCTTAGCAGCAGTTATTCACGAAGCTGGTCATGTTATTCTGGTTTTGTGATTTGACCTTCGAGACCGCTGATTTATGACTTTTAAATGTCATAATGGTCACAACACAATGATTCGTTGTATAAACATTACAACCAGTTAGCAGAAGATTTACTATAAACTAGTTTACGCCCGCGACTTCGTCGCGACTTCCGTTTATCGCGAAAAAAGGCATCCTATGTTCTTCTAGGATATTAAAAACTAATGCAAAAGTACGTATAGCACCAACGCACTTGCTATTTCGTTTCCATGGCAACCGTTCCTTGCAGCAAGTAATAAAAATTTTCCAGTTTTCCCGTGGAAACGTAACATTTTCCGGGATAAAAGTATCCTATATTTTATTCCAGGGAATAAGGATCCAAAGCCATTCCAAATTTCATCAAAATCCGCCATTAACGCGTTAAAACTCCCCAAAGAAACAAACAAACAAACGTTATGACTTTTATATATTGATGTGGACTAGCTGTGCCCGCGGCTTTGCCCACGTGGTAATTTATCTTCCTATATGCTATTCCCATTGATCGTATAACTTACCAGGTTTTAAGTCAATACCTAAGCTATCCGACTTATTGCTTTACTATAAACATTAATTTATTGTGATAACTGGCAGTGTATAAAATAAAACATATAGCATATTTTGATACAAAGGTAACTTATAAGGAAAAATAAACGGAAAGATTCAATGCAGCCAACTTTGTACTCAACGCGCTCATATTTGATTATCTGCGCATATATACACTTAGACAAGTGTAGACGTAAAATTATTAAAAAAAAACAACATTAAATTGATTTTCTAATAAAACCTACTGAATCAATTTTGATGAAATACACGATAGAGCACACTAGAGCTCTACCCATTCAAATAAAAAATAGGATCATCCAAATCGATCAGAACTTCGGTAGATAAGAGAGAAAATACTAAAAAACATGCAGTCGACAGTACCTCAATTTAGCAAGTCGATTAATAAACCTGATCGAAAGCAATACCTTTCTAGACTTGTCCTTCTTTCTTGAAGTATAATATACTTATTCTTCTCAAAATTTCACTGGTGACCTACAACCAAAGTAGGTATAGCTAGGTCCAATTGTCAAAATTTCTAACTAAGGGACTGAACACAACATAATATAGTACAAAAACTTATAATATTCAATGCTAGTTATGGTTTTTACAAATTTTTGTAACCCTTAGTGTCCTCGCTGTATTTGGAAACTTCAAACTAGGTGCTTACAAGGCTACAATGAATACATCATCATCATCTGTCCACTCCTGGACGTAGGCCTCTCCTAATGCACGCCACTGAGCTCGGTATTCAGCTCCCCTCATCCATTCTCTTCCGGCCGCCTTTAGCAGGTCGTCACTCCACCTGGCCACAGAGCGTCCTACACTAAGTTTTCCTCAACGTGGTCAGGACTAGCAGGGCGACTGGGAATTTTATTGTTGTGCCGTTCATTGGAGGTTTTGGCGACGATCGGGGCGGGTTGGCGATTGCAGGGCGTAGCTTCTCGCACCGGTGACGCTGCTGCCCGTCACCGGCCTGTGTCATTTGGCTACGCTTGTTATGTGATGGTTATACCGCCTTTTGTCGGTCGCTAGAGCCTCGTTCGTTATGACAGCGTGCAGGTGAGGTTGGATTGGAGCAGTAACTCTCGACACACCCCTATGAATACCTTAAATGATTCAGATGGCCGAAAACCGGGTATTCAGATCAACACATGTTTTGTTCAAGCGGATTGCTGTAGGGACCACCATTATTATGGTTGATACATATTTTAAAGTGAGGAGTTCTCTCTCTGTTTAAAAACCGTTTTGCATGATAATGAACCTTGTCTTATTTCCAAGGTATTATTGTCTTTTTTAATACCTTGCACATTTGAAGTTTGTACATATTTTACATAAATGACGTGATGACACATATCTAAAAAAATACCAAAATTTAAAAATACTGGACATGAACAGAATACCGAACAGTTCGGTAAAAAGCCGAACCCTGTCCACAACGTGTAAATAACTTTAAACCTAGGCTGAAGTAAATGAACCAAGGTCATGTCGCTTCGGCTGCAAATCTTTACACAAACGTGGCGTTGCGTGCGCCTGCGCCGACATCGCCGCGCGCCGTCCGCGTCGCGTCGGACCTCTCTCTCTCTGCCGACAGTTCCGAGAAAAAGTCGTTATACTCACGTATTTTTGGTAGCAACATAATGCCAGTAATTTCCAATGAAATTATTATAATTAGCTCCATTTATACGATAGTAACAAACAAATAAAATGCTCGGAACACACCGCCTCGGGCTTGTGAGTCGGTCGAGTTTTCCATTTCGTCTTGGTTTGATTTATCTGCCGATTTCGAGAAATTATGTAATGTTGGCTGGTCGACTTTATTTCCGCATTTTGTGGAACCACAAAATTAAAGACATAAGTATTTTTGATCATCCTATTGAAAGCTATAATCATAGGCATATCTGTCGCTCGAAATAGAAATTATCCAAGTTTTATGTCAATAGACTACAAAACATAATTTCTGAATTAAAAGGTAAGTAATTCCAATTCTACCATGAAAGCCTCCTTTCAATTAACATTCCCGTAGAAACCACAGCGACACATGTCGAGCCATTGTATGGCTGACAGCGCAGGGTGCAATTAACGGACAGCTCACCCGTTACATATATTCGAAAGACAAACTGTTTCCAATGCTGTTTCACATTTTTTTCTTTTAACTAATTGAATGGAATAGAATATAAATTGCTATGAAAGTTGTTACTGAACAAGCCCTGGGGGCCTAAACCACAAAGCAATAACGCTTAGCAACTAAGAACACAAACAAATATAAACATCACAACATTTATACCTTGATAAATATTTTACTTTGCCGTATTTCTCAATATTTAATTTTCCTTGTCTATGACATTATTCGCCACTCCAGTTTGAATCTAATAGTTATGACATAGCTGTTATATAAGCAACAAAAGTATTCGCAGTTTATTCATAGCACACAGTTCACTTTTTGCAAAATTAAGGTGTGTTTGTTACTTCTTCACACTTAAATGGCACAACGGATTTTGATGAAATTTTGTATGTAAATACTTTAGGTCCTGGATTAACACATATGATACTAATCACACTATCAACACCACGGGGTGCTGGTAGATAACTGTTGGGAGAAGTGACAGATATCAAGGTTACAGATGTCAAAGTAGTAGGTGTCAAAGTGACAGATGACAACTGTCAATGTCAGCGTGTATCGAGGGCAAAAAAACAATAAATATACCCGAAAAAATTGTTTACGGAGAAGAGACGTATTGCGTTAGATTTTTGGTTATCAAAACATGCTGTAAAAAATGTCATCATTCTATCACATCATACTCACACTAATAATATTATAAAATTAGGAATGCAGTTTGGTCTTGGAATACTCAGGATACTTTTCATAATCATAATCCACGCGGGTGAAACGGCGGGGCGCAGATAGTATTTTATATCGAGAGCTCGTGTAGGTACCTTCATAATTATGTAGGTAGTTAGGTGTTGACGAGTTGACCGCTTTTTAACATTGAACATTGTATAAGGTCGCATACCTACATAGTATGGTCGGCGCACGCCAGAGTTCAATATCACAGTTTTATCAACCGTAATTGTGTGTCGATGATAGAGATTATAGCATTCCAGCACTTATAGGAACAATAGCAACAATTAGGTAATAAAACAAAAGACTGTAATTTAGCATCACGTAAAGAGTTGGTGCGGAACAATCGAAGAGATAGCGAGCGATTACAAGGCCCTGAGTGTTCGACCGTCGATCGTCACGTAGAGACGCCGGTGAAGAACAAAGCGGAGCGATCAACAATTGAACGCAACGGCACAAAAAGTCCCATAATTCAATTTGCATCCCGCTAGATGAGTGAGTGTAATCGTGTACAAGTGTGGGTACGGTTAAGAGCCGCGGGCGGCGGCACGGTGAGAACGGCTTTCGCCACTTTTCAACACTTCGGCGAATCGATTAGATTGCTGTTTCATTCCGTGATTTCAAATACATGCGGTTGGGGTATGTTTGATGTTGTCACGAGAGTTTGTAAATATCATATTGGCCTATTGATGAACTAGGACTTGAGGTATTTTATACTATCTACTAGTTCCTTGCACACACGTTGAGACATTATGGTGTTATAATAAGAGATTTTGAAGGCTATCTTCAGTTAAGCTTTGACTTAACTGAAGATAGAAGACTATCTTTTGAGAAAAATCAAAAAAAATAATTTGTGATTAGTTATGAAAAACGTACGAAATTAAATGGGAGGAGGGAATATTCAATAGTTGAATGTAGTCAATCGCCGATTCGGCGACCAACTATCTTTTCACTTTGACTCCTTTCACTAAGACACATGTCACTTTGACACTTGTTACTTTGACATATTATGTCACTTTGATACCTGGCACTTCGACACATGTCACTTTGACACCTGTCACTTATATACAGCATGTTTGCTAGAGGGTTTGCCAAACGTGGTGGGTGTGTAGGAAGATCTATTTGGAACATACAGAATTGTTTTAAAGCGGTTTTATTTAGCTTGACCTGTTTGTTATTTTTGGTTTGGGTCAAATCTAGTAATTGAGATTTTACCCCCCTCCTGTTGACCGATTGATCTGAAATTTGGTACACACCTTTAGTACTGATGACAATACAATTATGTTTATAATATATTCAGTATCAGCAAATCCACGATGGCCGCCACCACAAAATGGCGATATTTTTTTTCAACCCCCTCGTTCTTTCTATCAAATGAAAAGGCTTAACTAGTGGAATACAGTACACCATGAAAATTCCAAATCCAAGATGTCCGCCACAACAAAATGGTGTTTTTTTTTTCAGTCCCCTTAATATGGGTATCAAATGAAATGGCTTAACTAGTATAATACAGTACATCATGATTATTTTAAATCTAAGATGGCCGCCACCAAAATGGCGGATTATATAAAAAAACAATTCCGCAATAGGGTATTAAATGAAAGGGCTTCACAAGTAGAAGACAGTACTTTTTAGAAATAACTGAAAAAATAAATAAGGTTGTTTCTTTTAAGTTAAACGATTTTAATATGCACTAAAATCTACAAAATGTAATACAATTGTGTGGCGAGTCGAATTTCTTTTACTCAAGTTACGCTAAAGCCCGATTTTATTTTATTTATTAACAGTGTACTCAATCCTCTACGGAGTTCCATTTACGGAACTTATGGGAACCAAATTTCTCAGAAGTACCGTTGACGGAACTTTTCTCAGGGAATTACTGGGAACAAAAGGAAAATTGATGGCGTTGCACTGTTAACAAGTGTCTATTGCTTACCTATGTCAAAGAAAAAAATAGTAAAAAATTGACTTTCATTGCCGTTATTGAAAAGTCGAAGTAAATATATATGTCTAGGTATGAGAAAAGTAGAGAAACATTTACGCTTACATGTTTCTCTGCCCGTTTTGTTTTTGACATATTATTTTGCATTCAGCGTCACGTCAGAACTTATCTATGCTCTAAGCTAGTCAGATCTGAGAGGTACTTTTTAAATGTGTCCATGAAGTCCTCATTCCCAACAACTCCGGAGTTTTAAACTCTATTGCTTCTAGCCGATGAGGATCACATTGCGTCTTCAACTCATTATTTATTGCACCACATCCTCATGTATGTTTGATTCGAACCATGTATCTACCTTAAGTACGTGGTACATTATAAAGTCCAGCTATGCCATGCAACATATCGATAGTGTCGACAGCACCGGTCCGCGAGGTGACTCGCACATTATTATGATAATGCGGGCGGGCGGCGGTATCGCAGCCATCTCTGACACAATTGAATTAGCATAGACCGCGGCCCTCAGCGGGCGGTCGGCGAGCCACGCGACCACCAAAGCAACTTCAGAGCCGCGAACCTTGCTTAGAACTAATGTGATGATAATACACATTGTGTTGTCCATTTCTTTCGTACGTTATGATAAAACACTAATGAATCGTCTGAATGCTTAAAGGCACGACCCCCAATAGTTGCTCATTTTGAACACATAGCGATGCCGGGCAAGACATGAAATTTAATCATGAAAATAAAATTTGTCTCTTTGACTTTTCTGCGACATCCACATTTCTAATGATAATGATGATTTGAACGAGCAATATCAATAGGATAAACAACACAATAAGAAGAGAGGAGATTACGATTTTAAGTTATCAACCTGAAATTGATAAACTGCCAAGAAAACGAAACATGATTTTCATCAGTTTAATTTTCACGAAATGATATTTTATCGATATCAGGAATAAAAACATTATTAAAAAAACCTTAAATGCAGTTTTAATACGGCTAAAAAACAAGAATGGATATCTAAGCATAAAGATCACCGCTGTTAAAAGACAGCCTGTATAACTCAAACATAAAGTGGCAACGATCAATAATTTTAACTGTGAGAAGCATCAACAAAAGCAAGTGATGGCAACGCAGGTTCTGTTCAAGTCGGCACTCCACAGCGAAGAGTATTCATGGAGAGGCGAAAGTGGACATGATATACGACTCAGGGCGGCCAATAGAGACGACCCTCCCGTAAGTAGCTGGGGTTAAGAGGATAGTTTAGAAAATTCAGGACTATCTAATAGTGGGAGCAGTAACTGCTATGAATAGTTTCTTTAAACACTTTTTTAGATTTGGACTCTTTGTACTCTATGGCTATGACTCGCCTCGGCTTCGCACGGGTAGCGCACACACTGCGGCATTTTTCTTGTTATTAGCGTCGTAACTTCTAAAAAAAAAAACGCCAGTAAGCGTAATTCAAAATCTTGCACTAACGATCGTGGTGTTTTTTGCCCATAGACAACTGCATTATTACTCAACGATTACTCACGTACTTGACAGACTTGTTATTATTTCGTTTCCATGGCAACGTCATTCCGTTCTGTAGCTTTGATACCTTGGGTTACATTATTTACATTTTCGTAGGGATCTCAAAATTAAAAAAAACTGCCCTTGCTACTCGCTGATAATGTTAGCTTTCTATAGGAGAAAGAATTTTTAAAACGGTTCAGTTTTTTTTTTAGTTTATCCGTTGGTAACAAACATACAAACAATCAAATTTTTCCTCTTTATAATATTAGTGTAGTAGATAGTGTAAATGTAGATATAACGAGCTTTGCCCGCGGCTTTTACGCATGTTTTTTTTTGGAGCATATGTACCTCGAATATCTATCGTCATGCACTAAGAAGTTTTTTTGTAATTCCGTTCCTAAGGGGATGTGAACGGAGTGGCAAAGTTTCCACGCGGGCAAACAGGGCACCATGTCACAACGCTCACTCAAATTCATACCCCTTGCGCTCTCGCTATCTAATCGAGTGCGTTTAATGGCCACTCCACACAAGAACTACTTTATTTAATTTAAACAGCTCCCCGAGATAAATTGCAACCGGAAAATTTACACTTAAAAGCCGGATGCCACTGCAAATAGTAGCAATTTCCTATATATCTCGTAGTCGGTAAATGCGACGCGTGCAGGCAGCTAATGCGCGCGGATTTATCGTTGTCCCCATAACGATGACGACTGAATTGTGCTGTGAGCTGTCTATTGCAGTTTGCTTTCAAATTGATGGTTACTTTTATAGCTGTAAAATCTGCTGTTCACATTGTGCGATAAAATTAAAAAATAAATATTACAGAAAAGGTTCATCTCTCAGAATTAGTCGGTATGATATTCTATGAGAAATTCTTCTTACAGTTATTTTAAACTAGCTTTCGCCCGCGACTTCGTCCACACGGACTACAGTTTATCGCGAAACAAAGCATTTTAATATGTTCATCTAGAATATTTATATGCAATGAAAACTATAGCACCAACGCTCTTGATGCTTTTTGACAGACTTGTTATTATTTCGTTTCCACAGCAACGTGCCATTCCGTTCCTTATAGCGAGAAATCGTCTTTTTCCAGATTTCCCGTGGCAACGTCCCATTTTCCAGGATAAAAAGTATCCTATGTTTGTCTCTATATTGTACAGAACCTATTTACAAAGTTTCATCAAAATCGGATCAGACGTTTTGGCGTGAAAGCTCCCCAAACAAACAAACAGCCAACGTTTCACTTTTATATACTTACCTATTGGTGTGGACTGTGCATAACATATTGCTGTGTAATCCTTTATGACATTCTGTAAGATAGATTACCAATAAATGGTGATGCTGGTTCCAATCTCATTATGTCCGATTCAGTCAAGACTCAACAGTAATGTTGTGTGAAGAAATGACAGTCACTGCGCTATAAACAATCCGTTGTTGTGGTGATGTGATAAGTAAGAGTCGGTCCGGATCTGAATGGCGCTATCGGTGTCGCTGCGCCGCAGGGGGCGAAGACCCGCTGCGCCTCGCCAGGGGTCGCCTGCGGCGGACCCATCTCTATACCCTGGTTAAGTGTTAAATTAATTGTCGGCCACACACACTTCCTATATAGACAAAAGACTATAAAACGCTTCCAAAAGCGCCGCACCAGTTTCGAATTTCAACACATCCGATGTTGACACTAGAACAATACACCGGCCGCTTCTTGAAGCTTTTTTGTGTCCGGTAGAAGGCATTAATTAGTGGTGCTGCGACTTCAAAAATAACCTTCTCCGTTGTCGGCCCATCAGCCCATCATGGATTGACAGGGCGCGCGATGACGGTGACGACGGGCGGCAGCGGCGCCTCTGGCCCCGTGACTTGCACCTCGCCTTCATTACGCGCCTCCGAGCCGCGCGGCGCCCGCTCCACTAACAAGCCAGGCTAATGCAATGAGTTGCAAAAATCCCTCAACATCTTCTAATCCAACTCGACCATCTACTATTCAATTGTATTCTTTAAACAAACATCGAAAGATATAAAGTGGTTCAGCACGACCGATGTATCCAGAAGCCGACTAGAGCGATTCCGATGACACTAATGACTTCCAAATCGGCCGATACTTTTAAATCTCGAGGGGCTCTGTATTAGTTACCCTTGCAGTCGTCGGATCCATTATCTGAGGGCGGTAACAACAAAGACGCACAAAGGTCCCTTGGAGAGCAATCATTGACGGTGATTGCGGCGAACTGGCAGAATCTGACACATTCCTCTTGGAGTTAGTTTAGCGGGGATTGGGCTTTTGATTACTTGAACACATTTTCATTATAATACTTAAAGATATGACGATAGATACCTTATAACCTGATTACTCAAAGGAATAATCAGTGAAAATATTGTTGTTTTTACCCGACTACGGCAAAACAAAAAGGAGGGTTATGATTTTAACCAGTATGTATGTATGTATGTATGTATGTATGTATGTATGTATGTATGTATGTATGTGGGTGGGTATGTAGGTAGGTATGTATGTTCAGCTGTTCCCTCATAACTTTTATATTACTCATAATAATTTGACAAATGGAAGCGCCTTCGTCGTCCGTTAGTTATAGGTTATGTGACGTCACTTTAATAGGGCGCCCTCTAAAGGACATAAAAACGTGTTTTTTTTTCGGAAGGTAGTCACAGGAACTCAACAACAAAATGATGGAACCCTTTCGAGTTTGGGCTCATTTGGTTTGTTTTGATGAGTTCTCTAGTTTTATGTGGTATCCAGGGTCTGATGATGGAGGCGGAAGGTAGTCACGGGAACTCAACAACAAAATGATGGAACCCCTTCGAGTTTGGGCTCATTTCGTTGGTCTTGGTGAGTTCTCTTGTGTTATGTGGTTTTCAGGGTCTGATGATGGAGCCGGAAGGTAGTCACAGGAGCTCAACAACAAAATGATGGAAACCCTTCGAGTTTGGGCTCATTTGGTTTGTTTTGACGAGTTATCTGGTCTAATGAGGTATTGAGGGTCTGATGATGGAGATGGTGTCATAGGATCCCATTACCCAACCATCAAATGATGAAACCCCTTCGAGTTTAGGCTTAATTGATTGGTCTCGATGAGTTTTCAGGTCTTAAGTGGTACTGGTGGCGTCTCGTAAAAGATTGCTTTAAAAAGACACATAGCTACATCATTACAGCATTTACAACTTATAAATCCATTCGTTTTGGGTTTATGTTTACGAGATTTGTAACCATTTTTTTAAAGAGTTTTATTTCATTCCAGTGAAATCATAGATAATTTTTGTCAAAAGTAATTCAGTTGATATATATATACAGGGAGAATATTTCAAGTGGGTATGGATGGCTAAATATGTCATATATATATGTCATTTCTTCCCAGAATTCCATCCTTATTAGCGACTCCTTATACACTGTGTGTTTTTTTTTCCAAAATCAACGTGTTCGATTCCTGCCTAGGAATATTGTTTTTTTTTTTCAAAAATCCAAAGATGCAGTTTTAGTTTTCATCAAAATCGGGCCCGAGACTCCTTTGAGTACTTTTCGCTATTCCTCATAGTTTCTGATTTAGCCATCCACGCCCACTTGAAAAATTCAACCTGTATATGTAGGTTTATTCATCCTTGGTTTCATTTTCTTACGCTTTGAGTCTAAAGTTAGTGAGTGTCTTCTTTGGCATATTTTTTTTTTATTCCGATGTTTGCAGAGGCCACTCAAAAAAATTGAATCGACTTCATGATAAAAAATTTATTTTGTAAACAACCACTAAAAAGAATGAAATAAATACAATTGAGCCAGAACAGTATAAATTTTCGAAATTACCAACGTAATAATAATTCAAAAATAAAACATAAGATAAGAAAGAGTTTTTTGAAGGCGGTGCCAAACCCAGGCATCATTGAAATCTAATATCTTTACAAAATTAATACATACCTATATACGTATGAAGTAATATGCATGAAGTAATCTATGACGCACCCTCATCCAAAACACGAAACGCAGAAGAGACGAAACAAGAGACTCACACGAGCAGATTTTGACTTTCACACTTTCACAAACCGATTGACACGAATACAGCAATCTAGTAAATGATAAAGTGTTTGTAGATAATTACTTTAAAAGCTTATTATTTTATATAGCACGTCAAGCTATATGAATAAGCTCAACCAAATTAATAATTATGTTTCGGTTTGGCACCGCCTTCAAAAAACTCTTTCTTATCTTATGTTGTATTTTTGCATTATTATTACATTGGTAATTTCGAAAAAGTGATACTGTTCTGGGTCCATTAATGGTAATTATTTTATTCTTTTTAGTAGTTGTTTACAAAATATCATTTTTATTAAGAAGTCATTTTTTTTTTGTTAAATATTTTATTTCTTATAAGTTGTGTTTGGTATCAAATGAAAGGTCTTAATTAGCACATTTCGAAAATATATATTATAATATAAGTTCAAAAACTAAAACCCGACTACGGTCTTCCTCGTAGTGTACTAAAAAGTCAAAATCAAGAATATTCATACGTTTTAGAACTTGAAAACTTTAGGCCCGTAGAGTGCGATATAAATGTATCAATATTTAACCAAGTAGGTAAAGCGCACTCGCCCGGCCCTATAGTTTTAAATTTCTATAACGTTTGAATATTCCTGTTTGTGACTTTTTAGTACCTACACTAAGACCGTAGTCGGGTTTTAGTTTTTAAACTTATGTTTTTATTGTTCTGCAATATTTTGTATTCCATAGGTAGACATAGCTAGGTATAACAAAATGTAGTCGAAATATTAAAGTCTTCGTGCAACAATACGAAGGGTCTGAATAAACTTATTTAGCATCAGTTTCACGAAAGTTTTTTGAGGACAATGATACTTGCGATACTTTTACGAAATTCTAAAGCGTTATGGCTGCTAGGAACATAAATAATTTCTGCAGCGAGTTAACAGCCGGTCGTTAAGGCCTGTATAGCATGTGGTGGTTCTAACACTGCAGTTGGGTGCTAGTCAAAGTGGTCAACTCTATTTATTCGTGCGTGGCCGTACGTCTTTTAACGACTTCTCACGTTTGGCCAGTTCATGTGCATATAAAAATAAGTGTTTAACTGAGTTTGTTTTAGATGGCTATCTGTTGGTTTTTCACTTGTTTGCATAAGGGCTACAAATAATTAAGTGACGTCATAATTTGGCGTAGAACGTGTTGATGCCAAATATGAGCAAGATTCATTTTTACACGTCTGCCCAAAAACAGGAGTAAATAATATTTTTAGGATTCATGTATTTTGTTTGTATGTGAGTTTCTTTATTCCACCATAACTTTTAAATGCCTGAACAGATTTTGACTTATGGTATCGTTAAAATCCCTGCATACCCCAAGTAACATAAGCATATTTTTTTTGAAAATTATCATTTTGGCAGCAGGCCATTTTCATAAAGCGAAAAAACTTATATTTTTCCAATATAGGTATCAAATTGAAGGCTTTGCTACGCACATTCCAATAGTATATAATTTATTGGCACAAGTTCTTTTTTAGCAGGGCAGGCGTGTTTTTTTATTTTAAGCTAGGTATTATAATCATTGAAACCTGAAAACGAAGAAAATATCCTCTTCTAAGATTTTAAAGTCAGTTTCTCTCATTTTTTACACATAGATAAATAACACTTTAATGCACCAAAAGAAACATTTACAAATAAAAATGAACATATAAAAATTGAACAACCGGCGGCCTTGTAGCTAAGCAGCGATCTCTTCCAAGCAACCGTAGGGTTGAGACACATGACTATATAATAGAGGTAGTTGTTGGTATGCAACGTTTGAGTATAATAAACAAAAAAGAAGATAACAAACAAATAAAACAAAAATAAATATTAAAATATTACATAGTATTTTTCATAGAAACTTATAATGTTTTTAATGTTTTTTTTGCAAAATAAATCAAATCTATTAAAATTGCGCTAGCTCCATAGGGGTCTACAGTAATAAAGGTATAAGCACAGGTATAAGTAATTCTAGGTATGGCTAGTCCTAAAAAATAACAACACGTAGAATGGCCACCTCGTATACGTGATCCAGAAACTGACGCAGGTAACATTTACCGTCAACAATTAGCTTACCGTTACACGGTAGAATTAACATCGGCAACACGTAACAAGCTGTATTAAAAGGTCATTTGCGGTTGCGGCAGGAAACTGTGCAGTTGGCTTGTGGTCGGGCCGTTTTTGTGCGATCGCACTGTGTAGTGAATGTTGCAGCACATGTAATGAAACGCGTAGAACGGGTGGCTATTTGAATAATTGGCCCATCTACCCTCACAAATAGATGTCTTTGGTTGACTTGTGGTTGTCTATTTCGCCTTCGTATTGTCTATAAAAAGTTAAGTTGATAATTACATAGCTTGCGACATTTGCTTAGGCTATGATCCAACCGTGAATACAAAATAAGTCGTCGAAAAATTTATTTGTATGATAAGTTTTTACACAATACGTAGGTATAGCTAGCGGCACGCCACGTTTCGTTCACCGCTAGACTTACGTGCCGCTAGGTATAAGTAATTGTTTCTGCTAGTTGTAAATTCGATTTACACAATTTGCCGACACCCGGTTCTTGCCTCGGCACTGCTCTTACTTTTATTTACCTATTCTACTAGCTGTTCCGCAGCATTGCCCGCGTGGTCATTTCTCTGGGTTAAAAATAATCTGTGTAATTCCAGTACCAAAATCCATATCAATATATAAAAGTGAAACGTTGTTTGTTTGGGGAGCTTTCACGCGATAACGGCTGGACGGATTTTTATGAAATTTAGAATGGAGATAGCTTAGGTATATCCTGGAACAAGTCACCGTCAGGATACTTTTTATCTCGGAAAATTGTAAGTTTCCACGGGAACACTAGAAAATGTTGATAACAGTAAGGAACGGTTGCCAAAACAGAATGGTCTGTGGTTGCCATGGAAACGAAATAACAAGTCTGTCAAAAAACATGAAGAGCATTGGTGCTATACCTACTATTATTTATTCTGTGCTTTTGCATAGGTTTTTAATATCGCAGTACTGAGCGCATACATGCGCGTGCGCGCGCGGTAAGCAACTGGATCGAGTACAAAATATCAAATTTCGTTCAGCCGTCAGATAGTTTTTGTCGATTGCTCGGCGTCTAATCTTCGGATTAAGATACCAAGTACCTACCCCAGCTTTTGAGTCAACCAAGCTATCCATCAGTGAATAGCTTAGTATCTCAATCCTACAGGAGTAGAACTCGAGCAATCGATAAAAAAAACATTTGACGTCTGAACGAAGTTTGATGGTGACATTGATAGTTTTGGTTTTGGAATACTACATATAGGATCAATATTCCAGATAAAATCCACGCGGGCAAAGCCGCGGGCCCATCTGGTATAAATATAAAAGCTTGTAAATAGAATTTGTTGCGGGCAAAAATCTTTTTATTGATTGTTTTTTTAATATAATTTTGTGCAATAAAAGTAGGTGCATATGATGATGATTAAGATTTATTTATAGAAAATTAGTTACGCCCCGCGGCTTTGCCCACGCACAAAATTTGGGTCCGTCACCTTCTTAGGGATGGAATATAGATAGATTTTAAGATGACTCTACCATAGAGGAAACTAGATTTTCCTATCCTATTTTGGTGCACCAACTTTTTTTCTTCTTACTTAATTTCAAATAATGTCACCAAAAAAAACTTTGCTAATTTACCCTCTTTAAACAAGAGGGTAAAATTGGCTTGAATGAAGAACAGTTGCTATTTAAACATAAACCTCTGAAATGTAAGTATAATTACGCCTCAAGCGAACCGCATCGCCGAAATAAGTCGCTAAAATTGTAACAATGTGAAACAATTATTCGCAGAAACGATAAATCGCCGACAGATTTGCCGTTCATTCTTGGTTCTGTTTGAGAGTAAAACAAGACATGTATGTCGACAAGTAATGCACTGGCAGCGTCCGTCGTTAATTTGTCGCCAGCCAGACGTAGCGCTGATGGATGTCCACGTAAATAACTTTAAACTGGAAAGTAGTAAGTAGAGCCGTTTAGATATCTAGTTTATTTGTAGGAATATTTCAAGCATCTTCAAATTTTTTTGCCACTGCAATCTTCTAGCTATTTATCACCTGTTTGTTGCCCCATTATACGTGTTTACATTTGTTTAAAAGACGGAGCGGCAGATAGAATACAGATATTCTGATAAATATACCTAGCATCTAATTTATTCACGCCAATTGTTTTAAAGCCTAAAACACTTCTTAGATTTTAGATTAAGCTACTGGATGTTTATTGAAATAGGAATGTTAAATATACCTACTTCCATTATCTGTAAAATAATTCTTTTTTGAGGATTAAATTATGTCTAATTGGTTTATTCCATTCTGCCCTACTTATTAGTAGTTCGATGATCTGTTTGAACAAAAATATTCCAATTTGTTATACTGACTAGTCGAACATTTTGGACGCGCAAGTTTTGTTCAGATAGAACTACTAAGAATATTACGATATAATGAATCTGAAAAGTGATTCGGTACTTTTTGTATGATTAACTATTATCAATTCTCTTTGAAGTAAGTACCTACTTCGCACCAAACACTTCAAGCACAAGAATAAATATGAAACATTAACAATTGTCATTTAATAAGGAATTTATGGTTGTTGCTTGTGCAGTTTGAAGCACAGATGAAGAAAACTTTGTTTTTAAAGAGGGGAAGGGGTACTGTACTGTGTTTATGAAGGTTACCAATATTATAAAAATAAAGATTTTTAAGTGTTAAATTTTTGTAATCACTGTATTTAACTACCTGTAGTTCTATCCGGAATTAAATTTGCGTGTCTAAAATGTTCGACTAACCAGTATAAAAACTTGGAATATTTTTGTCCAAACAGATCATCGAACTACTAGTACCTACTAGTAGTAGGACAGAATGGAATAATTGCGATAATTTTTCATCCACCATAAATATAAAGAGAAAAACATAGGTGTATTATAAAGACACTATTGAAATGGCATGATTTAAATTAATTAATGATCAATTTAATAATACACATTTATTTTTATGTTGGAATTTGATCGTATTAATTGTTAAAAAGTAGAATAATAAACAATGATAAAGATGGAAGGTTTGAAAATTACTAGATAGTCTAGAGCTGGATACATTCATACAGAATGTAAATTTTTATACAATACACAATTAAATCTCGTTTCGGTCAACTTTCATTTAATAATTTATGAAAATTGAGGCGCCGACAGTGCATCTCTATAATCGTATTTACAACTTTCCATGCAGGTCGTTTAATAGTCTCCAAGAATGTCTAACCGATGCGCATACGCAGTAAATATCACCCCAGACAGCTTCATTTAAATACCTTTTGTCAATGATCGGGTTGAGCGCGATAAAAAAGAATTATGAAAGGGTGCTGTCGCCACCGAGATACGGTGCACTATTTTTTGTGTAATTAGCTCATGCGAGGAGCATTTTAATTAGAATACTGGACTATTTCTGTAGATACGGCGTTAGGTTGCGTCATGTCTCTATATCTGGATAGTTCAAACAAAATATGTATTAATACTTCAAAGAATTAAGTTATCAATTATGTATCATTGTGACTAGGCTTATCTATGCTTATTTTAATTTTTCTCTCTTTCTTTTCTTGTTTATCTATACCTATAAAACAGTACCGTGACATACCTATTGACTGACTGACAGACAACGCACAGCCTAAACCGATGCGATGGACCTAGAGATTTGATGTTTGGAGGAAATATTCCTTGAGTATCCTGAGGTGCACTGAAGAAGTATTTTTTGAAATTCCGTGCAATCCTTACGGTGTGACCGGTGTTGGCAACGTTTGTACGCGGGCATATCCGCGGAGCGCAGCTAGTCTTTCTATACGATACGATACGAAATTATTGATTGTATACTTATACCAGTTAATAAAAACATATCATATTATAATTAGATTTAAAACTCTTGTAGTACAATGGGCGGCCTTATCGCTTAAAACGATCTCTTCCAGACAGAAGTAGGCAGAAGGCGGGATCAGAAGTTGAAGAAATAGACGGTGAATGAACGGACGGAAGAATAGGTGGTGTACAATTCGAGAAAACAAAATAGTATGTACCTACCAAAATTATACAATAAAAACATTTAAATTCTACATACTTCATAATACATAAACAATTATATATATTACTATTATAATAAACTAATATACCACCGTACCACCGTAGACCACATCCATACGCTCCGGCAGTTTATATAGAAGATCGAAGAGTATAATCGGCCACTTTGTCTAGCTTTTGTGGACTACGAGAAAGCCTTTGATTCAGTCGAGACCTGGGCAGTGCTACAGTCATTACAGCGGTGCCAGATTGACTACCGGTGCATCGAAGTGTTGGAGTGTTTGTATAGCAAGGCCACCATGACTATCCATCTTCAGGATCAGAGCACGAATTCTATCCAGTTGCAAAAAGGGGTGAGACAGGGAGACGTTATTTCTCCAAAACTGTTCACCTTTGCAATGGAAGATATATTCAAGCTTCTGAACTAGAATGGATATGGTGTTAACATCAATGGCGAATACATCGCTCACCTTAGATTTGCTGATGGTATAATAGCAGAAACCCTGGAAGACCTAAGCACAATGCTCAGTGACCTCAATATTGTTTCCCAACAGGTGGGTCTTAAAATGAACATGGGTAAGATGAACATCATGTCAAATGCCCATGTTGTACCCATGCCAGTTTATGTTGGGAACGATATTATCGAAACTGTTGATCACTATGTCTACTTAGGTCAGACGATCCAACTGGGTAAATCCAAATTTGACAATGAGGTCAACCGACGAATCCAACTCGGATGGGCAGCGTTCGGGAAATTACGTCATATCTTCTCGTCGCAGATACCGCAGAGCCTCAAGACGAAAGTTTATAATCAGTGCGTGTTGTCAGTGATGACATACGGCAATGAGACGTGGTCGCTAACTATTGTTCTGATACACAAGCTCAGAGTTTCGTAGTGTGCAATGGAGAGAGCTATGCTCAGTGTTTCACTACGTGATAGAATCGGAAATGAGGAAATCCGTAGAAGAACCAAGGTTACTGACATAGCTCTCAGAGTTTGCAAGTTGAAGTGGCAATGGGCAGGCCATATAGTTCGCAGAACCGACAACCACTGGGGAATAAAGGATCTCGAATGGCGACCACGAACAAGCAAGCGAAGTGTGGGGAGACCCCCCACACGATACACCGAAAACATTGTAGCCATCACAGGAAGTCGTTGGATGGAGGTAGCACAAGGTCGCTCGTCATGGCACTCTTTGGGGGAGGCCTATGTTCAGCAGTGGACTTCGAAAAGCTAAAATGATGATGATGATGAAACTAATATATATCAATATCAAATACGTAAATAGTTTTAAAAATATATAATACGTAGCAGTGTTGTCAGAGTTTGGATAAACTTATGTAGAATATTTCACCATATTTAAAAAAAAAACTGTATACGAAAAATTGTTTCTATACTGTAAATTGTAAGCCAGAAGTTGTAAATTGTTTAGTTTTCATTATGGTCATGGATAAGGAACTCTATCCTAAATGAGTTACCCAACAGGCATTTGAGTTTTAAATTAACTTTGTGTTCAAAAAGTTTATATTATTAGTTATATTTGAATGTAGATAATAAATAAGCTATTCGAGCCTTTTTATTATTTTTATTGGCATTTATTTATTTATTCAAAATAGGCTTTAATCGGAATGATCTCTCCTACCATCACTAATCTTTCAACCAACCAAAAAACCTTTCAAATAAACACTACCGTAAGTGGCCATCCCAAACTTGAAGTGCTAATCCACCGTGTAAACCGGAACACAAAAGGCCTTCGCTATCAAAAGTGACAGATCTCAAGAACCCTTTGTGGCTTTTCTGAGCTAATGTCATTTCGGTATTACCTCTACGTTTCGTTCCGAAAAAAGTCACTTCGTTCCGACAGTTTTGTTAAGGCAGATTTGTCAAAGTGTAGTGCCGGTGACAAAGCGTCCCCTAATCCCCACAACAGCCATTTAGTGCCATTACAAATAAAAGTTTGCCAGTCGTTGGTCGGTCGCAGTACCGATGGCACAATGGCCATTGACGGGCCTCACGCTGGGCCAGTGAATGCAGGGCGAGCGCTAAAAAAATCTATTAGCCACGCATAATGGACCGATGTGTTCAGAACGAGATTAAAGTTTGTGATACATATACGGGCGATGTGGAGAACGGGCTTATCTTTTAAATAGCTTCTATTTTGGTACTATGATTATTTTTATTGATATTCGATGACAATAAGATTATTAACGAAAAGAATGTGCGAAGCTCCGTCGGGTCAGACAAAATAAAGTTTAAACATTGAAATAAATAAAACATTATTATATAAATTATTTTCATTGGTATTTGTTTGTTTGTCGTATAAGGTAGTATAAACATTTTAACAAAACCCATATAAGCATTTAGTTCACTTACATTAAATATACAATACCAAAGTAAAAAATACCTGTTGTTATAAAGATGATTAATCTCAACAATAGAGATCAACAACATGTTTAAATCAATATCAGATAATAAAATAGTATCAATAACATCAACCAACAATGAAACTATAAAAAATATATAAAGAAAGTTGTATAACTTGTAAAATGTAGAATTAGTTATTCATTTACAACCATGTCTCAATAGAACAATAGGATCATTGTTCTCGAATTGAAAGCTCAATAAAATCAATAACTGTAAATTGAAATGAATAGGATATACTGACAGAGTATACAATTTGTGTCGTGTTTTCCGATTTTGTTCTCTGTGACAAGTATTTTGCAAAGATTGATGCCAAAAGGAAACAATAGGGTTTGAAACGGAAGCTGTGAGAAGGGATTTTGATGTGATTGAACACCTTTTAGTCAGATGAGAGCGATAGGCTTATTTGAATCGTTTTGATGATATATCAGTGCTATTTTCAAAGCTTTGGGTGAAGATAGGTAATGCTGGAAATTATTCCACCGACAAGCACTGGGCTCTTGGCTCTCAAATAAGAAGAGGAAGAAATTATTCGATAATATTGTACCTATTCGTAACTTTGTATGTTATTTTATTAATATGTTGTGTTTGAAACTTATAGGCAATGATATTCATTATTAAATTGTATCTATAAACTCGACACTTAATTGAACAGTAAGTTTATAAAAATACTAGCTATGCCCGCGGATTCTCACACGTTGTCATTTCTCTTGGTTAGAAGTAGGTACTTTATGTGCTAATCCAGGACCTAAAATACCCATGTACCAACATTTGATCAAAATTCCTTCAGCCGTCAAAATTTTTTTTTTGATTATTTGGATTCTGCTCATCGGATTGAGATTTGAGATTTACAGTTTTTAAAACCCTAAACTATCCAACAGTGAAAACCTCATCGCAATCGGTCCAGTAGTTTTTACGTAATGCGCGAACAAACATACAGACAAACAAACTACGTACCCTAGGCCCATATTTTTTTTCATATTATCTTTGTACAGACTTTTTCGTTCTTAATTCTTTATTATAAGTATTTATAGATTTAGTGTTATGAATTATTACTTCATAAATTAAGTACCCTCTTTTATTAATTTTACAAAAATAAAATTTACGCATATATTAAAACCCCACTGAGAATGGTTGCTAACCATACCTTTAAATCGTTATACTTAGTCATTCAAAAGGTCATTCGAAATGAAAAATGAAAAGAGAAACCTAAAAATGATTTTCAAATACCTATTCAATGCTATTAACATTATTATTTGCTATTTAGCATAGGTCGTCGACTTTAATGTTTTTATTTTTCTTAATACGGCGTCTGGTTCTCGCCATATTGAATATCACCTACTGTCAAGTGTTTATAGTAGCACCCGCAAGATTATAAGATAAATCGATTCAGACGTAAGAATCATCAAAATCGGTCCACGCGTTTGGTCATAATATAGTGCCACAAAGGAACAGACACATGCATACAGTACCCTCCGCTAAGTCAAGTTAAAACTGGTTTGTCTTGTCATAGCAATAGATCTGCTATCTGTTGAACTGATTTGTGGTTTTGGTATAAAAACGTTGTTTGTTATGGGATTGAAAAGTTTAAAATATATGCATAATAAATTATATGAATAAATAAATGGTACCAATGTGACATACATTGGAACCATTTATTTATTCATTACTTTATTTATTTATTACTTGAGTACAAAACTAGTAGGTATTAATGTAAGGTTTAGAAAACATCATACTTTAAAATATAATTTCCAAAAATACAAAGTAATTGCAAACTAATTTCCTAACAGCTGATTATATTCGGCCTTTTTTTAATGAAAAACGAACAAAGATCAGATCCTTTAGGTATTACTTCCACAATAAAATGCATATTACAAATTGCAAATAATTCATAATTTGTTATTAAGAATTTAGAAACAATAATAAACACTTACAATAGCCTTATTGGGGGGCGCCGGAAACGGCGCGTACATATCGGTGATCATTTCAAACACTAGCGCACTAAACAATTTGGTCACCGTCCAGTAAAAGTCACTATGTAATCACAGTTGTTCATGAAAAGTTTAAGATACAGTGAAATGTCACCGTTTGTTTATGTAGTCACAATGTGTGACATTTGATTAACAGCGCGGTATCGGCGGGTGCACATGAAGACATGACTGACGTTAGCCGCGCGCGGGCCTCCGCGACTGATAGTGCAGTACGGCGTGCGAGGCGGGGCGATCCAATCCCGGCCCCTTGCCGCGGCCCGCCCACGCGCCCCGCCCGCAAGGTCGCGGGGCGGGCGTATTGATCGCACGCGCGCGTTTAGACTCCATTTTATTTCGGCTGTTGCGATTTGCATAAACTTTTTGTTTCGGATTATTGCTCAGTTGATCTACGAATACAGTTGGCAGCGTTTTTGGGATGATTACCTATTTGATGTGAATTAAGTTTTGTCATTGTATTCAACAGTTTTAGTTGAAGTTTTGTAAAATGGCTAACATACCTACATTAGTTATAGGGCTGTAAAACTTTAAATTAATATGTAGATATCTGTTATTCTCTCTTTATAAATGTTTTTTTATAATAATGTTACTTTTCTGAGTTGTGTGTGTCTTAAATAGGTATGTTTTAAGTAATGTATAAGTACTTTTTAGTACTTGCCTAGGATTAGAATAATTATTTTATTAGGTAATCAAATTTTGCAATTTGATGTTCATACATGTTGCATATTTACACACTTGAATTTATTATATTACCTGGTATTTTATGTGAATTCAATAGTCAAGTAACTTACTACGAGTATAAGTAGATAGGTATATGTAAGTAAAAAAATAAAATAAAAAGAAAATCGCCCGTACCTACTACCTATTCTTCTTTTTTATTTTTTTCTGTCTATACCTATAGCACAGAATAAATAATAGTACAAGTACCTATAGTAAGTTACTTGACTATTGAATTCGCATAACATACCAAGTAATATAATAAATTCAAAAGTATGTAAGTATGTTTGTTACATCTTAGCTTGGTAATGCTACACTGATTTGGATGAATCTTGGCATATGGATACTTTAGGTCTTCTTTTAACACAGAAAATCGTCACATCGTCAGCTTTGAGCCTCAATTAAAAAACTATTTAGTTTAAAAAAAACAAAATTATCAATATCTTATTTGGAATTTAAAATATAATTTATGTGCCTATAAATTAACTATTTATTTGTATGCAGTATTCACTTTGAGGTAGTTTACTTTTATGTAATTTATCATACTTGTACCTACCTATGATGCGTAGGTAACGCCCAGTTAATTTGACAACAGTAAAAGTCTATAAGTGACCACGTGCTGGACGAAACTGCGGGCAGTAGTGCAGTCTTTCATAAAATCTCATCAACATCATCATTGGCAGCTCAATCCACCCGCCGCAGGGCATAAGCCTCCTCCCTTTTACTCCAACCATCTCTGTCTTGAGCCAATCTGTGCAGGTCTTTCCTATTATAAACTTATTAATATCATCGACTCATCGTTGTACTGGTCTTCCATGCATGGCTGCGCTTTCCCACATGTGGCTAGCAATCTGTGAGAGACCCACTCCACCTGCCATCTCCATATCTTGCCAAGTGTCCTGCCCATCGCCACTTGAGTTTTTACAAAGTCTGATATCTTCCACTTTGCTTATTCTTTGGACCTCCGAATTTTGAACTCTGTCGCTCGACTTTATGCCTAACATGGAACGCTCCATGGCCCGTTGTGCGACTCGCATCTTGTGCACTGCAGTTTCCTAGGTGAGCGTCCATGTTTTGGCTCCATGAGGAATTGTGGGCAAGACACATTGGTTGTAGACGGGTCTTCAGACATTGCAGTATCTTTCGTTCTCTAAGCACGTCATCGAGTTTGCTAAATGCAGCCCATCCAAGCTGAATGCGTCTATTGATTTCCAGATGTCCATGCTCTCTTCCAAAAGGTCCAAGATAAATATAGCGATTTAAACATCTCCAGTTTTTCACCCCCAACTTCAATAGTCGATGTTGCTCCACCGGAAATATTAGTCATCACCTTCGTCTTGGACATCTTGAGAGAAGCATGATAAAGTTCTTGCAACATCATATGGTGATCTGACATAGTTTCACTGATTAAAATCAGGTCGTCGGCAAAACGAAGGTGCGACAAGTAGACACCATTTATTGAGACACCTTTTTGCTCCCAAGTAAGCAATTTAAGGATGTCCTCCAATACTGCTAAAAATATAGCTTGGGTTATATGGTGTCACCTTGAAGCATATCTCGCTCTAGCGGGATCTTGTCTACCGTGAATCAACTTGGCAGCGATGAAGAGAATGGAACAATGCCCAGTAATCCAAAGTAAAGTAAAGATTAAAAAAGTAAAGTAAAGTAAAGTCCCAGAAAGGTAAAGATTTTTCGTAATCTACGAAAACAAACCATAAGGACCGCTTGTATTCATCACATTTCTCCATCAACTTCTTCACGGTGTGGATGTACTCGATGGTAGAATATCCGCTCCAAAAACCTGCTTGATCGATGGGCTGATACTCGTCGAGTTGGCGAGTGGTTCTGCGGCACATGACTTTGGCAATTTTTTTATAGGTTTAAGGAAGAAGCCTTTTTGGGCGGTCGTTTGATAGTTTTGAGTTGTCTCCTTTTATATGTAGAATTGTGACAATGGCGTTTTTCCACGCCTCAGGCGTGTGACCGCTTGATATATCTTGTTAAAGAGTTCCACAAGGACCTTAACGACCAATTCCCCACCAGCTCTTAGAAGCTCAACCGTTACTTCGTCTTCGCCTGGCCATTTTTCAGATTTCATACGGCTGAGAACCCATTCTACCTCTTTGGGCAAAATTTCTGGTAAAATCACATGCTTTGTGCTTAATGTAAAAACGAGTTAAAATATAATTTTGTTTGGAACAATTCCTCCTTTTCAATGATCCATATGCAGTGTTGCTGTGTGGTTATAATAAAATATAATTTTCCCACAAAAAATCCTAAAAATGGGCCAAACAATTCTTAATAGGATATAAAAAGCACCATAAAGGTACAAAACTTTGCGTAAAAAAATATGATAGCGCCTTCCGCACCCCTCAAGTTCCTGCAGACGAGTTCGGAACATTCTCAGAGGAACGTCGTCACTTTAAGAATAGCTTAAGCGGCTAATAGTTTTATGACACGCATAACACGGATAAAACGTTCCACAACTTAAGCGTTAAATTATAATCTTTATTTCCTGGCAATAAGGTGTAGAATTGTCTAAGTTTCTTACCGGAAATGACAGTCGCACGGCATTATAGCGACATTAGACGGGGGTGCCACCGGGTTCATAAAATAGTGAAATTGTAGCTAGAGGTGAGAGGAGATCGGGGGTGAGGAAGACGGGGGCGCTGGGCGTGTCCGGGATAACGAAATAAAAATGCTCGGGGCCGCTTATGGGCGACCGTGCGAACTCCGCTTAACGCAATAAACATTTTAATTTGAACACGAAACTCACGCTGAGATGGAAAATTACGGCATGAAAGGGCGACTGGCGCGGAAAAAACAAATGACGAAAAAACATACATGATTATATTAGATTTTGTGAATATCTTTTCAACATTAATATAACAGCTCAGGCTGTCTACATCAAATTCAAAGTATTTACTTATTTAGTAGGCAAAATAACAGCACTTGTACAAGTCAAAACTTAATATCTCATGAACAACGAGAAAAAAACCATAAAATATGGAGTGGTTACAGACTTCACTCCCAGCGCGATTGGGCATCAGATCAATTTCTGCCCCGCGTTCTTGTACTCGGTCCATAGTACCTACTCTCTAAAATCCAAAAAAATCCTCTCATCGCAGAGGCTATGGGACGATTAATTAGACGTGCAGAGTGCACGTCTAATTAACACGTGCTTAAGCTCCGCAGATCGAGCCCATCTCCTAGTCATAGGTGAGAGGGAATCGGGGTTGTGGGTGCAGGCTCTCACACTGGAACTCTTATGGATTCATCATGCTTTTTGCATTGCAGCGTCACTCCGCTTGGGCGCATCATGCTGTGTTCCTCAACGCTGCCAGTGTGGCCCTGCTGTTGATCGGCTTTGTCACGATGGCTTATCCTGTTGCAGAAGCGCAGGAAGGATTCCTCGCCACTCCGTCCTTAATGATATCATCCGTCGGGCCTTTACCACCGCCAACTGTGCTGATATTTTAGAACCTAATGGCCTCATACGTGACGATGGTAAAACAGAACAGAATGACTCTTATTCTATTGTCGGTCTTTGGACGCTACTTGTGTAGACACCCTTGCGCCGCCGTCTCATCTTCAAGGAACTCAAAATAAGGATGGAGCTCAGCAGATATATATTTAAGGCCCTTTGGGGTAGATAAGCTAAGGCCGTTGGAACCAGTAGCACAAAAAAAATGTATAAAGATCTATTAGCTAGGTAGGTAAAAGGTTGAACCTAAAAATATATACCTATGTCAATATCAAATACAAAATATAATAGATAAGTGCCAATGAGATTCCCAAAATCATCAAACTTATAATAATAATATAAATAGAACTTACTAATAAGAAACCAGGCTGGACCAGTTCCCACAAGCAGCACCCGTTCACGAGAATGGCTTATATACCAGTCATCACCCCCTTCAACCATTTCAGAGGGAAGGGAGTGCTCCGGACATATAGCCCGCAAGGCAAGAATTTTCTACTTATTAAACTTAGGATAAAATTATATGATAATAATTAATACTTATTAATACATCATCATATCATAACGCTCTGAAATTTAATTACAATAGGTACTTGCTTTGTAAGAAATCTAACTTTATTGAATTGTAGATTTACATCTACTCGTACTTTATAAAAAAAATATACAGTATAGACACACATAAGATTCAATGCTATAGCACATTTTGTGCCATGCTGACTGACAGACAACGCACTGCCTAAGCCGGTGTGGACCTAGAGATTTGAAATTTGGAGAAAATATTTCTTGAGTATGATGTGCAATAGCCACTGCAGTGAATGTAATGTAATGACTCTAGTACAAATTTTATAGTTTTAGAAAACGAAATGTAGTTTCGTTTAGTTCCATACATTTACTGGCAGCGCCTCTAGCGGAAACTTGCAGAAACTGCAGTAAATGTATGGAACGAAACGAAACTACATTTCGTTTTCGAAAACTATATAAACTCGTACTAGGGGTACTTTCTTTGGTCACAACTGTGCAAAATTCATTCGAGCGGCCTTTTGGCGGGTTTTTTGAAATTTCAGCCATAAGAGGGTGGCAAAGTGTGCTCTCGAGCAAAACTGCGGGCCGCAACTAGTACTTATTATATTGATGTTCACCTTACCTACTTGCAACTCAAATAATGCACTTAATTTTATTCTTTGTTTTTTTTTTAAACATGTTTTTTTGTTGTATGGAAATTTTAACTCCTTACTTTTTACACGACTGGCCGAAAAAAGCAGTGTATTGTTTTTAGTATTCATGTATGTATTAATGTGTGTATGTTTGTACGTGAGTTTCTTTATTCCACCATAACTCTTAAATGCCTGAACAGATTTAGACCTATGGGGTATTCTTAAATCCCCCGAGTAACATAGGCTATTTTTTTTGAAAACATTCGATATGGCAGCTGTATTGCACCATTTTCAAATTCGAAAAAAACTTCTAAATTAACTTTTTTTTTATACGCCTATTCTATTTACCATAGATCTCATTAAAAATGGCGGCCATAGGTGATATAGTTTTAACTAGACCTATGTTATCTGCCTAATTAGACTTCTATTGGCTGATATGTTGTTAATGTGATTATCTTTGGTGCACCTACGTATATAAATCAATCAGTTTGCAGCTTTCTGCGTTTGTCTGCGTTGTTTATCGCACATATACATGTTCCTGAAATAGGTAAAAATCGTTTCTGTCCAGAGGAAAATTGACCGGCGCTGGGTCCGGCGTCCGATACCCGGCGGAAATGGACCAAATTGGACGCCGCCGGACTGTATCAACCACTTAAGGTCTGCGCACAATTAACTCCCCGGGCGGCCGTAATGGCATGGCATCGCCTGATCTCGGGAAAAGCTTGCGGCGCGGCGCGTGGTCAACACGCCGTCACCGCGCTTATAGTCGAGTCGTCGCCTCGCTATGTCTCGGGGTCGCCGCGGCTACGGCTCGCGGGTGAGCCCCGCTTGTCCCTCGCGGCCCCCTCAGAACATGCTGTCCGACAGCTTAGTCCGCTCAATCGGACGATGTGAACTTTTTTCCTGTTGGTCCATTAGACAATCGCACCACGAGGACCTTATTTTTTTGGATCAAGTTTTCTGATCTTCCGGACGATGTTTTTTCCTGTTGGTCCGATTAGACAATCGCACGACAAAGACCATACATATATATATATTATATTTTTGGAACAAGTCGACGTGAATATTTATTTTCTGTTGGCCCGCCAATTTGAAATATACATTTTTTTAAACCTAACACGTAATAAGGAAGAGTAGCATATAATATAGTACTGCCAACAAAATCGTATAAATTCGGGATGTCTTTATAAATGCTAATATTGTTAATCGCTCAACGCAAAAATGTATTTTGATTTTGTTTTTTTTATGGTTATTTATTGAAGTTCCTAAAAAAAATCTGTGAAAATGTACCACCAGTAATAATAGTAGTAGTAGTATGATTTACAATACCACTTAAAATGCACGCAGATGTTAGCTTGTTACGTTTGTTTCAGATGTCGGAAGGTAAAAGAAAACATTATAATGGGGAATATTTTTTCTCTAGGTTAAAATTACTCATATGTGTTATTCCAAGACCTAAAATACCAATATCAAAACAATAGTCTGACTCATCGGACTTTGAGAATTCAGGATTCTTCATCGTCCAATCAAGCGGACCTGAGTCGGACTATGAGAATTCGAAATCCTCGTCGTCCGATGAATCAGACCAGCAGGAAAAAAATAGTATACGTCATCCGATCGAGCGGAATAAGCTGTCGGACCACGTGTTCAGAGGGTCGCAGCCTGCTCACCCACGTCCTGTGTTGGGTCAGGCCAGTCGCACTCCGCAACAAGTACAAATAATTATACCTACACTTTGCGGCCGCAATATTACGGTTTATTCAGTAGAGTGTCAAGCGTGCGGTCGATGAGTCGCGCGCCGTGTGCTTACGATGAAGTACCTACTTACGTAAAGTTGTTGTCCAGTTTTATTATTTTCTTAATTATGAGTACCAAGAAGAAACCTAGAAAGTACTGCATAGCATTCGGTCTTACAAGTCCCGTAAAATACCTAAATACTGACATTTTATTACGTAGGTAGCCATTTCTTTTTCATTTATTATTATTCGTTAAGCATGGAATTCAGACAGGCACCTTTTATTCATCAAAGTGCAATACCTATTAAGTTATAATCAAATAATGAGTTATTAGGTATATTCTGATAATAATGTCATTATATAAGTAGTTAACAGAACTATCAACATTTATAATAATAAGTTAAAAAATAATACATTATTAGATAAGTGTTTATTCTGTTACAATATCTAAGCCATATCATTCACAGAATAATTACTAGTGCAGGTACCTAGTTATATCTTGATACAACCCTGCCGAGCGGAAAAGTGACAGAGTGATTCTGAAACGGTTAGAGCAAAGGAAGCTCTCCCGCGTTGTGATACAGTACATTCTAGCCTGCACGCAATGTGTGAGCGCCTTCTAGGTAAATATAATTGAAAGATCGCAGCGCTGTGCGAGTTATATTGAACTTTATTGCGTTGTAGCGAGAGTTGCAATGTATTTAAATTACTTTACTCAGTTATCCTTCTGTACTTGTACTATTCTTTATTCTGTGGTTGGGTTTATTTACATTGAAAACTATAGCATAAAAAATAGAAAAGGACAGCATTTGTAAAAAAATAAGTAAACTTTATAATTTTTAATTTAACATAGCCACACCAGTTTATAAAAAAATACTCCTCTTCTAAGTTTATCAGTTTTTTAATATTAGTATCATCGTAGGCATTTAATCTTATAACATATCTTCAGTAGGAATAAAGTCAGTACAATTCGTTACTTCGAAGTCAATCAATCGCGAATGGTCGCGGGTTTGAATCCCGCAATGTGCAATCATTTGTGAGATGAGCATAAATGTTTGTTTCCGATACATATATGGATATAGTATTCGTATGTATGTATGTTTATCCGTTGCATATTATACAGGGTATCCTAGTTTGGGCCTAGGTAAATTTTGTGAATTGTCCTGAAATAAATCTGAAATACATAGGTATATTTGAATCGATGAAACAACATAACTAACATATTTTTCAAACCCCGTTTTTCATTTCTTTTCGGATTTTTCCTATGACCATTGTTAAGTTGAGCATTAGAACAATAATACAACTGCATTGCATTTTCATAAAAAATAAAATGTTCAAAATAACTATTTGTGTTGTTTTACAACATATCTGTTAAAAATATTTTTTGGTTACAGCCCAATAAATAAATTTTCACCTCACAAGCTCGGAAAGATTATGTTTGTCATTCGAAATCTGAGTGCAAAAGTGCATTTTACCCGCTAGCGTGGAAAGAGTTTTTAAAATTCGAACCATTCTATTCAATAATTTTCTATACCACCAATCCACTGAAAATACTTTATTACTAATTTATACTATATTATTATACGATTCGATTCTACTTCTACGCGACTCTACTCGACTCTACTCCACTCTACTCGACTCTATTCGTCCCTTTTCATTTTCAATTCTATTCTACTCTGTTCTACTCCGTTCTACTCCGTTCTACTCCGTTCTACTCCGTTCTACTCCGTTCTACTCCGTTCTACTCCGTTCTACTCCGTTCTACTCCGTTCTACTCCGTTCTACTCCGTTCTACTCCGTTCTACTCCGTTCTACTCCGTTCTACTCCATTCTACTCCCTTCTACTCCCTTCTACTCTCTTCTACTCTCTTCTACTCTCTTCTACTTTTTTCTACTCTACTCGACTCTATTCGACTATACTTGACTCTTCTTGACTTTATTCCACTTTACTCGACTCTACTCGACTTTTCGCTATTATTATTATAAACAAAAACAGCTAAAATAATATATTAAATTAGTTAATATATTATTTTAGCTGTTTTTTTTGCACCTAGCATTTTCCTCGCTGTAGTGAGGTGAAAAGTTTTGTGTTGCGCATATCACCTCGCTACGCTCAGGATTCTATGTTTTAACCTATATTTCAATCCTAGAATCCTTCGCTTGCTCTGGTTTCAATACAAGTACTCTCGCCAAAAAATCACTTTGCAGCCTTGCATAACAAATAACTATTAATTTTATAGTGCGTATTAAAACGATGCTGTATATCTCAACAAATGGAAACTCCTACAGAAATGGCTTATTCAGCAAAGAAACCAATTGATATCAAAAACAAAAAGATATTAAAAGGCTGATGCCTTATGTGCCAAATTCACATAAAGATTTCTTTAATTAAATTTTGGAGTGGCCCTCTACTATGTTAGATAATAACTATATAAAATAAGTCTGCCATAATACTTTAAAACATAATAAATACCTAATTTTCTATCGAAATACCTTTGTTTTAGTCATATAATAAACACATAAAAAAGCAGTCAAAACAACACAAGTAACAGGATGAGTGTTAAAACTTTTTTTTTGTGTATATAAGGTCGCTCAACGGTTTCCGATTTGATTCTGTTAAATGATTATATAACTGAAGCTATGGATACTGATAGTCAGGTAGACGTAGTTTATACTGATTGCAGGAAAGCATTTGACAGAATTCATCATAAAACTCTGTTAATCAAGCTTCATAGCATTGGTATCAGGGGTGACTTGTACCGCTGGTTTTCTTCGTACATAGATCGCAGGACTCAAGCTGTAGTCAGTAACTATGTTTCTAACTGGGTAACCACTCCCAGTGGGGTACCACAAGGTTCCTTGCTTGGTCCTTTACTTTTTACGATTTTTGTTAATGACATTTTTTCCTGTTTTTTAAATACTCCTTTACTTTGCATTGCAGACAATATGAAGATTTTTACATCGATTAAATCTCCTAAAGACGTAATTAATCTTCAAGCTGACTTAAATCGCCTGGACCCTATTGTGCTATGAATAAGCTTGATCTCAATCCGACTAAGTGCTCTGTTGTCACTTATTTTCGTAAGAGGGAATCAATTCCTTCAGCTTATACCCTAAAAAATGAAGTTCTTATGTCAAATACCACCATCCGTGGACCTTGAAGTAATTCATGACTCAAAATTTCTGTTTGATGAACACATTGACAGTGTAGTAAATAGGGCGTCTAAGTCGTTAGGATTTGTAATGAGAAGTTGCGCAGCATTACCTTTAAAATTTTCTACTGTACCTTCGTTCGAAGTATATTGGAATACGCGTCACATGTGTGGAATCCCCGATATGTACCGTCAGTGAATACAAACTATAGGCGGAACTCCTATCTAAGGAGAGCAAGTAAGAACTTCAACATATTGAGTAAGCGCTTTGATATCGATCTATTCTGTACAAGTATCGCATCAGCTAGACAGCGGTTGAGCAGATAATTTTTTGACTAATATTTTCGTTTTCTTTACCATTAATTGAATTATTGGTTGTTTGATATGTGAGTTTATATCGTTAAAGTTAGTTTATAAGCTTTAGAGTCACTATCCGTAAAGGCCTGTAAATGGCATCCTGTTATTATTATTATTATGCTAGTCTGTATTTAAATGTTGTTGGTCTTCCAATAAAATAAATAAATAAAGAAATAAACAAATAAATAATTAATTAATAGCTAAAAATTATATCAAAAATATTGTATTGAGTGTCAATATGTACTTAATGAAGAACAAAAATTGTTATTAGTAGAACGTAGAGTCCAGTGTATTAGAGTTTCCCATGCTCAGCCTAAAAACAGATGCACCTAAATGTTAGTTCGAGGTAAGGACAGTAGCACCGACACTAAAACTAAAATTATAGTTGTGTAATTAATATCACAACTAATTTTAATAACTTCCTATTGGCATTGCATGATAGTCATGAGAGAACAGGAAATAAAAAAATAATAATGTAAACCATAAAGTTGACCCAATAACTAACCAACGTTTACAGCCAATACAAACCATCAACGGCCGTGTTTGTGGCAACAAAAAGGCCAAAGAGTGGTTATTACAGGTTACTTATACAACTTTCTAATTGCCGCCAATTGGATTCAATGAAATGGTAGGGTATCATTGTCTTGCTAAACACAACAGTTGGCCCGTGGTGGAACTGTGTAGTTTTACCTAAATAGCTTACGAAAATAATAATTGATATCGGATTTAACTAAAGTTACCCAATCGGCTCAACGAAGCAGATAAACAGTTAAATGTTGTCTCGAATTTGCGATATGATTAACATATGGAGCTGACAAACGTAAAATAACGTGTGTCTAGGAAAATGCCATTCAACCACTCTACTCTTCAACCGCTATTGGTGGTTATGTGACTCGTGTTTATTGTTTCAATTTACACTTGGCCTGGGCATGGACTGATGCAAAATGTGCAAAATTAGAATCAATTTATTTTTACTAAGATAACTGGCCACGGTGGGAGTCGTCTTTCGAATATACAGTGTTATGAATTTTAAGGATCTTAATATTTCTACAGACGTACTTAATTGCCGTAAGCCACATAGCCATAAGTGAGACTCATGTCATGAACCGCAAAATTAATTTGACATGTGAATATTAATTTTGAATATCTAAAAAATATCATACGTTAAACGTAACTTCAATAAAATTACCATTTTGGAATAAGTTATGAGGAATAAATTTATAATTTCTAGGTCAACCTTTTTTAAAAAGTATTGTTTCAATAATTCTTCGAAAAAAAGCTTTTTGTTCATTGATATGAAAATAAATAAAAAATATATTATGTTCTGCTTAAAAGTTCTTTATCCCACAAGCAAAGGAAGAGAAAAACATACATTTTGTCTCCGATTTTCCATTTAGTCCTTATCTTATTTCGTTCAGGCTCTACAAACTCGTGACGAATAACAATCCGATGACATAATGTACGGACAGTAAGACAATTGTATTACTATAGCAATAGCGTTCGATTGGACCCTTTAGGAACGGAACCCTAAAAGTGGATGTGACGTTAGTACGCAGCGACCACCCGCCAATATCCACAATCCAAGCCACGTTACCGCAACCCAGATACAACATCGAGCATGTTCATTAAGTATTGGTAAACTTACAAATTGTACAATCACTACATTAAGTCATACAATTCGGCCGCACGCGGCTCTCAACATTTGCCCCGCGGCGATGCTTGTCCTCCCAGGAGTAAATGCTCATTGTGCATGTAAAATTATTTATCGATAGCCTTTCAATTGCATATTCAATCGGGTATAAACAAACCTCGCGAAGGGGTAGATATACTGAACGTTTTGTCTGCGAGCTATCGCCCGATATTGTGTTAGAAATTAGAAAGCGCCCGCGCCGTCGAAACCTTGCATTGATTTATATGAGCATAGAGCTTTCAGCGGTGGAAAAGCTAGTGAAAGAGTTACTGCTACGATGTGTTTTATATTGAAGAAAGAAAAAGATTAAAACGGTTTATACTTGAAAAAATTAGCAATAATGTCTTGGATCAGCTCCGCCCTAGTCACGTGTTGACGCGCACGCCCAACCCGTAGCGAATCGGTTTCGCGCTTCGCGCCACAATGAACGCCGATGGCCCGCCGATGCCGATCGCCAGATGACAAATCTAAATTACTGATTTCTTCATTCGACATTCGTTCCGATATTATTTCCCAACTTCGTACCGGAAAATCGTAATATACCTAAACTGCGGCTCGGACTGTCCAGATATCATTAAGAAATTACAGGTAATAAATTCGAATAATCTCGCTGTTATGCCTAAGATTACATTATGTTTTGATTTGATCCGAGAGCCTGTCACCGGTAAAGGAAGCTTTCATCATCGCTAATGGACTTGAAAGCAAGCAGTACAATAATAGGCACTCTGGCAGGTGTGCAAGTTTAATATAAATGAAAATATATAAATATACATAATACAATGCGGTACTTACTAAGATCTTCATGTCCTTGTGATCGGCGGATACAGAGTCGATACTAACCTGGAACAAAACATAAGACAAGTTAAACTTATGAACAAATTGCCTCAAAATCAAATAACGTTTCCTACGAGTATGTTCCCATCAGTCAACACGTAAAAAAATATACTTATTAGAAAGTGGGTAGATAAAAAGTTAATATCATAAGTCGGGGCCTGTACACACGAGCGAATTTAATTTGGAGCTTTTTTAATTACGGCTGGCTGGAGATTCGTTTGGTGCGGCTCGTTTCGGCGCCGGGCGGCGCTGCCCTGTAATTATGGGGCTCGTAATTGCGAGACCCGACAGTGTGGCTGAGTGCGCCCGCGCCCTTGCCGCCCCCGCGCCTAGTCAAAGAGCGTCACTGAAAATGGAGTTGAGTCCTTAGTCAGCTTGTGTTGGCGCAAAATTACGAATTTAGTGAATAACACTTATTAATTCTGTATACTATATTTATATAATACTGTAATTCTGTTTGACCACTGTTCACACCCACACGGCTCAACTTGTCAACTTCCTTTGGTATTTATTTGTCCTCTATTTTAATTCTAATAATTTCGTCTGCACTGTCCAAGCTTTAAATTACTGTGTTCGTGTTTTCAGAGCAATGAGATGAATGGAGAAGACGTAAAGCTTATCAGCAGATAAAAACTTAGTTGGTTACCATAACAGCTGTTTTCTGATCTGTCTATCTGAGGTATAGTGCCACTAACTAACTAATTAGGTGCTAGGTGGCTTTGCCCGCGTGGACATTTTACGGTAATAAATATTCCAGGACCTAAAACACCAAACTATCAGAATCGTACAGTCGTCAAATAGTTTAAGAATAATAGAGTTACTACTCATCACATTGAAGTAGGCATCTACACCAAATTATAAACTATCCAACAGTGAAAACCACAATTCAAGCAGTCCAGAGGTTTTTATATGATGCAAGAATACAGACAGACAGACAAACACAGTTATACGGAGAGACAATCAGGCACAATTTTTTAAATCATATATTCTTGTTTATTCGCTTATTTATGTCCCCTAGAACAATTTTATTTTTATTTTATTCTTTGTTTAGACTTTACTAAACTTAATACTTTATTTTATGTATAGAACTATAGATAAAGTTTCAAAAAATGAACTTCTGAGACCATAACGTTATATATCAGCTACATTAATTAGTTCCTCATCCATTTAACGACCGGTTGGTCTCGTGGCTAGTGACTAGGTACGGAATCGAATCTTGCAAGGTGCAATCAAATGTGTAATGATCAGAAATATTTGTTTCCGAGTCATGGATGTTTATAATATTGGTATCTATGCATGTTTATCCGTTATCTAGTACCCATAAAACAGGATATCCTAGTTTGGGGCTAGGTAATTGGTGTGGAATTGTCCCGAACATATTTTATTTATTTACTTCCAGCCGCTTTTTGCAGGTCGTCACACCACCTGGCCACAGGGCGTCCTATTATACGTCAGCTTAAACGTGGTCTCCACTCGAGAAGTCGTCTTGCCCAACGGTTATCGGTTCTTCGAGAAGTGTGACCAGCCCACTGCCTCTTTAGCTTCCTTATCCTTTGAGCTATGTCGGTTACCTTGGTTATCCGATCTCCGTCGGATATCTTCATTACGAATCTTGTCCTTCAGAAAAACTCTAAGCTCTCTCCATAGCTCGCTGAGCGACCTTAAATTTGTGGACTAGTTTGACCGTGAGTGTCCACGTTTCGGCTCCGTAGGACGAGTGGACGCACTGATTGAAGTCTTTTGTATTCAGGCCCTGTGGTATGGACGACGAGAAGACTTGACGAAGCTTGCCGAATGCTGCCCAACCCAGCTAAATTCTTCAGTTGGCATTCTTCTCAAAGTTGTTCTTAACTAATTGCATTATTTTCCCAAGGTAAACATATTTTTGGACAACTTCAAGAGGTATAACCATTGACTGCAATCGGTTCTGACTCAACAAGATCGTTAAACATGATCATGGTCTTATCTTACGTTGGTCAGCATGCTTGCAAATCTTGCAACGACTCCACCATTAGGACTATGTCATCGTCAAATCGTAAGTGTGATATGTCCTCACCATTGATATTAATGCCCATTCCTTTCCAATCCAGCGTCTTAAACATATCTTCCAAGGCATTAGTTAACTGTTTCGGGGATATGAAATCCCCCTATCTCACTCCCCTGCGCAATTGGATATGTTCAGACTACTGGTTTTGTACTTGGACACGCATAGTCACGGCGTCATACAGAAACCCCAGTCAGTTCACTTGACTACGCTGCAAAGATTCCAGAACTTTCTAGGTTTCAATGGAGTCAAAAACCTTCTCATAGTCCACAAAAGCAAGACACTGGGGCTGGTTATACTCTTCAGACTTCTCTATAACCTGCCTCACTGTGTGTATGTGGTCTATGGTGTTAAATCCTCCGCAAAACCCGGCCTGTTCAGAAGGCTGGAATTCATCAAGTCTTCTTGCGAGAAGGTTTGAGATGACCCTCGAAAACAACTTAAAGACGTGTTTCAAGAGTGAAATATGTCAGTAGTTCCTTAAAATGGTATTATTGCCTTTTTTAAAGAAGGGTACTACCAAACTCCTGCTCCACGCCTCTGGAGTTCTCCCACTGTTAAGAACGTTGCTAAATAACCCCTGGAGTTCCCGAAGCACGGGTTTCTTCCCTGTTTTCAAGAGCTCTGAAGTTATACCATCCTCACAGGGGGCCTTTCCATTCTTAAGTTATTCGTAGACTTCACCAGATGGCGTCTTAAAAGCTTGTGGTCGATATTCAAGGAGCCTCGGACAAGTCGGTGATTACTTCTGGTATTGAACCTGCTGATCACTGAGACGTCCCTGAATATGTGCTTATTGTCCGTCATTATGAAGTCAATTTCAAATTTAGCTAGTGTCGGCGCTTTGCCAAGTCCACTTCATCATCCGAGTGTGCCGAGGTTGGTGCCTAAACCTGTACGACCTTAAGGTTATACCTTTCGGTCAGCTTAAGAACCAGGGACGATACCCTGGTCGACACATTGGATATTTCTACAACATTATCAATAAGTATCTCATTGACGAGGAACCCCATGCCACCCTGGGACTACTGATCGCCCTCACGGTAGTAGAATAGGTGGCCCAATTCCAGGGTTATTCTTCCTCTTCGGAGTTCATTTAACCCCAGAATATGCCACCTGATCTTTGCAAGCCCTCGTAAGTTCCGTCTCAGAGTTGCGCCTTGTGTTTGTCAAGCCTAATCATTCGTCCGTTGTATGTAGCAAGGGTCAGTTGTTTATGTTTCGGGTGGCCTACGGTAGCGCGAGGATTCTTCGCCACCGTGATCAGGACTAGCATGGTGACTGGGAAGTGGGGGCTACTTTTTGGTTGAGCCGTTCATTGGAGGTTTTGCCCATAATTGCCACGCTGGGCTTGCGGGTTGGCGATTGCATATAGCTTCTCGCACCGGTGACGCTGCTACCCGTCACCTACCTGTGTCATTTGGCTACGCTTGTTTTTAGGATGTTTGTATAAAACCATCTGTACGTCGCCAGAGCCTCGTTCGTTATCCAGCAGGATGACCGCGTGCAGGTATGGTTGGCTTGGAGCATTGCGATCGTTTTTCACTCCCATACATCCCAAAAAAGATATTATATAAACCGAAATAAAAAAGGTATGATATTATACTACCATGAACATTTTCTAAGATAATTAAAATATAAGATTCAAAAAGCCTTGGACGCTCAAAAATTGTTCACTAACAAAGGAAAAATTCCGTCACGCAGTCCACAGATCCGTGAAGCTGAGGCCAAGACCCAAGACCAACCGTACGACGTGCCACAGGAGGTGTTTGTACTCCATAATCACACCAATTAAATATTTTTATTCCCATTGTACCTTTGTAGAACCCAAGGTGTGCTTTTGTTACCTCATTTCTGTTCAATTAATATTTGAACCTTAAGTCCTTAGAATAGAGATGACAAAAATATTCAGTTAATTCGTTCACCTTTTGTTTTTTTTTTAGTTTCAAAATGGTAGTTTTTTTTTTAATAACCAATCTTGCTAATTTGGATGCAATGAGCTTAATTGGGCGTATTAATTTGGCTTGAATATCGCATGATTCCATTGTTAGACCATTTTTTGCTTAACTTTAGTGAGTTTCTGGTTTAACGCCTATTTTCCACAAATATTAGAGTTTTTTATATTAGATTATTTTGCAATGCATGTTATTTGGATTGAAATTACTTTATTGACATACTCGTAGTGCGGGAAACGGAGAAATTGTAGGCTGAGTACGTGTTAGGGCTTGCAACTGCCTTTTCTGTCGAGACAGGCACGCGTTGAGCGGTCAGCGCTTAAAAAATGTGCGAGGAAATTAGCAGCCAGCCTTTTAGGAAACTAGCATCAGAAATAAACATATAATTTTTCATTGCTATTTTCCGTTTTTATTTTATTTTATTGCCAAGCAGCCGTAATTGAAAATTTATATTTTATTTGTTTTGAGTTAGAAGTATCTTCTGTGTTATTCCAGGACCAAAAGTACCTACAAAGTACAATATACTATACAATATATTATATTGTACTGAGAAGGTACAATTATATAGAAGGTTTTACATGTATTAATAAGTTATTTTAATATAATAGTATGTATAAATTTTGAATTTTGTAACCCCAGGAAGAGACTATAGTTTCCCACAACACAGGGAATCCTAGTGTGGGAACTAGTATACCAACAATTAACATAATTAACAAAATATCGTTTACTTCGTGTCCGATTGTTTTGTAGGATTTTTAGCAACGAAATAAATTATTATTATTATTATAGTAAATTAATTAATTTCACCCAGTACTATTTACGTGATTTGTGAACATAAAGACAGATAGACAGCCAGACTGCCATCATGTTTAAAATGTTTATATTTTCTCTTCATTGTACAGACTATTTGTTACCTACCGCTTTATTATAAGTATAGTTAGAAGATATGGATTCTACTGACTGTGTTTGGAATACAACCACTTTTTTTCCTGTTACACGACATAACCAACCACTCGAAAAAAAACAGCACCAACTTGAACTCATATTTTTATGCTAAAGAATTATTAAACTTTTTTTTTTTAATATAACTCTATAAGGTTATTATTACAAACGGTATATTAAATACGTAATAAGATTTCAGGCTATTTTAAAATAATCAGGTAAGTTACATGGTTCTATTAATCAGGAGCGGCCAAAGTGTTAATCTTATATTTTTTAAAAGCTTTATAACATCATAATAACCATTTTTTTTTATTTTACTTTGCAATGTTTATACAGCACCAAATAGGTATAATAATTTAATGATATTTCCTTTTCTGTTATTATATCACACGCGGGCTATTCGTGAGACTATAAGTATAAGTTGACTATAAATATTAGTATAGTATATATTGCTTACATTGAAGAAATCACTTAAAACGGAAAAAATACAAATTTAAAGTTGTGCTAAAATATTTTTTCATATTTGTTTTTCTTGGTCAATAGTTACTGAAAATAAAAACAAATTGGAGTAATAAATTAAAGAAATAATATTTGAAAACAAAATTAATAAAAATGTTTTACCTCATTGAAGTAGTGGTTATTAACATTGTGGTTAGCGGGGTGCGGGCCCCCGTGCTGTTGATAGTACGCGCAATTCATCCCATAGGATTGTTATACGCGAGTTTTCACAGTCACCACACACGCGGGAGAAAATCCATGAAAAATCCTCGGAGCAATTATCTCGTAACGAATCGATGCGGCGAACGAATCTTGCCTACTAATTGTAGGGTCGAGGTTCGCCAAGCTAGTCGCCCCTTCTCGCTCACTCGTCTGCCCTCTCTATCGCCCTGCGTGGTTTGTTTACACGGGGCGGCGCGAGTGACGCAGGGCGGCGTAGGGCGGGCGCTCTCGACACACGCAAAACTAACATAAGTGATAACGCACTTTTTCTTTAATCAAATTCTTTATTTCAAGGGGATGAAAACAAAAAAATACTAATTTTATTTCGGATTTTTCTCTGATATTTTTATTGCTGATAATAAATGTTTCCGGTTTGTAATAAAGAACATCGGGATCGTTACCCCTGTAACTATTATGAGGAATTGGTCCATTTTTTACTGTCCCAATCTGTGCGGGGGCGGATACGGCTCGTATGACAGGATACGCTTTCCTTACACTATTGATATCACGCGAGTGCAGTCACGTGATACTGTAACAGATGTTCAGATAATATAAGGACTATTTTTTTGCTTCATGGCAACATTCCGGATATTGCTATTATATAAAACTTTTGTTAACTCCAGATTGTATTTCGAACAGTTAACACATTATTTTATTAACATGCAGGTGATTTTAAAATAAACAAGATGACTTAGAATTAATTAATTGTAATTAATAATAATTGTTCTTCTTTACAGAACTCGGTTACGAAGAGAAAATATGTTATTGGATTGATTTTACCTAACGCGTGTAAGAAGAAACAGTTCCGTAAAGTTTTTCACTATTTCCGTCATCAAATCGGATAAAAATCAAAGTTCACATGGACCGTTAGCTCATAACCGATGTCGCGATATGGCAACCAGAGTATTTCGTACAGAATACAAAATAACATGTGCAAATGATAGTGATTACTGTATGGCGGGCGGGTGTGCGCGTGCTGTGTAATTATTGTAATCTCGAGTGCGCCGCGGACTTGGCACACTGCTGCTCTATTGTGCTGTGGCGTGCACCCATTCATGGGTACTGAATGAATATGGATTAAAAATAGACTCGGCTTGTACGAAAGCTCAAAGTTCAAGCGTATAAGCTGCTATTGGGTTCTCCTTGAGACAAGGCCCAAACAGTCCAATCAGTGGAAACGTCTGAAGTTATATTATGGGGATTGAATTCTAACGTTGATTTATTTATACCGCTTTCTTTTCCCATTGTCGTATTGCCTTCAAATATTCAATAGAAGGGTTAACCTTTAGCATACAATAACTCTATATACTTTAGTTTCATGAGTTTTAGCTGTTTCAGTCATAATTTAAACTTTCAGTTTAGTGCAGGATTATAACTTTGCCGCCGTTAGGAAAGGAATTTCAAAAAATCCTTGCTTAATTAATTCAATTAAAACACATGTAACTTACCATTGTAACTTATCCCCTTTGTGCGTTTTCTATCAGTCAGTCAGTCAGTAGATATAGTTACGAGTATCGTGGTACTGTTTTATAGGTATATAGACTTTGTAAAGTATTTTGGCAGATATGACGTGGTGCTGAAAGTATTGAGTCAGAAGTTTAATGAAGTACACTGAATTGTAGTGATCTGTTCACATGATAATATGGCAGAGAAAACTTATATTTTGTTATATTCAATGGACAGAGCATTTATGTTACATAACATTCAATTATTCCCACGTAATTCCAGGCTTTTTCTATAACAACGTAGTGTACCAAGAGTCGCGTGCGCATCTGGCGCTGCACCGCCCAATCGCCGCCCAAACTCCGCCCAGCCGCCCAGCAACCGGCGAGTATCGAATTGCAATCACAAAACAAATGGACCTTCAATTATTGTGCTCGTTTTTCATTCATTGTTGCGAATAACTGTTATTGAATTCATTCACGCTTTATGTAACTCAGTGGGAGTCACTTTTGTTAGTAAAAAAATGTTGTCAAGATTTTCTACCACGTTTTTGGTAATAAAGACAGATAGATAGATAAACTCTTTATTGTACACACCAAAGAAAACAACAGTAAATAGCTTAAAAGCTAAAAAAACACGCGTGCCCTGCCAAAAATGAACTTATGCCTATATATTATATACTGTTGGAATTGTTGGAATGTGCTTATCAAGGCCTTCAATTTGATACAGGTTTTTTTTGCTTATCATAATGGAGCTATGCTGCAGCAAAATATTGAATTATTTCAGAAAAGAGAAATAGCCTATGTTACTCAAGGGGATGTAAGGATTCTAACGAGACCCCGTACATCTAAATCTGTTTAGGCATTTAAAAGTTATGGTGGAATAAAGAAACTCACATACATACATACATACATACATACATACAAACATACATGGACCCTAAAACCATTACACTCCTTTTTTTAGGCAGTCGTGTAAAAATAAAGAAACAAGCAATAGAAGAAGAAGAAGTGTATCAAAGGGCAGCCTTATCGCTAAAAGCGATCTCTTCCAGGCAACTTTGAAGATTCTGTCGAAGTTCATCATCATCATGTCAGCCTTTAGAAGTCCACTGCTGAACATAGGCCTCCCCCAAAGAGACTTCCATCCACCGACTTCCTGCGATGGCTACAATGTCGTCGGTCCATCGTGGGGAGGGGGGGGGGGGCTATGTCGGTCACCTTCGTTCTTCTACGGATTTCCTCATTTCTGATTCTATCACATAGTGAAACACCGAGCATAACTCTCTCCATTGCACGCTGCGCAACTCTGAGCTTTTGTATGAGACAACAAAACAATACAATAGTTAGCGACCACGTCTCAGTGCCGTATGTCATCACTGGCAACACGCACTGATTATAAACTTTCGTCTTGAGGCTCTGCGGTATCTGCGACGAGAAGATATGGCGTAATTTCCCGAACGCTGCCCATCCGAGTTGGATTCGTCGGTTGACCTCATTGTCAAATTTGGATCTACCCAGTTGGATCGTCTGACCCAAGTAAACATAGTGATCAACAGCTTCGATAATATCGTTCCCAACACAAACAGGCATGGGTACGACATGGGCATTTGACATGATGTTCGTCTTGCCCATGTTCATTTTAAGACCCACCTGTTGGGAAACAATACTGAGGTCACTGAGCATTGTGCTTAGGTCTTCCAGGGTTTCAGCCATGATGACTATATCATCAGCAAATCGAAGGTGAGTGATGTATTCGCCATTGATGTTAACACCAAATCCGTTCCAGTTCAGAAGCTTGAATATATCTTCCAGTGCAGAGCTGAACAGTTTCGGAGAAATAACGTCTCCCTGTCTCACCCCTTTTTGCAGCTGGATAGAATTCGTGCTCTGATCCTGAAGACGAACTGTCATGGTGGCCTTGTTGTACAAATACTTCAACACTTCGATGTACCGGTAATCAATCTGGCACCGCTGTAATGACTGTAGCACTGCCCAGATCTCGACTGAATCAAAGGCTTTCTCGTAGTCCACAAACGCTAGACATAGTGGCCGATTATACTCTTCGGTCTTCTGTATAATCTTCCGGAGCGTATGGATGTGGTCTACGGTGCTAAAGCCTTTCCGGAATCCAGCTTGTTCGAGAGGCTGAAAGTCGTCAAACCTACGAGCGAGACGGTTTGTAACTACTCTCGAAAACAGCTTATAGACGTGGCTCAGCAGCGAAATGGGCCTATAATTCTTCAAAAGGGTTTTATCACCTTTCTTAAAGAACAAAACCACTACGCTCCTGTGCCACGCCTCTGGCGTAGTACCCTCGAGGATGGCGGACTTAAACAGCTTCTGAAGGACTTTAAGTACCGGTGTTCCACCCGCTTTCAGTGGCTCTGTCGTTATTCCGTCCTCCCCTGGTGCCTTGTTGCTCTTAAGCTGTTTGAGATCCATTCCGATCTTGTATAAGCTGACGTCCGGGATATCTTCGGTATAATGTCGGGTCAAACGGGCTCTTGCATCGCTAGTTCTCCTAGGAGGACTACGCGATGAGGTGTACAATTGTCCATAGAACTTCTCGAGCTCACTCAAAATAATAATAATAATAATAAAATGTATTTATTGCAAACAAACAAACAAAAACAATCAACACAATAAAAAAATATATAGATATTCCACGATAACATGACTCGCGACAATTAGTAACATTAAAGTTACCGTGCCGCGCGTCATGTTAGCAAAAAAAAAAAAAAAAAAACTCTGGCTTCGACGAAACGATGCTGCCACTGTCGGTTTTAGCTTCATCAACAGGTTTTGCCCAATAGACAGATCTCTTGCGAACACTTTGGAGCTCTAGTTCCGCTCTATTGCGTTCTTAATACAAGTAGTATTATAGGAATGCAAATCGTGTCGCATTGACTTGGAGATCTGTTTATTAAGCAAGCTGTAACTCGACATATACACTGAAGACTGCAGCCTCATCTCGCCTCGTTCTGCCATAAGTTTGAGTGTATGCTCAGAAAGTTTCGGTGTTCTTTTTTTGCGGGGGGTCTTAAAGAACTCCGACCCGACCGCGTGGACAATTTCCACCAGCCCGTTATTTAGTTCATCCACTGTATCGCATTCGGTAATGATTTGGAAGCTATTTTGGAGCTCCAACTGAAAGCTCTCGGGGTTTTGGATTTGGGCAGGACTTGGGCGAAGAGTAGATCCCATCAAACGAGACCTCTCCAGCGTTACGTTGATATTCAATGAGCCTTATACCATGCGGTGATCACTGCCAGTCTTAATCCTGTTGATCACAGAGACATCATTGAATATATGCTTATTGGTCGTCAAAATGAAATCTATCTCGTGCTTATGACCGCCGGGGTGCAGCCACGTCCATTTCCTGGAGGGGCGCTTCTTGAAAAAGGAGTTCATCATAAAGAGTCCCTCCTTCTATTGCTGACCCCTTTGGTTCCGCTGTCTAAATCCAAACTGCCCCACTCTCAGTTCATCGCCATTCCTCATGCCCAGCCGTGCGTTGAAGTCCCCCATCACCACTGTGAAGTGTGTTTTCGGGGCATGTATGGCATTAGAAATGTCGTCATACATAGCCTCCACTTCATCGTCCGGGCGTTTCGAGTGTGGTGCGTACACCTGTATGACATTCAACGAATACCGTTCGGTAATTCTGAGTATAAGGTATACGACCCTGCTCGAAACGCTTTCGATCTTCACAATGTCGTGGACGAGAAACCCGACACCATGTTGGGACTGCTGGTCGCCCTCCCGGTAATAGAGTAAGTTGCCGGAATTGAGGGTCATCGAATCCTCTCCCTCTCTTCGGACTTCTGATAACCCTATAATAACCCAGCGCATCTTCCGCTGTATAATCCCTTAGTCGCCTCTTACGACATCCACAGGAGGATTGGGAGGGGTCTTATTCTAAGCCGAGACCGCCACGGCACCCGTCGAAGTTAGATCAGGTTAATTATTTTTGTAATATGTTATCTCTGATTAATCAGCTACTTAATTATAGTTTGTCTTGGCCACAGGAATAACTTTTATCAAGACGATAGTAGGACAGTTCAGTCGCAGGTTCAGGTCCTGCTTTGTGGGTAAAATTTTAGGTTCACGCCTAGCATGCTCAAATTCAAATTCAATCATCATATCAAACCATTCTATTCTAAGTTATAAAACTCTCCACCATATGACAAGTCGAGCAAGTAAATCCAGTAGATATCACGTAACACAATCAGCTCCCTTACACTCGCATTGTGCAATCTACGACAGTTGCCATATTGAAGGGGTACAACTGCGTCCGGTTGCAATCTTACACCGACTTCCGCCGTGCTTGGATCACCGGTACTGGCTTAACGAACGGTTTGGAGATCTGCAGGCATTGGTGGGTTTAGGTAACTATTATAGCTAGCCAGGAATCGAATATGTTTCGTATACTTACCTTAATATTAGTAGGTGGGAAATAGTAGATTGCAACTTTGTAGTTGAAGTTTACTTAAATTTCATCATTTTTTTATGTAACCGAGGTATGTGGATGGGTGGTAGCAAAGCTAACTCCCGTGAAATAACGTACTTCCAAAATCCATGCTCCAATCAATCCACAAAGCTCTGTATACCTATATTACGTGATAGTGCATGCATTCCTACCTATCGCTAACTGAAATTGGAGGACAAAAAAATTAAGGACGTGAGAAAAATTCAGATTTCAAAATACAACAAACAAAAAAAATACTCAATTTCCGTAAAAATCCGATAAGGCTTAGACGAAGATAATCTCCGGATTACCATCAAAAACATTGTCGAAATCTCATTCAAAACACGTGTGATCATTCCTTTCAGAACTGGAGTATTACTGTCGGACTCCACTCCATTCATAGCGGTTCATTCAGTGATTCAATACTGGGACATTTGAAGACAGCTTCCTATGCAAAATTTCACGTAATCCCGGAATAAAGGCGAACATTTGAATGTTTCCGCTGCTCTCAGACACAAGTGTCGCTGAACAATGAGTGTCGCCATCCAATGCTCACTTGACGGAAAGACATTTACGGAGATGTCAGAACTCGACACTGTTTACGAACATAATAAGATTAAGCTTGAAGAGGGAATTGTGTTTTGCAATATTGTTAATGTTCACTTGAGAGATAAGATCATACGCATAGTCATATCATTCAAGTTGAACCTACAAGGCGTATACGCAGTCTACTGTTTGCATTTGATGTAATAAAATCCTTTATCCGTAATATAATTTGTTTCCCTGATAGAATCACTCATCCACAAGCTAGGTATTGAGTAAAGTATGTATGTGTTTTTAATAAAACTACACGGTGAGAGTGTGCGATGGCGTGCACTCGAGTGCAGGCGCGAAGCTTCAACGTAACTCATGACAACGCCGACGCACCGCGACGAGCCAAACAACAAACTGAACCAGTGAACCCGTGTAATAATGGTGTTTCCACCCCGTAACAATAACTACATAATAGTCGAGTGCTTTTACGAGCTTTTGTGAGCTTGTCGAAGCTTCTACTTCGCGTTTTTTGTGATGAACGCAGCGCCGCGGCTCACTTTATGGCCGAGCGTATTTTATTGAATACTTATTCAGGACTTAAAGAATCAGCATGAGTCGAAAATGGGCCTTAAATCGGTTTACTGTTTGTGTCATCATATTGTTGGGAGTATGAAATACTTTCTTACAAATGCTGTTCACACCCGAGCCGCATGTGCCTATATTCCGTACACGTATGAAACGATTTAACACAAGAATGGAGCTTGGTTCGAGACACTGACAAAGCACCGATTACCATAAGTGCGCGGCTTGCAAGAGCTTGTGTGAGAGTCCCGTTCCAGTAATCAGGAGATATCTTCCAATTATAAAAAGAGTTAACTGTAACCAATAAAGAGTTAATAGCACCTGGTTATTGAAAAATTAATTGTGCATAACTTGCGATTTAATTACTGTTTATGACTATCGGTTTTAAAATCGAATAAAAGCTATTTGTTAGGTGATCCTGATAAATCTGCCGATGTCAAAAATACCGGACGATTTTTAATCGATACTGCAATGGTTGTGTACGAAGCTATTAATGCTGATGTGGAGAAAGATTGTATTTAATCGATTCTAAGCATAGCGCATCGAGTGGAAAACATGCCTTTAGACGCGTGGCTGGTATTGGTCGCTGTAGAGATAAAATTAATTGTGGCTATTAAACCGCGAAAGTCCGCGGAAGACTTCATTAATTTCTCGCAACACACTCCGCCTACAAATTCCTGAGATAGTCTGACGATAGATTTATTAATTTATAGAACATTACCACAGCTATCTATTTCGTTATCTTAAATGGGAATCGATTAAATTACCAATATGCACAATTATTTTAAGACTGGTACTAAATTAGTCGTGTGGTAATACGTTTGTTAAACATCTATAAGCGCTATATTTTACCAGAAAATGATCAGCCAGAAAACCCCATCGTTAAAAGATAGGTACTATGTAGATCGGTAGGTAACAGTACTTTTTTTTGAGACATTGTGTTTACATTATGCTGAAAAATTGTAATCATGAACCTTGATTCTTCATGTTCCAATGTATATGCTTTTTGTAATATTTTATTAAAAAAATATTTAGTGAGTATCCAAGACTTTTTTAACAAAATTACTTTTAGCAATGAGATTTTAGTTAATCATTTCAAACTTTACAAAGATAACCGCATTGCGGTCACACGGAATCAGGTGGGTTCAGAGGTGCAAGGAAGGGGGGTGTAAGGTGTGTACTAAGGGGGGAGGGTAGTCGATAGCCGCAATAAATCAAGATATTATCTTCACGAGCATTACTGCGCCGATACCGAGGCGGGCAAGTCGCCGGACCTCGCATGAGACACATGAGAAACTATCTAGGTTTCTGTTGAGGTGGTCAGTTGGTTTTACATACTAACATTGTATTCGTTAAACACATTCAAGCAACAAAAATTCGTAATAACAAAGAATTTCTAGGTTCTAAAGTCCATTATGGCTTTTTCATATATTCGTTCTCGGAAACTTAATTGTAAAAAATTATAAACGTTCGAATGAAATATATATATACAAAAATAAACTTACGTTTTCTTTATTTTCACCCAACCCGCAGTGATACATTCAAATCTTACCTCCAAAGCAACAATCAATAACGCTACAATATATGATTACACACATAAAGTATAATTTAGAAGCTATTAATTAAAATTCAACTAAAGATGGAAACACAGAGTTACAAATCAAAGGCGAGTCGGCGATGGCAGGGGGCAATAAATCAGCTGCGCTTAGGCCTTCTTAGGTTTTCTAGATAGAGATTTATCCCGTAATAACATGTTGTTTTTGAGTAAATCAACCTCCGAATTATCCGGTAGAGCTAGGAAGATTAATCGGCCGGCTGCCGATGTAATGTCGGCACTCGGGATTCTCGGGAATCGCAAGCCTTGAGCACGACGTTCGAAGAGCTTACAGATTGGTTGAGATTGACGAATGACGGTGTTTCAAACAAAAGTTTGGACTTAAGATTAGTCTGATCAAAATGTTGTTCGAATGTGAACTAAAACAGTGATGCTTTCAGTGTATATTATGTAACGCACCCATGTAGATTGTAAGTCAAATCGACAATACAACAAACCATAACAATGAAAATTCAACTAGGAAGAGCTGCATTGTGAAGCCGCAGAATACCAGATGATGGAAAATACTAAACTAATACAGGAAACTAGCTGCGCCCGCGAATTCGCCTCGTGCAAACCCACGCAACTCCTTACGGATGAAAGTTCCAAAAAATCCTTTCTTATTGCCCCCTAGGATGCTCAAGAAATATTTTCTCCAAAATTCACTTTTCTAGGTCCACCGGTTTAGGCTGTGCGTTGTCTGTTAGTCAGTCAGTAGGTATGTCACGGTGCTGTTTTATCACACTTCACTAAAATATTATAAATGCGAAAGTTTGTATGTGTGTGTGTGTGGGTTGCTCTTTCACGATCAAACGGCTGAACAAATTTAGATGACATTTGGAAGTACCAGGATAGCTTATGTTCTGGATTAACACATAGGCTACATTTGATACTGAATTATGACACTTATATTATAAATGCGAAAGTTTGTGTGTGTTCGTTGCTCTTTCACGCACAAATGCCTGAACGGATTTGGATGAAAGTTGTTACCAGGATAGCTAATGTTCTGAATATTAGCTATCCTGGTACACATAGGCTACATTTGATCCCGAATTAAGTAAATAAAAATAGTAGGCGGGCAAAGCCGCAAGGCGCAGCTATAGTTGGTGTATAAAGAAACACTAACTAAACACTGACTCTGTCTAAACTTTATTGCGTATGTACCTACTTTACCTTTGCACTTTTATCTATATAAGAATGTGCGAAAATAAAGTAAATAAAAGTCAGTCATCATTTAACAAAGAGTGGTTAAGAATTGCATCTTGAACTGAAAATCAAATGATTGGAGAATTCACTTGGATTGGTAAACCTAGAATACAAGATTCTGACCGTGATTTCGAATAATGCGACGTCCTCGTCGCGTCGCTTCTAGCCAACCTCTAGCTCATAAATCTTCCTGAACGTGGCTGTAACCACGTGTGCTTGAAACTTGAAAGTGGTTCATCTCTATTTAAAGTGCTTTATTTAGCTATCTATTATATAAACAACTTTTATTACTGACTTTAAAATTAAAAGAAAAAATAGTCGCACTAGGTAAATAAAATAGTTCAATGGACCTCATCTGGAATAGAAATTCCTATGCGTATTTATTTTGCGTCTTTTTGCCCGCTTATACTCGTGTGACGCACTAATCGAAATGACTACGTTTTTACACGTAGCTTACAATGTACTAACTTAAACATAACTTACCAATTATACCGATTAACTTACCGTATTATGTATTTTCTCAATCATGTTTGACAATTTTTTTCGAAGTTGAAAATTAAAACATTAGACGCAATCCCAGGCCCAATCGCTCAAAATTGCGGGCAAATGAGCTGCGTAGTTTGAAAATATAATACCATAACAAGTTAATGTAAACTTCCTCGCCGCGTCTGAAATAAATCTCATCTGACCGTCCATCTGCTCAGCGATTAACTTTAATTAAACGCTATCTTCAATTAAACTTACAAGCGGCGGCGCAAGCATTTCATAAAAATAAAATACATGTGTGCACCTAGGAAATCTTTATTAAGATTGCGACTGCAAAGAGGCGGGGCCGGCCACTTGTTTGAGAATTTGAATAATCGCCACATTACAAGTTTGCATTATTATTTTATTATGTAGCGAGACGGTCAAATATAACGCGGTTCTAGTATATAATTATGTACGGCAAAATGTTCCGCAGTAATCTATTATGTTACTCGGTCAAGACGTTATCTTTTTGTAAAGTGCTATTTTACCACTCATTTTTTAACATTAATTACAATGAATAACATTTAATTACACATCAGCTGTGCCGACTCAATCTTTTTGTGCCGTTTCGGATTTGCCTGTCAACGCTTTGTTTGTCCATGTTGCAAAGTTGTGTTTTAATTTGAACGCTATCAATCATACTTCCTGGTTTATCATCTACCATGACAAATCTGATAGATATCTATAATTTTATATAAATCGTTTTTCTTACACACCCCTATATATTGTTCAATTTTACTGATATCTCATATCCTACACGTATGAAGCTCGGTTTAAAAGCAATTGATCAAAAGCACACATAGACAGCAAATTCTAAAGTTTGCATACGAAGCAGCGATCGGCCATATTTCAATGATAATGATACCAGCGAGCGTGATAATCATTGTTATTACTATCATCCACATCTGCTATTATTTTATAATTGAAGCTTTTGGGCGAAACCCTACAATTATAAGGAGAGCCTGGAGCAACAACGAGCAACATGCAACGAGGTGAGGTGAGCCAGTTTTTGCCTCGTTCCCAAATTATGATGTATTTTACTAAAACGCATTCTTGCAGTCGTGAACGCACTACGACGACGCGATTAGCTTAGAACAGTTTGATAATTTACTGTTTTTTTTTATTTACTAAATATTCGATTAGCTGTTATCCATCGATGTTATGACGAATTTTGTCCGGTAAAAACGATCAGATAAGAGCTTCGAATCGAGCATTATTTGCGCGGTCGTACAAGTCGAGCGAGCGACGCGACGGCTGCGATCGTTCGATTAACCCTCCAAACATTAATCGGCCTACAATCTATACGCCATAATCCGTCGAGAGTCCTGAGAACAGAGAGTTCATTATTTATTATGAATATTAGTAAAATTTTATTTAGTCAAAACGTAAGCGATGTACGGCGGGACGAGCGCCCGCCTGCAATTAAGTGAGCCAACCCTGTAATTATGGACAGTAAATTTCTGGACGCGTCCTGACCGTCCGTATATTGTTCTATCTGGCTTATTGGGGATTAGCTCACCGCTGCCGGCGCAACGCAAGGCGATATACATTTTTTATGTTACTGGACTTTATCATTCGTATCCAATTCTTTGGAATCTGCCACAGCAAAAATACGATTGCAAATTAGTAATAGTAGTCGTGATATTAGTTTGCACATGGTAAGAGTTAGCAGGGTAAGAGATGGCGTCATTTCGTCCTACCTCATAGCTGTAACATAATCGTTACTAAAATGCTTCGTCGAAGTAAGTAGCTTCGAGTATAGTAGCTAAAATAGTGTGTAGGTACAGTTCGTAGGTACATTCACGATATTTTTCTTTTCATATTGTATGCAATGTATTTGATACCTACCTAGTCTAATTAAGTTATAGTTAAAGAACCCCATATACCAAAGTAACCGCTAACATGTACCAAACTTTCAACTCCCTCGGTAGAGTAGAGAGGGCAAAGAAAAAACTTCCAAAGTTAATTACATGTGGGCTCTATCTGGCCAAGGAATCAGCGCAGTGACTCGTAATTGAGTTTCCTATTTAAATAATTTAAATTCGAAACCGAACGATCAGATATACATAAAATATATGATAATTATAGATATTTCATCGGTCTGATAATAACTTACAGACATACAATACCATGTCCTTGAATAATAAGTTGAGTCGAAAGATATAAGATGTCATATTTCGTGTTAGAAATTGAAATGGTATTCATAACAGGAAATAGGTATCAATATAAAGCTCGGCATGTTGATCTTTGAACTCCATTCATTCACAATAATTAGAGGCATGATGCGACACGGTGCTTGTGGATAGGGTTGCTATCTACGAAGAAGTTATTGGGCTGCTAGGTAAATATCGTATTATTTCCCGAGATACATTATTAGCGTTAACGGATCGTCAGCAACTTTTTTTCCTGATATCCGTACAGCAGTATTTTTTTTAAGAAAAACATAATTAGGAATGGCACCAGGCTGCAGAGCTGTAAGCGCTACATCCTGAATATTTTAGAAATTTGACAGGTTGTAGAGCAAAATCAAAGTTACACACGACTTTTACAAGTACTTCAGCCTCATGGTTTCATTGACCCACATCACACGGTAATCGTGGTGGTGACAACCCTGCGTGGCGTGTCATTGTCGTGTTCTCGTGATTTCTCGGCACAATGCCTCACAATGGGAATCCCGTCATGACTTGCCAGAATGTGCGCCATTCATGCTCTTCTCCAAGCGAGTACCGCTGGCTTGATAAAACCATTTGTAACCTCGAGGGCTGCGGGGTCCGTTCTAAGCACATTTATAAAAACGTAGGTTGTTCATTGTAGTAGTATTTTGCCTTATTAGCCATTGACCATATTTCTATTGCCGTAGGCTACTTATTTCATCAATCGCAAAATGTTGTTCATTAGTAAATTGGTAACAGAAAATTGTAATGTAAGTACAAGTTTATAGGTGCTTTATTTTTAAAGGACCTCTATCTCAATAACTTTCCTAACAAAAGTCTTCGCAAAAGCGGCTTAGGGGGAAACTCGCCTCTGGGCTGCGGCCCAGGTAGGCCGCTGAACGCAGTAGGGAATAGCTGGGCCGAATGTATGGGCCAGTTTCTCACTGAGAAATTGTAACGTAAACTTTACACAACCTAGTTTTTAATTTATTGTTCATTTGACAGGCGCTTATCTCAAATAAGTATTATCTATGGACAAAACATCATATCTATAACAAAATATATATTGTATATTTATTGTACTCTTTTTTATAAGCTTTTTTCTTTAATACATCACAAGCTTAGAATAATAAACATAAAAACACGTCATAATCTTAACATAAGCGTTCGCTTTGCTTCGTATTGACTCGAAATTGTACTAACATTTCAATTAGTATTTGCTTTTTTTGGTTCCGTACGTCTGAATGAAAAATGACGGAACCGTTATAGAATCACTCGTGTGTCTGTCTGTCTTTCTGTCTGTATATCTGTATGTCGCCTGTCACAGACAATTTGCTTCGAATCTAACGGACCAATTAAGTTGAAATTTGGTACTCATATAAAATTTTGTGACCCCAAACAATGAATTTTCAATGTGGGGAACTGATAGAAAATCACTAATAGAAAATTAACTGATAGCAAGTTAGAAAATAAAATTTATAAAAAAACTTTGCAAACTGTACCATGTGACATAATATCAAATCAAAAGACATGTGAGAGTCTCATTTTTTATAAATTTAAAATAGATAGGTAGTTGTAAAGTTATTTATGAAAATAGATGAAAATTGACCATTTCAATGTCAACTGTTGAGGAACAATTAAAAGAAAAACAAATTTTGGTACATTCAATTCAAAATGTCGGCTGACGCACCGAGCTTGAAAATTTGGATTTTTCATAAAATCCCCGAACAATAAAACACACTGCAATTCAATGCAATACAAATCAAAAACATTTTTACTCCACCTTTTGTAGGGCAAGAAGACTGTATTACCCGCTGACTGGCCTATAACGTTGTTTGAAGATATCGGTATCTTGCCCTATGGAATTATGTTCTTTAAAATATAGGAACAAGGAAAGAGATAGATGCCTTTCACTATCATGCACCCTTGGTGCTTGAATTGTTGAATTACCTTCGATTAACACAATACAGAAAATAAGCGTAGTAGGATTTCAATGACGCATTAATTTTTTTGAATCTACATTTTCATGAATGATTTAAACATATAAAACACTAGCGACCCGCCCTGGCTTCGCGCGGGTAGATATATAGAAAGATAAAATTAGTAGGTACTTTATTTGGACAAATAGAACAACAACAATTTCTTACACAAAATGTTTATGTTTATAGGTTTTATGCTCACGTACCTACCATTTCGTCTATAGTATTATTCTGTTTAACGCAAGGAGGTTGAATTACGGTTACTATTTCGTGTATGATAATAATCAAAGAGCATTTCCTACGTCAATGATTATTAGATGTTCTGTGATTTCGTTTCCATGGAAACGTTCCATATACAAAGACCCGTATCTCCTTCTTAGTTTGTGATCTTATAGTAGTATTTATATACTCTTTGGTTTGTGATACAAAGTACTCGAGATGTTTTGCAAAATTTGATATCTCAGGTTTCGTTACTGCAATTTTCGAAGAGTACTCTAATTTAAAAAAAAAAACCTGCAAGTGTTACTCGCTGATAATTTAGCTTCCTTCATGTGAAAGAATTTTTAAAATTGGGTCTTTATATTTTGAGTTTAACCATTACAAACAAACAAACAATCAAATTTTTCCTCTTTATAATATTAGTGTAGATGTAGATTACGCCTATTGAATTTCATTTTGCCAAATACCTACTTACAGTCAAGTGACAGGGTTATACCTATTATATTTCAAGAGAAAATTTAATCGATCACTAACCGTGGCACAGAAATCGACCAATAAGGGCACAAAGTACGCTATGCTTGCGCATGCGCACGAATGGCGACCTGCGACCCGCGATTTGCATACAATGTGGTGTGCGTGGGCGACGCGGAGCATTCCCTGCGCACACGTGCTTCATAATGGTCTATATGTGTACCATTATTGTGTTTAAGTTTATTTTCATACGTGGTTTATTTTGGATGGCCGTCAGGGGAAACTGGTCTTAAGTATGTGAGAGCCATCAAAGCTGTTCTTTCAGTACTTGTACAAATGAATTAAATATCCTGTCTATGTTCCTCTGCATTTATGTTTTTAGATGCAGAGAATGGATCCATATGGACTATATGTTTCCTTACCAAGTGACGATGTCAAACCTCTTTCATCATAATAATACTCATTTTTTCTTTTAATCTCATTTCTTTCTCAGTTTGTCTATATTAATTCTAAATTCAAATAACCTGTCATTCCTATATTTGTCAGGGATTGTCTCATCTTGGGGGCGACTAGAAAAGTTTGCAGGAGTTTAATTATATTTTGACTTCTTTCATCTCTCCTTGTCGATTTATAAGTTTAATATGCATCTCACTAAGTATTGCAACGTGTTTGCTACTAATACTTAAACATATCGATGTGGATACCAGTAAAAATGTGTAAAAAGTAAACCGAACTATCTGTAATCTGTGACTTCTTTCTTCACTTCTTCAAAAATAGCAAGATCTTCAAGCCACTTCAGCTGCGAGCCTATTATCTGCTTTGAGAGAGAATCTATAATCCAAAGGTAAAAGGAAGGCTCGCACCACGTAGTTTCCTCTGGACCTACTAAGTACAATTAAATTATTGTGAGCAAGGAGTCCCGTTGAGCTGGTAAACACCCTCGGGGGGGCTCCGGCCACAACCATATAGTCCATATGGTAAGGAAACATTATTCCAGCCATGCAACTTCATTTCTGGCGGTTCCTGGCATTACGAGCACACTGAACCATAGAGGACTGCGTACGGCTTTTGTAATAAGGTCGGTCCAGCGAGTTGGTAATTGGCCGCGCACTTTCTTGCCTTCCACCTGGTTTTGTAAACGACCACAAGACTCTCTTTCATTACTGAAAATATGGCCATCGAACTTCAGCAACATTCAGTTACGCAAAATTATGCTTTTTTTTGTATTTTTGCCCTACAAAAGTGGAGTAGAATATGTTTTGATTTGCTTTTGGTTAGATATCGGGTCTATGAAAATCAAAATTTTCTACCTTGAGGTCCGGAGCGTTAACCGCCAACTTGAATTTAAAATGTCAATAAAAGTATTGTCTATGAGATGTAAGTTAAAGAAGAAAAAAAATACCAAGATATTTTGTATATCCCATTCCTAAGGAAAACAAATTAAAAACTTTTCTATTCCACCACTAGAGGGCAAAGCCACAATTTTCCACCAGTGATTGGATTAGGTATTTAGTTTGAAGTATTCTGCCTAAACACATTTTGCTCTTTGCTTTGCTTTTTATTAGGAGAGGCCTATGTCCAGCAGTGGACAAATATAGGCTGATGATGCACATTTGGCGCACCAAATTGAAAGCTTGGACATGATCAGTTCAGCTACTTTTGTCGCTGACCGTACCTGTATCACAGATTAATGTGTCCAGCCGCGAGCTGATCACAGCAGCATGTTTATTACAATCGGCAATTTTTCAACGTACCGCTCTGTTTCTACTATGGCACCGCAATGCAGTCGTCGGTGATATACTCGTATCGGCCGATCTAGGTTCGACGAACGGACTTTCAAGCTTGTGACATTGTAATTAATGAGTTGTGGACTGTTTGTGATACATTGAGATTGGGACAATTTAATTTTGACCACATGTAGTTTAGGATGCCCTGTGGCCAGGTGGAGTGACGACCTGCGAAAAGCGGCTGGAAGAAAATGTATGACGAGAGCTGAAGACCGAGCTCAGTGGAGTGCATTAGGAGAGGCCTATGTCCAGCCGTGGACAGATTTAGGGATCAGCTAGACAGCGCTACTCAACGGTCAAAAGGACGGATCTCTTTGACGGGATCAGATAGAACCTAGCCATTTATTTCGATAGATTTTAGTCATTTTTTGTACAATATGGCAGCTATAAGCCGTTACATTAGATTTCTTAACACTTCACACCACTCTAGTGATTAAGACGATTCCAATGATACCTAATTTAACAAAATCCATCAAACCACTGCGCTGTAGGACGCGCCAAAGGAACATACCTACATACAAACAACCCAAAAAAATAACCCTCTGCCATCGGGTAAAAAATAACAGTGGAGAGGGTTTTTTTTAAATGCAATGATTAGTTCATTTTATCTTAATTCTAATTTCACAATAGGTTTATAAGGAAACTGTGCACAAGATGCAAGTAGTGCAGTGGGCCATGGAGCGCTCCATGTTAGGCATCACGTAGAACGACAGAGTTCGAAATACGGAGATCCGAAGGAGATCCAAAGTGGATGACATCGGATCCCGTATAATTAAACTCAAGTGGAGATGGGCAGGACACTTGGCAAGATGTGGTGACGGTAGGTGGAGTAGGTCCCTGACAGAATTATGGCCACGCATAGGACAACGCAGCCGCGGAAGACCTTAGGCACGATGGGTCGATGACATCGAAAAATTGGTAGGAAAGACCTGGCCAAGATTGGCTCAAAACCGGGATGAATGGCGTAAGAGGGGGGGGATGCCCTGCAGTGGGCATCATGATGATGATGATGATGATGATGATGATGAGGATGATGATGATGATGATGATGATGATGATGATGATGATGATGATGATGACGATGATTATGATGATGATGATGATGAATAGGTTTATGTTTTATGACACATATACGTTTACTTCCTCGATTTGGGGGTAAAACATCTGTCCGGCCACTAGGTTTCAGTTATGTGGCCGAAGAGTGGTTGGATATTGGATTGGAGCAGCCGGATATTGGGGAAAACATACTATGCCAAAAATATTTTTTTTTAAATATAAAACTGGTAGCCTACTCAGTTTAATATGTATTTTTAAGTTTATCTGTAACTTAATGAAAACATACTCTGATTCCTCTGTAGAGCTTAGTTATTAGTGAAATAACTGGCTTAAAATCTAAAAAAAACACGCCTGCCCTGCCAATACATTATATATTGTTGGAATTTGCTTGTCAAGGCCTTCAATTTGATACCCTCCATATTGTGAAATTCAAAGTATTTTATTTTTTCGCTTTTGAAAATGGAGCCATACTGCCGCAATGAAATAGTATGAAAAAGTAAAGAAAAGTGTTACGCGGGGGGAGGTAAGGATTCTAACGATACCCCATACGTCTAAATCTGTTCAGGCATTTAAAAGATATGGTGGAATAAAGAAACTCACATACAAGCATAGATACATACAAACATACCTACATGAATCCTAAAAACATTACACTCCTTTTTTTGGGCAGTCACGTAATAAGTTAGCTGAAATCATAAGAGGCCGGACACTGGGCTTATTACCCTATGCCAGGCGTCAAAGTAAAATGGTAGGATCCCTTTAATGTAAATAGGTAACATTTTGTCACATACATTATTTGCATGTTTTTTTTTGTGAATGAATTGCTCCAGTTCATACATTTTCATTTCTTTTAGAACTAGAAACTTCTTCTCAATTGCAGTCTATCTAAATCAATACTTCGTCAACTATCCAATGACATGGAACAAACCGAAAGCAAATTAAAACAGTAATAAATTCTCAACACAACAAACAGTCCCGTTCCCGTGCGCTCCCGGAGGGGAGTACATTACTTGCACCCTTGCACCCCGCGTTGACCGCATTAGAGCGACAAAGCGCCGCTGCACCCCCGAGGACTATTTATCAAATGATCATTTGATTTTCTTGTGTTTGATCACTGAACACATTAGAATTTGCATCACCCGACCTTTGTGGAGTAGCTTCACTGTGCATATCTTTTTTAGATGTTTTATTTAGTCTTTCTAAGTAAGTATTTGACCTCGCGATCTCACCTGACGATTAGAGATGTTACAGCCGAAGACGAATATTTTTTGCATAGAAGAAATATTTTTGCTAGCAACATGAGATGCTTTGACTTGAATTAGGTAGGTAGAATTATGTTGAAGATTCTGAACAATTTCAGCGGTTAGCATTAGCTTTCCTTAAAATAGACATAAACTTAGAAATCAGTCATGTTTGTCTACTTATGCAACTGTACAAATCTGCCCAGTAGGTACAAATATCCACACACAGTGCCATAATACAAGCATTTTTTTATTGCTTTGAGTGGCAAATCGAGCAGGGCATACAGTCTCGACATGGAAAGCCATTGTTTTACAAACCAAATCGGTCGCAAAGATCGATATTTGCGATATTTGCTAGTCTCTACAGCACAGATATTGATGACAATCGATAGCTAAGGCCACCTCCGACGGCGCGACAGTGTGTTGGCGATTTACAAAAACAAATGATAGTTGAGTAGGAGGTACTTTGTACAAAACTAATAACTAATTGAAATAAGGAATTTGTAATGATTGCCACTTATTGCCGTTGAGTCTGTGAGAACCTTACACTAATGGAAAAATAAATAGCTTTTGGCATTGGAGTTCATGCAGACGAGAATCGAATCCCAACCACAGCCACTCTCAGACTCCGGTCCTCCGCCTCACCCTCGCCCTTTCCACTTCGGATACGTCTTATAAAATACGATCTGTTTTGATTGTGGCCCGGGGCACAAATCAATTAGGCCCCCCTCGGCGCCCCGCCGCGGCGACACCCGAACCAGTGGCTCGTTTTATGACAACTCACAAACCGAAGCGATTCATTAACATTCACTGACTTTATTAAAGCGTTAGAACCAATTGACGGGAACGCGGTATTGATTGGATTTTTGTCGTTGAAAACTAAGTCATACTAGTATATACATACGGCTAGGCTACAACCGAAGTAAAGTAGATAGTTGTGTTGTAGTATGTAGTTAAAAGAAACAATACTTACATATTTATTTTTAAATTATCCTGATCTAATTTGTCATACATTTATCTCATTACACACTGAATGCTCAAGTGCTCAAGTGTAGACAGTCTACACATAAGAAATATAAGTGTTATGATTTATATACAAGTGGAACCGGTAACATGAGATGAACGACCTATTCGACCGCTTCTTAATCTCCGACGTTAAATACATAATGAAGGCAATTTAGTTTTAAAATTTTGCACGAAAATCTCATCAAGTCCAGAATATAATATTGTCCTTTAGAACACGAAGTCCTGTACGGATAGGATCGCACGAATAAAAGGCGGTGTTATTATGTTGGTAAAACAAAATCCCCATAATGGCCTTATTATGTGGCGAAAATTGCCCGAGAGCTTTTTTGTGCGTCGTTATAAATGTATTTGTAATAGCTTTTAGAAATATTGCGAAGGAGCGGGTCAGGACTCGGGTCGGCGTCTGATTACCGAAACTTAATTTATATCCATGTAGAAAAAAAATGAAGATTGTCCGCGGCGTGGGAAACGACCCTGTCGCCGGCGGCCTCTATTACGTCATTATTTTCTATATTAGAAATTATATTAAATGGAAGATTAATAGTAAATCGATACAGTTAATAATGTGGTCGTGTACCTGTACATGGGTTATCGATTTATGAACGGTATAACGACCGAAAACTACTCAACGAAAATCAATTTAAAGTAATGAGTCTTGATGTTGACTTACTAGTTTGGGAAATATGGTATGAGATTGAGGCACATATTATATATATATAAATATATAAAAAGCTAAAAGCTGAACTTTACCTATGAAACTTATAAGTCAATCGATACACACCATCAATCATGGGCACATCAACTCCAGGATAGTAGAGTTACTAGATCTATTTCGATTGCTCTCCTAATCACTGTTAGACGAGATCCATCAGATGAATCCAGCGATTTCTTGAAGACAACTACTTTCCAGGACTGGCGTACACTGACAGAACACCTAATAATATGCCATCGGTCCCAGATGCTCAACACTAAAACACGCCACGAACGAACTTTTTTTATTCATCTCTTTCTCGAGAAGGTTCCTCGCGCATTGTAAAAGTAAGTAAAGCACAAAAAAAAAAAGGCGTGGAGTGGGGATGGGGTTTGTTGGTAGGATTTTAGAGGACGGGGGTGGTGAAGGGTAGGAACAATGGGAGAGGGAGAAGAGTGGCGGGGGAGGAAGACGGAAAGGGGGAGAAGGGGAAGAAGGGGGAGAAGGGGAAGAAGGGCGAGGGGGTGAAATTTGTACGCGTGCAAGGCCGCGGGGCGCAGCTAGTTAATAAATAAACGTGAAATTCTGTAGCTGCGTAGTTATCTATTGCTATGTTTTGTGCTCAATAAGTAGCAGTCGAGGCAATATTGTACAAGAGAGGCTGTGTCACGAAATAATTTCAGCTATCGAAACCACAATTACGTGACACGTGACGAGGCCAGCCCCAACAGATTAATTTCCTTTTTGTTTGAGCACCATATTTACCACACTCACCGGGGTCACCTATCTGAGCTTAAAAAGGCAGTAGATTGAGTTGATTTTGGCACGTCATAATGTTGTAAGCGGTCGTTCGGACGTATCTGTGCGCCCGCGCAGCCATCGCTCCCGACATTATCCTTGTAATTGGCGATTTTGTGCAATTTATGGCTATTCGCGCAATTTACGAGCAGCGGACAAGTGGGCGACGCTAGCCTTTTTTTCCCGGGCCACAGCGAAATTAACTCGAAGTTTCAATTAAAATTTTATGTTTCGCAAATTACCTGCCAATTATATTCCATTAGCCTAACCAAAACACCGGGCAACCATTACGCTGTCTATTTTTTTCTTCAGTGAATTATAATAATGATCTACCTATTCTAATACGATAATACTCTTTATGGCTGCATTTCACGATATATTACAGTATTACTCATTGATATATAAAGTACTGCGAAGTCTGCGAAACAACAAAATATCAGGTAGATGTCCTCATTATTGGTCGTGCTCCGTTAAATGAGAAATATTGTGACGACGATTAAACTTTTGTGGAAATAATTGTTTGCGAATTACTATATGATAATTTAATGTGGCCCTTGAGCAATAAATTGCACGCAATTTTGTGTAGTGTAACGACGGGCCTCACCGAGCACGTAGCGTCGCGTCAGGATCTCGTCCGGTTTGCAGCCAAGATAAATATGGCAGGTAACAGGACTTGCCCACTCTTGGCCATGTAGTATTGTATGACACAGCTGCTGCCTGCACGTTAATTGTTTTATTCTTGAAACGCGTTCGTTTTTCGTTTTGAAATACTGTTGGCTCAACAGCTGCATTTATTAATTACGGCACAGAATAAATAATAGATTACGGTTAGATTATTTTTTTCTTCGAGACATCTTTCGAGTTATTTCAGTTGAAAACAATGTGTGTTCACTATGTTTCCATAAAGATAATTTATCCCGCTTTAGCTACTTAGTTAAAGTGGGATAAATTATCTTTATAGAAACATACAACAATAGATTAATGAATTTACAACGCGCACGAGTCTTTAAACGAGACAAATAGTCGGTAGAAGTCGTCTCGAGTCCAAAATAGCCGCGGCCAGAGATCCGAGTTCTTATGACAGCGCGGCCGATATTTATGTCGCGCGGCCCCGCCCACCGCCACGGCTCCATTCAGCCTGTTTGTATTTATTTCGTGCCTATTTATTTGTATTTGCCTTCGCTTTTGAATAATGCATGAGCGGAGCGTTTCCGTCGTGTGTAGGCAGCGTGACGCCGCCGCTTGTCGCGCGACCCTCGCTCTGCCACTTTTGGACTCGAGTTGTAAAGCTTTTCTAGTTGGATACCTAAGCTTTGCGTTCATCGTTTTAAGATTTGTGGCGAGCGGAAATGAGGTGATGACCGGAAAACTGGCATGATGGCAGTGACAATGAATAAGTAATGAAAAAACTAACTACTTTGAATTTGTAGATCACTAGTACTTCCATTATTCAAGGAAGGAAGGAAGGAAGTCAAAGGAAGTCCATTATTCAGTACTAATCAAACCCACTCAGATAAATCTTCTTTGAACGTTGATTAACCTGAATCATAAGTTACAACTTATTATAAAATACTAGTTTCTTCTATAATCGAATTACTTATAACTTTTGCGAAGCGTTCTCACGGAGTTAATTAACATAGGGTGGGGACTAACAAAATTAATTATCGACAACAGCATTCGATTTGTATATGAAAACATTCGGTGGGTAAATCACGCGGTATCGCGGGTCATCGCTCGCCACGCCCTGCACGATATGCCGTTCTGACTTTAGTGCCATCAAGCTTTATGTGGCTGGATACTGAAATGTAAATAATTTTATCTACATACTCATATCGTAAAATCCGGATTATGAACTCAAAAATGGTGGCATAATGACATACATTACGCACGGCACGTCTCTAATAAGAAAAAAATTACATTATAACACTGTTTTTTGAATTAAACAATATTTTAATATAATTATTTTCCCATGAAAACACCGGTTTGGCTCCGCACTACGAGGGTTTTCGCCATTTATTATCTATAGTAGCGCGTGTTAGACCGTATGCGTGTGAATTCGTTGTGGACTGGATTTTGGCGTTTTTGAGTTTTTTTTGGATGATCAAATGTTTTATCCTGTTTAAAAAAGAGACAAAGATGAGTTAAGGCGGGCTTCTAGCACATTTGAAGGTTTTAAAACCTCTGTAAATCGACTAAAATATAAGAAAAAAATTCAAAAAAATATGTTTTATTAAATTTGAATATACACTCTAGAAATTGTAAATTATAGAAACGTGATTGAGAATTGTTGGCTCGATAAAAAATAATTCCAAAGATGACTCTAAATCGGTATTTAAAAAGTGTCATCTCATATCGTAAAATCCGGATTATGAACTCAAAAATGGTGGCATAATGACATACATTACGCACGGCACGTCTCTAATAAGAAAAAAAATACATAACACTGTTTTTTGAATTAAACAATATTTTAATATAATTATTTTCCCATGTAAACACCGGTTTGGCTCCGCACTACGAGGGTTTTCGCCACTTATTATCTATAGTAGCGCGTGTTAGACCGTATGCGTGTGAATTCGTTGTGGACTGGATTTTGGCGTTTTTGAGTTTTTTTTGGATGATCAAATGTTTTATCCTGTTTAAAAAAGAGACAAAGATGTGTTAAGGCGGGCTTCTAGCACATTTGAAGGTTTTAAAACCTCTGTAAATCGACTAAAATATAAGAAAAAAAAAAATGTTTTATTAAATTTGAATATACACTCTAGAAATTGTAAATTATAGAAACGTGATTGAGAATTGTTGGTTCGATAAAAAATAATTCCAAAGATGACTCTAAATCGGTATTTAAAAAGTGTCCTGTTAAGTGATACTATCATAAAGCCATGTGAAAGTTATTCCAATAGACGTGGCTTTTTATTCTTTAGGAGCTGCATGACAAAAATATTCTAATTTCGTTCTTATTTTTTTCCAAGAAGGAAAAACAACCAAAATTTTGCATTTCGAGCACTAGTCGTCGTCCGTCAGTGTCCGCCGAGGCTTCTCCGAGGAAGGACCTATGTCGTTTGTCTCCGCAAAAATACCCCTCGCGGTGCCCTCGCGCTTAGTACATTTGTATGATCATTGTAGCGTAGAGCCGTAAATAAATGTTTGGCGTAGTAAAGTTATCGTATAGGTAAAAATTGTGAGTAACGTATTTTTATTCATTGATGTTGATTTATATTTTCCAAAATGGGTAATAATAATAAAATAATTCAGATTGGAACTGAAAATAATTTTTTTATATTAAATAAATATAATAGATATTTATACCTATATCTATCGAAAATAGGTATGTAAATACTTGTAAATAAATAGAAAATAGGTATGTAGAAAAGTTGTAAGCAGGTTATTTATTTTTTATAATAATAATTATTAGGTTAGTATTTTGATTTTTAATTATGTAGATAAAAGTTTGTTACAAAAAAATCACAAAAAATACTTACCGATACTTAATCAATTACCTAACTCATTTATTTACAGTATATGATTTACGTTGACGACCTAATCATTTTTTTACGCAAGCATGCCACAGTATAAATAAGTACAGTAGGTAAGATTTTCTGAACAGATTGAGTTACTTAGTTAAAATTATTTGCTCAATTACCCCAAAATAATACTTGGGTCAGTAATTCAGTATAAAAAGATGGGAAATGAAAAAGTCACTACTTTTTTATTTCCCATCGTTTTATACTGAATTACATTAATTTAGTAAGTTCGCCAGTTCTTTGCCAATTGCTAGTAAAGGTGTTTTTTATTTTATTTTATGTATGACTGAATATGCACATTTCGCCAGTTTTCGACCCTAAATCCAGTTTCGTCCACCTGCTGACTACTTTTCAACCAATCACTGAAATCAAGGATGAAGTAAAAACAATGTTTTGATAGACGTAGGTAATTAACAAGTAAAAATTGTTATAAAAATACAAAAAACCCGACTGGCGTGCAGGCGTGGGGCGCGGAACACATGACGCAAACGTATGCTCATGCTCGTGTTTTTGCTTTTCAGCCGCGCTAGCGGACGGACCTGCAAAAATGATAATAATATAATTTTAACGTTTCATATTTACTTACATATTTTAAAATAATAGTTGCAATTGCAATATTGGACTATAGTACTAACGTGAAAAGTCTAAAATAGAAAATTTTGTAAGAAGCTTAAAAGACATTTGCTACTATTTAGGAAGAAGAATTGTATTTTTTGGAATGGTCCTTTAAAGACCTTAATTTTTATACCTCACTCGATAGGTTTGGATCATTGTATGTTCAGTGGAAAATACAATATTTCAGCTGTATGCCGTCATATTAGTTTTCTTGACCTTTTATATATTCTTTAGCACTCTCATGATTAATACGAATCCAATGATCCTCATTTATCAAAATCTATCAAGGCGTTTAGGCAAAAATTTAATCTCCTAAGTCACGCCACTGAGTATGGTCTTCAGCTCTCCTCATCCATTTTTTACCAGCCGCTTTTCACGGGTCGTTACTCCACCTGGCCACAGAGCTTCCTACGAGCTTTACACTACGTTTGCCTAAAAGTGATCTGCACTCGAGAACTCATCTACCCCAACGGTTATTGGTTCTTCGGGAAATGTGACCTCTGAGCAACCTTAAATTTGTGGACTAGTTTGACCATGAGTGTCCACATTTCGGCTCCGTAGGTCGTGACTGACGTCAGGCAGTTTGTCAGTTTAGTGGCGGGTCATTGCGTGGGAATTCTCTTTGCTGGGTTCAGGTTTAGAAGCATGCGAGTCATACAATCCACCATAGAAGTCTTCGTTCTCAGACAGAATCTCCGGCTTAGAGACGATGGTTGTACCATTATTGGTATTGAGCTTCGTCAGATGGGACCTACTCAATTAATTGCTGGACGAAGGCTTTCGACTACCAATTTTGCTCAATCGCCTTTTCTATTTTCTATTTGAGCATCGGAGGTCACATCACACCAACTTACTAATCTTCTGATGGAGCTACCTTTTTTCTGACGGTGTGGCTTGTTGTTGCTCCCGCCGTTTGTCCATAAGTCGAAGAGCCTCATCTGGGATTTTAGATATCGTGTCCGTACGCTGCAGCTGACAAAATTTTGTGCCTTCTTCCCTAAGGATTCCCACAACTTTTTGGAGTTTCTCATCCAATTCATTTGGGGTTTACAAGGCAGTTTTTTTAAATATAGCTTTTGCCTGCAACTTCGTCTGCGCGGACTACAATTTATTTCGAAAAAAGGCATCCTATGTTTTTTAGGGTATTAAAAATCAATGCAAAAGTATAGCACCAACGTATAGTATTCTCTTTTGCACCAACTCTCTTGATGCTTTTTGACAGCATTGTACAGCGAGTAATCGATAATTTCCAGTTTTTCCGAGGAGACTTATTATTTTCCGGGATAAAAAGTATCCATTGTGTTCTACCACATGTTCGTTTTTTTTTTCAATAATACGCCTGCGCAAGTGATTTTGTGTATGTGTTTGTGCTGCTAAGATGGTTGCTACAAAAACACATATTTTTAAAGTATATATGTCAATATTTATTCTTTTTGTCTTTGATTGATAATGAAGCATCAGAAGGTCGAAAAATTGCCATATAAATGGCGAGGATAACACAAAAAAAATGCTGTGCTTTGATGAGAAGAAATAAATACCATCAGCAGACCGCTGATGTGATCTCTGATTTTAGTTTCCATGTCATTCTAATTTGATTACCTTTGTTTCTGTTTTTATATTTGAGTATGATTGTCAATTTCAATTCATTTATTTTAATATAAGTACAACACGGTACACTTATGAGCGTCAACAGAGAAAACATAAAATACAAATCTATTATAAACAATAAAAATATCTATATATTAAAGAATTAAAGTAAATTAATGCTGTGAAAATTATCTTAGAGTTTAGTACTTATGGTACAGTCCAAATTCAGACATAAAGCCTTGTCACTTAAAAAAACTTTAACGCTATAATATGCCTTTTGCATTAAAAATTCCTTTACTTTAGTTTTAAATACGCTGTCAGTTTGAATTAATAGTATTGTTTTCATAAGAAGAGGCCTACGTGCAGCTGTGGACAGATATCTAGGCTGATGATGATGATGAAATCTACAGAGAAGCAACTAAAATATTCCGATCCACTCGTTTGCACAAGCCGCTTCTCACTTACACCATGTTAAGCCGATCGGCCGCCACATCGCAACAAGATCTAGACCTTGTTCGTCGTTTCAATTCTGTCAAGTTCTCATGAAACATAAAAAACAATGCAGTCTTTTGTGATAAAATTGTGTATCAATTACAAATTATCCGCTCACACAAATTATTCACTCCATGTGAATTATAAAAACGAACATAGTTTTTAAAAAAGGATCGGTAAATTTTTGATAGCCTAGTTTTTGGCAGCACAAGTTTATACTTGTGCCTTGTCTCATAGTTGTGACGTTGTCCGCATGTTGTAATCCTGTTTAAATGTTTCCGAGCGTACAGAATATCCAAGAGGACATAAACAAGGCAATGTTAAAAATTTCACTTGTGAAAAGACGTTTCTTAGCGATTCTCTAGAGCTAAGATTCTCTATTCTCTAACCTTACAGCACGTTTCTGTAATACAAAAATTCTATTGGTGTCAGCAGCATTGTCTCAGACCCGTACGACATTACAGAGTGAAAATATTGTGAAACATTTTAGTTTATACATACATTAAAAATAATATGCCATATCACACTTTTTCTAATTTTAGCCGTTCTTCCAAATCCGTTCAGCTGATATAGATAACATAGTTTCAATCATAAATAGGCACACAAACTTTATTAGTATGATATTATTACAGCTATATGTTTATTAGCTGCGCCCAGTGGTTTTACCTGCGTGGAGAAATGATGATGGATGATGATGATAAGATATACACAATTTCATCAAAATCCATTCAGCCATATCAGCGCTTAATGGTAACAGACACACATAGGTATACTAACAAATATGAATGTTTATATCTGAATAAATCGAATTGAATATACATAAATGCACACAAACTTTTGGATATTTATTATAAGATTAGATTGCAATTATAATAATAATTCAGACCTAGGTACCTACATAATAATTAAACGTACTCAGTAGAAAAGCAAATTTATTTTCTCTTTCGTACCCACCCAATATAGCGAAAAGCTAAACCAGATTATACCCTAACCCGATCTACATATCTTCTGCATTTACTATACTGTGGCATGCCGAAAAGCGCGGCGGCATCCCGACTCGCGCCGTGTTTCTCGCTCGCTGCGTGTTTACGCTCGAAACATTTGCGGGGGCTGAGGAAATGTTTTCATACCTACATACTGCCCTAGAAGAGCGTCTTAAACATGTGAAAACAGTGTTCGTGACGAGAATTTGACTCAACCTGACATCACGGTACAGCAACGAACATGACGAAAGAGCTTTCACCAGCAAAATCAAGAAAATATTACGACATGTTGTTTTTCATTAAAAGTAAGTTCCAATTGCATGAGTGTAAAATCGTGTCACTCGAGTACACGACACCGTATGTGCCGTTTACTACTAGTAGATATCTACCACGTTCTGAATTTCAGCGCATTTATACATATATATATATATATATATATCTATACTTAGAAAACAGTACCGTGACATACCTATTGACTGACTGTCAGAAATCGCACAGCCTTAACCGATAGACCTAAAGATTTTAAATTTGGGGGAAAAAACCTTAACACGTTCACTGTGCAGTTCAATGCCCCACATATGGGGCATTAGACGATGTTTACAATAAGTATGTGTGCACTACATAATAAGAGGCTCAGCTCTATACTAATTAAGCCTTTTAAAATTATTAACGTGTGATCTGTACAATTCTTATTGACTTTCAATGTGACGTGTGACCAATGATGTTATATATAAACAGAGGTAGATACGTTATACCCCGCTCTGCGTGGCAAAGTAAACACAAGCTAATCAGCCTGTGGCGACTTGTCCCAAACAGAGTGGCAACGACGCAACACGTAAATTCACGCGACTTCCGAAACATGAAAAATTAATCAAAAATGCCATCTTGTGTGTTTAGAAAGGTACATACACTGGGACGACTGTAAAAGGCAGGAAGGATGTGTCTTTTAATTTTTAAGTACTGTTTACGATATTATAAATGGAAAATAATAAATTTAATTTTAATCTAAATCAACTGTTGCTATGTTGCCGCTTCGCCACCTACACGAACGAAACAAGTAGCGAGTTACGTGTAAGAGCGACAGAGAGAACGCGATAATAATGCACAGCGTTGTTAGTTCGTATGATGCTAGGGGATGTTGGGGCTTACCAACGGCTGACAATCATCAGTCTGCGCTTCGACCCGTAAAGGCCACGGCTGACGATCTTCAGTCGGGGACTCCAGCGGAGTTGCTATTTTTTTGGATTAGGGTAGAGTATTGTATTTTTGTTACATAATATTTGAAAACAGCTTGACACGAGCGATTTTATTGGATAACAAATAAATAAATAAATATATTCGGGACATTTCCACACCAATTATCTAGCCCCAAACTAGGATACCCTGTGCTATGGGCACTAGATAACGGATAAACATACATAGATAATAATATTACATCCATGACTCGGAAACAAATATTTCTGCTCATCACACAAATGATTGCATCTTGCAGGATTCGAACCCGCGACCGTTCGATTTCGTACCTAGGATCTCTAGCCACGAGACCAACCGGTCGTCAAATTTTCCTTCAAAGGGGGGTTCCTACATCCCCCCTCTACTCCCTCCACCCCTCCGCCCCCTCAAAATCGACGATACATTAGCAACTACATTCCTGCCATGAAATGGTATATATCATTATGTAATTTATTCTATAAGCAATTCACAAAAAAAACCTTTACGCGCGTATCACAAGTGTCTGGCGAACATACGGGTATTCTCCGGCATATATAGAACTATTGTTATGAAAATATTTGTTCTTCAAAAAATTCATTCTGTTTTCATCTTGAATAAACTCTTCTATCTGTTTTGCCCCAGTTTGCTCTAGCTGCTAGGCGACGCAAATGACATCACAGGCCGTCATCGTCGGTGATTGGTGATCGGCCACTCACTGCAACTCACTGTAACTGAGAACATATGGTTATCTCATTCTGACGACGTGGTTCTGTATATCTTTGTAATCTTTTAGCCTCTTCAGTGATGCAAATATAGTTACTTAACTTCTATGTATGTAGCTATAGTACAATTTCGCCGTGTTTTTAGTGTTTTACTCGTATAATGGGTATGACGCTTATCGGTAAAATCTCATTGCGTGTTACCTACAAACATTTTTTTGTTTGCACGTACTGAGTAGATTTCAATATTTTTACCGACACAGTGAACGTGTTAAGTATTCTAGAGGTGCAATAATCAAGGATTTTTAGAAAATCCAATAAAAAAACCTTGATCCTTGATCCTTGGGGGTGAACAGGGGTGGCAAAGTTTGCACGCAGGCAAAACCACGGGGTACAGCTAGTTAACAATAATATCGCAAAATTCATACAACTCATATTTAACTTGAAAAAAAAAATAGAACTTCTGAGTTGACTATACATACTATTATTTATTCTGTGACTATACAGCGTATAAATTATCGCCTACTTTCTATTTCCAATTTATACATATCTTCTATCTATCTATCTATCTATCTATACTTATAATCTGTCTATCTATATTTACAACTAGCTGCGCCCCTCAGTTTCACAGCGTGAGGGATGATGATGATGATGAAAAGTTACCCTACGTGTTATTCCAGGGTATAAGCTATCTCCAAACCAAATTTCATCAAAATCCGTTTAGCCGTTTGAGAGTGAAGTATGATGATGATGAAAAGTATTATATGTTTTATTCCAGGGTATAAGCTATATCCATTCTAAATTTCATCAAAATCTGTCAAGCCGTTATCGCGTTAAAACTCCCAAAACAAACAAACAGACAACGTTTTACTTAAATATATTGGTATGGATAAAACAATAAGTACCAAGAGAACAGAACAAAGATATTAAAAAAAAAACTGTTCTAAGGTACTTATTATAAGCTACAGAACAAGAATATAACATTTTTTAAATCGTGTCTGTCTGTTTGTACGTTAGTCTGTTTGTCTGTATGTTTGTTCGCGCATCACATAAAAAATACTGGACCGATTGCGATGCGGTTTTTACTGTTGATTGCTCATGGTTTGACTCAATAACTGGTGTACCTACTTGGTATCTCAATGCGATGAGTAAAAGCTGAAAATTTGTTGACGGCTGATGGTATTTTGATCAAATGTTGGTATATGGCATTTTAGGTCTTGGACTAGTACATAAAGTACTTTTAACCTTGAGAAAAGACCACGCGTGCGCAGCCGCGGGTTCACTGGTATTTCACTGTTGGATATAGCTTAGCATTTGACTTAAAAACTGGGGTACTTGGTATCTTTATACGATCATTAGATGCCGAGCAATAGATGAAAACTATTTAACGGCTGAACGAATTATGAAGAAATGTATTTTGTACTTTATAGGTACTTCTGTTCCAGGAATAACATGTATGGGCTACTTTTAAATGAAATGACCACGCGGGCAAAGCCGTGGGCAAAAGCTAGCAAAAGTATAAGTTCATAGGTAGATAATGATTATGAACTTATGTAAACATGCTATGGATACTGGCAATTATTAATTGACTACGTGCAATTGTTGACTTCTGGTTACAGTGTGACTACGTTAATATGTAGGCATTATAATATCTCATGAACCATTTCTAAACTAGCTAAAAAATAAACTGTAAGTTGACGCCCATTTCCTCAATACCTTTCTACTAAATCGACTTCTATAGTTTTGCTGTCAAAAAAGTTATTAAATGCGAAACTATCAAAAAAGATTATGTAATAGGAAGGCATGATTCCATTCTCACATTACTTCAGGTATAATAGCGGCCAATAAAATGATTTAAAACTAATTCCCCTTGTATTTTTTAAATGCTCGTTTAATAAACAGAGCAGAAATACCAGCTGTGTGGTCATAAATCACAAATGGTGAGAATGAGCTAGTAATGAGCAAGCTAGTATATCATTTTAAAAAAAAGTGCCCATAAATAGATAGATAGATAGATTAACTCTTTATTGACACAAAGAAAACAAAAATATACAAACACAGGAAAACACTTACATAATAGTTACAATGGGCGATATTATCGCTAAAATCGATCTCTTCCAGACAACCTATGGATGGACAGAAATGATTGAATAACAAGAACTTTGGTGTAGCAATATAGAAATATATTATGTGAAATTAAGATTTGTACAATAAATAGGCATAAAAACTAAATAATACTAATTAAGTACAGGGTATCCTAGTTTGGGGCTAGGTAATTGGTGTGGAATTGTCCCGAATATATTTATTTATTTAATAATGAAAAATGGGTCTTTTTTACGATATAGTTTTCTCGTAACTGCTTAGTGTAGTCAAACTATATGAAGCTATAATAACTAGCTGACGCGCTGAGAGCTCGAGCTTTACGAAATCCTCAATTACTTTGTTCAAACGCGATCGGGCGATTGATCATTTCACCACTGACTTTAGATTGTTGTTGATTTGTTTTGTACTCTCTATCTGTGTTTTCGTACAGAATAGTAATTAGTTGCATAACTTTAATGTAAGGTGAATTGGGCTATCTTATAACCGGCCGTGGGTATTGCATGCACTTAATGAAAAATATTTGTGCTCTTTTTTTACGTACTATCAATGTCATATCTAAGTTCATATTTTGTACATATTGTTTTTTACAATGGTGACATAATCGGCACTAAGTATATTGGAGTCTTGACTTGATAGGATACAATTAAATACTGATAACACAAAGGACTGTACTTTTTATACTGTACTTTTTAACTACTCAAGATATACCGACCGATACAGGGCATTATATTATAGCCCTTAAGGACTATCATTTGTTCTGTGCCTAGGAAGAGGTGAAGAGACTATAGACTCTAATAACTGTATCACACTAATATTATAGAGGCGAAAGTTTGTACCTCAAAGGACTCAACCTCAAGAGCTGTTATCTCTATGTGCATCTCCTTTAGAATCAGCAAATAAAGTTAGTGATTACTTTGTTAGTGTTGGAGAATCTTTAGCAAACTCAATATTGATTTCTCAAAATTCCGCTAGTAAATCTCTTGCGGAAACTCTTTTCTCGCCATCTCAATCTTTCTGCTTATTTAAAACTGATATAATTGAAATCATTTCCGTAATCAACACTTTCAAAGATAAATGTTCAGCAGGTTTTGATAATATACCAACGAAAGTAATTAAAGAGAATAAACCTATTCTAGCATTTCTATTAACTTATATTTGTAATTTAGCTTTGTCTACTGGTTGCTTTCCTACGGTGTTCAAACAATCTGTCATTGTGCCTATATTTATGGGTGGACCAAAATAAATTTTGAGCAATTATAGACCTATATCTATCTTGCCAGCTTTGTCGAAAATATTAGAGCGTGTAATAAATAAAAGGCTAACAAATTATCTAGAAAAAATCCATCTTATCTCCAATAACCAATACGGTTTTCGTAAAAACAGGTCTACAGGAGATGCAGTCAATGACTTAACTAACCTAGTGGCTAGTGCTGTTGATAGTGGTGACAAATGTCTCGCAATCTTCTTAGATCTTGCGAAGGCATTTGACACCGTATCAATTCCACTGCTTGTTATTAAGCTAGACAACTTGGGTATACGGGGCTTACGGGGTTTTTAAGAGTTACCTTGACACTAGAACACAATGTGTAAAACTAGCAGATTCAGTGAGTGAACCTAACCCTGTGATGTTTGGTGTACCTCAGGGTAGCATACTGGGCCCAATTATCTTCCTAGTTTACATCAATAAACTCTGCAACCTTAAATTGTACAATGGTAAAGTAATTACATTTGCAGATGATACTGTGCTTATATTTCGGGGACAGAGTTGGGACCAAGTATTCCATGATGCACAGGAAGGATTTAATAAGGTATCAGAATGGCTGGAATGGCACACAAATAACGAAGAACGTGAGAAAATACTGAAACTTTGCAATGAGTACAAGGATATATTTTACGGTGACCAAATTCCTTTAAGTTTTACAAATCAAGTCAAACACAATATTCGTACTAAAAATGAGGACCCAATTTTTGTCAGACCCTACAGACAAGCTCCTGCACAAGTAGATGAAGTTAACCGACAAGTAGAAAAGTTACTAAAAGACAACTTTGTACAAGAATCCCATTCTCCATGGAACGCACCAGTACACCTGGTTCCAAATAAATGGATGCGTCTGGGGAGTGCAAATGGCGAATGGTTATAGATTTTAGACGACTGAATGACATCACCGTGGACGACCGATACCCTCTTCCTAACATTAACGACTTGTTTGACAAATTAGGGAAGAGTTCCTACTTCAGTACGCTTGACCTAGCAAGTGGCTACCATCAGATAGAAGTGGAAAAGCAGGACAGGGAGAAGACTGCCTTCAGCACCCAAAATGGCCACTATGAATTTCTCCGAATGCCGTTTGGACTTAAGACCGCTCCAGCGACATTCCAAAGAGCCATAGACAATGTTCTAAGAGACCTGCAGGGAATACACTGTATGATCTATTTGGATGACGTCATCGTATTCTCTTCAAGCTTAGAAGAGCTTATTCACAAACTACGACTTATATTTGACAGACTCAGGGCGACAAACTTAAAAGTACAATTTGACAAGTTTGAATTTTTAAGGAAAGAAATCCTTTACTTAGGACACACCATAACTAAAGTTGGACTCAAGCCCAACGACGACAAGATAGCAGCAGTATTAAACTACCCCTTACCAAAAACGACAACTGAAATAAAGAGTTTCCTCGGGCTCATTGGCTATAACAGACGTTTTATAAAGGACTTTGCCCAGGTTACGAAACCACTAACAGCATGCCTCAAAAAATGTAATAAAATTGTGACTGATCAAAACTATATCGACGCATTTAACAAATGTAAGGAACTCTTGACAAACGCACCTCTGCTACAATACCCTGACTTTGGCAAAACTTTCGTTTTGACGACAGACGCATCGAATGTCGCGCTAGGCGCAGTGCTATCCCAAGGTCCAATTGGTAGCAACCAACCAATCGCATATGCTAGTCGCACCTTAAGTGACACCGAATCACGTTATAGCACTATCGAACGTGAATGTCTAGCCATTATATGGGCCGTCAAACATTTTCGTCCGTATCTATACGGTCGTAAATTTACCATCTGTACTGACCACATGCCCTTATCGTGGCTTGAAGCTCAACAAGACTCTAGTAGCAAACTTACCACGTGGAGGTTAAGACTATTAGACTATGACTACGACATTGTTTACAAAAAAGGTAAACAAAACACAAATGCTGACGCATTGTCAAGGATAAAGGTCAATGCCCTCTCTGACACTGAGGACGAAGTACAGTCAATGATGGTTAATGTTGACGACAAAGAGGAAAGACTTAAAAGACAATTGGAGGAAGTGGTTGATGAGATTGTACGACTGTAAACTGAAAAAAGGGAAGAACGTAACGACTCCTCGACTATAACAGTATCAGACTCTAGTAACACAGCTTCGGCAAGCCCTATCTCCGCTGCAGGTTCTGACACATTGTCAATCTTAAGCGCAGATTATCCTGTCAGAAAACCATCTGAACTACCAAAAGTCGATACTATACACTCAGCTATGGACGTAGATATAACCGATATACCAATCCTGAAAGAAGCAATAGACACTAAACCCAATCAGATTCTTGTATTTACATGGCTTAAAAATGACATTCAGGTACAAGACATTTCTCGTGCTAGAAGTATTTTTGCCCATAGATAACCCCGAGTTAGTAAAGAAATTTTTGAAAGAGTATATAAGGCCGAAAATAAAATATTTCATATATTTTGAACACGAGGAGCATCGTCGTCAGTTTAGCCGTGTAGTGATAGAGTTGTTCAGGAAGGGAACAGTACAGCTGATTGAATGTACGGAGCGTGTTGTGTATGTGGAAGATGAAGGAGAACAGAGAGCTATAGTGTTGAAGTACCATGAAGGAAAAACGTGTCACAGAGGCATCAAGGAAACTTTAAGTAGCATACGTAGGTCTTACTTTTGGAATAACATGCAGGAAACTATAGCAGCAATAATTAATGCTTGTGAAATATGTCAGAAAATGAAATACGATAGGAAGCCTATAAAACCCGTTCTACAGCTAACGGAAACACAAGATGCCCCGTTTCAAGAATTATTCATAGACCTTTTCCAAATTGAAGGACAATATTTCTTAACGCTCATAGATGCCTTCAGCAAATTAGGCCAAGCCAATTACAATTTCCAATACATCAACTCCCGAAGTAGTTCGAGCTCTCATGAAGTACTTTTCGTTCTACGGCGTCCCAAAAAGGATAAGTTCAGACCCAGGAACAGAGTTCAATAATGAACTAATCAAAGAATTTGTAGGTTTACATAAAATTGACCTTCACATTGGCACTCCTAAAACCCGAACTCAATGGGCTTAATAGAACGATTGCATTCAACCATCAGTGAAATCTATAGGTGCGCTAAATATGAAGAGAAATGCACAGATGCGGCATCTGTTATGATGTATTCTATAATGGCATACAATCATTCCATCCACTCAGTGACAGGACTGTCCCCATTTGAAACAGTTTTTGGTCACACTGACTCGAGCAACCCTTTTGGTATAGAAGCTGAGAAACAATACATACAGCAATTAGTTAAAGATCATACTAAGCGAATGAAATTTTTATACAAGCAAATGGCAGCCAAAATGACATAAAATAAGGAAAGGATTAGGGAAAAGAAAGGTGGCAAGGAGAAAAAAGGATTTCCTGAAGGAAAAACTATTTTCGCCAAAGACGTTAATAAAAGGAAAAGTAAGGATAAACCCCGATATACAAAAGCAAAAGTTATAGGCGAAACTGAAAGAAATGTAGTACCAATAAAGGTAGGCGATCGCTTGACAAAGGTACCTATTAAAAACATAAAACGCCCTCCGCAGGTGCAGCGTTCTGATGATAGTGATGCCGGTGCTGGCCCTTCATCTGCGATCACTTAAGGGAAATCCAGGCATACTTCCAGTAAAAGAAGGCCAAGCTTATGTTCAAACAGATTATTGGACTATTATTAAGGTTTTGAATTTAAAGAGAATTTATGAAGACTTGGATTTCGTAATGGATAACTTTAATAAATTTAATAACCTGGTAAGACAAAACGAATCATATTTTCGTGACCTTGTAATTTTAAATATGCATTTAGATTACTTGCGCGATATTACTATTCAGAAGTATAGACAACTTGTTCCGCAGCAACGATTTAAGAGAGGTATCCTGAACCCATTAGGTTCCGTTATTAAAATTATCACCGGAAATCTCGACCATGATGACGCAATAAGATACGATGAGCTTACTTCAAAACTTGGTCAAAATCAAATTGTAATTTCTAAGAAATTAACTCTGGTTTCACAAATAATTGATAGTTTTGTTAATACTACAGATATTATAAATAAAAATTCTGCCTTGTTAGAGTCACGCATGAAAGTCCTTGAATCTATGTTAAAAGAGTTAGTTTCTCAAAAAAAACGCTGGGTCTACTACACATACATTGTAAGTTTTTACAACATTTTTATAAGTCATTTCCGGACAATCTTTGTTAAATTAGGAGAAATAGAAACTGCATTAGCCTTCAGTAAAATATCCATACTGCATCAGTCCATAGTAAATTCCACAGAATTGTTATACCATTTAAAGTTGATATCCGGTTCCGAAAACTTGGTTTATCCTGTAACGGAAAGCAATTTGGTAAAATTAGAGGAAACTTTTAATATTAAGTCCTACACTAAACATAACCAGATAACGTTTACATTAGAGATTCCACTTATTGAAAATAATACTTACAATTACTTTAAACTCTACTCACTACCAATGTTCCGCGAATCTGAAAATAAAACCCTATCCATTTTTCCCCAATATCCTTACCTTTTGGCAAAGGGAATGAAATACTTACCGATTGAGAAACCAAGCCGACCTCTCGCCGCTTGAGACTACTACCTCTGCGCAGACGACAACCGAGCCCCTTACTCTGAGCTCACCTGCATCGAACAACTCATGCAATTTGACCACAATCTTACGCGCTGCGTACAACGCCAGATCCACATCGAGGATGTACGACTGCAACGAGTAGCTGCTGCAAGTTGGATTTTATATACACGACTGAGAACAGTTGTAACAACATATTGTGACACTGAGGTCACTAAGCATCCGGTCTTCGGGACCTACCTTCTAACCCTCGAAAATACATGTGACCTCGAAATCTTCTTTTGTTTAATTTTAGTTTTTAAAAACCTATTTCCCCAAAGTGGAAGTTTGACTACTATTATATTGTGTTGTAATTTTTTGTAAAAAATATTTGGGTGTCAATAAATGAAATTATTATTATCTATATATGGGAGGTGTGTGTGTGTGTGTGTGTGTGTGTGTGTGTGTGTGTGTGTGTGTGCGCGCGAGCGTGTGTGTTTCTTACTCCTTTACTTTCATGCGGCTGAACAGATTTTGATGAAATTTGGAATGGAGATAGCTTATACCTAGCTTGGAATCACATATAGGATTTTCATCATTACCCTTCACGCTCATACGACTGAACAGATGTTGATGATATTTGGAATGGAAATAGCTTATACCCTGGCTGTAACATAGGATACATTTGATCACCATCATCATCATCATCATCAATCATGTGGATGAAACCGTGGAGCGCAGCTAGTAGTCTATAAATCTGACAACTTACTTAATAGTCAGTTGAATTATTGTTCAAGACAAATGTATGTAGGAAGAGATGAAATGATTAATAATTTTAATACCATAAAAACACACTGACATGACTGTTAAAACCAATCTCAGGATTGTAAAGTCTGGAAAACGAGTTAGCTTTCGCCCAAGAAGTAGACATTTAATTGTAATCAAATGAAGGGTTCTCCCCATAGAGACGTCATACCCATTATAAAAAACTAAAAACACGGCGAAATTGTACTATGGCTACTTACATAGAACTTAAGCAATTACACTATATTTGCATCACCGAAGAGGCTAAAAGATCACAGAGATATACAGAATCGCGTCGTGAGAAAGAGATACACATATGCTCTCAGTTACAGAGAGTTTCAGTAAGCGGCCGATCGCCAATCACCGCCGATGACGGCCTGTAAAGTTACGTGCGCTAGCAGCTAGAGTAAACTGGGGCAAAATGGATGGAAGGGTTTATTCAAGATGAAAATAAAATGATATTTTTGAAAAACAAATACTTTCACAATATATAAAAGTGAAAAGTTGTCTGTTTATTTGTTTGTTTGTTTGGGTAGCTTTCACGCGATTACGGCTGGACGGATTTGGATGAAACTTGGAATGGAGATAGCTTATACCCTGGAATAAAACATAGGATACTTTTTATCCCGGAACATTGAAAGTTTCTACGGGAAAACTGGAATAAAAATGATTACTCGCTGTAAGAAGCGGTTACCATGGAAACGAAATAACAAGTATGTCAAAAAACATCAATAATGGTGCTATAAGTACCTACTTTTGCATTGGTTTATAATACATATAATAAGTACAAAGGATGCTTTTTTTCGCGATAAACAGTAGTCCGCGCGGACGAAGTCGCGGGCGGGAAAACTAGTAGTTCTATATATCCCGGAGAACACCCGTATATTCGCCGGACACTTGAGAAACGCGCGTAAAGCTTTTTTATTTTGCGAATTGCTCATAGAATAAATTACATAATGTTATATACCATTTTATAGCTAAAGCAATAAAGAACATCGAAAAAGATACTATTAAACTATCAAAAATATACTCACGTTAACATTTTCCCGCCAAAAGTGACGAATGGCACTTTGAAGCACTTTGTGGCAATCGCCACTCGTGGGACACTAAACACAAAATTATTTTGCAAAAAACAAAAAAGTCTCACTTAGACGGCCATTTGACGGCCGGTTGGTCTAGTGGCTAGAGATCCTAGGAACAAAATCAAACGGTCGCTGGTTCAAGTCCTGCAAGGTGCAATCATTTGTGTGATGAGCAGAAATGTTTGTTTCCAAGTCATGGATGTTGATATTCGTATTTTTGTATGTTTATCCGTTATCTAGTGCCCAAAAAAAAAAAAAAAATATATTACAGGGTATCCTAGTTTGTGGCTTGGTATTTGGTGTGGAATTGTCCCGATTATTATTATTATTATTATACATTTTCGTCTTTTACATTGCCACTGTATACTTTCGTTATAATTATTTTCTTTTAGTTTAGTTAAATTATACAAACTTATCTGGTAAATTTGCACTCGAGCCCCAAGATACATGCCTCGTGCTAGTTTGCGGTTCGCTGACAATCTTGTTTGATGTTTCACCGTTTGTTTTTTTCCTATTTGTTTTTACTTTCATTAATCTCCCTTTGGCAATTATCATTATCATTTTAATATGTTCCTTACAGTATTATTGACGTAATAACACTAAATACAAGATATAAATCACTAAAAATAACACAAATAAAAATCACAATCTCTCACTACGCGGTCGATGAACCCTCTAGGACAACCTGAACTCACAAAAAAAACGATTGGGACCGAACCACTTTATTATCCAATAAAATCGCTCTTTTCAAGCTGTTTTCAAATAATTATGTAACACAAATACAATACTCTATCCTAATCCAATACAAATAGGGTTGCAACTCCGCTAGACTCCCCGGCTGAAGATCGTCAGCCGTGGAAATTACAGGTCGGAGCGCAGACTGACGATTATCAGGCATTGGTAAGCCTCAACATCCCCTAGCATCATACGAACTATAAACGCTACTCGCCATTATCGCGTTCTCTCTGTCGCTCTTCCACGTAACCAGCGTAACCAGCTACTTGTCTCGTTCGTGTAGGTGGCGAAGCGGCAACATAGCAACAATTGATTTAGGGTAAAATGAAATTTATTATTTTCCATTTTCAATACCGTAAACAGCACTTAAAAATGAAAAGACACATCCTTCCTTCCCAGTGTATGTAGTGCGCTTTCTAAACACACAAGATGGAATTTTTGATTAATTTTTCATGTTTCGGGAGTCGCTTGTATTTACGTGTTGCGTCGTTGCCACTCTGTTTGGGACTAAGTCGACACAGGCTGATTAGCTTGTGGAGACACTTCACTTGATAAATCAAACTTGATTAATATACCAACAAAGGCATTTATTTACTAGTGGCTCTGAGACCTGTAGACCTCGTAAGGCCGTAGGCAGGGGTTTGGGGGCTTAAATCCTCCCCCCCCCCCCCTGAAATTCCTTAGTGAACTCTCACTTACACTTTACCTTTACACTATAGGTAAAAGTGTAGTTAAAATGAAATTTTAACTACACTTTTACCAGTTTCAGTTTTTTCGAAAAAAATACTTTAGGGAAGCGTTTTCGGGTACTTATCTTTACTTTTAGTTTTTGAGGAAACTATGAAGCTTAGAGGAACCGTTTTAAAGCTAATTGAATGAAATTGAATCGGAATTAATTTATCTACAAATTCCTCTCTCATGACTTTTCTATAAAAAAAGTTTAGCCGATACTTATATTGGAAATGACCAACCGATATATTTTTTGAAAAAATTGCTCATCTCTGACTGGCTGTATCTCCATTATCAATGGACCAGAGTTCAAGATGAGCTCAAAATTGTAGAAAATTTAGTTTCCAATACAAAAGTGTGGATTAAGGATACCCGAAAATCGCTCTCTAACTGTAGTTTTTTGAAAAAACTGAAACAAGTGCCACAATTTCGAGCACCACGGGAGTAGCACAAGATTTTCAGTGTTACAAACCTGTGTGTTTATAGCTGTGTTTATAACACTTTATTAAGTGTTTATAATAATAATAAACACTTAATAAAGTGTTTATTATTATTATGTTTATTATTATTATGTTCAAAACTAAAGCGCACAAATAGCAGTACAAATGCTCACCCGCATGTTCGTATTTTGTTTCACTATATCTTCCTTAATCAAATTATGAATTTCGAGAAAAGTTTCCTTCGACTTCTTAAAATAATTTTGTTTTTTTTGTAGAAAGATCTGCGTAAAGATTAATTTCACCGCGGCTTTTTCCAAATTTAATGTGATTTTCTATCCAAATTGATCACCTTTTACAGTGCGCTAATGCAATTTGTATATCAAATTCGAAATCAGAATCGTCGTCTGATGAGCTATCTAATAAATCTAATAGTGAAACCGTATTACTCATATTTTATCATTCTGTATATAGAAAGCGGTGAAGAAATACGTGTGGCACCTAGGACGGCGTGCGGGCGAATGCATTATTTCAATATATTATCGTATTAACCGTGTGTGATGCCCTTAAAACTCGACTACGGTCGTGTAAGTTAGCCGTAGTCGTTTTTTTTTGCCTATGAAACTCTATAAATGAGATCGATTGATACCTCGCTTGTCAAAATCGAAAAAAAATTAGCCTATGACATCCATATATACATACATACATAGACTGTTAAACTTAATACACTTTCCTTGCTTCGCCATACTCGGGTAAAAAAGCCTGGTCCAAAGCTCAGATTTTTAATATGGATTTCCGCAAACTAACGCCCGATTCTATAAACTATATAAACCAAATATTTATAAAACAAATCTGTAAACCCAACAACAGTGTTAATATCTTGCAATTATCACAGACGAAATATAATATATACATAATATATTTTTGTCTGACAACATAATAGGTAGAATATCTCTACAGCCAACACGTGCGCACATCGCATGCTGCGACTCATCAGCCTACTCGCGATTTAATTAATTGTTTAATTAATTGTCTGTGGAGGCAGGAATGTTACTTCAATGTAGTCACTTGACTTCAATGCAGAGTCAACTCTAGATTGCAGTCAAGTGAACCTCTTCACTTCATCTTACCCCAACTCTAATTGTAAAAAAATTATAATGACAATACTTTTGCCAAAGCTTTTTTATCTATAGCTCAAACTATGGATTACAGTGACTATTTAAGTTTGTCTATTACCTATTAAATTAAATGATAATGACATGTATTAAGAACGACTTATTATAGCTATTGAATACCTAAATGATTCAGAGTTTGAAAATGCATGTGAACCTCTAAGGGACCGAAACGTTTACTCGTACCTTCTCGACTATATACAAAGTCCTTAAGTACCTTCAACCCCCTGTCCCGTCTGAAGCCTCGGCTACATAGCAGGGGTTGCCATGGTAACACGGCTGTCTTTCGGATCGCTTCCTCTCTTCAGTTTATGTGTTCATTAAGTGGTGCCGGCTTATTTATATCCCCACGGGCTATTGTGTCTGCGCGGATTAGGCAGTTCTTTGTCTCGCTGACTTCGCTCTCCAGAGAAGGACATTGCAATAAATAACTTTGGTCTGATATTTGTACAACACTGATCTTGCTCTTCCAATGCAAATATTTTTAAACTTCTATAAGTTGCTAACAGCTATTTAAAAAAGATTTCATGACTTGTTCTAAAACAGCGGAAGACAAATCGAAAATTTAAATATAAGTTTTATTCGGCTCGACGAAGTTTCGGATTGTAACTGTCACAAATGTATGATTAACGTATGATGCCGCTAGCATTCCTTGGCGGCGGTCGCCTGTTACAAGTTCATCCCATTTAAATTTAGCGCGGCGCGTGCCGTACGCGGGTCTCTTCGGGTGAAGCAAGAAGTGGGGGGAGCGAAGAGCAGGGGGCGGGACGGTCTACCATCACTCAAGTGACGAAAATTGACGGAAAATGGGCGGACACCGGTTGCCCGCGACGTCATCAATTACCGCGTCCCGACGGTCACCGGTGCAGCCGACGCCGTCGCCGCCACCGCTGCATACCTAATGTCCTTTTTAAGATGCCATTATTAGCGCCCGACTTAATCTGTCACACATGTCATGTCAGGATCAACACACTTGTGTTCCAATCTAACCAATGATTTGTACGATACATCTTTCAGCATTTCATTAAGCTGAGCCTCGGAAGACGCATCGGATGCTCGCTGTAATCTACCGACTGAACGAGCGCGGATTATTGAGATGCAATCTAGGAGCCATCGATCGACCGATAATTCGATCTAACTGCGGCTGCCTTGCGCAACTACTCATCAGATCTAAGCTCCGATACCATGATACCTTTATTAAATGGTAGCTGCTACGGACAGGCTACTTCTCTGCTGCTCATATTTCACAAGGCCATTACTAGAGACAATCGCTTTTAACAAGCTTTTAAACATAAAACTTGAACACTTACAAACAGTAAGCATAAACCAAGAATGTTTACATACATTTTCTCGAGAACGAGCTAACGCAGGGAGCCACAAGCAGAGCAAAAGCTCGCCGATCGATTTTGAAAATTGCCCATAATTAGCATGTATCTCAGTCGTCTGGACGACTGTGCGTTTAAACTGAGATCTGAACCACAGACTACAGTATTCCAGTAGCGTTTACCGAGTAACGGCAAGCGAAGGCGACGGACACAAATTGCTGGAGGAGCTGCCACTACGCAAATTGTAGTTAAAGGTTTTCGAGAGCGATCGATTGTTCCCCTTGTAGACATCTCACCCGCGGCCGGTGCTCTGCTACTCTTTGTTTACCGTCCAACGTCGCTCGCGTTTTTCTCGCCTTGAGCACTAAGAACTTTACGATGCTGCTTCAATCAGAACAAAACCAGTAAAGTTCGTCTCATAATAATACCGTTCTTACATTTTCTATAAACAACTGGATTATTTTAACGCTACGCCCACGTCCATAGTCAGGCCTCTGTTATTGATGTGGCATTGTACTAGGCCATTAATATCGAGCCGACACCTTTGAGCTCAGCCTATTTCAGCCTAATCGCCTCGATAATTTCGTTGTGATGTCGATTCTTTTAAAGGTTTAACAAGCGAAAAACTCACAGGTTTCACATTAGATATGCATTAAAAGCAACGGCGTTGAAGCACATTATGCAGTCATTATGAATGCCACTTATTCTGCCCTTGAGGTTAGATGTACCAGGCGCCTTGTGGTCGCGCTTGTGAATAATTTATTGAATCTAGATAATGCGCCTCGAACTCGTACTCACGCATTGGCAGCGGTAGGAGTCACGTCCGAGACATTTGATCGGGTAACAAGAAGTGCGGGGTTTGAGCATGCAGCCGGTGGGTAATGGCGGGGTAATTACGCAGGCATTATCAGGTGACCCCATATAGCGGTTGCCCGGCCCGAAGTACCCGTCGCCGTTGGCCAGCGCTCTAATGGACACAATACGGCTAAATATACATGGACGATGACAGGCAAAATGTCTCTTGTAATGCATTTCAAATAGCACTCGAATCGGGAACTGTTTGTCTAACACGCAGACATTATGGAGATTTCAGATGGAAGGACCTGTGTTTTACATCAATCATCCTGTCGCTATTAAACTAACTGCGTAGAAACTTTACATTGCTCAAGAACTTTGCAGGAATTCATGAAAGGTCGTCAGATCGTATATTGCTTCAAGACCTTTGACAAAAGAAACAGACGATGTATAAAAGCTCCTTAAAAAGTTTCATACTGACATCTGTCAAAAGTCTTCGAGACACTTAAAAGCCAAATATGAGACAAGTATTCGTAATATCAGTAAAAGGGGTAAAAGTAATGCACCCCTAAGGTGGTTGGACGTACCTTTTACTGATGGTACTAGAGAGAGTTAAGTTAATTTGTAACTAAGCTCCCTCGTTCCGAGCCTCAGTTTTTCCCGAAAGCGACTAAGCGCTTCCATAAGTATCACATATTTTTTGTGGTAACCAAGCCTAGGGAATAAAACATCGGCGATCCAAGATGGAAGACAAAGTGAAATAACAGAACGTATTGCTAGCCCGGCGACTGTGCGGCGCCGCTCTTTGATGTCTCAATTAGTAACGCGAGCGGGTAATTGTGGCGAAAATTAATTCGCGAGCGCGTTTGAGCTTCCTCTTACAAGGGCTAACCGTTACAGAGGGCTGTCTGTAGCTTTATTTTGTTTTATAGTAGGTTTTGAAATGAGAGGGTAATGTCGATAATCATTTTGAAAGTATAGAATTATGCCTCAGAAATTTCCTGTTTCTGTAAACAAGTGACGAAATGTGTGGGTTCGCCTAATGCACTCCAGACTCTAGTTAGTTTTCGAATCAGTTCAGTTCACAGTTCAGTCACTAGAATTTCAATGGCCTTGTGTACGAAAAGTTCAAAGTGGCTTCAAAATACTTCAAATGACCTGTGAAAGGTGACTAAACTGTTTAACTGAACTGACTCGTGACCTGACCTCGTGTCCAGAGCGCATAATGGTAAGCGTCAGGCTTGTGCATAATATTTACACAAATTTAGAAAATTTCCCTTTTTTTCATTACACGACTGCCCAAAAAAACGAGTGTTATTTGCTCAAATATAGAGTAGGTACAAAATCCTGCGTGGCTGAGCCCTGCGCTTCTCAATTTTTTTCTAGAAAAAATAGTGCAAATTAAAAACTTACATAAAATATGATAACCGAGGATTGCAAATTGTAGAATTCCTTCTGTATTTATTATTTTATTTCTGAAAAGTTTTTTGGTTACATGACAAAAAATACGTTTGATTTCGTTTCATTAGATTATTAAATATTATTGAGTGGAGACCGCGTTTAGGCAAACGTAGTGTAGGGCACGTGGACGAATACGGGCTGATGATGATGATGATGAAATATTTAAAAAAAAGGATGCACAAAGGATGACATCTGAAATTATTCATTTCCATTTCGAAAGGAACAATCCATTATCATAATTTACTCTACTCTCATTTCTGCTCCACATCAATAAGTATTCAATACCGAACCGGAAGTGACTAGACACAACCGTGTAATGCATTTCACACCGATCCAGGGCAGACTTAATAAACCAATTACAGTTCATTACCTAATGCACCCGGAAGTGGGGTATTACTCGCTCATCATTAGAGACCACAACCTCCCCTTAAATATAACATTTCAGATGTTTGTCGAGAAATACGACATTAGCGGGTTTCGCATCGTGGTAGTGTAAATGCGTTAGGGTGGATTTACTAAACGTGATGATGCTTGACAAGACAATTTCTTACAGAAAAATATTTCTTTCTAATCGATAGCAAAGCGGTTTTACTCCCCAATATGTGTGTTATTTTGCTTAATAGGATTTTGTATACGCGATAATTATTTAAAAATATTATTTTTTACTTCATCTAGCCTAAGTATGTCGGATATATAAAAATATCTGTTGAAGTCACAAGAAATTCTTGTTTCACAATTTGTTAAAATTTTTCACTATTTACGTTTTAAATTACATCCAATAACTGAAATTGGAGCATTGAAAAGAATTGGATTTAATAATTTGTATCTATAGGTACCAAGTTTACTCATATAAAAACACCAAATACTGATCTACTATAATTATAAATTCATGGACTGAATGTATGTCATTCAAGATAAAAATCGAATTCAATGTCACGGTGTATATACTGTAAGATATAAAGTTGGAAAAAAGTTATGACAAAAAATATATATTTTTCAGTAATCAAACTAAACATCTTAAAATACGGAAATAAGAATTAAGGCAAAAAAGATAGCACGTTAAAGTAAAATCTACCTCTCCGACTTCTCTTGCCTTTTTTATAAAGCATGGTGAAAATGAAAACGCCGCTATTTGCGGTGGAATGATGGATCTTAGCGGTCATTTGCCGCTGGCCCATTACGCATGTCACAGCATATGGCCCTACCATGGGTGCTCGGCAATTGTTTGTTTTGTTTCCCTTGAAGATAGGTTGAAGGAAATTCAGACTGGTTTTGTACCTTTCCTGTTGCATTGTGCACTGGTGGTACTGAGTACTGGGTAATGCGGGATGTAATGACGAGGGGTCTCACGTTTTTTTTTTGCTACTTGTATTTATGAGATAGGCATTGTAAGCAGGTACACCTGTCGAGACCGCAGTACCTACCTCAAATTAGTGCATCTGTGTCATACGTTTCTACTAGTACGTATGTTTTTCTTATATTCTTTTATTGGGCTTTGTAGTTTCTATGTGATGAGCCTAAAACTTTATTAAGTACTTTATTAATATTATTTCGATTTGATTTTTGCCTCTGTTAAGGACAAACCTCCTAGTAGGTATTACCTATTAGTTAATTTGATTCCTTTTTTGCTTACTTCTGACTTCTTGGCGTGATTTCACTTCGCAGCTGCAATAAGTTAGTTAATATGTGGGAAGTCACAAATACATTTACAGAAACACATTTTCACAAGTAATAAACCACCGTAACCTGTAACGGTGTGTAAGTTAAAGAAAGCATCTGAAACGTTCAGAGGGGAACACAATGAGCCTGCAAGAGGCATGCAATAAAAGTCGCATTAAGTCAAGAGCAAAAGACCTTGGCGGCGACGGGACGCGAATGGATTGAATTTATCTGAGACGAGAGTACGGAGTTTTTCATTTTGGCAAATTGTCTGAAATGTTAATCGATGCTTTCAATCTTCCAATTTTCCTTTGAGTTTGAGAAAACATAAAAGTACTGAGGTGGCTAACATTAATGTAGAAAATTTGGCACTTACTCGTACGATTATAATTACCTACTATAACAACTCTGCTTTTTAAGTGAGGTGCTAAATGAGACTATCTAAGAACTACCACAGCACAGTCTAGTCTAGGCTGTGGAACTACTAACTCAACAACAAAACTAACAACAACTACCTTACCACAAGAATAAAATATTTAATCCAGAGTTACTTATGTACCTACATTTATGTACATCATGTGGTTTATTTAAAAAAAACTGTTTTCACGTTAGTTAGTAGTCAAATTAAGTAACGTGAAATGAACCATTCACAATCCGAAAATGTTTTTTATTCCCTAATATTTAATAAATTTGACGGTTCAACATGTTCTAACTTTACGATGTAGTATGTATTGGTGAATCGATACAAGTTAGTAGAAATAAATTTTCGAAAAAGTTAAAATGGCCGTCTTGGCCTCATGCCAAAAAGATCGAACCCCTTTAAACGGTGGACTCGAGTATTTTAAATAGAAGAAATAGAGGCCCGTATTTTAAATATTCCATAGCAGAAAGGCATACCGAAGACACGCCCTAAGTAATTTCCTCTAATATAGGTTTTTAATTACGACCTTAATAGACACGACATGCCGCGCTGAAGCTTATTTCAGGTGTTATTTGATCAAAAATTTAAACATACCCAATTAAGTTTCCACGATGGATAATTTCGATCACGTATTCCGTACCGAAGACGTTGAATTTTATATACACTGCCGTCTATAATCACGGATCATAATTTCAGACGAACAAATAGGGCAAAGGACATAATTACAGACATATGGATTTAATTAAAGCTAGTTATATGAAAGGTGTTCATTTTCACGCGTACAACGCGACGAAGGGACGTGGAGACTTCGATTGCGATTCGATTCTTGTAATTACTATTTTAATAATGAACTTTTAAATGCTGACGGAAAGGGTATTTATTTAAGTCGACTCGTTATCATTTGTTACAAATTAAATTTAACTTTGAAATTTAATAAATCATCGACAAATGTGTGTCCATTATAAATCAAAAATCGTAGATGGTAATTAAAAGCAAGTTTCAGGTAAGATTTGAGAACACAACATATAATTATGTTTTGTGTTTCGTTAGATGAAGCACCGTTGATTACGTGGGTGCAGGGAGTCAGAGATTTTCTTAAGTCAGATGCAGATGTTTACGTTATAATTGTTATATACATTATTTAAACGGGACTTAATCGCGCTGAAAGCTTAATATTTATTTACCTCGAAATTACGATCAAGTTGCATTGATCGTGGTCACGAGAAGACTGAAGTAGCGGGTGTCAGCGTCGAGAAGGGCGAGCGTTGTCTCCAACTACCCGCTTTTGGTTTTGTAAAAAAAACAGAATTGTCACGACACACGACACTAACGACATCTGCAGATTTCTTAAACTTGACTTAAACCGCGACGCCAACACTTGCTTATCACGGAATTCCAGGACGCAGCCAACTTGAAACCATCCTCTCGGTTGAAATTGGGATACCTACTTTTTAATTTCAACCTCTTCACGTACAATCGTGGAGTAGTAGTGACGTTCCGTGGAGAGGATCTTCGGGTCATGGAGTTCTATCCAGTGATTAGGGCCCGATTCGAGAAAATGCTCAGCGATTGCAGATTTATTTATCTGGCGGTTCTTTACATATACTACTATAGTACGCTTGGTTTGTCCAATGTAGGAACTACCGCAGCTACAATCTATCTTATATACGCCAGGAGTTTAAAAAGGAGTGACATCTTTCGGTGTTCTAACATGCCTTGCTAACTTGGATAAAGGAGTATAAATGGTCTTGATAGAATAGTCCTTTAATAAAGCACCGACTTTACAAGTTACAGCTATAATTGTTGTTAAAATAACCCTTTCAATGAAGATTTTGTTCAATGAGCGCCAAGTTACCTAAGTAAGAACCGTCCTAAACCTTCCTACACCTACACCTACAATTCTTCAGTTGCTCTGCACGCCTTGCAATTTTGACAGTCATATTTGCTCACACAAGGGATAAAAAGGTTCGCCGTTGACGGATACGTCTACCTACTTCAGAGACCTGGCATGAATAGCTCTGAACCCTCATGTTGACTTTTGTATGGATTATTCATGAAATGTAGTTTTTAATGTAGTTTACAATCTGTGGTTAGTAAATAATAAAAATATAATTTCAAAAGACTTCTAAAAGACACCAAAAAAAAGAAGAAAACTATTAAAATAAACTAACTAACTATATATTGGGTGCTTCGCCTTTAAAAAAGAAAATTCGTGACGTCTTATAAAATTTCAAATTGAGATCTAGATAACTTAACGTGTTCTTATAAACATTCATTTTATTTTATTTGGAGTTGTGTTAGGAAAATTATCTTTATGCTTAGTAAACAGTTTTCAAGTAGCGAAATATGAACCTATATTTGAAAAATCGAGTCTTGCGCAAGTCTTATCAATCCCTTCTTGGTAGCGCTGCAGTTTTATTGTAATGGGCAGATAGGCGCTAATCACCAGGAAAACGACCTGCACGTCTAGGCACTAAGTTGTAGTTAAAATACAGTTTTAAAAAGCAATTCACGAGTAATATATTAGCGAATCATCCGCAGCTATCTTTATCACAATAGCCATAAATCATTGTGATATCATAAAATTGTTTTCGCACGTCCTTATGGGCGCGATTATAGTAAAATTATAATAATTGTGCGCGGTATAATTACGTGATGTAATGTAAGGCCAGCGACGTACAGCGGCCAATTTGAATTTATGTAAAATATCGTGCAATAAATTTACATTTTATAAGTTGTTGCGCCGGTTGACGTGGGCGCTATATCTCTGTTTAGGATCAAAATCTCGTATCTGCAAATTGCGCATACCTATCTGCTGTTTGCGTCAATCAATTTTAGTTTTGTGAAATGAGTTTCGACGTTTTTTAGTATGAGAATGACATACATTTTGTAGATAGGTGTTGTTTTGTGGAGCTGTGTAAATAGTAAATATGATTCTCATGATGAATAATTGGCTTTTTTTCTCAATTTGAAGATAAGAAACACTAAAGTTTGTAACTGGCATTATATGATATAATAATTATATTATGTACGAGTATAAGCTAGTCAACTGAGCTTGGCGCGTTTTCCGAACTTTACAGTTTTTTTAAGAAAATTTGTAGGTACTATAGACATACGGTTACACCTATTTTTATGCTAAAACTCACCATATTACCATCGACGCTCTTTTCGAAAAGATAGTAATAATATTTAAAAAATGGAAGTTTTGGTAATTTTCGTATCTTCTCGTTATGTATGGAATTGATCAGAACCGTGATTAAACAGAAACAACATAACCTTTACCCGCGTAAAACATTCTCGGTATGTTATTGCTTAATTCTTGACATATAATGCAAGCCCGAGGCAAGCCGACCGACACTATGTCTAATAAATTTCTCCGATCAACATGAAAATGGACGTATCGAATTTATAATCGTCGCGCTTCGGGCGCGGCGAGTCGCGTGACGCGCGCAGGCATGGCACGCCGAACGCGGCGCAAGCCGCCATCATCTTAATTTTTTGACAACTTTGACGGGCAATGGACATAAGCATGTTCATTGAATTACTAAAGAATTATTGCGATATCTTTCTTTCTGATTATGTCCATAATTTGCAGAAAAATATACTCTAGAAACTGATTTTCCTGAATTGCCTTTAATTTGAAATAATTGGCCGGCAATTTCAATAAAAGTACCTAATTTAATTTTGCCCTTAAATTCCATCACGTATTGAAAATTGGGTCAGCAGGCTCGCTCTAAAGTGTATAATATAAATCCACATACAATTCGATGCCATTATGAAGTTCGTATAACTTTTTGTCCGTTCACATTCTCACCGACTTGCCAATAAAAAGCGCAACAACAGACGAGCGGAGTAAAAAGTGCGAATGTAAATGTCAGAGCGAGCTATAGGTACGTGGTTGTACTTTTTATGAATAGTGTGCTATTTTATAAATAGTGTGGTGTTTATGGATAGTGTGCGGGGTTAAATGACGTGGAAACATCGGCAGCGCGCGGAGTGAGAACGTTGTGTGTAGGTCCTACTCGGCATGAGAGAGTGCAAAAAATACCAGATGCAACTTTTTTGTTTTGATGCTTTCGTATTTATTCTTCGGTTGTTTTGGGTAGGTAGTTATATGTACCACTAACCCACCGTTGTTTACCGAAGTCCAATTGCGACATATTTAATCATACAAGTAGGTACTTCCTTAGATTGTGAAAGTACCAATTAAGCACTTTTTGTACTTATGTTGTTTTTCTATGAATAATGCGCAGTAGAGGTACTCTACATGTTGTTTTGATTTAATTGCGCATAGCTGAATAAGCATTTATGTACTTAGATGTTTTTCTCGATAAATTATGAGAAATGTAACTACTTAGTTGTTATTGCAAATGAAGAATGTACTAGAAATCGCCTACGCATTTATAAAAGTTATATAAGGAAGTTACTAAGTACAAATTGTCATTATTTTATCTTCGCTTGAATTGTACGGTCAAAAGTAAGACCAATAAAATTAACTTCAAATTTAATTTGTTGTTTATTTTATTAAAATCTCGGCTCCGTCCAATTTGTCTGGCGCAGCCGGTAGGTTTTTTTTTTTAAAGTCGTGGAAATTTAATTTGTCCGGCGCTTACTTCAAAAATTGTGAAATATAATTTGTCTGGCGCAACCTACATATCTGGTGCAGCTGTCCTGAATAACTTCGTGTGTTCCTGACAAATCCACGTAAAAAATACTCGAACCAAACAAATACGACTGTATTGGAAAAAGGAGTTGAGAAACAATTCAGCGAGTGGAATAATCACCGAGGCATGGGATCGAGCGGTTTTAAGTGAGTCGAAAATCATTCACTTTCTGTATTCTTGCCCTGCTATTCGACCCTTAGTGTTTTTGGACAAAAATTGCCAATACACTTGTTATTTTTGATTTATTGTATGCGAATTTATGATTTTTATGAGAACTTATTGATTTTATGTGTTTTTATTGATTTTTATGTGAATTTTTTGACGTTTTATGCGTTTTTATTGATTTTTATGTGAATTTTTTTGACGTTTTATGCGTTTTTATTGATTTTTATGTGAATTTATGTGTCTTTATTGATTTTTATGTGAATGTATTGTCATTTTATGCGTTTTTATTTGAATTTTTATGTGAATTTATTGACTTTTATGCGTCATAATTGATTTTATGTGAATTTATTGATTTTTATGCGTCATAATTGATTTTTATGTGAATTTATTGACTTTTATGCGTCATAATTGATTTTGATGTGAATTTATTGATTTTTATGCGTCATAATTGATTTTTATGTGAATTTATTGATTTTAATGTGTCTTTTTTGATTTTTTGTGCTTTTATTGAACTTTTATGTGTCTTTATTTAATTATATTTTGAATTTTTGTGTGTTATATTGTACAAAAGTATACTCAATTTTAATAATTTGAATTGATTTTAAATAATAATTTAAAATAGAACCTATGAGAATTATAACAAATGAAATTGTGAAATGGATTCCTAAATTTGATGGGAAATAAAAATATTCAATTTATTTTTTCAATATGTGAATATGTACGTAGCTTAAGTGGAAGCGACGATACAGCAGCACAATGATTATATTTATTTCGTGTAATTTTAAGTAGAATTGTAGGCTGAGCAGCCTCACTACTAAATTAATGTAGCGATGTTACGACATGGCTACAATTGTTTTTTTTATGTTCATGTTAATAATATAATTGAAAAATGGAAACAGACGTAAATTAAATGATATAATATCTGAAAATCTACTTAAACTATGATTAAATCATACGAATAAAGAAAAAAAAATAGATATGCAATTTTTAATTTAAGCAATCAAATATGATGAATTAATTAATCAAATTAAAACTAAGCAAGATGCTATTTCAAAGAAAGTTACTTTGGTTGCAGAAATGGTTGATGGTTTTGTAAATTTTACTAATACTTCTTATTATAATTTTATACAATTTGAGAATAATTTAATTGATATAGAGAAAGCATTGAATAGAAGTAAAATAAATGATTTTGAAAATAAAGTATCTCATGCTTATAGTTTGTTAACTCATAATTTTCAAATAATTATTTCTAAGTTAGATGAGATTGATACAGCAATCGCATTAAGTAAAAATAAGATATTACATAGATCAATAATTTATACTAATGAATTATTTGAATTGTTAAAAAATATTGAGAGAACAGATAAGTTAATTTTCCCTGTTAATTATGAAAATTTAGTAAACATAGAGCAAAATATAGAGATAAAAGCTTATATTAAGGGTAGGCAAATTACATATGTACTGGCAATTCCAATTGTACGCAAAAACACTTACAAATATTACCAGTTATTCCCCTTACCTATCCTTGATACTTTTAATAATATTACATCCTTGATACTTCCTAAATATCCTTTTATCCTCGTGAAGGATTTGAACTCTATTACATTGCTCTCCAAGCCATGCGACGAGATTGATGAGAAATTATTTCTTTGTAAAGAAAGTTGTGCAGTCGTATTGGAACAAGATAAATGTATAACTGATTTAATGAAATTTACTTTGAATATTACGTCGTGTTCTCCAATTTTAATCGAAAAATCAGAGATAAAAGTTCAACAAATTGAAATGAACATATGGATAATTTTTGAAAGTTACCAAACGTACTTGACAAAAACCTGTGAAAATGAGATTACTCGAGAGAAAATCCTTGGTACTTATATTTTAACCTTGGACGATAATTGTAAGATACAAGTTGAAGATATTACTCTACGGAAGAAATTGTTAAAAGGAATGAACTCACATATTCCTAAACTACCATTGATAAATTTACCGAGTATTCCAGTTACAAATAATTTCAAAAGGAAACCTGTTAACTTAGATGGAGTAAATATGGAAAATCTACAAATGCTGAATTATATTTTGAAGAAAAGTGAAAACAGTGAATATAGTGAAATGAGTGAAATGGTCAATAAAGTGCAAATAAAAAGTGTTAGTTTATGGACATTAATACTTTATATTTTAATGATTTTTACTATTGTATACTTGATTATAAAATATAAAAATAAGATTTTGAAATTATGTAAAATTGAAAATAATCTGACTTCAGAAAATGAACTTTCAGATAATTTTCAATCTCAGGGTGGAGAAGTTATATGTACCACTAACCCACCGTTGTTTACCGAAGTCCAATTGCGACATATTTAATCATACAAGTAGGTACTTCCTTAGATTGTGAAAGTACCAATTAAGCACTTTTTGTACTTATGTTGTTTTTCTATGAATAATGCGCAGTAGAGGTACTCTACATGTTGTTTTGATTTAATTGCGCATAGCTGAATAAGCATTTATGTACTTAGATGTTTTTCTCGATAAATTATGAGAAATGTAACTACTTAGTTGTTATTGCAAATGAAGAATGTACTAGAAATCGCCTACGCATTTATAAAAGTTATATAAGGAAGTTACTAAGTACAAATTGTCATTATTTTATCTTCGCTTGAATTGTACGGTCAAAAGTAAGACCAATAAAATTAACTTCAAATTTAATTTGTTGTTTATTTTATTAAAATCTCGGCTCCGTCCAATTTGTCTAGGTATTAGGAACAGTGTTATCCTTAATCATAAATATCAATAATTCAGGTATTCATGTTAAAATTGGTATGTAAATAAATACTTATTAAAAAACTGCTCCATGCTGCCTGTTGATAGATAAATCAAAACATTTATTTTTCATTATCACTTTATTATTATAAAGAAGTAAAGTTGTTTCTATATATTTTTGCAGGAGGTAATAATCTCTGGAACTACTGATGATCCGAAAATTGTTTCATTGATAGAAAGCTACACTATTTCAGATGGACGTAAGCTTCTTTTTTCCGCGGAAAATGCAGTTTCCGTGGGATAACGGAAAATCTACGGGTGGAGCTGTAGGGCAGCTGTATTTTGTTACCTAAAATCTCCACACATGACCTATTTTATATACCACCCGGCTTCGCACGGTAGATATATAGAAAGATAAAATTAGTAGGTACTTTATTTGGACAAATATAGAACCTATCAACAACTTCTTACACATCAAATTATTTGCACTATTATAACATGAGAACTATTCTTTTCATTATATAGTAAATACTTTATTTTGACAAATAGAACATAATTGACGACCGGTTGGTCTAGTGGCTAGAGAACCTAGGAACGAAATCGAACGGTCGCGGATTCGAATCCTGCAAGGTGCAATCATTTATGTGATGAGCAGAAATGTTTGTTTCCGAGTCATAGATGTAATATTCGTATCTATGTATGTTTATCCGTTATCTAGTGCCCATAGCACAGGGTATCCTAGTTTGGGGCTAGGTAATTGGTGTGGAATTGTCCCGAATATATTATTATATTATATTATAATTCAACCTATCAACAATTTCTGACCATAAAAACTGAATTTTCACAAATATAATATAAGTAACATCTTTACATTAAATACTTTATTTAAACAAACTTATCATATGTAACAACAATTCCTTACACTTACTTCCTCCATTAACTATTGTATTCTCTTTGCTATAATGTTTTGTTTATAAGTTTTATATAGACGTACTAATTTGTCTATGGTATTATTCTGTTTAACGCAAGAACGTTGTATTACCTACGCTTACTGATAACTAAGGTTTAACGCCAGTAAGGTTACCTCTTATGGCTTAAAAAAACCGGGTAGCAAGTAAGTGTAATTCAACCTCATTTGGTTTAAAAACCCGTGAAACATCTACGTCACCCATACCCATTTAAATATCACAAAATCATCAGTTTGGCAGATTTTGCTCTTTGCGTCTTGTTACTACAAGGAAACAAACATACAAAATACAAATCTTATCTCTTTACAATAGTTAAGGTTTATTGCCAGTAAGCGAAATTCAACCTCCTTTGTTTTAAAAATCTGGGTGGGACTGTGTCGGCCGCACGGCCGTTTGTTTGTCGTGAGACGTCTACGCCACATCTAGAATTTTTAAATTCGATTATGTATCTCTTGAGTTTATTGAGTTTATCGGTAATTTTCTCAATTTTAGCATTTTTATACAGAAAGAAAGAAAGAAAATACATTTATTTATGACAACACACAACATTATACAGAAAAACAAAGAACAATAATTACAAACAAAAATAAAAGGTACAAATTAATGCTGTGTGTTGTCACAAACAGGTCCCGATTGATTTTCTGATTTTCTGCCGGAACCTATTTGTGACAGACATCACGAACGCAGTGACAACACATAAAAATTAATACACATAGAAAACAAAATAAAATCCAAAAAAGAACATAAAATTACATTGTACTGCCAGGGCGGTCGCACTCCGCAACAAGTACAAATAAATTCAAGGACCCAATATTCGGGTCCGTTCAGTCGAGTGTCAAGCGTGCGCTCGATGAGTCGCGCGCCTTGTACTTAGCAATAGAGCACCTACTTACGTAAAGTTATTGACAAACTTTATTCGTGTTTTAATTATGAGTACCAAGAAGAAAGCTAGAACGTACTGCATAGCATTCGGCTGTTTGAATAGTGATAGAAATGACGAATTGTCATTCTTTACGCTTCCAAAGGATATTGAAAGGTAATAAATTGTAATACCTATAATAGGTCCTAGTTATGTAGTTAGATATTGATATTTTTTTATTACGTAGGTTCCTATAGTTTTATGTTATTTCATTTGTCTCCATACCGAAGCTACGCATATTTAAGGTTATTCCGCGCAAAAATAAAGTCGTTTATTAAATCGATCAACGTAATTTTATAATTGATTATAGTAGGTATTGTTGATCGGAAAATGAATTACTGTGCTGACTTAGTAAGTAGCCTACAACTAATTAGGAATTTATATAATATATGTCTCGTATAATACCTACCTACTTTTAATACCTTTTATTACGTAGGTAGCAATTTATTTTCACTCATTAAAAAGCATGGAATTCAGACAGGCACCTTTATTCATCAAAGTGCAATACCTATAGGATATAATCATAATCAACCAACGACACGTAGGTAGGTATCTCACTAAACTTATCGGCGTTCTGAAAACGGGATAGGTAGGTAGTAAAAATGAGGTAGTAGGTCTATTCTGATAAGAATGTCATTGTATGTAATAGAACTATTTTAATTTATAATAATAAGTAATAACATAATACATTATTACTTATTGATTCTGTTACAATATCTAAGTCATAACATATCACAGAATAATTAGTAGTACAAGTACCTAGTCATATCTTAATACAACCCTACCGAGCGAAAAAGGGACAGAGCGATTCTGAAACGGTTAGAGCAATGGAAGTTCTCGCGCGTTGTGATACGGTGCATTCTAGCCTGCACGTGGTGGGCGCTCGCCTTCTAGGTAAATATAATTGACAGCTCGCAGCGCCGTGCAAGTTAAATTGCACTTTATAGCGTTGTAGCGAGAGTCGCTATTTATTTAAATGACTTTACTCAGTTAGCCTTCTGTACTTGTACTATATTATATATTCTGTGGTACTGCGTCCAATCACCGTTCTTTTCGTCACACCGTTTTCGTCACCGTTTTTTTCGTTCGTTTCATACACGTCGTAACTACTAAAAAAAACGCCTGTATGCGTAATTCAAAATCATTGTTAGCAGTGCTTATTAGGTGTTCTGTGGCAGTACTTCTTGACCATAGACACTACTCACGTACTTGAGACTTGTTATTCTTTCGTTTCCATGGCATCGTTCCATTGTAATTTTCGCAAATTTTTGATACTTTGTATTACATTATTGCAATTTTTGTAGGGAAGTCAATTTTTTTGAAAAATAAAATATTGCGCATGTTACTCGCTGATAATGTAGCTCTCTATAGGTGAAATAATTTTTAAAATAGGTTCAGTGAGTTTATCTATTACAAACAAACAAACAATCAAATCTTTCCTCTTTATAATATTAGTGTAGATTATAAAGTACATATATTTATAATTGGCAATATACAATTATACATACAGAGTGTGCATTAGAGTAGTCAGCCTTTGAGGTCATGACTGATCAGAAAATCAAAATTTGTGTTTAGTAAAAGTGTTATTGGTTTTCAAGATTTTGGGCATTTTTTAATTACATTAATAATTACACTCACTCTTCTCTTTTCGATGGCATAAATAAAGGTATTTTCTTAGTCTGTTTTTTTAGTAGTACTCTTGGATAGACGCGCTATCAAATATACCTAAGCTTTTGTTTTCATACCGCTATAGCTTTGTTTTTGATTATTCAAAATTTTAATACAAAAACTAGTTAGACGAATAAAAGAAACTGAAAGTTTGAGCACTCGTGGTATAAAAAAAATATGGTGACCTGTGTGACCAAGTAATTTTTTTTACCATTTCAATGAGTTTCTTAAATGGTATTAGGTACACACGGTATTTTCAGCTTTTAATGAAATAATATTCCATTCCTTACATCATGTATTGTTAAAAACATAATTATTTACCTATAGGTATATAATTATGTAAATAATTATGTTGTACCTGACAAAAGTAACGAAGTAAAACAGTCTGTGGCTTATCCTGTCTGTTACAATAATTACGTGTAATGTTGGCAACATTGTAAGTGGTGCCAGTACAAAGAGAAGCAGAAACATGGGCTTGCGCACGAATCATATCGCGGGTGCAAAGCAACTGCTAGATTGGAAGATATGGATCGTTATCAACGACGTCATTATCCTGAGCTTGATTTTCTTACTTTAAAGTTACTCGTATTATAAACAGAAGTAGGTACCTAAAGTTAAGGTGTTAGCTATTATGCACTTTTGTGTCGAAAAAAACCCGCGATTCTGGGATCGACTTTATTAGTGTTCTGATTATAGAATCGGATGTATATTTTAAGGTTTTAAAATCCCGAGATTCCGGAATTTTGTTTTTTTTTATAATCATAGGTTATGATGCATACTTAAGTACTTAATGTTTTAAAGTAGGTAGCTACCAAACTGGCATAGCAAACCACGTCAAGATAAGTTAACAGACTATATTTAAAATAATTTATAAATCCGGGTATTTTTTAAATTAAATAATTTTAGGAAGTCGCTGCCTTACTATTCATCCGATTAGTTATATATTAGTGCAACTTAGAATCCAACGACACCGGGTGCGGCCCTGGGCCTCGTCACCAATGACTTTTCTAAGTTATGTGCGGTTTTCCATTATTCCGTGCTTTGGAGGGCACTTTAAGCTGTCGGTCCCTGCTGTTATTGATTAATAGCAGTCGTTAGGCCATGTCAGAGGGCCTCGGGCAGCCCGACTAACTATGTCTCTAGAGACCAGCACTACCTGATACGACAAACAAACAACAAACATACAATTTATGCATTCCCGGATTTCCTGACATACCAGGATTTATTTTTCATAAAATATTTATTTAAGTAGGCGCTTCCATAATTTCATAGCCAAAAATTTACTACAGGAAAATCTGATTATCCCACCTGTAATTATAAGTCATACGGCATACCTAACCTGCGGCATGCGGGAATTTTTCTTCATCCAAACTTGTTCACCCCTTTTCTAAGGATAGAATTTCAAAATTTCCCTCAGTGCCAAGAAATATATATTCCATATATCAAATCTCTAGGTCCACAGGTTTAAGCTATGCCATTGTCTGTCAGTCAGTATGTCTCGGTAGGTACCTACTGTTTTATAAGTATAACGAATAATAATAGAATTGGAGTACTAGCTACTAATACCTGTTTAAAGGAAGAATTCCTACTGTAGAAAGAGTTCATTTGTTCGTTTAAGCTATCTCCACTACCTCGTGTTATCCTAGGGGTATTTATTCTAAATCTTCTCCGATTGCAGAGCCAGTCCATTATGGTTTCAAGGTCAGTGTTGCAGTCTCTTTCTTGGTCCTGCATTTTATATTAGTTAAACATAAAGCTATTCTTAAGGGTGGCTGGCCTCAGCTGCTATTCATATAATTTGCATAATCTCCTTTTATTTTTTTTTGAATTTAGCCAAAGCGGCTATTCAGTTTCCTACATTTTCCTGTTTAAAAAGTTTCTCGTACCGTTCTGGCTTATCAAAAAATATGTAATTTTAAGAAACCTATAGAAAGCGTCTGGTAGAGTTTGTAGGAACGTTTGCAGTTGATTTTCTAAGAAAATACTATTTTATCTTGAACAAGCATGAGCTGGGAATGCCATGAATCAACATAATAGCAGGCCACGTCAATATTAATTAGTCTTGATACTCGTAGTTATGATCATTTCAAGTGGTAAATTAATTGCCACCCTAACAAGCAATAAATGATTATACTTTACCTTGACATTAAATTTAAATCCAAAAAGAAAAATGTGCGTACGCCATTCTATAGATAGGTATCACATTTTAAAACAATATGTATTTTTAATAGAGCATAGAGTACATTTTTCACTACAAGTCTGGGCCTGTCTGACTAAAGTGACCCGCTACGGACCCGCTCTTTGTAACATGGCTTCATTGTCGTGCAATTCCCAATGCGAACCAATGCGATTTGTTGCAATCAGATTTTCAAAGCAATATCAACTATAACGCGCCGCATTAAGTGTACTTGTAATTGATAATCTGATTGCAACAAGATAGGTAATCAGGTCTACGTTCGTAAACGTCGCTTGACGATGCTCGATGACATAAGTACGCATATTACGAGTATGTCATCGAGCGTTGTCTAGCGACATTTACGAACGTAGCTTTAGTAGAAAACGTGATATGTGATCGCTGAGATCTATAATGTCTATTTGTCGACCTTTCGGTATTACCTTTCTAGTGCAGGTCCGATATCCATACCGAACTATCAGGCCCAATAGTCCGGTCGTATTACATCCACGAACTGCTGAGACGAAAAAGACTAAATAACCGAACTACTGAGAAGGCCCGGATCGACAAGAAGACTTGATACTAAGATATTCCGGAATAGATATTTGGACTGATGTCGGCCACTTTTCAAACAACTGAAAATACTACCACTGCCATGTCAATGTATTTAGGACATATATCATGTTTTGTTATACAACACAGCTATATTTATACGAAGGCGAGTGACGTTTTTCCACGAAACAAAGAACAGATATAGATTGGTTGATAATTATGACCATAGAACCGCACTATACAATAAAAGCAGTTATTCGATGTTTGTTAAAATATAATAATAGATTACCGCAGCACATAAAGGTACTGCCTTTTACTAAATTTAAATATGAATTAAGAGCCTGGTTGGTGTATGACAATTTTTACTGTCTTAATGACTACCTAGATTCTCATTAGGCTTATTATTATTATTATTGTAATTTTAATTATAATTACTATTGTTATCGCATGATGCATGTACCTACCAAATTATAATTTAAGTTACAATTTTTGCATGCCATTTAATTGGCGAAATGTGTCAGGTCTTTTAATTGTATAACATCAATTTATATTAACTCACATTTGGAGCAACTAAAATATATTATATTCTTCTTATATTCTATAGATTCGTAGACTTCCTTAGAGTGTTATAAATTGATTTTTATGTTTATCATTTTTCGACATAAAAAGTGAACATCCAAAACGTACGGCTCGGCCACGTGCGTCCACCGTACTTTCTGGAAAGCGAACAAAACAAACTGCTGTTTTATGGAAATTCGGTCATTCATACCGGAAAATATGCAACGACAAAGCGACTTGTCCCGGAAATGAAGCACTCCAAGCGCAAGTAGATTTATCTCTTTTTGTGTCACAACTCACATGTGACGTAAAAAAATGCTCTTTTTCGGTTTGTTGTGAAAATGCTTATTGGCGAGGGTTCAACCCCTGCTTCTAGTAAAATGTTAGTGTGGAATTGATTTAGGATTTTTTGCTATGTAATTTTGCTACAGCCTTTTATCTTGCTACGTCCTTGTCAAGTATATATAAGACATACAGGTAGATAGCTAAGAATCTAGGCAAGGGGATAATGTACTGCAAGTACCATTATCTCTCAACAGTAACATCAAACGCAAACTCTGTGTTAGATTTATTAGGGTACATCGATATTCGTAGAGATCCAAATCAATCCATATCAAAAAATTGCGTTAAGTTAAGTACCACAACTTTTTATGAAGCAGTCCATCCATAACAAACAAAATTATTTTTAAATGAGCTGAAACTTTGTGGCTTGTCGGATGTTCGTCCATGCCGGCGCATGAGCACAAATGTCAGAATTGCACTTATCGATGATCTCACAAGGGTGAATAGTATATACCATTTTGCAATAGTGAATACCGCCTAACTAGGGCACGATTATGCATTCCGTATCGCTATTACAAGCTATGATTTACCGTGTTCTCTAGGTATTTTAACGGTAAGCTTCTAGCGTAAAATTGGACAATCAATTTTATTACAATAAATGATAGAGTGTAGAGACAACGGAATACCGGAGCTAATCTGCTTATAAGATGATAAATCGATTCACAATGTTGATGGCTTTAAAAAGATTGCATAGTTTCATTCATAGTGTGATAAAGACGTCAATGGCGTAGCTTGCCTGGTATGGGAAATCAGGTCACCTCAATATCAAATACAACTTAAATACATAAATACAAGATAGGCTGAGTATGTTAGAGAGTAAATCTGATGATGAATATTATATTTTGCATAAAATGACTGACACTTTTCTGTAACAACCACAGTGTAAACATATAATATAATATTGTAAATTGAAATAAAATATTGTACCTATGATTTTATTTTAACCGAAAGATCTATGATATTAAAAAATATGATATCTATCACAATACAGGATTAATTTAGTCTGCAGCAGTCTAAATGACTCTTGTTATAGATATGGAGTTTCATAAGCTATCCTGGTAATACCAGCCGTTTGAGCATGAAGGAGTATCAAACATACACAACACACACACACACATACACACACACACACACACACACACACACACACGCACACGCACACGCACACGCGCACGCGCACACGCACACGCACGCGCACGCGCACGCGCACACGCACACGCACACGCACACGCACACGCCACGCACACACGCACACGCACACGGACACGCACACGCACACGCACACGCACACGCACACACACGCGCGCGCGCGCGCGCGCGCGCGCATTTACATATACAAACTTTCTTATAATATTAGTGTGATAATTCTAGATAGCAGTGGCAGTTTTGTAAGTGAATTCGTACCTATTATGCGCTTTTTTTTTTTGGAACCATACATTATTTTTAATTCAGCAAAGGTCCAAACTCGGGGTATGCCAGCGAGCCATGGAGCGCATCCATGACTACAATATCCATGGCGCATCCAACATACAATGCTATTTATTGTTAACGCAATTTACAAAACACGTGAACAAAATTTTAGGACTAAACTTATGTTGCAAATTATACTTAAAGTTAACGTACTCGCAGATGCATAACGTTTTTTATTCCGGATAGACAGACACCACAGAATAAATAACAATTCAAGATATTGGTTACCCTACCCAGTAGGTACATACTCTACGCGTCTACGCCCTAGCCGCTCTTATCAGTAAAGTAAAGAGGTAAAGACGCGTGGCCCCAGCGCGTGGTGTCACAGTACATAAGCTATAATATATGTACTGTGGTGGTGTAGCGGTGCATTTGTTTATGCGCTTTGTAAGGAGGTCGCAGGTTTGATTAACATAATGAATGAAAGATAAAATAATTGTCAAGAGGCGACATTACGTTTGTTAGTTTATTTTTGTGTCAGTTTTGTTTTCTTTTATCCACATAATATATAAAAGTGAAACGTTGTCTGTTTGTTTGAGGAGCTTTCACGCCAAAACGGCTGTTCCGATTTTGATAAAACTTTGTGAACTTTGTGTGGTACTCCTGTAAAATATAGAGACTAACATAGGATGCTTTTTATCCCGAAAAATTTATAAGTCGCCAAGGGAAAACTGGAAAATCTTGATTATTCGCTTTAAGGAACGGAATGACGTCGTGTTCGTCGTCGTCGTTGAAACGAAATAGGTAATAACAAATCTGTCAAAAAGCATCAAGAGAGTTGGTGCTATACTTTCGCTTTGGTTTTTGATTTCAAATGAACATAGGATGCTATTTTTCGCGATAATCAGTAGTGATTATATTCTCTTTGGTTTTTAGATTAAAATAACAATGGTATGTTGTTACTTAGTGGCTCAAAATAAAAAACAGTGGTCTCTTAAATATTGTGTAGCTGCAAGCACAATTATCAGCAGGAACGCCAAAGTCTTTCTCGTATCGCCGCAACATTATAATTCTTGCGAGCGAGAATTAACACCATTTCGGTATACTTACTGGGCGTTAGTAAACCGACAACTCATATTCACACAGTCACCACCACAAAAGCACTGAAAGTCATAAACAGAGCCAATGTAGTGAATAAAATTAGACTTCCTTCGACAACTATACAACTGTTTATTCCATCCATCAACAACTAAGGCCAACCTTTGTTTTGCACAGCACCACTAACCCTTGCAGGTTGGATAATCCAACCCAAATCCAACTGTTATTTTGCAGTTACGTTCGCTACGCGGTCGATGTTTCCTTGTTATACTTATGCAATATTTAGTATGCTTTTGGGATAAAACTAAACATGATAAGAAACACTGGTTTTTGAGATGTGCTGGTGATTATGAACTAGTTTCTCAAATTGCGTACAATAAATAACGTTGTTTGTATCCAAAATGCCAGACGTTTCGGATAAAAATTAAAATAAAAGTAATAGACCCTCAGTTTGGACTAATACGTATGTAATGTAAGGTCCAAGGACCAGTACTCACTGACATCGACCCCTCACCAGTTCCGACCCGGAGCGATTAGTCGCGCCCAGATATTTGTTTCTTTCTTCAACATTGCACAAATAATGACTTAATTTATTATATACTAGCTTCGCCCGCGGTGTTACCTACGGTGAATAAGATTTCCAAGGTAAAAGCTATCCTGTACAAATCTCGTCCAAATCCGTTAACACGTTTATTTGAATTATTTGGTCATCCCACGAGAACAGTGCACTTTTTCGGGATCAAAGTACCCTATGTAGTAATTCAGGATACTTATAAGCTATCCTGGTACCAAATTACGCCCTAAAACGTGTCTCAATAAAACATATATCTAAGTTCCCGGCATCATTTTGGATCAAAAGTTATTGTGTTAGATAGCAATTTTAAAGAAAATGTGAATACCTACGTCTAACTAATCGTATTCAAATATATCTATAACAGATCGCGCTATTTGTTTCTACCTCCTCACCAAAAAATGCAAAACTGAGTAACCTTTTTTTTATATTGCTCTAAACGTTTTATCTGTTAATTCCATCTAGGGTTTAATGAGCAAATTAATTGGTTTGTGAACGGCGGGCAGGGCTATAATTGTTGCGATCAGTTTGAAGAAAACATTTTAGCTTTTCATAGTTTTATGAAGTTAAATTTTATCTGCCCAAGGTTTCATTAAATTATTTGCTTCACTCATTTGAATGGAAAATTTAATGGGCAATATTGCTTTACATTGAGTACTCTCCCAGTATTGGACGACAGCGTCGAGGTCAATCTCGGAAGCGATGGCAAGACCACCTACTTATTGCCTTAAGTAAAATTGAATTTAACTATCTGAAAAGAAAGACAACTAAAGGCTGATTTTTCAATGCTCAGATACTGTTATACTGTTGATTATACTGTTTAACGGTCTGATATTTAGATACCTATTTTTCAATTGTCTATAATTCCATAGATAGCTATCTGACCGATCTGGCCGACTAAATCAAATCAGGCGTCACTAACTTCAGAGAAGTGAAACAAATATATTGATAACACGAATGTTAGGGCAGGACAGATTTCTGTCTATAAATCAAATGTCATTGTTTTGTTTGACATTTATTTCGATTTTATTTAGTTGTTTTTGGCCAGTACGCGTAATTCAACCTCCTTGGTACTGTGGTGATATTTTACGCAATTTGTTTTTTGTGCTAGTGACTTTAATGTTTCAATGGCAGCAATTTGGTCATTTTACTCTTTAAACTAAACTAGACTAAATTTCTTCAAATTTAATTTAAACCTTGTCGACTTTGTAACAAGGTATTTTATCCCCTGGCATGTATTCTAAACTTACGTCAATTGAACCTGCACCTCTTAAAATAACGTGATTAAAGCAGGTTTTTAACAGGCTGTCTAACAGCTTTTGGATAAATTCGGACACATTCTGAGACAGCGTTTCAACAAATCACCGCGTGGAAACAAAGTTGATTTTACGCTGACAGGTTTTAGTGATAGTTTAGTGAGTGAGGCTTAGATGCCAGAAGAAAAAATACCTTGTTATGAAGCCAACAAGGTTTAAATTACATTTGAAGAAATTAAGTTTAGTTCAGGGGATGTTCAAATCGCTACCAATGTCAAATAAACAGTCGGATAAGCAGTTATCTGGCCATCGAACGGGTAGATACATTTATTCTTCAGTCAAGCGAGTTGTTCGTCTAAAAAAATCAGTCTTATGATATTAGTCGAATAAACGCTGTCTGTTTACTTATCTGAGCATTGAAAATCGGGCATAAATGGAATAGTAAAGCTTTGCCAAGAAGTAGAACACTATTAGATTAACTTTAGGGTCCCAAGATTTTGGGGCCCACTGCTTATTCTTTTGTATGTCAATGGTTTATTGTTTATTATTTTTTGGGATATACATTTTGGCGCTTAAGTCAGCGATCAAGCGCATAGAAAATGTGATTATTGTACACCAGTTTGAAAAACTAATTACATAAAAAGAATATCTTTAAAAATCTACAATGGGCGGACTTATTGCTAACAGCGATATTTTCCAGTCAATCATTGAATAGAGAGAAAAAATGCAACGGATCGAGAGAGGTTGGTGCAAATGAATGAGTTAATATTCATAAATCATAAATTATAGGTACCTATATTAAAATATGTAAATTAAATAATTTAAGAAATGAGTGATTATCGTCACTTATTATGGTAGTTACAAAAATGCCACCGTAATTATTGCCAATTATTGACCGGCGCACATACCTAGTTGTAGGCAGTAATTTATGTCTACGGATACAAAGTAGTATGCTTCCATGGCAAAAGATGATGGCTCGCCAATATAAACTTAAGTAAGGCATAATCCTAAACAAGCTAATCAATTATCGCCTCAAGCGATTACAGGACTCTTTCAGATATTAAAATAACATCATAACTAGGTAAATCCCAGCGTAGATGCCAATAGTTCGATTATACTCCATACCGGTCATTACGTGTTCATTACCATAGGATATTGCTTAGGGATCATTACTGCATCGTATATTTAGAGTTAAAATAATGAGAGTGCTTGCACCTGTCGTTCTCTAATACCGTTACCGTTGGCGTTGCCTGCCTACTTGGTACCCTTAGGGGTACTAGAGGTGCATAGTTCTCCTGCTAGTATCTGGAGGTACTTTGCGGGGGTGCTCGTGGTCCTGGATGACTTGCGAAGGCATTCTGATAGTAAGTTAGCTGAAAACATTTATTTCGAAAAATATGTTATATGTGTATATGTATGTCTAGACAAGCGTGCTACACCTTCGGCCACATCATCGCTTTCCATCGTGGTCAAACGATTGCCTAGTCCGTAATAAAAAAAATGTGGCTGATGGTAACTTGTCAATTCTGACTTCTTTACGTGGAACTTTCATGGCTTTACCAAAGCCTATAGAAAAAACAAAAAATATTAAAGTAGTAAAACTATATATAACTAGTGGCTCTGTGAGATGTAGACCTCGCGCGTACAAACATTCTACCTGTGCACAGTAGCGCCATCTAGTTACCTTATTGTAACACTAACATTGATAACCAAAGTGCTTCATCAATCCCTACCTAGTGAGTAAAGGGCTGATTTCACTGGTAGAAACCTAAAAGTGAGGAATTTACTGCATTTTGAGGAGCTATTCTGCTCATCACGCCGATGATCGTCATCAGATCTCTACCAAAAAAATTATGTGACCAATTTAAAGTTACTATCTTTCAAATAAAAAATGAACTAGCGAAATCCGATCTAATAAGGCGGAGATATTCAGTAGCCCCCCCATCAAAAATCCCCGACAACTAAAAAATCCTAAAAATTCGTTTAACCTGAATGCCAAGTTTCGTCTAGATCGTTTGAGAAATGCGACCTGTAGAGGAGAACAGAGATCCGGACAGGCGGACATCCGGACATAAGAAAAGAAGCCCAAGCTGAAACGGAGACGCTTCGCTCGTGCTTCGCGCTCGCTCGATCACTTATGATACTAAATTTATATTTAAATCATTTTTCGAAGCTATCTACGAGTAGCTATACCTTTCAAACTGTTTTCAAATATGACTATCTCTATCTCTCTCTCTCTCTCTCTCTCTCTCTCTCTCTCTCTCTCTCTCTCTCTCTCTCTCTCTCTCTCTTTTCTCCAATTTTTTACATTAATAGCTACGTACATAATTAGTCTATTGGTTTTATTAGATAGGTAAATTGTATTTTTCTTTACATAGATCTCTTCCAAGTCTCTCCAATTCTGTAACTCTTTCCTAATGCCGCAGATCACTTGATTTAAAAAAAACGTTATATTTTTAAAGTAAATTAAAAATATAACGTCACTGAGTCACTGTTGCTCAACTGTCTGTTATTTACGGATGACCTGAAAATTTATAAAATTTCAAGGACTCGGCGACTGTTCTCATCTCCAAGACGATAATTGATTATCTGATGCTCTTTCTACAATTGAGAAGACAACAATGTGTTAGGGGGTTAAACTGAGCTGTGACAGTATTTTTGGAGGGCGCTGCATCTGGTCAATGATGTGGCATGCTGAAGTATGGACCTGTCAGAACAGCTTCAATGCAGAACCATTAGATGCACTCCTCCGGAATTCAGCGGTTACATTGGATTTTCTGAATTCAAGTCTGTATTTTGGAGGAGGGTTATTTAAATTACCTTATAGAATTAAGTATGTTGTTTTTTCTTGTTTATTTAGTAAAAAAACGAGTTGGGCTGCTGTAATGCTTACTGCAAGGCGTGCAAAAAAGCCTAAATACATATAAAACAAACACAAAAACAAATAATTTAAAATGTCTTATATCACAATAAAATTAATGTTTTCTATGCTTATCACGTATTTGAAACATAAGTACATTGTTTTGTTCCTCGATGTAAGAAGGTGTTTGCTGCAAATGTCAATGGCGCCGGCAGCGGCTCGCGCACGCACCGATATGTTCGCTATTAATGCGAAATAACTATAATTTAGGTACTAGCTGTACTCACAGCGTTTGGCGTTAACCGCCAGCTCTGGAAAGGCGACGGAAGCCTGTCACAGGTGCAATTACAGTACCGAGAATCGGCATTAGTTCCAACTATTTATGTATGTAAAATAAGAGCAACCTCCCGTACGGGGAAACGGCGATTGCACGCATCGCTCATTAAGCACTTTAGAGCAATTTGAGGAGAGGAGAAAAAGTCGGACGAACGCGGCACAACATCGCGTGGCCAATTAAAATGTGGCTCGTACGGCGGCCGAGTGCCACTCCTTGGCCACGGAATAATTAAAGAAGCCAGTAGCAGAGCTAGTTACATTTTTATAGGAGACCAAGCACATTAAAAGTCAGCAGCGGAGCAACGTCCCTGTTTCTAACTTGACTCTTGCTTACTTTGGAACGAAACCAACATAGCGAGAAACGTAGGTAAGTTTCTACGTGTGCGTGAGTTAACCAGCATCTCGTAAGGAGTTCTACCACTGTGTTTACGCTAGTGCCCAACGGTACACGCACGTACAAAACGGCGAAATAACGCACACTAACTCGACTTGTACTGAATTGCTCACATCCTCTGCTATCTAATTATTATTGTGCTTCTTGTCGGCTTTGGTGACATGTAAATATCGGCGTTAGACGAGTGGTAGAGCGGCTGCTTGACACTTAATTTAGGTGTCCTCCCCGTGAAGAAATTAAATAGGTAGGTAGTTTACGTTAGAGATTATTATCTTGGAGTAACTTGGCTTAGGTGCCAACTGTGAGAAAACTGCATAACCTTAATCGAGCAAATTACCAACTTTTAAACGAAGTAAGTTGTTTGCCCAAAGAGCAAAACCAATTAATTATTCACATTGGTTACTTATTTTTTTCAGTAATATTGCTCAGTATTGTTTTGAACGCCGCTCGAAAGTCTGTTTATAAGATGTTGTATGTTTGTAAGCAAACAGCTGCGTAACGGCTGATGGATTTTGATGAAACTTGGTATAAAGGTTCTGGAGTAACAGTAATGATACCTACTTATTATAGAAATATATGCACGCGGGAAAACCCGCGAACCGAAGTAGTAGCTAATAATTTCTGAAATAATTTAATAGAACCATGCAAAACAAAATATAGAGATATAAACAAGAACATTAAAGTACAACTATATGCCCTCGCTGCACTGAAAAAATAAATCCTAACTGTTGCAGACCCTTTCATATCCAATACAAAAGTCTGTACTCATCTCAAAGTAAAAGCTCATTTACCTGTCTATCATCGCGCAAGTCACGTTGGTAGCTTTATAAAACAAATACTCATGGCGCATGTCGTCCATTTCACCCGCTAGACGGTGCCATGACTCGCAACTCTCAAGCGGGTCACTTTGAAAGGAAACCTGCGCCTACGCAGGTCCTACACCTTGGCATATGCTTGGAACAGGTTTGTTTACGTATACTCAATTTAATGCATCATAATTGGGGTTGGATAATGGTTAAGGACAAATAAATAGATGGATTGAAGAAGTGTCTTTTTTATTAAGTATTTACTTTGTAGGTATATATAGTTATTCTAAGGTTCTTATTTTTCTTAATTGAACGGAAAGAACGTATACTAACAAAATACTGATAAAAAATGCACATAGTAAAAGCTAGATTTAAACTGAAATTTATTCGAATAATTTGTGTTTCAATCATTTAACTTACACTAATGTACTATAACAATATCCACTGAAATATAAGACATCATTATTTTACGAGTGTTAATCTAATGCAATGTTTTAAAACTACGAAGAGTTAACAAGTTACCCATGTAACTTTTCAAGTACCTTTTCCCGAGCACATTAGTTACTATACAAAGCTCTGTTTCGAGCTAATTGTGGCCGTCCCGGCGAGCATCAATCGCTGCGCACGGAACTACGAAAACACTGTTAGTTTTGCCGCCGAATTATTAATTACATTCCCACAAAAAACACACACACGACGCCGAAACGCATAAATTTCTTCTTTTTTTACCGCACAAAGGACCGGCGCCCTACAATATAACGCTAAACAGATTAGCCGCCCGACACGGCCGTCGCGGCATAATTTTTGGCGCCAGTAGTCCTGCCTTTAGATTAAACTAATATGAAAAGGAAATTGAGTAGAAAATGGACGAAGGTTCTATGTGTCATTAAGGATTCGTTGCGCTCTGTGTCGGCGCTACCTTTATTTATTTGACTGCGTTTAATTGAATTAACATTTTGTGAAGTTTACGAACTGCTGGTAATGTCTTGGAACGAAATAGAATGGCCGTTTTCAGGTAATAACAATCACGGTTATGGGACAGATATTGCTTTATAAATAATTTAGTCGGTTACTGATTTTATTATGTATTTTATGCTGTTATAAAAACAGAACATAAGTTATTAGGATAACGAGCAGGTATATTATAACCTCCGATTTATTTTTATATTTTTTATTAATTGAACATAAACACAGCAAACAAGACTAAGTAGTGCTAGTTTCTTGCGACTGTGAAATATCAGCCTTTTTTTTTGCCCTACCATGTAAGTAGGTACCTACTTTTATAAAGAGAAGCCTAATCAAAACAAATATATAAAAGTGACACGTTGTCTGTTTGTTTGTTAGTTTGTTTGTTTGGGGAGCTTTCACGCAATAACGGCTGGACAGATTTTTATGAAATTTGGAATGGAGACAGCTTATACACTGAAATAAAACATAGGATACTTTTTATCCCGGAAAATTGAAATTTTCCACGGGAAAACTAAAAAAAGTTGATTACTCGCTGTAAGGAACGGTTGTCATGGAAACGAAATAACAAGTCTGTCAATAAACATCAAGAGCGTTGGTGCTATATCTACTTTTGCACTGATTTTTAATATCCTAGAAGAACATAGGATATTTTTTCGCGATGAACTGTAGACCGCGCGGACGAAGTCGCGGGCGGGAAAGCTAGTTCTCTAATAAAAAGTATTAAATAAAATAAAATATCCTTACGGTGGAATCGCTGGAGGAACTTGAGCGAATGCTAAATGGCCTAGCTGATGCTTCTCGACAAAAAAAAACTCGGGATAAACTTAGACAAAACCAAGGTCATGTCTTATTACCCCAAGCCCTGTAGTCATCAATGGTGGACCCCTCGAAGTTGTTAAGAATTATATCTACCACGGGCAGACTTTGCAATTGGGCAGAAACAACTTCGATAGGGAAGCCAACAGAAGAATTCAGTTGGGCTAGGCGGCATTCGGAAAACTTGGTCAGGTCTTCTTGTCGTCCATTCCACTGTGCCTGAAGACGAAAGTTTTTAATGCGTGCGTCCTACCAGTTATGACATAAGGAGCCGAGACGTGACCATTAACAGTGGGGCTTGTCCACAAATTTAAAGTCGCTCATCGAGCTATGGAGAGAGCTATGCTCGGGGTTTCTCTGCAAGGATAAAATTCGAAACGAGGTTATCCGCCAGAGTACCAAAGTCACCGACATAGCTCAAAGGATTAGCAAGCTGAAATGGCAATAGGCTGGCCACATTTCTCGAAGGACGGATAATCGCTGGGGTACACGTGGCCTCGAGTGGAGACCGCATCCTTGCAAAAGTAGTGTAGGACGCCCACCGGCCAGGTGACGACCTGCGAAAGGCGGCCGGCAGAAACTGGATGAGAAGAACCGAAGATCTGGCTCGGAGGCGACCATTGGGAGAGGCCTATGTCCAGCAGTGGACAAACATAGGCTGATGATGATGATCTACAATCAAACTGTTGTAAAACAACGTCAAGATTTGAAATCGAAATGCGAATGTTATCGTAATGCCACCGAGAGTTGAACCTAATTGTGGTACCACCAGACTATCTTACTGATCGTCCAACTTTCGATATGTGGAAGGTTTGTACGTTTGATATTCAAAATATATGCCACCACATTTACGATGGATTGTTAACATCCACCATCTTTGTTTACGCATATTTATTAATTACAGGCTTACCCGCCCGCGACTTCGTCCGCGCGGACTACAGTTTATCGCGAAAAAAAGCATCCTATGTTCTTCTAGGATATTAAAAACCAATGCAAAAGTAGGAATAGCACCAATGCTCTTGATGTTTTTATATATTGATATGGATTACACTTAATATTATAAATCAGCAAAGTGTAGCCACTGTCGTAAACAGGCCAATCAGAGCTTAGAGTTTAAAAAATTAATACTCTCTTATCGAGCGGAAAACTTCGTATGCGCGATACAAAACTCCATACATTAGAACTGGCAGTCCATACGAAACGACATAAAATGCTTTAAAACCGGTTAGCGCTATCTATCTTTAGAAGTGTGTGGCTGTGTGTATGTTTGTTACTCCTGCTCGCTGAATCGGCTGAACAGATTTGGATGAAATTTAGTACCAGGATAGCTTATATCGTGGATTAACACATAGGTTACTTTTCATCATCATCATCATCACCATCATCGTCATCCATCATCATAATCCATGCGGGTGAAACCGTGGGGTGCAACTAGTACATTAATTTTAGTGCTTATCAGATACAGCGTAGCCCCACCTATCGATTCAATGTTTGACCGAACGTTTGAAGTTGGAGAGTTGGACGATAGTCTGGAGCCACCATAAATTGATTCAGCATGCCCTTCTCTTGCAAGTTTTTATTTCGTAAGCACATATAACGATATTATTTACAAGTGCATCGTCAAAAAAGAGAAAAACATGACTATCCTGCCAAAAAAGAAACATTTTTTATAGCACTTTTTTATAGTATTCTAAGGATTCTAACGATACATCCAAATCTGTTCAGCTATTTAAAATTTATAGTGGAACAAAGATACTTACATACATACATACATGAAACCTGAAAATATTACACTCCTTTTTTTGGCAAGGCCGGCTTAATCTCACGTTTTATGCGCACCATACGCGAGGCCAGTTTGCGAGTCTGTTCAGCCACTGGCCTTTCACTCGCTTCATGTATAAAACATTTGAAGAGTTCAGTAACATTATGGCTGTCCATAAGATTTTTTTTATTTATTTTTTATGTTTCTTGCCTATATTCATGACTGGTGTACCCAAAGAAGTTATATGTATTTGTACTAGAATAGTACATACAACTTCCTTGGGTGTACCTTATTTGCTTTTGTTTCATTTGTATCCATTTTATTGTACAATTTCATTGTAATTCATTGATTAATTGAAGCAAATTCATTGTACAATTTTTCATGTAATAAATAAATTTATTATAATTATTAGGTATTATTATTGTACTTCAAAATACATTTTGTTAAACAAGTTCCTTCGCATAAACTATTTAATCGTGCAAATCCCTACTCAAAGAAATCATCGACCTCCATTAGTTATTCAAAGCGACGAATAAATATGATTGAAAACCCCATAACATTTTCTCGCATGGCGTGAGATATTTTCCAAGAGGACGGGCACGGGGTCATTTAGGCCCGGCGAGGCTCGCCATGAATAGTAATAGAGGTTAGGGCTCTAGGGACGACATTGTATATCAGTGTTGCCAGTATTGTGTTTACCTTTCAATATTATTATGTACTAATTATTGCAATATTTACTGTAACCTTTAAAAACCCTTCGTTATATTTCTGACAATTATTTTGTATATGAAAATCATACAATTATTGTAGATATTTATTTATTCGTAAATTAAACTATCTATTAGGTAGTTAGTAGTAAAGCTCTTAGCGAAACTATATCTTTTAGTTTACATTATCGACATATGCCATGCAGAGGCATGAATGGCTGTGAGTTCGAATCCCGTCCGTAATCCAAATTTTATCTTTAGAATAAGATTATAAGAAATGGGAAAATTTAATTAACTTAACGCTACGGTGTTAGTCAAAATGATATACCTAAGTAAAGATTGACCTTTCAGTGACTCCTTTCTCTCCTTGAAGATCAGTTACTAGTTATTACTATTATGAAATGATCAACTCTTTATTTAAACACCACAATAGGTAAAAAAAAAAAAAAACTGGTAAATCAAATAAATAAAAACTAACTTACAACCGACCCAGTAGCATTAAGTAGTCTGTGAGAGGAATAAAAAAAATATGTACAAAAATACTGTTTTGTTAATGGTTTTCAATGTTAAAGTTACTCCCTAAAACTCACCAACTTTTGGATAAAATATTATTTTTGGGGAACGCCTCCAAGGAATCTGGCAACGCTGACGATAGGACTCTAGGGAGTAGACTCAGCCCTAGCGCGGGTAACGCGCCTCTTATGGTCCGTGCTAAATCGACAATAACCACGCGGTCGACAATACCCCCGGGGTCGACAATACCCCGAGGTCACCGTCGCCCGTCGCTTGCTAACTTAACATTTCACGGTCCAGCTTATTTGGAGAGGTTTGCGTTTCAGATTAGTTTGTAAAGCGTGAACTTTTCTATTAGGTAGGTGTATTTGTGGGTTGGATTTGATGCTTCATTAAAGTTTTTAGTCGTCAGTTTGTAACATAAGCGCTTTGTTTCAGCAGCGTTGATAAAATAGGTAGTACATAGGATTTTATTGTAACATGTGAGCAATTGGCTGTCGGAAATAAATAAAGTGAAGGTATATAATTATAATAAAGGTATAATTTTTAGAAATGAAAGTCATTAGATATCTAAACAGTCTAGAAATTATCTAATAATACCTAGAGACAGAATTTGACAGAACTTCTGTTTTTTGTTTCTTAGAGCAACTGGTAAACTTTACCACACCAGCATCGTATCCATCAAATGTAGTGCTTGAGTCATATTCTTAATTAGTTAACTAAATCATAATAATACTTAAGACTAGCCTCCCAGGGCGGTTATGCCGCTTTACGTGTAAGTGTTAATAAGCCGGTGGCAGAACCCAAGCGGTGTTAGAGGTGAGATGAGGTGAGGTGCCAGACTCACATTCATGAGCAGGTCTGGCGAGGAGGATCCCTTTCCGCTCATGTCTGTCTGGTCGGCGGCGCATGTCACAACACTACACTCGCGAGGCGGCGCAGGCGGCGCGGGCGGTCTGCGTGCGCCGAGCGGCCGCGACTGCCGCGGTGCCGGTCCCCACCGCCCGCGATCCCCACCGCTACCGGCTGCCTCATTTCTCACTATAATTTGCGTGCTGCTCGTTTTTTACCATTATTACTCCCTCGTTTTGTTTTACGTATTATCGAGTGCATCCCGCTCGCACCGGCCGCGGCCGCCATGCGCGCCGAGCCCGCCCAGATAATCGCCGCACGCAATTACGCCTGCCGAGCTGTGTCGCGTCGCTGAGTACTAGTCGTGCCATCTAGTGTCGGGAGGCGACACTGAGCGGCACGATTAACGTTTTCATCTCTTGTTTAATAATCATTTATATGTATGTATGATTTTAGAAAATGTAACCGGAAAATAAATAAAATCTTACTGATAGTTATAAATATAATTATGTCAATTTGATATAATGTATAACTATAACTCAGTAAACAGATAGATAAAATAACTTCTTGTAAAACTGTGTAGACCATTATAATCAGTTAAATATGTTACTTATAAAACTAACAAGTACCATTAATGAGAATGGAAATAATTCAGTAGTACCTACCGGTGGTACAGAAAAGTATTCCAACACTCGTAACACCATTGCAATTATTTTCCATTATTATTATTACCACCGCGGTGCGTGGGGCTAAGCAGTGTTACTGCTGAGAACAAACCACCTTGCTCCCCACTGACTACACCGGACCAAGATGGAGGGGAGAAAAGGAATAATCCGGTGAAATTTGGTCAAACTTGGCCATTCAAAATAGCATACATTAACTCAAATATCTTTACAATAGGGCCGCCCCGGCTTCGCACGGGTAGCAAAGGTAGAAAACATTACAATGACCAGATATGACCGTGACCCACCTGCACCCGTCTCTACACTATTACATTTATATACCTAACTCTAATGAATCTGCATGAAAAAATAAAGATTAATTTGATAAGTATTAATATAGTGTAGCACAAAAAGCTCTAGAAATATGTTTTTTTTTTATTTTTACTTCTTCTGATGTAGAAATAGGTAACTGTATTGTTTTCCACTTCGTTGAGAAAATTCGCCCTAGATCGACTAAATTTGTACAAAATACTTACGAATTATACTTTGTAACCTTCCTCTTGAATCGACGTACGCCCAGGTGAATACCGGAATGAAATATTGAAATATTTGTGGACAGACAGACGGCTACACGCGTTCGGTGTCTTTTTAAAAATATGTAGTGATATAAATTACTAAGAAGACTAGCACGTGATTGAACTTAGAACCAAGTAAATTAACTTACTAAATTAGTAACTTCGAACTAAGTAGAGACAAAAAGTGATGTTTGATAGATGTGATGTGTGTGTGTTAAAATATACAAACAGATAAAATATTAAATATACAAGTGATCGCAATGCAAAAGTAGCAATTTTATACCAAAAATACAATCTTTTAAAATAACTACTAAAAGTATTTATGCATTGAAATGTTAGTTTATTTCTGTCCTAAATAAAATGTCCGCAAATTTCAAAATATTATCAATTTTCATTTATTCGAAATTGACATATTAAAATTAAATTAAACAAAAAAGCATTTAAGTTTTTTTCATACAAGGAACAAAAAATGGGTATAAATGTTAATATTAATTAGGTTTTATGTGTTCATAATTAATTCAAATTACATCACTAAATAAAAGGGATCAATATCGTTAGATCACGTGCTAAGATCCATACTGGATCTATTGAGGTTTTTTCTCTTTAGATCCCATTTTAAAATTATGGATCTATCGAGAACTTTTTTTCTCATTAGATCCATAAAGAGGGATGGCAGGCCTAGTGGTTTTCTATAGTGCGACTTAGAATCCAGCGATAGGTTCGGTTCTAGGCCCCGCACCAATGTATTTTCTAAATTACGTACGCTTTCCGTGTTTCTGAGGGTATGTTAAGCTAAGGGTCTGGGCTTTTATTGATTTATAGCAGTCGTTAAGCCTTTCGATATGCTGACGATGAAGCCATGTCCGAGGCCCTCGGGCGCCATGATAATCTGACACCAGAGGCCAACACTACGAAATGCAAGCAACTAAATAAACGTATACCATTTTTGTATAGTAACGAAACATGGACTTATCTGCAGATCATCAAAAAAGACTCAAAATCAGTTTTGTGTGATAAACAAAGAAGCGCGAAAAAATACATAAACGCGATTCTCGTAGCAAGATGACGTAGCGCCGTAGCTTGTTCGTAGCACGTAGCATTAGCACTATTGTTTATTATGGTAAAATAGGCGTTTTCTTTGTGCAATTTTGCATCTTCATTTTCTAACGCAATCTTGCAAATCTATGATGGGACGATGATCACGCCTCTTTTTATAAAACATATGTATGCAATCATTTTTGTATTGTTATAAAGTAAAAGGTGATATGAAAAGTAAGTGAAAGAGATAACAGCTACATCAATATAAGATTTTGTTATAATGTTTATTAGAAATTTCGGAACTCAACGTATTTCAGGGTTCATTAATTGTATGCATCAGTATAAAAAATATGAATACTTATTAGAATCATCTATTTGGAAAACAATGTCTAAAATTATTAGAATCATCTATTTGGAAAACAATGTCTAAAATTATGTGATATATACCGTATCACATAATTTTAGACATTGTTTTCCAAATAGATGATTCTAATAAGTAATCATATTTTTTATACTACTAACAGTAACTTTATGGCTTCGATACCTATCGATAAATATGCTAATATCAGAAATTGAATGATGGAGCTCCGCCTACGACGCAATTTTGTAATTGGTAGTAATTTAGTTAGGTTAAAGTTCACATTACGCCTTGGCATTAGAATTTTATACAGATATGCGGTTTGTTAACGGTACGAAAATATAATAATGAAATAACTGAATACTAATATTAACTTTGGAAACGGTATTCCTAATTTCCTATTTATCATAATATGTAATTTATAAATATTTAATGCTATATTTTTATGATCTTAAAGAAGATTCAAGTAACAAAATGAGACATAAAAAATCTTTTTTAATTTATTTATATAAAATGAACTACTTTAAGATCTACAAAGGCACATGTTTTTACAATCATAAATTATACATCTATCTTATAGACATCACAATTAAAACATGGTAACAAAAACCAAAGACGATCAGTTCAAAACACATTTAAAAACACAACAATGTTATTCACATCACCGGGGGGCTAGAAAACTTTCGTATCAACTAGTTATTGATTTACACGCCATGCTAAGTAAATGTTCCACAAATGTCTAGGTAAATTACTGTCCTAAAGCTACCGGTGGTTGAAAGTTGTAATGCCCTTGGAATACAGCATAGTTATCTTTCGCAGCGCATTGATACGCACTGATCGGCGTCGGGTACTGCTGATATCTATGGTCTCTCATTGGAGCATGTGCGTACAGACCATCTTGCCTCATCTCCGGGTACCAACCTGCCATCATTCCACTGCCACTGAACATAGTACCACTGTTATATCCAGTCGGAGCACTAGACACGACGGGACCAGGAGCAACCGCAGCGTAGTTCAAAGATATCGGTTTTGAAGCAACACTGGTGAATGGCACTGATCCGTAGTTTGAACTCCCAATTGATGGCATCGGGGCAGGTGGAGGTACTTGCGTCATAGAAGAGTCAGCCTTCTCAGCGATAGTTGGTGAAGCGGATCCTTCCTTCTCCTCCTCCTTGGACTTCTTACTTTTTCGGGTAATATTCGCATGTGTCTTCACATGTTTCGCGAGGTGGTCCGATCTCATGAAGCGCTTAGTGCAGAGCTGGCACGAGAACCTCTTTTCGCCGGTGTGAGTGCGAAGGTGCCGCTGTAACTCGTCGGAGCGCGTGAACCGCTTGCCGCAAAACAGCCAGTTGCACACGAATGGGCGTTCTCCAGTGTGCCAACGGAGATGAGCTTTAAGATGAGAGGTCTTTCCATACACTTTTCCGCAGCCGGGGACGTGGCAGACATGCTCGCGTTTAGCCCCATCTTTTCCGTAGTTGGGGCCAAAACCGGCCGCTTCTGTGAGGCAGTTGGGGCAGCGGCACTTGGCGCAGCGGCGCTGGAGCTCGCGAGCGTCCTCAGCTGTAGTCGCGGGAGCCGGTGGCCAGTATGCCGGGTACTGCGGGTACGGCGGCAGCTCACGCCAAGCCGCGGGGCCACACCACGCTCCTGAAGACGCACTGCTACACGAAGACAGGTCTGAGGCAGGAGACAGAGTGTCCCCACGCCCGTAACCGCAACCGTAACCGGTCATCATGTTCATCATCTGCAACAAGGAGACAAAAGTAAAAAACTTAATCGCAAACTTTCTATCAGCTTCTCGTAAACTTTACAATCACGTTAAGGGAAACGGTTCGAATTAAACACTATCAAAATATAATATAAGAACTCTGCAATGATTCAGAAATGTAACAAGATCGAATGACAGGACAATAATTTTCACACTTCACTGGACAACTATAAATTAAAACTGACCAACGAAATTGTTTTAATGTAAATATAGTGTCAAGCTTAATAGCCCTCGTGGGCGGGCGGACGGACCTGTTGAGCGGGCGGATCCACGTACTGCATTTCCGGCTGCAGTGGTGACAACGTAGCGAGACTGTGACTTGTGATAATTACAGGGCGCGCACCGCTCGCGCCGAGATGTTTTTAATAACTGGCTTGGAATAGACGTAACGAGCGGTTGTCACCTCGCCCCCCGCACGCCCGAGGCGCGCGCGCACCCCTGCCCCGCCGGCCCCGGCGCAGCCTCCGACACACCCCACCCGACCCGTGAGTTATGAGCTTACCAGTTCCTTGCATCTTTTCATACTACCTTAAACATCATCTGTGGCCCTTCGCCTTATGAGAATGAAAGCCGCGAGCGAGACGCCACGACGAGCTCTCAAAGGTTATGTTTACATTCGCCTGCTCTACTTCACTTGGAACATAATCGTTTTGTCGTTATTAGCTGGCGTTGAAAATGTATTTATTCAGCAAATATTTGGTTAGGATTAACACTTACAATATTGTCCCCTTATTTATTTTAGCACCCTTTTGCAAAAAATGACTAGAGATTTCCGTTGACTATATTAAGTATAAATACAATCTCTACTTTTTTGGGTACATTACCCATTGTAATAGCTATATTTGGCTTCAAATAATCACCTACTAATGTAATTTAGATTGATAATATCATATACGTACTAATATACGTACTCCTAAATAATCCGGACTTCAGGTCATATAAACGAATCGTTCAATATATTTTTACAGGATTACAAAATCTCTCTCAATAAAGATTCTATTTCCGCTGCAGTAATCAAGGAAGTGTGTATTACTATAATGTTCTGTAGAAGAAACAGTATTAGGTACTTAGCACCACCACCACCCAAAAGTTGCGATGAGCGCATCTCTCTTGGGTACAAGACGGTAGATATTACTTATTTCTTCGTTTGGAAGTTCCCAGCCTCTTAATGTATTTAATTTTTTCTCTATTTCGGTCGGCAGTTCGCGGCGGAACATGATTTATGCATATTCGACCGAAACCTTTAATTACAGGTTGTTAAAATATGGCAGTTTGTTAAATCGTTTCTCCAGCTTTTGTTTTATTAAACGCCGCGCTCTTAGAAAGAGCTACGTTTCCTTTTCTTCCTATCCTACACTGAATATGTGGGTTTTTTTGACTTAATTACTATTGCTTTCGGAGCTTTCGAGCTTGGAAAAGGTGGCTTGTCTAATTAAAGTTTAATATAATAAACAGTAGGTTTACCTTGTTATGATTTGTAATCATATAAGAGCCGAGTACTTGGTTAATGTTTTTCTGTTCTCTTATGCAAGGCCGTAGCCAGGAATTCAGGTGTGGCTTGCGGAATGTCGAGCTTTGGAGCAGAGTTTTTTTACCCGAGTATGGCGAAGCAAGGGAAGTGTAATGAGTTTAACAGTCTATGTATGTATGTATGTATGTATGTATGTATGTGGGTATATATGGGGGTATATATGGATGACAATGGCAATTTTTTTTTTATTCAACTGCGGCGAAACTAAGGAAGGGTTATGTATTCAAACTAAAAACTTGGTCCGATTTTTACAAGCAAGGTGTCAATCGATCCGTCTTCATGTATAGAGTGTCATAGGCAATTTTTTTCCCGACTATGGCGATACTTATTTACACGACCGTAAATAAGTGTCTATTGACACCAAAAAGGTTTTTTTTATAATAATTTTATTTATATTTTATTTTATTTTATTTTCTTAGGAAAACTACAGCCAAAACTACTTAGGATAAAAACTATGGTTATACATGATGCAGCTTACAAAAGTTTCCACATATGCGTAATGAAGTGCACAGTACAATAAACAAAATGTTGACTAAGTAATACCACGCTGAGCCATCTCAACAAATTTCGTTTATATTAAAACTTAACGTTAATATTTAATATATAGCTAATATATATTTTTATTATAAACTATGTTTAATTAATTTTGTTTTATATTTAATTAATATTAATATTATGTTGTTAGGACCCCTGTGAGTGTTTATAGGTAGGTTCCCAAGTTTGGAACACTGAAAATCTTGTGCTATTCCCGTGGTACTCAAAATTGTGGCACTTGCTTCAGTTTTTTCAAAGAAACTACATTAAATGAGTGATTTTCGGGTATCCTTAATCAACAATTTTGTACAGGAAACTAAATTTTCTACAATTTAGAGCTCAACTAGAACTCTGGTCCATTGGTAATTGACACTCTTTTAAAAAAATGTGGATAATTGTTGGTTTGGTCATTTCCAAGATATGTACTGGTTAAACATATTTTTATAGAAAAGTCATGAAAAAATTTGTAGAAAAATTTATGAGCTTCAATTTAATTCAATTAAGCTTTAAGACGGTGCCTCTATAGTTTCCTCAAAAACTAAAAGTAAAGATAAGTACCCGAAAACGCTTCCTTAAAGTAGTTTTTTGGAATAAACTGAAACATGTGCCAGAATTTCAAGCACCACGGTAGTAGCTTAGTCACAGAACTCAGTGTTGCAAACTTGGATATAAACTACTCTCGCTCATGCGTCCTAACAATATAAAAAAACGTAGATACATTGCGATGTTTGATGGTTTCATTGACAGGTGTTATTCATATAGACATTAGTTTTAATTGAAAACATTATTTGGTAAATGCTTTATTTTTTTAATACTTTATTACATTCTCTGTTAGTAAAATCACCAAACACTAATAAATTTAATAGAATTTCCATGTCGTATTCAGTTTACATAAAAAAAATGGAATTTTAACTGCACTTTTACCTATAGTAAAAATTCATTATAAATTGAGCTTCCAGTCTTTCCGTGTATAAAACGGTGGTGGGTTAACTAAGGAATTTCGGGGGGGACAGGGGGGGGGGTTGAACCCCCAAAAACCCCCCTTGCCTGCGGCCTTGCTCTTATGTTTTCCTGTTCCCACTCGATGGGGACAAAACCATTAATACATCAATGGGACAAAAGTAAAATATTTTTTATCTGTAACTATTCCACCTCACAAGCTCAGAATGATTCTGTTTGTCATTCGAAATCGGAGTGCAAAAGTGCATTTTACCCGTTCGAAGTTCGAACTCTTATTTTTAATAATTTTATTATTATTCGTTTCGATTCGACTCTACTCGACTCTACTTGATTCTGTTTGCCTCTATTTGACTCTACTCGACTCTACTCGACTATATTCAACTCTATTAGTCTCTATTAGACTCTATCAACTCTATTCGAGTCTACTCGACTCTACTTGAACCTATTTGACTATACTCGACCCTATTTACTCTATTCGTCTCTATTCGTCTATATTTGACTCTACTCGACCGATTAGAGTCGACTAAATTTGACTATTCAACTCTAGTATACTCTACTCGACTCTACTTGACTTTACTCGACTCTACTCTTCCCTACTCGACCTCGCTCGACCCCATTCGACTCTACTCGACTCTACTTTACGTAACTTAAGTCTACTCGACTCTAGCTGACTCTACACGACTCTATTTGACTCTACTCGATCGACCCTATTTGTCTCTATTTGACTCTACTCGATTCTACTCTACTATATTCGACTTTACTCAACTCTATTTGACAGTATCAACTCTACTCGACTTTATTCGACTCTACTCGACGTCGACTCTACTCGACCTTTCTCGACTCTATTCGACTCTTTTCGACTCTATTCGACTCCATCTGATTCCATTCGATTCTATTCGTTTTCATTTGATTATATTCTATTCGACTCCATTCAGTTCTATTCTATTCGATTCTATCATGTGTACACATCTGCCAAGTGTCCTGCGAGGGTATTTTTTATTATTATTATTAGAAACACTACTTGTTTTTCTGCGTCTCGTACTTTTGAAACCCTCGCTACGCTCAGGATTCTCTTAACTAACTAACTTAATAACTATTTGTTAAACGCTTATGTAGCGGTTATAAATTAATTTAACCACATGTGCACAAATTCAGCCTTGTAGTGTCTAAATAAAATGGCTATGTTTGTTTGTTTGTCGTATGAGGTAGTGCTGGCCTCTAATGTCAGAGTTCATCAAGCCGCCCGAGGGGCTTTGATATGGCTCATGGACTGCTATTAATCAATAACAGCCGGGACCGACAGCTTAACGTGCCCTCCGAAGCACGGAGCGATGGAAAACCGCACATAACTTAGAAAAGTCATTGGTCCGTCTAGGTTTTGAACCCGGTATCGTTGGATTCTAAATTGCACTATAGAACCGTTAGGCCACCATCACTATGACATATAACATACAGACAGACGGACGGACATGACGAGACTGTAAGGGTTCCTTGTTTGACTATGGAACCCTAAAAACCGTTGAAGAATGCCATGAAGTCACACAAAAAGCTTTTCTACGAAGCACTTGCTACTGTTAATTATGAATTCCATTATCACTAGTTGCATACAAACTAACCTGTCGACAAGTTTACGACAGTGAAGAACAATGCTGCGACGCTGGACATCGATCCTGCACCAGACAATAAGGCCCAGCTAGCTACTGAGCTACTGTTCCCCAGTCGGTAGAGCACAAAGGCCACAAGCAGGGGATAATGCAGGCTACTAATGTACTATGATCGCTCTGCTAGGCCATAAATCTTGAGGGACAGTGAAGTTGCCGAGTTTTTGTGTGCGAACTCAAAAAATACGTCCTTTGGTCAGCCGCTGTCTTCGAATATGTTATACGAAGATACATTATATTTTTGGATGAACGATAAGGGCTTGCGAAATTAATTTATTCAAATAAAATAATATATGTACCTACCGAAACAATATATGTATAAAAAAAGAGGAATAAGTACGTAAAGAAACCCTTTCTTTTAATATATGATAAATGACTACGTTCTGGATTGACATCATCATCAGCCTATATTTGACAACTGATGGACGTAGGCCTCTCCTAACATCAGCCTGAAGCTAAAACGAACAGTTCCGAAGGGAAATTATATAAAAGAGTTTTCTAAATTCGTTCAGAAAAACGATTAATCTGTGAGCATAGTCGTATAGCACAACTAGTAGGTACAAATATACGTAATATCCTTTCATGGATGAACAGAGGTCATGGATTTTACCACATCACATCACTCACCTACATTGCAAAAATTCGCATACGACTCTGCGCGCTTCATTTCCGTCCAGCGCGGATATTTTACTTTAATTACTGGTTTCTCATTTCGTAGGCGGGTAATTGGTCCTTCTCATTCACTTCCTGTGCTTTGGGCGCCCGTCAATGGGCCCAAAAGCTCAAAGAAGTCAAAGACTGTTCAGAGTACGGGTCTGCGGTGTCAAGTTGCACCATTGTGTAGCAGCCAGCAAGGCACCCACGCTATCGGTTAATCAGTGCATGGTCTCAATGTGCAGGGTTGAAAAGATTTGATTTTGTTACCGCGTGGGAATCATTTGCGAATTTATAGATTTAACTCATTCTTTGTAGGCTTAAATGTGTAAGAACTGCCTTATCTATAAGTAGGTAGGTAACTACTAATACTACCGTTTTCAGCACAATTTCCAAATAATGTTAGTTTGGAGAGGTTTGTGAATATATGAACCAGTCTCACCGTGACTCCACGTTTCAGCTCCGTAGGTTATGTTTGGTAAGACGTTCGTCTTTAGGCACTTTAGTAAGTTATATAGGGATTCCTTTTACAATTTTATTTGATACATTTATATTTTTTAGACAGCTCTGGTAAAACACAATAATGCTGTCAAAGTTTCATATTTCATTAAACTTTAAAAAGGTACATTTGCCACGGCATTTGATTTTTTACAGAAACTTGACACCTACAAAATGCTTGTGCAGGTTGCGAATAATATTTCTATTACTATTGTATCGAAACGGATGGTAGTGTTATCTGATCGGAATTCCGCTCAGTTTCCCTTAAAAACATCGTACGGATTTACAAACTTAATAAGCAAGCGGCAGAATTTTGTAGCTAGCATTTTCTACATCTCTGCGATGAAGTTCTCAAAGAAAGTGGCGCCGCGCTATCTGCACAAATAAGTTTGCTGATCCGTGAAAGAGTGAAGATCGGTCCTGCTATTGTGAAAATGTAACAAGATCACCGAATGTACCTGTTTATGACAAAGAAGAACAGGTTTGTAGATAACCTTGTCAAGCCAAGTTGGATTTTACGTAAATTATAAAACGGTACAAATTAGCCCTTTTAAGCTACTTTAAAAAAACTTGACAACATTATACGTGTTTTTAAAATAACGTAGACTGTAGGTAGTTTGATATCCATCGATATGTACAGGACGTCCCAGGAAGTAGTGGTAAGCGGAGGTCCCGAGTTAGAACACCCCCAGGGGAACCCGAATAACCCATATGTATTTTCCGCGATTATTGATATTATTTTTTGGTAATTACAATATGATTTTGGTATCTTATAAAACGGTCACATTTTTTTCTTATTTTTTTTTTAATGACTATTCTATCATTTGGCCACAATCTCATCCGATGGCAAGCGATTATGTGGTCGAAGGTGTAGCACGCTTGCCCAGTACATACCTATTCACTCTTGACTTGAACACACGTGGGTTATATTTTACCGGAAAGAAACACTGACGTGGGCAGAGCATTCCACTCCTTTGCGGTTCTTATAATACCTAAATGAAGAAGCGTAACGCTTCTTACGAGGTATTTCAACCATAAAAGGCTGGCGCTTTGCCGATCGCCTAGTCGTACGGTGAAGGAACGGTGATGGGGTAATCAGATTGTGCAGCTCTTGTGCACACTCTCCATAGTGAAATCTGTAGACAGGCTTACGACCTCACGTCGAACCGCCAGACTTTGAAGCTAACTACCAAAAAGCAATATACAAAAAATCAAGTGATTACTAATGTGGTTTGGCCAAAATTACTAAATTTGTGGCGAAATCTGGAGTTATGTGAAAAAAAAAACAAAGGGTAGTGTCACTATTTTTAGAGTATTTTTTTAGTTGATTTAGTTGATAGATTCAGGCCAGAGAACACCTTATAATATACTACGTACTTAGGCGTTACTTTGCGGAAATCGATATTTAAAATGAACGAAGAAAATCTATGTTACTTGCATCCGCCAAACTGCAAGTCAAAAAAAAAGAAGCAAAAGTCTAAAATAAAATATATGTACGATAAATGGTGGGAATTGTCACTGGTCATTGCCCTCTTAACAAACACCTTCACAGAATGGGTGTCATAGACAGCCCCTTGTGCAGTGGATGCATGGGGCCAGAAGAAACGGCCACGCATGTTCTCCTCGAGTGCGAAAGCGTGGCGCCGTAAAGGGAACAGTTCCTGGGAATATCTTAAGCCCTGAGGGAAGCCTGCGCCAGAATTCGTGAGCTGCTAGCCTTCCTGAGGGACATCGGGTGGCTGGGCGAGCTGTCGCCGACCGCATCACGCAAAAGGGGCCGATGATCGGCCTAGTTGCGGCAAAGAAGCCCGAACACCAAGTACCAACTAATATTAAGTAAAGTACATCCTATTTAATTTTATTTCATAGTCATATCGTAGGTAAGCACATCTTTTTCCTCGCTCTTCTTCTGAGTGGTTTTGAGGTCCACTTATTTTAGTATACTTTGATTATAATTTATGAGACCTACAGAATATTCTAGACTAAAGCTTGTTTCTTTGTTAAATTGAGTGTTTGCCTTGTCATTTATAACATCAAGATTGGCACAAAAATACAACAAAGTCAGTTTATAGCCAACTTTGTCCCTCGAAAAACGGTCAGACACAAAAAATATACGAGTAGGTAAAGAAATTCCGCGTATTGCAGGCGCCCCGTCGCGGCGCGGCTGCTTTCAAAAGCTCGGTTTCTCTGACCAGTGACAGCCGAAGTTACTCCACATCAGTAAAATCGCTGTAAAAACTATTTTTGGAGCAGTTTGTTTTACACAACAACTGATTCGGAACGATGTGAGGGTGACACATATTTGACGCCGGTAGAGGCTCTCATTAACTTTTTTTAGGTACTAGGTACGGATGGCTAGAGTAGGAAATGGTATGGTTGCTGTAAGTTTGAGCTCGCTTAAAAAGATAAGTGCCAAATAAATCACCATTAGGTTGTTTGTCCATGGCTACCGATAGCTAGGTAGATACAAACGATATGCAGGTGGACGAAAAGTTGTTAGGTCGTGTAGACGGGCGTTGAAGGTGGCATGACCTTACTGCATAGGCCTAAAACATAGGTATACCTATATCGGACCGACACGAGACGTGTCTATTCTCGATATCGGTCACTGAACAAACGGCCTTAATCAGATTTTGTAAAGTTACCTTCGCTCTCACGGCAAGTCAAGATAGATATCGTTAACGGTTAACGGTCAGAGGTTAATCAAGGCATTTCGTACTTATAGCACAAACTGCCGCACTCAAAGTGGTAAAAAACCTAGATTAAATCGGTTCATTTGTGAACAATACACAATTCAATACAAATCTGTGAATCCAGTTCAGAATATCTCAAAAAGTTATGGAAGGTCTCCTAGGAAAGTTTTCCTGTAACTACAACGGTTAAGGTACCTGCTCTTACTGTCCCGTCTCAAAAATCCACCTTGTATATAGGTATCAAGGAGTTTGGACATACACTATTAACCGGAGGTCAAATTTGAATACAACATGACATCAATTTTCAAATTGAAGATGGCGGACATTATTTAATTTTAATAAAATTATATGGGTGTTCTTTTGTAGCTTTCCGGGTGCTTATTATTAAAATGAAGTGAAATCGAAGATGGCGGAATGGTAACAAAATATTGTTTTAATTAATATCTCAAAAATTTCTCCGGTTCAATTGCTATAAGTCCTGAGTAAGTAAGTTAGCCTAAACTGAGGGCAACACAGCAAAAAGTGTCTTAAAAATGAAAAAGACATATAATTTTTGAAGTAAAAATTTCAATGGTTAAGTTCTTTTACAAAATCTAAAAACAACAATCTAACATGAAGGTATATATTTATTTTAAAAGACCCATTATTATACTACCTACACGAAAAAAAATATAGTTAGTGCTCTTAGTTTGGTCACAATTACTAAATTTCTAATGAAATCTGGAATGGGCTACAAAACTAAAATATCTTGTAACTCATAAACTATAACAGATCGTTGAATATTCGTAACATTACATTGGTAGGCCTGAAGGTGCTCTAGCTTACGCTCCTTTTTGATCCATAAGTAGTAAGACACTATCTATGATATAATATTACTACCTGCGGCCCGCGGTTTTACCTGCGGCCTGCGGTTTTACCTGCGTGGACAAAGAAGATGGTGAAAAGTATCTTATGTGCTATTCTAGGATCTAAAGTATCTATGTACAAAATATCATCAAAATCCGTTCAGCCGATAAAATTCAAACATTGGATTTTGAAATCATCTTTGGAAGAAAAAACTTATCAAGGTATTTATTTATTTTACATCGGTAACCTAAATACCAAATTTCATGCCTCTAACAGCAAAAAACATGGATTTTTCATATAAACTTTCAATCGCCCCCTTAATTCGTCCCTGTCGGAAATCCTTTCTTGATTGACGTCTACTACCTATAAACTATTACCTACGTTGTACCTACCTGCCTAATTTCAGTTTCATAGGTTAAGTAGGTTTTTTTAGATTTCGAGTATAATCAGTGCGTAGTATTTCGCTTTTATATTGTACTAGCTGCAGCTTACAATTTTTGGGGACAAAAAGGATCTCTATGGTTTACAGCATCTACACAGAAATTCTCAATAAATTCGGCCAAGCCGTAATCGCGTGAAAGCTTCCGAAAAAGACGTTTTCCTTTTTTATATTAGTTGGGGTAGAACATTATATTCATAAGATTCAATGGAATTAGATGTTACTTTGTAGAAATCTAAGTTAGTGAAACTATTTTTAACAACCCTCATTTTTACGTAGCTAAAAACATGGGTATAATTCTGTGGGTATAATAGCACAAAATAGCATTCATGACCTTGTCAAACCCGAAACAGTTGTAATGGCGCCACCAAAAGTAATTTCCGTATTTTTATCTTTTAGCCAAGAAATGCACGAGAAAGTTAAATACTTTATCAGGAAATGTGTTTTGGTGCACTTTTCTTTTTTTGTAATATTTTTTATGTGATTTCACTGCATAAATAGTTTTTTTTTCTAAATTATGTCGCACCGACTCTCCCAGTAAATGTTCATTGGCGTCTGGCTGAAGGATCGATTAATTTCACAAAGTATGTACGAAGCACCTACAGCATCTTGTTGTACCTACTTATAAAATCTATGGTTATATTATATTATTTGTTATTACAGATACCTATTTGGTCAAGTAATTATATCTGTAAAATCTAACAATCGTAAAAAACAGATATCGATAACAACAATGCTTTATCATTTGTAAGATTTCCAAGATTTTGTTAGACTTCATTCAAAGGGCTGCAGGGAGAGAGAGGGGCCTAGGCGCCAAGTTAATAGAAACATAGGTACCGTTTTTTTTACTATTGCTAACTTGTAGGTATGTATTTTATTACCACGTTTTTACTAAGTCACTTTCTTGTTTGCCTGTCTGTCGTTCCGGGTAGAATCTTGCAAATCAAATTTCGAGCACTTCCGATTCCATCCATCTGGCTGGAACGTTCAGGGTAGCACACAATTCTCGATGATAGTGCATTAAAAAAACGTGTTTTTTTAGATTAGTTTTTTAATCTACATTTGCTGTTATTAAATAGTTTTTTATTATATTATTAAACGGTTTTATATAGCTTGACCTGTTTGTTGATTTTTATTTGTTTGGGTCAAATCTAGTAATTGTCATTTTACTACCTTCCTGTTGACCGATTGATCTGAAATTTGGTACCTACACATCTTTAGTTCTGGCGAAAATACAATAATTGTGTATTCAGTATAATTGTAAATACAAGATGGCCGCCGCCACAAAATAACGGCTTACATTATTTTTTTCAACCCCCTTATTATGGGCATCAAATGAAAGGGCATATCATGAAAATTCTAAATTCAAGATGGCCGCCACCACAAAATGGCAATTATATTTTTTTAAAAACCCGCAATATGGGTATCAAATGAAAGAGCTTAAAAATAAAATAATATGTAAAAAATGATTATAAGCTAAACGGTTTTATATGGGTCTATGAACCTTTTGCCGATTTCTTTGCTCTTTGTCGACTTTTTATTATTTACATACATTTCATTACTGCTTGGCCGACTTTTTGTTTTTTTATATTTCCTATTTAGCTATATATTTATGGCAACTTTTAATAAAAAATAATTGAAAATGATTCACATGCAATCTTTTTATAGTAGTAGGTACCTTTATAACTATTTTTTGCTTTTGGTAAGGCAACTTAATTAAACAAAACGGCGTGTTAAACTTGCATTATATTTTTGCAGTTTATTCAATCAGAAATACAAACAATCAAAACATAAAACAACAAGTACAAATAAAAAAAATATATAACCCCCGATTACCACCCGGGTGGGTGGTAATCGGGGGTTATATATTTTTTTTCCATTATAGCTAAGAAACATTTCGATCACACCAGTTTTCAAACATAAAAATCGTTCCATCCGTTTGGGATCGACGGTCGTCACCCTATTCCCATCACATTCCTCCTCCTCCTCCTCCACCTCCTCCTCCTCCTCCTCCTCCTCCTTCAAACTCTTCCAAGGTTGTCTGTAAGGAGTGATAAAGAATGGCCATTTTACTTGTAGCCACGAAATGGCCCACATGCCTTTACCTATTATGAATATACCTATACTGTATCTGTATATTATATAGTTGTTGTAGAAGTTATTCTATGCCTAATAAGTAGAAGTCAATTAAAACAACAAGATGGAGTTTCGAAAAATTTATTACAACACGTCACAAGACATACATTTGTACAACTCACGTTTCACATTTTAAATATACTTAGTACAGTATTACGAAAGTCACTAAGCTCTTTGAGGACCTTCGACAATCTTCTATCTATTATTCAAATATTGGGCCATGGTGTATGTTATTAAGGTCTAAAATAATAGCACTAGATTTTGGTTGGCAATTGATTTTCTTGGGAGATACGAAAATGCCACAGCGTAGTGAGCTTTGTAGTACTGTAATGACTACTCGCATACCTTGAGGAATGTTTTATATCGTAGGTACAAGAAAAAAGGAGACTGATATTAAAAGACCTGTAAATATACATAGATCAACAGAATCCGCGAAAATGTAAATAGAAACGGAGCAGTATTTTGTAAATGTGCTGACAAAAGAGCTGTGTAGTCCGAACTTGTGTTAGTAGCGCTGTTGGAACGCCAAATGTTTACAACGTTTGTTGACAATTTATTTAGTCAAAATCCCTGAAAGTTTCTAAAATGAGCAATTGTGCGAATTAAAGTTTTGGGTCAGAATCTGTATTATTTTGTCCAACATTAATAGAATTTAGGTACTTTATTAGTGTTTGTATTCCACGATAACTTGTAACGCGAAATGCATCTATTATCGGGTGGGCGGAGGATGAATTGTGCATTCAAACGTCATACCAAAATCATTGACCGAGTAAGCGCGAAGTGCGAGCGAAGCGTCTCCGTTTGATTGGGGGGGGGGGGGGGTACTTCCCCCCAAATAGGGGCAAAAAAGGGGGCTACTGAATATCTCTGCCTTATTAGATCCGATTTCGATGGTTCTTTTTTTATTTGAAAGGCAGTAAACATTAAATTGGTCTCAAAAACATTTGGTGAAGATCGGATGAGGATCTTGATCGTGATGAGCAGAATAGCTCCCCAAAATGCAGTAAATTTCTCACTTTTAGCTTTTAGGTTTCTACCAGTGGCATCAGCCCTTTACCTACAAGGTACGGATTGATGGAGGACCTTGGTTATTAATGTAAGTTTTACATTAAGGTAACTAGATGGCGCTACTGTGCACCGCTAGATTGTTTGCAAAAAAGGTTATACGTGCGAGGTCTACAGGTCACAGAGCCACTAGTTTGTAATTTAATCATATTTCCACCATATTGTGATATTATTTGATTATTTTGAAGAAAAAAGCAGTTGAGACCTAGATAAATATTATCTGAAACCGAATAATATGGTTAATATATGCTTCAATTACAAATGATTTTGAAATTACGTTTGTATGGACCATTCATCCTCCGCGACCACGTAACTAAACCATTTAAGACTTTATTTATATATAGTACCACTAACAAGCCTGCAATGCATTTGTGGGTGCAAAGTCCAGACCCAACAACAAATGAATCATTGGTTTTTGTGTTGTGGACAACACAACCCACCAAACCTATCAAATATTTGTTGTTGCAAAAGAGCCAAGTTCACAAACTTATTATATCAACCTCCTGCCCAAAAGTACTTGTACAAGAGAAAATTAAATGTTAATAATATGTGTATATCGATTTATAATATTATACGTAATGACATTTAAATATAAGACAACAAATTAAAAAAAAACTTTGAATAGCTTTTCAGCAATTGTTTTTATAGTGTTAAGGAATTTTTAAGATCTTTTATACATGTTTGTTCATGCAAATAAACAGTTTGATTTGTTCTTAGGTTATTATGGTGAAGCGTATTCTGTTATCGTCAGTTAAAAGTGCTGATAATGAAACTGATTAGTGTTAAAATGCTTAATTGAAAATTTTATTTTAACATTTTTCATTGCCCTGAGGACAAACATATCACTTAATGCTATTGCTGGTGTGAATATTTAGAAAATTAGATCACATGGACTTGTCTCTTTCAATTAGAATACATTTATTACATAGATATATTTTATTATATAAATACCTAATGAACGGATTTATTTTAAATAATATTACAAATTCAACTTGCGAAATGAACAAATTTAAATTTGTGTACTTTTCATGAATGATTAATTCTTACATTTATTTCGAATTTCACTGTTTCAAAACATGAACGCACACAAGAACACAGTTTAAAAAAATTGGAGGCGATGTTTTTGTGTGCCTTTAATATAAGGGTGCATGACTGGCAAAAAAATGTGTTATCTACAGAAATGTTGCAGAAATTGTAATTTAATAAAAGCTCGTACAATAGACAGAGCATAGTAGGGGAAGATGCCCTAACGTTGGCACAACCCCCCCCCCCCCCCCCCCCCCCACCTAATTATTGGCTTCGTAGCCATACTTATTAGATCAAGTGTTGACAATGAAAGTACGAGTAATTAATCCTATCACACCGCTTATTTCTTAAAAGCTACTAAATTATTATTTTTTGTGTCGAGTCGAGCAGGTCACCTGATAGTAAGCGTCACGCCTGCCCATAACAGTTGCAGTGCCACTCAGAACTGTGTAGTTGCTAAATCTTGCGTGGCACTGCACTGCGCTCGAGACATTGGTTTTTTTAGTCTCATTGCCCAGTAATTTCGCTAGAAACATTACCCTTCAAACCGAAACACAGAAAGGTTTGCATGCTACTGCTTCGCGGTTGAATATCTGTCAAAAGTGTGGTACTTCCCCATGCGGATTCTTGTGTAAGAGGGCCTACTACTACAAATTTGGCGTCAGTCTTAATATTCGGTGTTATATGACGTGCCAATATTTGGGAGGGGGTGCGTTTGGGTACTTTACCCTATTACATAGTGAAACCAAAATATATTACAGCGGTGTTGGGAACAAAACTCTAATGCAATAACTGTTAGACATTTTACACAACAAATAATTAAAACCTACACGAACATAGGTCTTACATTAAAAAGCTCGTCTTTAAAATCATTACTTGGATCCTCATTTTGAGATTACACAATATTCACAACTTCCAATTCCGTATTCAATAAATAGGCAAAACAAATTAAGAAATAAATTCACGAATTTAGAATATAAAACGAGATAAAACTATTTTATACAAATATCTAAATGATGACTTATACTAATTGCCTGAGTTACACTTTGATTAGTTCACTTTTGGTGATGCTAACACATTTATTTATATATTACTAACAATATTTCCCATAAAATATTTTTACACAAATTATTTTCACATTAATCACTGGAATTCAAATGCTTTTTTGCATAACTATTTATAAATGAGTAAGGCTGACTTGCAAATTCATTTTCTGGCAATTATGAACACTTGCAGTGATTTCTAATCAAAGTGTATGGGTATTTGGGTGTGCAAACTGGCGCAATCTGCAATGGCATCGTTAACTTGCGTTATCGCACATTAATTACCGTTTACCAAAGTACATGTTTCATAGCCTGAACAGGTATATAAAAAAGCCTCGCGAAAAATCATTGGAATTCATTTAGTTTACTTGCAACACTATCATTAACTGTTGCCCGTCATTGTTTGTCAGTGTGAAGCGTTTGTTACACGTGGTTTTCTGAATTGTTTGTATTAGTTTTACGCACACCGAAAACTATACATATCGGCCGTTCGCTTTGAAGTAAATGGCGAAAATTACTGTTAAAAACTCTAAATATGATCACATTTGGCGTTCGCTTTGGACATTTATGGGCGAAATTAGCGTTCTGATTTCTTTTCGATCACCATTCGTTTTGCATGTTTAGATGATATAGGAAAAGCGACTTTATTCCGTTACTATCGCAATAAAGTCGCCCTATACCCTAACGGTTAGGGTATAGGGTCGTTTTTCATTCGGTTTGGAACGAATCGGTAGTTTCAAAAGTTGCAAAAATGGCAAGTGTTGAAAATGTTAAAAGCTAACGGCTTGTTAAAAATATGCATTTCGAAAATGCCCACAACGCCATCTCATCATCTCGAACGCAGAGATAGTCGTGAAAGAAAAATGGAAGACAAACATAAAACATTTAACAGTACAGGCTGAAGGATAGGATATTATGCAATACATTGACCAATAATGATATTGTCATGTTGCCATGTTAAAGATGAACGCAACGCCCTCATGGCAAGTGTTTTTTTATTCTTTCTCTTCAGGGTATGAAATATTTTTAGACGCATTTATAGGATCCAAAATTAGTCAGATCCATCGCATTATTGTACTTAGCGCGCGGCTAATTTGGTGGTGCAGCACGAAAGCGCCACCGTCACCGCACAGCTATTGTGCCTGTCTGCACAACCCTTAAGGCTCCTGTATACGAAGGCTCATTAATCTCAAGTTGGTGCATTAATTATTGGCGAATGAGGGCTAGGTTTCACCATAAATTATAACTATTTTTGTTTTTGTAATCGACACAGAATAAGAAAACTTAAGAGGCAATGGGCAGGGCCGGTCATATCTCTCGAAGAAACGAGAACCGTGATAAGACCGCGTTTAGGCAAAACGTAGTGCGTGACGCCCGCCCGGCCAGAGCAGTGGACCATAAAGGCTGATGAGGATAACAAAGGTTTACTATATTAGTAAGTAGGCTAGGTCTTACCATAGTATCGCCATTTTATTTATAGTCTCGGTACTACATTTAAACATGGCTGAATTTAAATTGTAACACATGAAAGCATTTTGTCAAGATCAACTTAACTCTAAAATAACTCATTTTTTCTTAACTCTCAAATATCTGTACTAAACTTAAGCTCTGTGCCTTTCGGAACTGTACTCACTGGGGTGCGATTTCGCTTACAATCAGCCATGTTTAGCGCCGATTTTGGACCTCTAACTAGCGGCAATGTTCGCCAGTTCAGCTTCTCTATGTGCGATGCGTCTCAATACAAATATCGAACGTAACAAGACAGTATTAACGTTCATATTAGTGTGTGCTGCAACGAGGCTGTTACGATAGTTTTGACACATTTAAACTAAATATGAAAAAAAAAGTTTTATTCATGAAAGTATCTATTCATTTAATTGTTTTATAAGAATATCTTGATGATGAAAAACGAAAATATAGTTATTACTTAATGTTTTTTATATTAATTAATGTTTTTTTATGTATAACCCGCGTACTTAAAGAATGGGAATGGCTGAACGTAAAAATCTCATGCCGTTCCGCTCAGATTAGATTATTAGGTGTTTTTTTCCGTCTTGCCGTCTGAGCTGGACAGCATGAGATTTATACGTTCAGGACAATCACATACTTTAACTACGCGGGTTATAACTTGTATTGTTATTGAACCATTCAAATTATTAAACGAAAGATGTATCAATAACATTAATAATTTCCAGATTCATAACTCAATTATCTATTTAAAATTATTTAAAAACACACAAAAATATTATAACCTGCCCTTAAACATGCCAACGTATAGAGGAGCTTTTAAACGAAACCAGGCGTGAATTGTGTGTCCTAGTACAGCTAGCAACCTTATAACTCGTCCCGGAGCAGCGTGTATCGGTTCTTGGAGGGCGCCAGCTTCCTGAAGGTAGACTCCGGCGGAGTGGTCACCTTCACGTCGGCCTGCATTTCTATTTGGTTTGGGTCAGGGCCGTAGTGGAACTCCCTGGAAAGTCAAGTGTGGAAAATAGTTTAGTGCTGTTCTTTTTTAATCGGCTTCACAAAAGGCATAATATTTTTTCAGGGTTCCGTAGTTCAAATAAGGAACCTTTATGGTTTCGTCATGTCCGCCTGTCCGTCTGTATGTCGCAGTCATTTTATTCAGAAACTATGAACACTAGTTGTAATTTGGCGTATGTATAGATATTTATAACCGCTACATAGTTGTAAAGAAAAAAAAACTAAAAAAACTTTGGTTGGCTTGACCATGATACATGAACTGTGATGAATAAAAAATATGTGTGCCCTTCTGGTGCCTGGTTGAGTAGGTATTTTAAAATCATAGTGATGTTTCCTTGTGTGTTTCCTTGACAGTTTTTTTTTCTGTTAGGAAATATTTTACGTTTTACCTTCCTGGAGGACATCGGGTGGCTGAATTGACAAGCACCCGTCATGCAAAAACGGCCGACATACGGCCTAATTGCGGAAAAGAGCCCGCGCACCAATTACCAACATTTCGCCTAAAAGCTAAAAAAACACGCCTACCCTGCCAAAAAAATAACTTATGCCAATAAATTATATACTGTTGGAATTTGATTATCAAGCCCTTCAATTTGATACCCATATTGTAAGATACGAAGATAACTTTTTCACATTTGAAAATGGAGCCATATTGCAGACAAATTGATCTTTTTAAAAAAAAAATGCCCCGAGTAGGGGAGATATCAGGATTCTAACGATCCTCTATACGTCTAATCTGTTCAGGCATTTAAAAGTTATGGTGGAATAAATAAACTCACATACATACATACAAACATACATGAATCCTTAAAACATTACACTTCTTTTTTTGGGCAGTCGTGCAAAAATTACTGCACAGATTGCAATACGGTTTTCAAAGTTGGGTAGCTTAGGGTTCTGTCTACGAAAACCTAAGTCTATGCGCGTATGATACACACTTGAACGGTTTTTTATTGGTGTATGTCGTGGCGATATCATAGAATTGATCATTTCATGAAAACGTTCTATTTCATTAAATTAATCGGTCACATCCATGAAATAGTTTGGGCAGATGAATATATAATCAGCGTTTGATGACATGAATAGCTAAACGCACGACTACAAACGACTACTTCCGTGATAGGTTGGAAGGCGAACGTTTTTTTAAAACCCTATTTTTTGAATCATGAAACCCTACATTAATGATATTTATTGATATGGCCAACGTGGATTGAAATATCATTAAAAGTTGATGTTTCAACAATATGGTCAGTTTTAGCTGGCTATTTGATGAAATAGAACCATTTTCGACCACATCATGAAATTATCGACCACATCATGAAGTTATCAATTCTATGATATGGCTACGACATAATTATATGTTACCTCACATCTGCGAGATTTATGAAACAATTTCTTTGGTAATTTTTCATTTCAAGATTATATTGAGATATTTTACCTTTTTTTAAATCAATTGTTTAACGAGTAGTACAGGTCGCTCGCCTAATGGTAAGCGTCACACTGCCCATAACAATTGCAGTCCGACCCAGAACTTTATATTGCGAAGTCTGGCGCGTCACTGTACTGTTTGTTTTTAAGTCTCACCTCATGTAACGGAAACATTGCACTTCAAACCCTAACACAGTAATGTTTACACACTACTGCTTGGCGGTTGAATATCTGGCAAAGGTGTGGTACTTCCCCAGGCGGACTCCTGCAGAAGAGACTTACCACTACCAAAAACTTTCATTGATTTTGGTTCAATAGCTTTTTAGTAAATCAATTTGTTTTTTTACAGATTTTACTTCATATCTCTGGGATTTTTGAGCCGATTCTGATGATTTCGATTGAGCAGTCGATAGTAAAGTTGATGACGGGGGTGATCCAAAAACCACCAGAAAATGTCTCTAACAAGCCCATTCACATTTTTTTTATTTGTGGTCACATGACCATTGAAATGACCTCTTTGTCCTAGTGACCTTTACCTACGCAAAAACATTATGCGAATGTTTACAGCCATAACAAACTACAAAAACACCTGATAAAATACCTTTGCAAATAACTCTAATTCTTATCTTGCTTACGCTAGATATCAAAGCGATAAGATCAAACATAATTAAGCGCCGACACACTTTTATCAGCAATTCCGACAAGAACAATAAACATTGGTAGGTTTTGATTTGTTTTATTTTAAATGCACTTCATTATGGCGTTACTTGGCCAATATTTGCAAAGTGGAAATGGGGCCACCAAGACCAATCTTTCTATTTCCCAAATACGTGAAAATGCAACGCCATGGGTTGTGGCGCTATGAAAGCCGGTAGCGTGGATTTGACGCTGTTTGTGCACTCGCTGTGTTGACACATTGTTATTAGTTGTTTAAATTTTCAGTTCTTTGTAATCGTCACGTTTGTTTCGCTCTAAGGTCTTGTATAGCATGTTCCCTTTCGTATAACTAACAGTTAACAGTTCTGACAACTAACAGTTTATGGTACTTGTTGTCTCGTTTGTTCTTTTGCTCTGTCTGCAAGAATTGCCTCAGCTTATCATTACCTGAGCAGTTTCCCTGAGTAAAAGTGTTGCAAGAACTGTCTTAGCTTATCATTACCTGTATAGTTTCCCTGAGTACAAGTCTTGCAGGAACTGCCTTAGGTTAACATTAACTATGTAGTTTCCCCGAGTACAAGTTTTGCAGGAACTGCCTTAGCTTAACATTACCATTGTATTTCCCTGAGTACAAGTCTTGCAAGAATTGCCTTAGCTTAACATTACCTATGTAGTTTCCCCGAATACAAGTCTTGCAAGAACTGCCTTAGCTTAACATTACCTGTGTAGTTTCCCCGAGTACAAGTCTTTCAGGAACTGACTTAGCTTAACATTACCTGTGTAGTTTCCCCGAGTACAAGTCTTTCAGGAACTGACTTAGCTTAACATTACCTGTGTAGTTTCCCCGAGTACAAGTCTTGCAGGAACTGCTTCAGCTTGCCGGGGATCTCCATGTCCTTGTAACTAGGGAACAGGTACATGTGCCGAAACGAGTCGATCGCGATGAGCGGCAGATCCGACACGGACTTGCCGAGGTGGTGCAGTGGATGCTCAAAACGGACACCGTCCGCAGTCAGGAAGTTGATGTTTTCTGAAAAATTGTTGAAGGATTTTATAGTAACCTGAATGATTCTCTGCCGAGCAGAAAGCGTCAAATGCCTCTGAATATGAATAAACAATCAATTATTACAACTTTTCCGTTCTTTGTAATGGCAGTTGTGGTTTTTTTTTAACAAAAAATAACTAATCTTCATAGTTCGGATCCTCATCACTGCCTTCATTGTCTTCAAGGATATTAGTCCTGAAGCTCAAAAATGCAAACATATAGTGTCGTTTTTTTTATAAACCTTTTATACATTGCTTTGTTATATCTTATCAAATACTTATATTTCATACTAGCTGTGACAGCGACTTTGCCCATGTGTTAATTTCTCTGGTTATTCCAGGTCTAAAAGTACCTATAATGTACAAAATAAAAAAATATTTTCATTGTCAATTAGTGTTTTATCGATTTCTTGGCTTCTACTCATTGGATTGAGACTATTGAGATACCAAGTACAACAGTTTTTAAGTCAAAACCTAAGCTATCCAACAGTGAAAACCGCATCGCAATCGGCCCAGTAGTTTTTACGTGATGCGCGAACAAACAAACAAACTCTGACACCAGAGGCCAGAACTACCACATACGACAAACAAACAAGGAAAATTCCGATTCCGTACCTGTAGACGTCAATTAACTCTAGTTAGCATTAACATCTGTCTAAATCCATAATATAATAATGATTTAATGCTAGTTAAAAGTTAATGTACGTCAGCAGGTACGACAGTCAGATTATTTAGATTTTGGCAGTGTTACGAATTTACTTCTTCTTTTTGTTGAATGCGGAGACATGACTTAGATCGCAAAAGTTAGATAGATAACTTTTTATCATATCATCATCAGCATCATCATTTCAGCCTTTTTAGCAGTCCACTGCTGAACTTAGGCCTCCCCCAAAGAGCGCCACGACGAACGGTCTTGTGCCGCTTCTATCTACCGACTCCCTGCGTTGGCTACAATGTCGTCCGTCCATCGTGTGGGGGGACTCCCTACACTCCACTTGCTTGTTCGTGGTCGCCATTCCAGAACCTTTATTTCCCCAGCGGAAATAAAGGTTCGGAAATTTAGATTCGTCGGTTCACCTCTTTGACGAAGTTGGATCTACCCAGTTGGAACGTCTGACTCAAGTAGACATAGTGATCAACAGTTTCGATAATATCGTTCCCAACATAGACCGGCATGGGTGCGACCTGGGCATTTAACATGATGTTCTTCATGTTACCTACTTTCATTTTAAGCCTGTTGAGAAGCAATATTGAAGTCACTGAGCATTGTGCTTAGGTCTTCCAGGGTTTCTGCCATGATGACTATAACATCAGCAAATCGAAGGTGAGTGATGCATTCGCCATTGATGTTAATACCATATCCGTTCCAGTTCAGAAGCTTGAATATATCTTTCAGTGCAGAGGTGAACAGTTTCGGAAAAATAACGTCTCCCTGTCTCACCCCTTTTTGCAGCTGGATTCTCGTGCTCCGATTCTGAAGACGGACAGCCATGGTGGCCTTGCTGTAGAACACTACAATACTTCCATGTACCGGTAGTCAATCTGGCACCGCTGTAATGACTGTAGTACTGCCTAGGTCTCGACTGAATCAAAGGCTTTCTCCTAGTCCACAAACGCTAGACATAGAGGCCAATTATACTCTTCGGTCTTCTGTATAATCTGCCGGAGCGTATAGATGTGGTCTACGGTGCTAAAGCCCTTCCAGAATCCAGCTTGTTCGGGAGGCTGAAAGTCGTCGAACCTACGAGCCAGACGGTTTGTTAGAACTCTTGAAAACAGCTTATAGACGTGGCTTAGCAGCGAAATAGACCTATAATTCTTCAAGAAGGTGTTATCACCTTTTTTGAAGAACAACACTACGCTACTCACTACGCTCCTGTGCCACGCCTCTGGCGTAGTACCCTCGAGGATGACCGAGTTAAACAGCATCTGAAGGACTTTAAGTACCGGTGTTCCACCCGCTTTCAGTGGCTCTGTCGTAATTTCGTCCTCCCCTGGTGACTTGTTGCTCTAAGCTGTTTGAGAGCCATTCTGATATCGTATAGGCTGACGTCCGGAATATCTTCGGTATAATGTCGGGTCAAACGGGCTCTAGCATCGGTAGTCGTGCTTGGAGGACTACGCGATGAGGTGAATAATTGTCCGTAGAACTTCTCAAGCATTCAAAATCTCTGGCTGCGACGAAACGATGCTGCCGCTGTCGGTTTTCAGCTTCGTCAACAGGCTTTGCACAGTAGACAGATCTCTTACGATCTTTGGAGTCCTTGTTCCGCTCTACTGCGTTCTTAATACAAGTAGTATTACAGGAACGCAAATCGTGTCGCATTGACTTGGAGATCTGTTTATTCAGCAAGCTGTAACTCGACATATCCACTGAAGACTGCAGCCTCATTTCGCTTCGTTCTGCCATAAGTTTGAGTGTATGCTCAGAGATTTTCTGTGTTTTACTTTTCGGAGGGTCTTAAAGAACTCCGACCCGACCGCTTGAGCAATTTCCACAAGCCCGTTGTTTAGTTCGTCCACTGTATCGCATTCGGTAAAGATTTGGAAGCGATTTTGGAGTTCCAACTGAAAGCTCTCGGGGTTTTGGATTTGGGCAGGACTTGTGCGAAGAGTAGATATCATCAAACGATACCTCTCCAGCTTTACGTTGATATTCAATGAGCCTCTTACCATGCGGTGATCACTGCCGATCTTAACCCTATTGATCACAGAGACATCATTGAATATATGCCGATTGGTCGTCAAAATGAAATCTATCTCGTGCTTACTATGACCGCCGGGGTGCAGTCACGTCCATTTCCTGGAGGGGCACTTTTTGAAAAAAGAGTTCATCATAAAGAGTCCCTCCTTCTCCATGAAGTCGGCCAATCGCTGACCCCTTTGGTTCCGCTGTCTAAATCCAAACTGCCCCACTCTCAGTTCATCGCCATTCCTCATGCTCAGCCGTGCGTTGAAGGGGGACTTTACCACTGTGAAGTGTGTTTTCGGGGCATGTATGGCATTAGAAATGTCGTTATACATAGCCTCCACTTCATCGTCCGGGTGTTTGAATGTCGGGCGTACACCTGTATGACCTTCAACGAATACCGCTCGAAACGCTCGATCGTCACAACGTTGTTGACGAGGGACTTGTGGACGAGAAACCCGATACCGTGTTGGGATTGTCAGTCGCCCTTCCGGTAATAAAGTAAGTTGTCGGAATTCAGGGTCATCGTATCATCTCCATCTCTTCGGACTTCTGATAACCCTATAATATCCCATTGAATTATAATACCCCATAATATTTTATCATAAGAGCTTGAATAAATAAGTATAATAAAAAAAAAAGGTTTTATGTGCTTTTTCTGGGTTTTTTTTTTAAGTTTCATTTTTAACCTATTTTTTTCAATTATTTTCTTCGAGTTGTTAGCTATGCTGAAATTTTCAGCCGGAAAATGCAAATCGAAAAATCGAAATCAAATGCTTGAATCGGGAAATGCTCGTAATTTGAGTTTCAGGATTCCAGAACAGAAATACATACAACTGAAGTTAAACAAAAGCTTTTAAAATTGTACAATCGGTGGCCTTATCAACTAAGCAGCGATATCTTCCAGGGTTAATTAGATGTACGAGAACATAAGTCTTAAGAATTATTTACATTTATAACATACCGTTTCTTACATTTAGTTTTAAACAAGAAACATAACATTATGTATAGATATGTTACGACTGTCACTCACGAGTTATTTCGTCGAACAATTCGACCGGTGTTCGACGAAATAACTCGTGAGTGACAGTCGTAACATATCTATATATAATGAATCACGCTCACGTTAGTTTATATACCAAGAAATATAACATGGTTAGAAGTCTACAATATCATGGTGGTCGGCCGATTTAGCACGTACACGGTCCTTTGTTCGTCATCAAGCGTGTAATGTACCTACTGGTACAGTGTATAATCATTAGATTACCTTATCAAACGTACGCGCGTCTAACTAACAAGACCTGGCATGCCGATAAACCAGTTCACTTAGTCACTGTAAAATTTCACTGATTGAAACACCGTAGATTATAATTTGAAATGGGAGATCAGTGCTAATCAGTCATAAGTTTCAATATTATAAAAGCGAAAAGAACTCTGTCTGTCTGTTGTTATCTTTTTACGGTTCTTGATGAAACGTATGGAGTTAATTTGAACCCTGGACATAAGCAGGCATCTGTCACTCTACCTACTTACGCGAGCTAATAACCTACAGATTGCTGAGCCCCGGCGCTACAAATGAGGCGAGGCCGCCGCGTTCTTGCATTCAGACGATTACCGTGTCGCTTGTTTGAGCTTTCGCTAGTAATGGCGAAACGTACCAATAATAACAATTGTTGTGTGAAGGGATGCCTTACAAAAAGTCTCCAAAGTTTTTTTGTGTCTTTATCACAATAAAGTTATCATAGATCTGTCTACTGAATGACTAAACGGATAAAAAAACTATAGTAAGTACATATTTATAGGTGTGTTATGTATTGCCCGCGACTTTGCAAGCGGAGTACCTACCTAGATAGGTACCTACATTGTATTTTTTTGTTTGGCGTTTGACTAGAATGTAAATATGAAGTAGAACTTGTTCCATATAAACGATTTACATTTTCAACAGCCTATGTGCGTGCTAACAAAAAATTACTTACATGCTTATTTTTTTGCTAACTGTACTACCCGAAAGACTTAAATTTTTCTGCAATTGCTGCTAGTGCTACTAATCGCAGTAATTAATCAAAACTTGTAAATTAAATAAAAAAAGGAGTACTTAGGTAATTTAAAACTTATTTTCATTTCAATGAGTCATGTCACACATAATTTTGCGTTGTATTTTAGAACTAGCTACCTACCTACGTAAGTATTTTAGATTATCGTGTTGTTCACAAATAAAATTTGATTCCTTTTTTATTGAATTAGACCCAGTTTAAAATAAATGTAACGTTTAATGTTTGATAAGATAGTTCTTAAAAGAATTGTTACGCGTTTCATATATGTTGAATAATTACGAGAGCAGCTTGAAAATGTAATTTTTTGTTTGTTGAGATATCTTAACGATTTTGGTGTCAAATGAAAGGTCTAGGTCTAAAACCAAACCGGTTGAATCATATAAATCCCCGTGTTTAGGAGATAATTAAGAATTAGTATAGTGAAAATGTAAACAACCAGTTTTTTTTTATGTTTTTGTTCTACGATCTTTTTAATTAGTGCAAAATGTGAAAATATTATTATTTTAAGTTAATGAGGAATGTTAAACAAAGAGGTATCTAGGTAGCCAAAAGATTGAAGGTTTGTTTTCATTTGTTAATTACAAAAGACGGACTTAAATATTCATTTTCTATCACCTAATTGACCGTGTTATCATACGCATCAAACATAAGATAGATTACGTGATCAAGAATGTAGATAGAAGATGAATATTATAGTAGCAGCGGCAAGTCAACAACCCTAGCGCCACAGCTAGCGCGTCACTCTGCGGCAGACAGCGACAGAGTTACGCTTTAGAAGAGAGCGGCAACGTTTAGGTGAATATCGCGTTAGGCACTGAGCGCTTATGCGAGCTGAATTGCACTTTGTTGCTCAGTAGCAAGAGTCGCTATTTCTAGTAATGGTTGCGCGAAGTACAACTTCTGCTATTATTTATTCTGTGACATAGACCCTAGGCCAGGGTTTGAAAACCGGTTGGCCGAATGGTTAGTGTCTCTGAATACGAAGTCAACCAAACGTCGCGGGTTCTAATCCCACAAGGAGCCATCATTTGTGTGATGCAGAAATGATTGATTCCGAGTCATTGATGTAATATTCGTATCTATGTATGTGTATCAGTTGTCTAGTACCCATAGTACAGGGTGGTATCATATTTTGGTGGCTAGGTAATTGGTGTGAATTGTCCCGAATATATTTATTTATATTTTATAGGAAGTATCCTATAAAAAATAAAAAATAAAACGCAATAAACTGTAGTCCGTGCGAACGCAGTCGCGGACAAAAGCTAGTTTATCATAGGCAGTAAAGTTAGACGCGTAGAAAGACTCGCGTTATAGACCGGGAGATGGTGACACAAAATACTAGGTCATTTGTACCAGTATGGCGGTTCTTCAGGGGTCTAAATACATAATGATAAAAAGGAAAATGATGATCATAGCTCTGGTACCGGCGGCCCTATCGCGTGGGCGTTAATCGAACGTGTCGGATAAATTACGAGTGTCGAAACATTTGTTCAGCCATAAACAGCCATTTAAAAAAAAACATTTCTTGCCATAAATTAAACTAGTGTCAATCGATAGGAAAAATTATAAGAATAAAACAGCATTCTATAAAAAAACGCCTGTGTGATATACTTCCTGAGATATTTGGGTTCGAAAATATTATTATTCGTCAGACTTTCCGATATATTAATTTGTACTGCAACTATGGGATGGCGCAGTTTGGAATAGTTATCTGCACATTAATTTAATCAGACAGTTATATTTAAGGTGATTCCCCGACCAAAACAGAAAAACAAGATTGCAGCACTATACTATACCACAGAATAAATAATAGTACAAGTACAGAAGGATAACTGAGTAAAGTCATTTAAATACATAGCAATTCTCGCTACAACGCAATAAAGTGCAATTTAACTCGCACAGCGCTGCGAGCTTTCCATTATATTTACCTAGAAGGCGCTCACCCATTGCGTACAGGCTAGAATGTACCGTATCACAACGCGCGAGAGCTTCCATTGCTCTAATCGTTTCAGAATCGCTGTCACTTTTACGATCGGTAGGGTTGTATCAAGATATGACTAGGTACTTGTACTAGTAATTATTCTGTGATATGATATGACTTAGATATTGTAACCGAATAAACAATTATGTAAAAATGTATTATTTTATTACTTATTGTAATTAATGTTGATAGTTCTATTAACTACATATAATGACATTCTTATCATTTTGATTATATCATAATAGGTTACACTTTGATGAATAAAAGGTGTCTGACTTCGATGCTTAATAATGAATGAAAAAGAAATGGCTACCTACGTAATAAAATGTCGGTATGTAGGTGTTTTACGAGATTTGTCAGACCGAATGCTATGCAGTACCTTCTAGGTTTCTCCTTGGTATTTATAATTAAGAAAAGAATAAAATTTGACAAAAACTTTACGTAAGTTTACATAAGTAGGTACTTTATCGTTAAGCACACGGCGCGCGACTCATTGAGCGCACACTTGACACTCTACTGAATGAACCCCAATATTACGGCCCCGAAGTTTAGGTACAAGTACAAATACTTGTTGCGGAGTGCGACCGCCCTGGTAAAGATTAAAAGAGAGATTAAAATTAAGAGAGATTAAAAGAGAGTAGAATCACTTGATAGATAGACTTTATCTCCAATAATCACCTTCCAACATGCAAAGTAGATGCATAGGGGATTTCTGGACAATATGTCAAAAAAACCCCTTCGCAGGGAATTGTGGAAGGGGATTTATGGAATAAGCCTTGTAAACGACTTATTTAATTAATTGACATATTCTTTTATATTATTTGATTTATAAATTGCATTTTGTTTATTTTCATTAATAACGACTGATTTAATTAATTAAATATTTTTATATTATTTGATTTATAAATTGCATTTTGGTTTTTTTCATTAATAACGACTGATTTAATTAATTAAATATTTTTATATTATTTGATTTATAAATTGCATTTTGGTTTTTCATTAATTCGTATTTTAATATTTGTATGCCCTAAAGGCAAAAACATGTGAACAACTGATTATAATAAGATCTTGCATGCTGATTCGTATGTAAACCATGTTTTAATGAATAAATTATCTTTATCTTTATCTTTAATATTTGTACTTGTTGCGGAGTGCGACCGCCCTGACTATACTAACGAGCACAAACGGCCAAAAAAATATGTTTGAAGACAAATATTTTAGAAAGTATGTAATAAGCATTAATTCGAAAGAAAAACACACCAATTTATATATATATATATATATATTGGTGTGGATTGTCAAATTTTAAAGGTTTCTCTATCTTTTTGGTTTAAGAGACAACAACATACAAATTAGTAGATTTTGTTCGCGCGGACTACAAATAATCGCGATATGAATTATCCTAAGTCATCCTAAGAGACACAGAGTTACTCTCGCTTTTATAATATTAGTATGAATGTCATCTTCCTTGAATCAATGATTAATTGAAGAAAATGATTATAAAGATTGTGGAAATTTAATGTATGTCTAGCGAATAAGCCATGTTGACGGTGCCAGAGTTTGAGAATGCAACAAAAAAGGGGGGGTGGGGCGGGGGGCGGAGGAACGTAGCTCTCAATCAAACCCCATACGAATGAACTGATTTTGAAGCTGTTTTTCATGTTTGAAAGCAGATGTGATTGAGATACTTGTTAGCTATATGCGGGGGAGGGGGGATTGAGAAAAGAGGGTGCGAATCGTAGCTTCCAAACGAATGGACCGATTTAGCTGCTGTTTTTGAAAGCTGAGGTAAACGAGATGGTTCTTAGCAAAATTGGGGATTTGGGGTGTTATAAACCTTTATTAATAAATATATGAGCTATAAAGTATCTACAAGCGTTTATTTCTTTTTCTCATAGAGGGGGATGAAAAGTAGAGTGTATCACTCGGACGCAAAATTATTTTCCCGACGCGACGTATATTAAAATCTACTATTGACACACCTAGGAGGTAAAATTTAAAATATGTTTATAGTGGTGTGTACAAAGGCCTTAAGACGAAGCCAGGAACACACTTTTATGCACACATTACGCGGTCAATATTTACAATAAAATAATAAATAGTTGGTAGTAGTTTTTTTTGGGACAAATAAGTACTTACGTTTTTCAGACACCAATTCTCTCGATATAATATCCTTGTACTTCTTAATACTATCATTATCAGTTGGATGGTGGAAAAGAATCAGGAACGGCAGTCCTTCCTCGGTCAACTCTTCAGCATTTTCGAAGGTGATTTCTCGAACCAGCGGTATACACTTCTGCTGGACCCAGGCGTGCAGTTCATCAAAGTTAGTAAGAGAACCCGTGTAAGTCTCGTCTGAGTCAGATGATGTTTTCTTGTCCGGCCTGAATACGACAATGGGCTGGCCTGAAAAAATTACAATAATAAATTATTTATAGGACCACAATTTTCAAAATATTTGACTCTATTGTTTAAAGTACGAACTTAGAAGTTTTTTTTTTTATCATGGTTTAGGCAATCATTTAGAACCTAGATAAATCCGAATCCGAATAATATGGTGGAAATATGCTTCAATTACCTATAAATAATGTTGGTATTACGATTGTATCCCGCCAACCCATTTACGACTATACCTCGGGAGGCGTTGCTTATTAGCTAGACCGCGCGGCCTGACAGTTCGGCCGTGACACTCGGTTCATGCGGTCATGTCATCATGCGGTTCTGTCGCGGGAAGTTTATATTGTGGTAATTAATAACTAGCGACCCGCCCCAGGTAGGCACGGGTGAAATTAAGAAAAAAAAATTGGTGAACTGGTAATTTAATTCTCGTACACTCGACCTTCACTCCGCTTCGGGGAAAAGCGGCTCGCTTCGCTCGCCGCCTCCCCCTCGCTCGCCGCCTCCCCCTCGCTATGTTCAGGTCTCGTATGCTCGTATTATCCATAACCATATTAAATAATAAAAATCTCCGAAATGGCTGGACCGATTTTGACGGCACTTTCACTGGCAGATAGCTGATGTAAAAATAAAATTAGCTTCTTTTATTAAAAGACTGCCCAAAAAATGTGTATTGTTTTTAGCATTCATGTATGTATGTATGTATGTGAGTTTCTTTATTCCACTATAACTTTTAAATGCCTGAACAGATTTAGACATATAGGGTATCCTTACATCCCCCTGAGTAAAATAGGCTTTTTTTTTTAAAACATTCCATATGGCAACTGTAAGGCACCATTTTCATACTCGAAAAAGCTTCGTAATTTACAATATGGGTATCAAATTGAAGCACATTCCAACAGTGTATAATTTATTGGCAAAAGCTCTTTTTTAGCAGGGCAGGCGTGTTTGTTTTAGCTTTTAAGCTAGTTATTTTTGTAAAGAAATAAGGCTGAGCGCAAAAAATAACATAAATATTGACTACGCGAGCAAAGCCGCGGGCGCAGCTATACGGGCGCAGCTATATATAAAACTTCCGTGAAAAATAATCTAACTGATGGAGAAAACCGCATTAAAATTCGTTGCGTAGTTTAAAAGTAGAAGCGTTACAGACAGACGGCAGAGAGCGACTTTGTTTTATACTATGTATTGATTGTGTTTTTGCGTTGTTTAATTCTGCTAATACGAGTATGTGTCGTAAAGTAGCGTAGAAGCCATACCACAGAATAAATAATAGTACAATAACAGAAGGCTAACTGAGTAAACTCATTTAAATATATAGCGACTCTCGCTACAACGCTATAAAGTGCAATTTAACTCGCACGGCACTGCGAGCTTTCAATTATATTTACCTAGAAGGCGCTCGCCCACCGCGTGCAGGCTAGAATGCACCGTATCACAACGCGCGAGAACTTCCATTGCTCTAACCGTTTCAGAATCGCTCTGTCCCTTTTTCGCTCGGTAGGGTTGTATTAAGATATATTTCTAGGTACTTGTACTACTAATTATTCTGTGATATGTTATGACTTAGATATTGTAACAGAATAAATAAGTAATAATGTATTATGTTATTATTTATTATTATAAATTAAAATATTTCTATTACATACAATGACATTCTTATCTGAATAGATCTACCACCTCATTTTCACTACCTACCTATCCCGTTTTCAGAACGCCGATAAGTTTAGTGAGATACCTACCTACGTGTCGTTGGTTGATTACGATTATATCCTATAGGTATTGCACTTTGATGAATAAAGGTGCCTGTCTGAATTCCATGCTTTCAAATGAATGAAAAATAAATTGCTACCTACGTAATAAAAGGTATTAAAAGTAGGTAGGTATTATACGAGACATATATAAATTCCTAATTAGTTGTAGGCTACTTATTAAGTCAGCACAGTAATTCATTTTCCGATCAACAATACCTACTATAATCAATTATAAAATTACGTTGATCGATTTAATAAACGACTTTATTTCTGCGCGGAAAAACCTTAAATATGCGTAGCTTCGGTATGGAACACAAATGAAATAACATAAAACTATAGGAACCTACGTAATAAAAAAATATCAATATCTAACTACATAACTAGGACCTATTATAGGTATTACAATTTATTACCTTTCAATATCCTTTGGAAACGTAAAGAATGACAATTCGTCATTTCTATCACTATTCAAACAGCCGAATGCTATGCAGTACTTTCTAGCTTTCTTCTTGGTACTCATAATTAAAACACGAATAAAGTTTGTCAATAACTTTACGTAAGTAGGTGCTCTATCGCTAAGTACAAGGCGCGCGACTCATCGAGCGCACACTTGACACTCGACTGAACGGACCCGAATATTGGGTCCTTGAATTTATTTGTACTTGTTGCGGAGTGCGACCGCCCTGGCCATACTACGGATATGAGAAATTCTGGAATCACTTCTCATATGTGAGTAAATAAACATTTTGAATACTTGAGTACTCTGTAAAGTGTTACGCAAGATGAATGCAACATGAAAGCTTATTTAAACGATTTTAAATTATATAGTTTTTTGGTAAGTAAGAAAATTATGCATTAGTACACTCGCGAGAAATCGACTCAAGACCTCATGCGCGCAATCGTGTTTTTCTAATTCTGTAAATACGTAACAAACAAAAAAATCTATAGACACTGAAAGTTTATAGTCTCACCTTTATTATTACATAATTTTCGTGAATATCAGTTGGGATACGATACTTAAAATTATACGAGATTTTGTACAAATTTTTAAGCAAGCTATGGGAAAACCGTTAGATAAAAACATTTAATTAAAATTAAAATCAATAACAATGGTTGTATAATTTGAATAATGAATAGAAAAAAATAATTTAAAGGCATTCCCGACACAAAACTTAGAAGAGCAATATTTTCAAGCATTGATTCTAACTGTACGTAATTTCAGTAGTGTTAGATTTATGCGATTTTTTTTCATGAAGACCTAACGATTCCAACTTTCAAATAATCGATTTAATTTTTAAATAAAATAATAATAACATAGAAAAATAATACGTTTGATTACGCGCGTAGGAGCCGAGTCGATTTCTTTGCTCACGAGTGTTTATGATAAATTTAATATCAGATTCCCAAAAATTAAGTACAGCGAAATAATGGTAATTGCTGATTTAAGAAACTCATATACATACATATATGCATGCATACATACCTACATACATACATACATACAGGAGCCCTGAAAACATTACAATCCTTTTCTGGGCAGTCCTGTAAAAAGGCAAAATTGCTCTGCATGAAGTGAGGAAGACTACAGAGATATTGAATTTGACAAGGATTTATACAGTTAGCCACAAAGAGTCCCTATATTACACGGCCAATATTTCGCGCTCTGCATGAAGTGAGGAAGACTACAGAGATATTGAATTTGACAAGGATTTATACAGTTAGCCACAAAGAGTCCCTATATTACACGGCCAATATTACGCGACCAAATAATGTACAGCCAATAATACGCGACCAATATTACGTGGATTGGCGTCGTAATATCAGGGTGAACATTTTTTGGTTGCGTATTATTGGCCGTGTAATATCACCCCATGCTATTTTGTACAGGCGTTAATACGCAGCCAGGATTACGAAGCCAAAATATGCACATGTAATAACAGGGTGTGCATTATTGGCTGTGTAATACGGGCAGGACACTTTTTGTACGGGCGATAATGTACAGCCAATATTACGTGTACATCACAGATTAAAATATAGAAATTACATAGTCAAAGCCACGTTTGCTCGTTTGCACCTCCGCAGCTTCGGCTTTTTGGTCGCCTTCGGCGACCAGCCTCCGCCGCTCCAGCTCACCCTGGTACCTGCACTTTGTTGCAGCGGACGGGGGCTGCACTCCATCCGCGCCTGCGGCTTTTTAAAAACACTCTAGGGCAGACAAGACAACGTGGAGTCGGGGTTGGCCGATTCGGTTCTGTGACAGTTTTTTTCATCTTGACACTCTCCTACACAAACGAGGCATCAAGGAGTGATTCTAGCTTTGTCTATGGTTGGATTCGTATTATTGGCCGTGTAATATTGGTCGTACAAAATTGTCACGGGCTGATATTACGTATCCAGTTGTAGACGTAATATTGGTCGCGTAATACTGGCCGTGCATTATAAACCCGGACTGATTTTGTACGGGCAATAATACACGGCCAGTATTAGCCGTCAAAATATTACGAATCCATGGACTCGTAATATCTGGCCGTGTAATATTGGCTGTACAATACTGGTCGTACATTATTTTGGTCGTGTATTATCGTCTCCCGCCACAAAGAGCTCTAGAAAATTTGTTAACAATATATTTGTTATTAAATAATGTTTATTTTGGTTTTCTGTAATAGGTATGTAACACATTATAGTGTAGTGTGTAGTGTTTGTTTGTGTGTGTAGTGTGTGTATGCAGCTAATACAAATTTTACCTGCTGGATGCATTTGTTGTGAAGCATCTCCGAAGCCAGCATGGAATATGCACTCATCTTTGAGAGTTGCTGCCACTCTTCTGACAGTTTCATACTCTGGTTGGTCCCTCCTGTCCATGTATGCGATAATGTGCCTCTTATCATCGGTTAAGTCAAGGAGCTCTTTTATTGAACTGAATTCAATAATAGAGTCTGTCAGCTGTTTTTTCATGAAGTCTGCAAAAGCTTCTACAGATCGCTGGCCTAGAAGTAAAAACTTAACAGTTATCTCTATTTGCTCTTGTCCTAAGTAGAGGTAGAGGAAAAATCTTGATGCTTATATGAATGATTCATGGGCCTATCCTTAACCCGTCCCATTCCGCGACTGACGATCGCCAGATCTTACATTATTATTCTATTGTTATAAAAATGCCCAGTACTGGACAGATTAATCCACTGCCCGAATGAACTCAAGCTAAATCTACAAGAAGTGTGATACAGTACATAATGATGCTTAACCCTCAATGTTATTTTTTTTCAGTACTACAATCAGTAAAAAAAAATTATGCTAAAAGAAGGTCAGAACTAGTTAAACTGGTTTCTTGAATATTTAACATTATAACAGGAAAAGTGTTAAATGTTTTAATGGGTCTTTTAATTGTTGATTCCAAACTGTTTGTTTATTTTTATTAACCGTGGCTTACTGTCAAACAGGCTCCATACCCAGGTTGGTTGCTGTAGAAGGAACTTGGGGCATGATTGTCCTATCAAGTATGCAGTATGACTCCACCTACGCAAATCTTGTCACACCTGCTGTATGTGTCCCTCATGAACCTACCACTGTGCATTGGGGAACTGTTTCCGTGCACTTGCAATCCTATTGGAGCTGCTACCTATTGGAGCAAGTGGATCAAAAACTATTTAAATGGCAAAGAAGTGTCTTAAACCATCACTCATGGCTTTTGTTGATGGTACCTAGTGTAAAACTTTGTGGGAAAAGGTTGGTTTTGTGGTTGTAGTTTTTAGAACTATTTATAGTCTGTTTTTTTTGAGTTGTACAATATAAACAGATGTCCAGAGAGATGTTGAACAAACATTAACAATATGTCTTACCTCTGTATTCTTTCTTGGCCGGTAATCCATTACGGAACATTTTCAATGTAGGATACTTAGTTATATGGAACCTAGTTGCAACAGCACCTTCTTTGTCACAATCTACTTTGCCCATGACGACTTTGCCTGTGTCATATCCAGCCTTTGAGACTTCATCGGCAGCATCATCAAATATGGGCATCAACATATTGCTGAACTTGCACCATTCCGCATAAAAGTTAATAAACACAACCTCATTGGATGCTGAAAGTAAATGTTGTCATATTTTATAGCAATAGTGGTGTCAAAATAAATTTAGGGCACTTTGTGGGTAGGTATAATTTTTTTGACACAACACATTATTTTTTATATTTTGGATAGATTTGCATTTAATGGGATGAGGGATCTCATACAAGGTTTACATTATGTAGATGTTCCCCATATCCAGTTTTTTTTTTTAACAAAATGTTTTAAACAATGCCATCCAACATTTAAAAAAAACTGGTTGTATTAAACAATATTATTATTTATTTAAAAAAAAAAACTACTCCGAACATAATTAAAAAGACGCAAACAAGCTTTACATTCTCAGCTTGTTTACCTCTTTTTAATATAGGTTCATAAAAAAAAACCTTTGTCTATTTTTGGAACGGTATTTTAATGACATTCATTTTGATACCTCACTTGATTGGGTTTTGGGCATTTTGTATTCCATCAGAAATACAACATGGCAGCTGTAAGCCACCATATTAGTTTCCTTGACACTTCATATTATGTCACTTTCGTGATTAATCCGAATTTAATAATTCATTATTTATCAAAATCCATCAAGCCTTATAGGTCATAGGACATACCAAAGAAACGGACAAACATATATACAACCCAAACACATAATCCCCATAGTCGTAAGAATAGTTTCTTTTAACAGGTAAGTTCATAGTTGAGAGGTGAACAATGTATGGAAAATGTTGAGATTTCTATTACTAAGTGTAAAAATTATACCTGATTACAAATGATAAATAATTAAACAATTGATGCAACTACAGAAGCATGAGCTAAGCCAGGACAATATTTTTAGCCACTTCTATCAGTGTAACACTAACACATAATTCAAAAAAATACATAAAAAGCATAGACTATCATAAGGCATATGAGCACAGCAAGTGCAACAATTTGAGATATTACTATTAGAGTAAAAATTAAACATGATTTTGAATCACATGAATATACCTAATTATAACAACTAAATAAGATAAATATTTAAGCTATTTATATTAGTAAATTTATTCAGGCAATACAAGTCATTAAGCAATAAAATAAAAGGTAAGTAACAATTACAAAAGGCAAAAAACCGCCCCACACAGCCTGCCACTTTGGGCCATGGGTACATACGCCTCTGTCCAGAACTTTTCAGTAACAAATTAAAAATGTATTGTCTAGAGGTAGCTCAAAATGATAAGTTCAGAAAAAAATATGTTCAACAAAGACAATACAATTATTAAGACTCCAAAAAATAAAATCACATACTATTCTGAAGGTAATATTGAGCAAGTTTAGTACAGGTGAATTACATATTCATGGACTTATTGTATTAAGATTACAGGACTAATGGGTAAGTTCTTATATTCATGTCATGGTAAAAATGAAAAAAGGGGCTGATGGCAAAAGGATGAACCAAAATAATAAAAACCGTACAGTTCAAAATAACAAAACAAGACTAGGAATGATAGGAAGTTACACGTAGGTAATTACAGAGGGAACTATAGATACAAGATTGTAATTTCGAAAAAAAGGCGAACACGTATTTTTACCCACCTAATACCATGTCTAAATTGCTTTGAGTGATTTGCACTGCGCCGCTATCGGTGGGGTTGTAGAAACTGTGGCACAACTGAAACATAACCCATGTTTGAAATGACCAACTAATTATTCATAATTTACCATAAAATCAACAATCAATCAGTTTTTTGCAACAAATCGGTCACTCGTTTCATGCCAAATTTGCGTATGAATATTATCAAAATCAAATCTTACCAATACAAGAACACATGCTGCAAATTTGTAGTTGATTATAGTAGGAGAATTCCAATTCATAGCGGAAGAAATATTAGCCGAAAAATCTTTGAAATGGGAAAATTGTGCTTCAGAAACGATATGAATGCTGGCTGGCTGGCTGGCTGGCTAGCTGTCAAACTCAAAGTCACGTCACAATCTCACATTTACCATTCGCTTCTCTAGGGGGCCGTTCGTTTTGATGCTTAATGATCGGAAATAACAGTTAAAAACGCTAAATATGTTTCGATCAGCGTTCGCTTTGGACATGACAGTTAAATTTGACAGCGGAAGAGCGACTTTTCGTGACAGATTTTTTGGTCGTTTATTTTGTTTTTTTTTGGATCAATAGTGTCAAAAATGGCAATCGAAACAGCCCAAAACGCCACTTCTTCAACTCGAATGCAGGAATAAATGACAAAAAGCCCTGCGTTCGAGATGATGAGATGGCGTTGTCGGCAGTTTCGAAATTTACATTTTTAACAAGCCGTTTTCTTTGAACATTTTCAACACATTTGTCATTTTTGCAACTTTTGATCCTTTCCTAACTGAATGAAAAACAACCCTATCCCTGACGGAATTAAGTCGATTTTCCTATGTCAACATGTCATCGAAAAGAACAAAAAGAACGCTGATCGAAAAACAGTCAGGCGCATTAACTTAATAAAAAACTGTTGTATCAAACGTGAGCTAATTTCTATGGCGGCAATCTTTTCTACTTCACTATAAGCATAACCTTCTTGCACGCTTTCGCTATGACAGTATGAATATGTGTTCTGTGGTTTAACTTTGTTTACAAAATTATTAGGCAGGTTGCTTTTGTGATAATTACCGTATGTTGATGTTTTTAATGCTTTGAAGGTGTTTGTTTCTATATGAAATAATTAATAGTGTGATTGAGTATGAAAGTTTTCTTTGCAATGAGCTATAAAACTTGCGAAATTTGTGGTTTGCGATCTGCAGTGCGATTACGTAATGTTGATCATGACGGTTTCAAGCCATCAAATTCAATAATGCTTTGCGATAGAGTCGAAATTGCTATGAAAAATCCGATTGTACCAAGTTCTGTAATCGGGCTGCTGTGAGAGCGATGGGTCAAAAATGGTCAAAAACTAACATTCCACTGCTAAATTTCCACTGAATAAAGATAGGTAAGTGGTAAATCTATTCGGTAATCTACTAAGTACAAGAAAATAATGATTTTTCATTCATAATATTCAACAAAATAACATAGCCTTGCTAGCACTAGTGCGGTGCCGGTGTTATCGATATTTTTCTAACCCGTTATCCGACATTTGGTTCCTAATCTTATTCTAAGTCCTCCTGCATTCCACGCTATATAAACGTAAACGTAGTAAAAGTATACATTTAGAATACCTAATTTCGCGTAGCCTAAAACCACTTAATCTTCAAATTTTCATTGAAAATCTTATTTTCAGGTGCAAAAACTGGATACAAGTGACCGGTAAAGAGGACTTGACATACATACCGATCGAAAAGCTGCATGAATTAAATATTTCTGTGGCAAACATTCTCGAAACACCGACTACAAAATGAAATAACCCAATTAAAAAAAGGAGGGCTACTCCTTAACTGCTATTAATCACGGAACCACTGCTAGTTTGTAATATTAAGTAAGGAGTAAGGAAGATTAGAGATTATTTTCAAGGAAAAAGACATAAATTGTGTTGTGTACTATATAATGTATTATTTTTGTATGTAGTAAAAACCACATGCTTAGAACAAACCTATTATTATTATAAACCCCATAAGAATTAAAATGGTCTTAATATGTTTTTTTTTCAAAATTTTGATATCGATAAAGATGTGCTATGTTTGCAGACATCCTTTTCTGTTTCTCATGTTGGCTAACATGCTCGATATAGAGTGTTATTACTTGGTCATTACTTTTGTTATGTTGCACTTATTCTCTTCTTCTTCTTTTTTATTAGATGGCTTCTGCGGAGGCACTAGCCTACTAGCAATTTCGCCAATGTCAAGTTTAATAGTTTATAGTAATGTCACATCACAGTCATTAATTGTCAAGTCAAAGTCACGAATCAGTAAAATGGTGGACATTTACTAAAACTTCCGTAGGAGATTTGGAAAAATCATAAAATGCCATTTATAATATCTGCGTTTGATTCTTTTGTCTACACTCGTGCACGTTAACGAACACCTAATGGTTAATATTCCACCAATATTACACATCAATACTCGAAGAAACACAAGATTGAGAATAAAATCAAACTCTACAACACAACATTTTGAATTTTTGCCGCACTTATTCTCAACGCTCGTTTTAAAAATTGACAACATCCGTTCCAATATACGTCAGTCCCGTCTCTTCTTACGTAGTATTTATATACTTTTTGGTTCAGAACGCTAATTTCGCCCACAAATGGCCAAAGGGAACGCCAATTGTGATAATATTTAGCGTTTTTACCCTTCGAGCATATATCCAATGGAGATGTTAATGCAAGGCGTACCCCTCTGTGGCCATATGCCACGACTTGGCCATTCACGTTATATAAAACTATTTCACTCGCGACCGTGGCCATTCGGTATCGTTTCGTGTCGCAAAGCAGAGCTCCGTGAAAATGGTGAATTGTGCGGTATTTTTGTGCAGAAGGCGATCAGCAACATCAAACTCACGGGAAACGGTATTTCTTGTCACAAGTAATTGTTATTTATGTGAATTGCGCTTGTAATTTTGCATAATTTTGATTCAAGTGACCTACCAGTTGCGACAGATTAGCGACAGTTTTACGACGCCATCGTCTTGGTAGAAGGCGTAGTGCGGGGACAAGTTGAGTAAAATTGATTGGATGAATGATGGAATCAACGTTAAATTATCTTTAAATATGGAGTGTTAGTACTTAACAGATTATTTTTCAGTGCCTATTAACTATAGAATACTAATCATCGCCTGAGAGGCCGGCTGTGGTCAGTTTTTTTCTATTATTTTGTAATTGCAGGTACGTATGGAGTCGTGCGTTCACGCCAACTTAGTATAGCCGATGACGCGGCGGGGAGAGAACGCGCGTCGAGCGTAGATTCTTCGTTTCCGAGAAATAGACATTTCAATCGCCTGGGAGGCGATCATTAGTATTAGATGATTTGAATGATTTAGGGATGATTACTTGACTGAATTAGAGCTATAATTATTATTTTGTATTGTTGTTTAAAAAAGGTAGAGGTTTGCCTGTTATTTTCATATAAGTTTGTTAAATTGTAATAAAAGATAAGTAGTTTTTTTGTTTTATTCCAAAAGTAGCCTGCCAGGCGATCATTAGTAGGAAGTGATCATTAGTACTCTAGGGTTAAGTGTTTTAATATACATTTAAAAAGCGATATGCCATTAATTCACTAAACACTTACAACACTGAAATTTTGCCTGTTAGTATCATATAGGCTGTAGACGATAATTACGAGCGGATGTTACGAATGGGCCGGATTAAGAGGGTAAAAAATAAGTTCTGAGTTTCTGTTAAAGTTCATGTTATTTAAGTTAGGGACAAAACTCAACGTTTGATATTAAGTTAATAGTTTAGATAATTCTAAACTATTCGGTTTAAGATTATTTTCCAAGTATTTTAAAATTATAAAATGATAGCTTTAGCCCACGACTTCGTCCGCGTGGACTCCAGTTTATTTCGTAAAAAAAAACATCCCATGTTCTTCTAGGATATTGAAAACCAATGCAAAAGTATAGTACCAAGGTATTGTATTCTCTTTGGCACCAACGCTCTCGATGCTTTTTGACAGAGTTATTTCGTTTCTATAGCAACCGTTCCTCACAGCGAGTAATCAACATTTTTTAGTTTTCCCGTGGAAACTTACTATTTTCCGGAATAAAAAGAATTTTATGTTTTATTTCAGGGTATAAACTATCTCCATTCCAAATTTCATCAAAATCCATCTATCCGTTATCGCGTTAAATTAAAACTACCCAAACAAACAAACAAACAGACAACGTGTTATTTTTATATAGTGGTGTGGATTGCTAGAGCTTCCTCTAGGTCTTTTGTCCTATTTTTGACCTCAAAAATCTGGAATTCTAGACATACCGTGTCCGTTATTTTTTATTATTAATTTCAAGGAAAAAAGCGTCGATGTATATGTCATAGAATAAAAGTTCTTGAGTATCAGACAGGGAAGCTCACGAGAAGGTTTGCATTAATTAATAAATTCACCAAGTAGCGAAAATTCGCTCCACGAGGGATTTGTTGAAAATAGGGAACTCTAAAATATAGATATTTTAGGGCGCTTGAATGAATAAATGAAGTACTTACCCCTTATTTTTTTATTTATCTGAGATTGTCGAAAATTCAGCAAATACTTAATATACATAAATATCTTTAAATAAAGTTAAATTATATATATATATATAGCTATATATTTTCATCGCTTTAACATAAAAGCTTCCTTTTTACATCTTCAAGGGACCGTAGACATAAGTATTTAGTAAAACCACGTTCATGTAAAACGTAAAACATTTCATTCATTAATTCATTTATCGTTCAGGTTTACCGGGCTTTGTGAATGCCCATCATTAGAGATTATCATAGTGTGCGCCTAAACACTGCGTAACTATGCCGTATTTTATAACTGTGTGCGTATTATAAGATGGTTTGCGGGATTGTTTTAGTGCGCGTTTACATGAATAAGATTTTGATTTGCGCGTGTGCAATGCGTGTTTACCTCGTCCTCCGTAAAAATTGGCAGAAAATAATGTTTGCAGATTAAAACGTTAGTATCTCCATTGGATATATGCTCGAAGTTTTTACCAGCTATTTTCACCAATTGTTACAAAAGAAACGGCCTATTTAATTGCTATGAGCGTAGTAAGGTATAGCATTAGCCTATGACGTAACGTAAAGAGTTGCTAGGGGAGATATTTTACCCATATAAATGGGTAAAAAAGCAACCATCACCCGCCTTACTTTGATAAACAATGTGACCTGACATAGTAAAAAAATAAATATATATAATAAATAAATATATTCGGGACATTCCCACACCAATCACCTAGCCCCAAACTAGGATACCGTGTACTATGGGCACTAGATGACGGATAAACATACATAGATATGAATATAAACACAAGTACAAAGATCGCCATCCTTTCACCTGAGTTAAGTAACTAAAATAACTTTAATAATCTTAGTTAGAAATGAGCGCTTTAAAAAAAATATGCATCCGTCCGACACCACAGTTCTTTACCCATTTAAATACATACATAATACATACTCGTATTACATACAATACAATCATATTAATGCACATGATTGAACTATTTATGTAATACGTATGTATGAGTCAGATAGACGACGAACATGTTTGAGGATATCATTGTCATCGAGTCTTCGTTATGAACAACTTGGAACAACTTTTACGATGAGATAAATAAATCAAGAAAAACTTAAGCAGTTCCATACATTTCAATGAACGCGAATGGCATTTTTTATGGATCAGCTGCGTGCGTATGTATGTTTATATTTCGTATGCATTGGCTTGCGAAAGCGAAGGGATTCAAAATGTTTTCATCCAACTACAGAGAAATATTTATTTATGGGTAAACATGGGGTAAAATAAACTTCTTGAGCACTGCGGCCCAATTACAGAACTTGGTTACAATCGGATTATCACTTTTTTCATAGCAATTTCGACTCTATCGCAAGGCATTAGTGATATCGATACTGACAGCCACGTCATCGGCATACTATAGCTAGTCTGGGCACGATGAGAAGTATACAACCTTACTTTCTTATTTTCTCCTCTTGGCGAAACCGTATCGTCCAACCGCGTACGCTTACTAGTCTCAGTGCGAGCTGGGGCTTACGCCGACTTAGAGAGCTCGCAATGGCTGCTCGCTTGTGACGGTTGAAACGGTTTCCGTGTTTAGATCCTAGCTTAGATCTTATTTCCTCTCCTCTACGACCACCAGGCCCCGCAGGCACCACGCACAAGTCCACGGTACTCTCTGGCGGGGCGTTTGGTTTGGATCCGAGATCCTTGCTTTGTTGCTGGGTACCCTTAACCTTGTCTACACAACCAACGAACCCAGCAGTCACTTTGGACAAATCCTTAGTAAAAGCTGGTGGGGCATAACGGCTTGGTTACGGGATCCCTGCTGTCCCTCGTTTGTTTACGTTGCTGAAAGTAAGCCCTTGGTCCCGGGTTATTCGGTCTGGTGTCTTCAGCCAGTGGCTTCACACTTTCCGTGCCCGATGCCAAACGCTCCCTTTTCAGTTTTTGTTTGTTTTTTTTTTTTTTTTTTTTAGTTAATCTTACTGGGGCGTTAGTCCCCTCAAGGTTCGGAGCACTGGCACTTGAGGTTCCAGCCACTGGCTGTCTCCCCACATTCCTTGCTCCTTTTTTACCCTTAGGTCTAATGACCGTCCAGGCTGCAGTTTGATCCGTGTTGGCAGAAAAAACTGCCTTCAGGGTACTCACCACCTCCCCACTAAGGGGGGTTATTGAATTATGTTGTGTTTTGACATGACTATCCATATTACATTATTTTTTTAAATTCACCTCCTTAGCTCTCCACCCTCCACGGAGCCCGCACCGGGGATATTGGGTTGCAATACCAGGGCTACTAGAAGAGGTATAGAACGGATGTCTTAGGTGCCCACGAGCTAAACGCTGCTACGTCCGACACTACGCCCAATCCAAATGCGCAGCCCAACGAACACCGCCAGCTGTAGACCCCATTGTCCTTCCGTTCTCACCAGGCAGAGCTGAAGGCTGCCACCAGTGCTGAATAGTGCATATTGGCTAGTCCATACCCCCCCGTTTTGGTTTAAATCCACACCAAAGATGGGTGTTGCGGAAGAGAGGTACTAAGGTACTATACCCTGACAATTAGGCGGTTAGGGTTGACCCGGGCGTATAAAGCGTATGAACCCCCCCCCCCCCCCCCCGGAATAATATTGAAAACTTGCTCAACAATGATGAGTATCAAACTGTAGATATTTAAAGTACTTCTTCGTCACCTTATATTAATGCCAGATAAATCTAAAACACTAAAACATCTTTCTGCATCATCTACTGCGTGTGACGTTAAGAGGAGCATAACTAACATCACTTCTAATGCAGTGGGGGGTGATTCCATTAGTCGGAACATGATAGTTCCTATTGTAGATGATATCCTCCCAGTAATTTGTCATATATTAAATAGCTCTGTTTTGATTGGCGTTGTTCCTTCAGTGTGGAAGGAAGCTCAGATTATTCTTTTACCCAAAAAATCCAATCCTAAATCCTTTTCTGAGTATCGTCCGATTTCTATACTTCCTTTTCCCTCCAAAGTCCTTGAGTGCCTTGTCCATGCTCAATTAAGCTCATTCCTTTACCAAAACAACCTTTTCAATCCTTTGCAATCTGGTTTTCGTCCCGGTCATAGTACAGTGACAGCGCTCGTCAAAATAACTGATGATATCCGACTAGGCATGGAAGATGGTAAACTTACCCTTCTCACTTTATTGGATTTTAGCAACGCCTTCAAGACCGTTGATCATGATATCCTTTTAGCACTTTTTCGCACCATTATCGTATCTCCACTGGTGATTGAGTGGTTCCATAGCTATAGTGGACGTCGGCAGCGTGTTCGCTGTGAAGATATTTTTTCTTCATGGTGTGACGCGCTAGTTGGCGTTCCTCAGGGCGGCGTGTTATCTCCACTTATTTTTGCAACTTTCATTAACTCCATATCCAATAAACTTTTGTCATCCTACCACCTGTACGCAGATGATCTACAAGTTTACACACAAATGTCGCTTAAAAATATTTCTAATGGAGTGCAAATTCTAAATGAGGATTTATGTCGCATTACCATATGGAGTAAAGCATATGGACTGAAAATAAATCCAAGTAAAACTCAAGTCATCCTAATGGGAAGTTCCCGAATGATTTCTAGGGTTGACTGGGCGATGGTTCCTCAAGTCGTATTTGACGGAGTGGTTATCCCATTTAGTGACAGGGTTAAAAATCATGGAATTATTTTTGATAGTTGCTTATCGTGGAAGCCACAATTGGAAACAGTTAGTCGCAAATTGTTTGCTTCCGCTGCTTCCTTGAAACGTCTTCGTAACTTTTTTCCCATATCTACTGAGGAAGCCCTTGCACAGTCCCTCCTATTGCCAATTCTTGACTATGCTGATGCTTGCTATCTGGACGTCACCGAAGAACAGCTAAATAAACTTGAACGTCTCCAGAACTTCTGCATAAGGTTCATATTTAGCTTACGCAAATATGACCACGTCTCACATTTTCGTCATAAACTCAAGTGGCTTCCTATTCGTCAATGCCGGGATACACACATTCTTTCGCTTCTTTTTAATATTCTTTTTAACCCTCTTTGTCCGCGCTACCTTAAAGATCAATTTCATTTTCTTCATAGTACACATTCCCGTTCTCTTAGGTCATCAGATAACCTGCTGTTAAGTACGCCAGTTTATACTACTAGTTTCTATGACAATGCTTTCACAGTTCAAGCAGCCCGTCTATGGAATACATTGCCAGTCTCCATAAGACGAGCTCAATCACTCAATACCTTTAAAAGTCAAGTAAAAATGTTATATCTTTCTGTCTAATAGTCAAACGTAAGTACCTAAGTACTATATTAGTTGCACATTGTGTTAAATTGTTTCTTTAAATATATATATATATATATATATATATATATATATATATATTTAAAGAAAAATAATACATAAATACAACTATATATATATATATATATATATATTATATATAGTTGAATTTATGTATTTTTTTAAATATAAGTAATGTATTATTTAATAAAATATGTATTATTATATTGTAATAAGTATGTATGTTAATTAACTATATTATTGTGCCATCTCTGATTCTCTCCATACTAAGGTCGTCTGGAAGAAATCGCTCTTTAGCGATAAGACCGCCAATTGTACTCTTTAATTTATAAGTTGTATTTTATTTGTATTATTTTTGGTGTGCAATAAAGTGTATTTGTATTGTATTGTACTTTCCTGTTAGACTACAAACAAAAATGAAATTGGGGACGTGTACAGTCCATACTTGGACCATTATGAAACAATTACTGCTGGAAACCGTAACAGACGAATGTTATTGATATAGTCACTCTTTTTCAATATTCGCATTTCCCCATAATGATTGCAATTTACTTCTCACAAGTGAAATTAAAAAAAAAAACTTTCAGCACATAAATTATAGCTCGGGGCTGTGTTCACTTACACGCTCGAATCATCCGTGCGATTATCACTCGATCATCCAGAGTTAGTGAACGACTTTGGACGTCCACATAGAACTGACAACTGTCAAGTGTCAGTTTCATACTATTCCTCCCCACCCCTACTATTTTTCGGATGACCCAGGCGAACGCCCGACGACGCCGTGAACGATTTCGAGTGTACGCGCGGGTGATCCTTGCGTCCTCGAACGTATAAGTGAACGGGCCCCGGGGCTGTGTTCACTTACACGCTCGAATCATCCGTGCGATTATCGCTCGATCATCCGCACTGCGATTACGTAATGTTGATCATGCGGTTTCAAGCCGTGAAATTCAATAATGCTTTGCGATAGAGTCGATTTTGCTATGAAAAAAGTGACAATCTGATTGAAGCCAAGTTCTGTAATTGGGCCACCGGAGTTAGTGAACGACCTTGGACGTCCACATAGAACTGACAACTGTCAGTTTCATACTATTTCTCCCCTCCCCTACTATTTTTCGGATTACCCAGGCGAACACCCGACAACGCCGTGAACGATATACGTAGTATCTCTACCTAGTCTGTGAACGGGCCCAAGAACATGCTACGAGGGGCGTTCAATGTATTCTCGGTATCCCTTAATTATTTAAATGTTTGGCTTCATAAAAATGGCTTGGATCTCTCGCCTTCTAAGAGTAATATCGTTATCTTTTCTCGTAAAAGAAATCTTCCTGATATAAACATTACTGTTAATGAGAGCAGAATTCCAGTTAAAGAGTCCGTAAAATTCCTCGGTCTCTTGTTGGACAATAAGTTGTCTGGACGTTTGCATTGTGAATATATTGTAAATAAGTGTGAGAGGAATCTGAACATTTTAAGGTGTCTGTCGGGAGTATGGTGGGGTGCTCATCCTTTTAATCTTAAACTTTTATATAACGCTATAATTCGTAGCGTTTTAGATGATGGTACTTTTCTGCTTGATCCTGCTTGCAGGGTTGGCTTAAGAAAACTTGATTTAATTCAGTCAAAGTCACTTCGGATTATCGCAGGTGCGATGAAGTCCTCTCCAATCAATGCACTCCAGGTGGAGTGTGTTGATCCTCCTCTCCATCTTCGCCGACAATTTCTTTCCAACAGATTCTTCTTTCGTTTTATTCAATTTTCTAATCATCCTCTTATACCCAAGCTTCAACTTTTCTATCAATACGTTTATACCTCCCGTTATTGGAGATGTAAACATCATCCTCTGTTGCTCAAAAGTTTCATAGTTTATAAATCCCTTAAAGACCCTACATACCGGTCTCCAAAACTCCCAATTTTTAATTTTGATTACGACATTGTTACCTTTCATCCGCAAATAATTTTAGAGTTTGATATCTGCAAAGGTGACCTTTATGCTGATGAGCATTTTCGAGAGATCTTGCACAGGGATTGGCTTGGTTGGCATACAATATTCACAGATGCCTCAAAATTATCGCCAGTTGGATGTGTTGGTTGTGGTGTTTTCCATTCTCAATTCGACATTGTCCAAAAAGTTAAGTGTCCTCCTGAGTCGTCAGTGTTCACCGGTGAATGTTTGGCTATACTTGAAGCGGTTAAATATGTCCTTCTCTTTAAACTTCGTCGTACTATTATCTTCTCAGATTCACGTAGTTCCCTCCAATCTATGCTTTCTAATCCATTTTATTCTAAATTTCATCCAATCTTACTTCATATCAAAAAGTCTATTTCTGAATGTCTCCTTAAAGGCTTAGACGTAGTTCTTGCCTGGGTGCCTGGGCATGTTGGCCTCTCTGGTAATGAGCGTGTCGATAGAGTGGCCAAGGAAGCAGTTTCTTGTGGCGATAAGATTCCTTTTATAAATTATAGCCAGGACCTTATTTGCCTACCAAAAAAATATTTATTAAATTCTTGGTGTATAAACTGGAGATCTTCTAGCAAATACAAAGGTTCTGGTTTTGCTAGAATTCAGCCTGACATCCCTAGTAAACCATGGTTTGCACGGTGGCACTTCAGCAAGCTTTTTACATCTTCAATCATTCGTATGAGGCTGGGTCACTGTTGTATCCCTACTCATTTGCAAAAGATTCATGTTAAAGATTCTTCAATATGTGAATGTGGTCTTGATGATGGAGATCTCAATCATATTTTCTTTTCATGTCCACTACTGAATCATTTCTCATTCTTTCAGTCTCTTATTTCACTAGAAGTTTCATTGCCAACTCATATAACAGAACTTTTATCATCCAATAGTCGTAATATTTATATGTCTTTAGTTCAATTCCTTTCATTAAATAATCTGAAACTTTAAGTATTTGTGTATATTGTAGTTTTATAAATTATAGTTCATATGTATATATATATATATATATATATATATATATATATATATATATATAATTTAATTCATTTATGTATGTAGTTCTCCTATGTTTGTAAAATTCATCATATTAATCTGGTCTTGTTAACGTTTCTAAATTTCCTGTACTAGTAAATTATTTATAAACTTTTTGACGCGAAGCTACATGACTCTGGCAGAAATGTCAAAAAGACAATTGCCACAAATAAAAAATAAAAAAATATACTGATGATGAGTACTGTTACGTACTACTGTTACGTTGTAGTACTGTTTTACTGGGTAATTAAATTATCTCAATAATTTATGACACTCATTTTATTTGATTGTCGCCATTAGTAGGTATTCAAAATATCATTTCGGAAAGGCAACTACGATGACTGATACGACAATGTTGAAAAAAATCGAGCATCGCGCTGATAAAATTCCTCACAAAACAAGGAAAGACTCAAAGAGTAATTCACGAAGAAATGATTGCTGTTTACCAAGATTCTGCCCCTTCATTATCTACAATTCAAAGTCTGCCCATCCGCCGGAAAGCTCATAGCCACAGTGTTTTGGGATTCCAAGGGAATCTTATTAATTGAGTACACAAAAAAAGGTGAGAGTATTACTGGCGCAACTTACGCTAACACCCTGCGCAATTTAAAGGAGGCAATAAAAGAAAAAAGACGGGGAAAATTGACCGCAGGTGTATTGCTTCTGCACGACAACGCACCTGTTCACAAGGCGCGCATTGCCAATGCTGCTGTACGGGATTGCGGATTTGAAGAAATCAATCATCCATCCTACAGCCCGGACCTAGCCCCTAGTGATTACTTTCTGTTCTCAAATCTCAAAAAAGAACTTCGAGGCAAGCATTTTTCCGACGATGAAGAGTTAAAGGCAGCAATTAACAATCATTTTTCAAAAATATTTTTTGGACGGAATTGAAAAGTTATTTTCCAGGACAAATAAGTGTGTTCAGATCCTAGGGGACTACATTGAAAAATAAATTTTATTCATAATTTTCTGCTTATTCTTTCATGCCTATACCGAGAATACATTGAACTCCCCTCGTAAGAACCATCTCAATCACATCAACTTTCAAACACAAAAAAACGTTTCAAAATCCGACAAACACACAGATAGATACATACATTAATCTTATCTGTTTGGGGTCAGGGGTTAATAAAATGGCTTAAATTACATTATTCGCTGTTTAATTGTATAAACAAAATAAGAAAATACCAAAATTACAAAACTTTTCAAAAAATTATACTTATGCATAAAATAACTCGCACGGACGGAACATGTTTTTTTTTATACTTCCAATGTAATAAAAAAAACCTGATTAACTCTTACTTAATATCGCTTAACTGGACGGAATAAGACTAATCAATTATTTAAAACATACAAATTTGTGATCATTGTGATCATCAAGTCATTCCAAAAGTAACTTAAGACTGTACTGCCTTCACTTTTAGTGACTGTTTAATAATGAGCCAAAAAGTGACCTCAATACATTAATCAGCAGCAAAATATAACACTTTGTACATAAATATATCGAAAGACAGAAAAAAGTTATTTATTATGTAGTGTTAAAATTTAATAAAATTAAAAAAATAGCTCTATAGAATATAATTATTATACACAATCTAGCAGATCCTTTGAAGGCACACTAGGTAGGTATACTGTGTTTGAAGTTACATACTATAGTAGTATTATTTATTCTGTAACAGCAGATTTGAGATGATTTCTATTTAAATAAATATTATCAGATACATTTTCTCCTATCTTCCAACATGATCTCATTGAAATTCTAGACTCAGATACTACACTGAACATCTAAAGCAAATATAACATTAAACTAAATCAGTAATTAATTTGAGACTGCAAAAAAAATATTATAATAAAATTGCTTCTTCAAATACCAAAAGAAAGGACTATTTCAGATCTCCAAAGTGACTTAGGCTAGATGTAAAATTGTCACAGACACATCTGAACAGTATTTTTATTGTTAAAGCATTATGTTAGAAGGTTTAGTGTGTGATTAGATTTTGCTGAGAGCTTTTGAAAAACTAGTTGTGATTAAATATAATTAACTTTTGAGATTATGAGTCTCTCGTTAGATTATGACACGGTTTATGGTCAAGGGAATAAACTAGCCTAGATAATTATTGAAATCTATTATTAATATGACATATTATGTACGTACCTACACTTTTAGATTATTTTTAATATAATTTATAAAGTATACCTACCTATACCTGCTATAGTAGTAGGCACATAGGTACTCAATCTGTGATTCAAACGTTCTTGTCATGAGCCTGGTACCTAAACCACTGAAACGTTTGTACAACAAATAATGAATTGAAGTATAAGCAGTATAAAATAATATGTATGCGTTTACTGTTGTTTATTACTAATATCATAAAATAATATACTGAAATGATTTCTAATAGAATAAACTTTTTTTTTTTAAATCCAACATGGATGTTATCAATTTATTAATATTTTATTTGCACTATTACGAGTTATAGTGGTCAAACACTATAATTCGTAATTTGTCCTTTCTACTCATTTAAATTGATTATTTTTTTAATAACAGTTCCCGAATGTTATTGTTTAAATAATAATGAATTAAATGATTTTATGTAGTCAATAATGTGGCTAGATTTCATGTCCGCGGCATTCAACATTTAAAAGTTTTGCATAGCAATTTCCGGTCATTTCTATTCATTTTAATAACAGTTCCCGAATGTTATTATTTAGTAAGAATGATTTGTATTATTTTATATAGTCAATAATGTGGATAGATTTCATGTCCGCGGCATTCAACATTTAAATGTCTTGTATAGCAATTTCCAGTCATTTCTATTCATTTTAATTTATAATTTTTTAATAAGTGTTCCTGAATGTTATTATTTTAGTAAGAATGATTTGTATTATTTTATATAGTCAATAATGTGGATAGATTTCGTGTCCGCAGTATTTAACATTAAAAAGTCTTGGAAGGCGAAAGCTGGCATCCTCCTTTAGTGTTTTTATGGAATATTTAAACCTCAAACTTTACTCACACTGGATAGCAAAGGGCAACTACACTTTTACTGTTTGTACTCTGCTCAAGGTTTGCCACAGAGTAATGGAGCGTACCATACTAGGTAGAGATAGATTTCGAATCACTGCTGAAAGCCGCTAAGCTGAAGTAGTTCTGGACATGGCATGTCTGCCCGATGCTGGATATAGCTGCGATGAGCTTGATACTTTTAAGAAAGGCTGGCCAAATATATCAACGTATGGAAATCATGTTGGGAGGCTTTTGTCCAAAAATGGGGCAGTAAAGGCTATAATAGTAATATACTACGTTCACAGGTACAGAATATAAGAATATTTAGCATAATATTTTTAACCACAAATACATTAATTACAATTAAAAATTGTACATCACTCTTGGATTCTGATAACAGTCAGTGAAAAAATATTCTTAACGAATTGTTGATTAATAAAGAGAATGGTATAAAAATTGCATCACCATCACTCCCAATGATGTGAAAATAAAAGGTTTACTGACGGGGCTTCCACTCTGAAATCACAAAAAAAACTTAAATTAATTTTTACCCAAAAAGTACCCAACTGAATGTTAAAGTTTTCTTAGCTTTAATATTCAGGTTGGCTATAGACATCCGGTACCGGCGTAGAAAGAGGGGGAACGAAAGGGGTAGGGGGAAAGTCCCTAAGGACCCCCTCCCCCTTGCCAGGACATGCTTAATTTATGAAGGGTTGACTATAGAATCGAGGGGCAGGAGTTGGGGGAGTGGTGGTGGTGAGGGGTGGAGGGCTACCCCCTAGAACCCCTGCCCACTGCGGAGATGCTTATTTTAAGAGGTATTTCATTTGTAAGTTTATTAAAAATCAACTGTTTGGTCATTGTAAATAAAATGATTAACTGTTACGGTTACCAGGGCGGCATATTCGCAGTGTGCAAAAAAGCCCTTTAAGAGTTAAAAATAATAATAAAAAAATACTGTTACGGCTCTTTGGGTGCCTAAAACTATTTTTTTTATGCACTCCTATTTTACTAAAAAAAACATAACTCAAAAACTATACATCTCCTGGGCAGGTGGACTTCCCTCCTGACATAAAAACTGTTTTAAAGTTATTGAAGCATTCCCAATATCACTTGATGAGAGTTAAGGCAGGAATATAGTTGCTATACCGTTGATTTTGGGGGGGAGGATGGGGTAGGGGGGATGTAGGAACCCGCCCCTTTGAAGGAAAAGTTGCACAGCCCTATTTTCCGAGTTTTTTTTTAGTTTTTTTCCATCCTTTCTCTCAAATTTACTTCTGATGCTATTGATTAAAGGTGGTGGGTAGAGGGAGGAGGTGGAGGGCTACCCCGTGGTACCTCTCTCCCCCTGCGCAGATGCTTATTTTATGAGATATTTCAGTTTTAAGTTTATTAAAAATCGGCTGTTTGGCAAACACCCGTAAATTCACTTTGGCGCTTGCCGGCCACTGCCGCGGCACACTCACTTCGCTTGCTCGGCTCGCGCGATGTGTTGTCAAGTTCTAACCTAACCTACCCTAGTCTTTGGGCAATTTTTAATAGACTTAAAACTGAAATATCTCATGAACTATGGGACTCCGCGGGAGGGGGGATAGCCCCCCACCTCCCCCATCCACCCCTTACCTTAAATCAATGTCATCAGAAGTAAATTTAAAAGTAAAGAAGTAAAAAAAAAAAAAAACTGGGAAATGGGGTGGGCTGCACAACTTTTCCTTCAAAGGGAGGGTTCCTACCTCCCCCCCTACCCCCTCCACCCTTAAAATCGACGGTATAGCAACTACAGTTTAGCCGCTTTAAGTCCTATGCCAGTATTCCCGTATGAACAACATAATTTGTTTGTAAACATTAATTTAATTTTTCTGATAATCTGTCAAAAATGTTCAACTTACGATAACATAGTAGTTGCAACGATCCCCAAGGCAGCAGTCTGAACACACCCAGTCTTGGTACCAGATATGAGTACAGAGCGGCATGTTTCTTTGCCTTGTTGTAGCGCATTCAGATTTATTTGAGCACCGTTTGGATATATAGTACTGCTTCTTTGCTCCTTGAGACCAGTAAGGCATGGTTCCCCATTTTATTTCAGTCAAACAAACATCTTGCCCATATTCACAAGTCTTGATAGTTTTAACACACTTCTCGTTGTTATCATCCTGGTTTTCACAAACATAGCACTCGAGGGTGTAGACTGTAAATGAGAATTACATGTAACATAAATACATTGAAACTTAGAAGTGAATCGTAGCGTAGGCTGCGGTGGTTTTTGATAAAATACTAATTATCGTACCTCTTGTAAGTGAAACTAGGAATAAAAACAGGAAAATAATATATTTACACATAGCGACATTAAAATATAACTCTCTGTATAAATAATAACTTTTTACAGCGTAAAATAAAATAAATTTGCCACACCCGCGCCGCGATGCAAAACAATAAATAAACCGAATTTTTGATTTGAACCATAGAGTAGTACATGTTTTTGTATTTTGAACTAAAAATACCGTAGAAAGTAGAGATGGGTATGGATGGATGGATACGGATTCGAGGACCCGCATCACTCGCGTTATTGATGGATGTACATCCAACCACAATTCGGATACCGATCCAACAGTGTCAAATAAATGGCATGGAGATAGAAACTGTCGATACTGTGAGTGAAATACTTGGGAATGTGGTTGGACCGATCCCTTAAATGGAAAAAACACGTTAATGAGGTATCAGAAAAGGTTTTAATTTTTTTAAACATATTTAAAGTTCTTTCTGGGGCAGAAAGAACTCCCCCCCCCCCCTCCCTGGGCTTATATCAACCAAAAGTTTTTTAGTTCCATTTGTTATTTTCGTATGTTTTGTAATCATGTTTATTTGTTCCTCTAATAGAAATATCTCAAAATTTCCGCGCTCGCTTCGCTCGCGCCTTTATAATAATATCATGTTTTGATGTAACACAAAGTTACTAGAAATTACTCGAAATTTTCGCGCTCTCTATACTCGCGCCCTTGTTCTTTTATTGCCTGTTGAATGAAGGATAAAGCGCATCTTGTTTTCCTTCAGTTTTAACAAACATTTCAAGAATAACTAAAAATTATCGTGCTAACTACGTTCGCGCCTTGTTATTATTGGCTGCGTTCATATATCCATCTGCTCAGTGGATCCATAGTAATTTTCATCTTATGTCATACGCACAACCACAAATAGTTCAAAATGTTTGCGCTAGCTTTGCTAGCGCCTTCGTGATATTACCTATTATCGCAAGCTGAGGAATTCCATGAATGTCTAATTTTTACCGAACATTTTCGCGTACGCTACACTTGCGTTTGTTAAATGGTATATTCTGTTTCCACATTCGTATAATATAATGCATGTTTCGCAGTCATAGATCATACACATTCGTTGTTTCACATAACTACATAACACAATAAAAATATACCTAAGTGCCTCAAAATTTTAGGTAAAAATTGTGTTTGTTTGTATGAGATTATTACAACTATAGCCTGATTTTGAAAATTGATTCAAAGCTAAACTATTCCCGAGTGGCATAGGCTACGTACGCGATTGATACTACGGGGAATAGCTAGTATTGTATAATTTTGGAACCCGTTCAGTGTGACCCCCCCCCCCCCCCCCTGACTCGAAGGCTGTATCCGCCCATGCAAAGGTGGATTAGGGTGTGGGTTTACGTAGATTATATATAGCTTTAATAAGAAGTAGGTTGGATTATGGCAGTTTTCTGTATGACAGTTCGTGTAAAACTAATATAAGCAAGCTAAAAAAAATTCAAAATCAAGCCATGAGAACTATTGGTGGTTTTATTAGGAGTACACCGATTCACGTGATGGAGAGCGAACTATGCTTGCAGCCTTTATACTTAAGAAGACGATATCTAGGCAGTAAATTTTGGTTTAAAAATAAATCACGTTGTAACAATTCATCCATAAAACTAGTTTCCAGATTATCTTGTCTAACTAGAAATAGATACTGGAATAATAAGAAAAAGCCACTATTAACAGTAGTCCATGAGTCATACATTTCCATACCAGTTAATTCAGATGATCAGTAAGGTATGTTTTCATTGGACACATGGGTTACGCATATTAATATATCAGGAATTATTGAGTTGAACATAGATGAAGTAACTACATCAAAAGGTAATTTTCATCCGATTACTTTGAGGAACAATGTAATTGATTATCTTAGTAAGAATAACACTACATATAATTGTATTTTCAGTGATGGCTCGAAAGATAGTAGTGGGTCTCGAACAGCGTTTTTTGCAATAACACAAATTGTTTTTTAAAATTTAAAATCGAATCTAACATTTGCATTATGGAAACCGAACTTTTAGCAATTATGGAAGCCCTATCTCATGTTAAATCTTCAAATTATGGTGATCTAGTTATTTTAACACACTCAAAAAGTTCCCTTCAATACCTGGCTCGTTGTACCTCGACCTTTTGAGGGTTACCTGTAGCCTACACAATAATAAAGTTACTTTTAGAATTACAGTCTGTATATAAAAACATAATCTTACAATGGATTCCGTCACATGTACTCGTAGGTCTTATAGGTAATGAATGCGTAGATAAGCTAGCTAAAGAAGCTGTCACTGATCGTATGCCTACAAATGTAACACCTTCATTTTCAGACTATATGCCTATGGTTAAAAAAAGATTGTTATAAGATTTGGAAGGAGTACTTCGATGAGAGGTCAAAGGAAAAGGGAATATGGTATCGGACGATCCAACCACACCCCTTGAATTCTCCATGGATTGACAATAATAATTTGAACAGAAATAAACTTGTTATAGCCTTAAGATTAAGATCCGGACACATTCCATGCAATAAATTCTCCTATTTGATGCGCAAAACGACATCGCCGAATTGTGAAACTTATGGACTTGTTGATGACTTATACCACATATTGATGGAATGTGCCCAGAATTCTAGTATTAGAAATCATTGTAATATGACTGGAATAGGTAGATGTAATAGTATATAAGCAGATCCACTTTCAGATGATGCCAGAAAGCTATACTCGCTTGTGGATGGGCACGATTAGTTATTCAACTGATCGCGCTTGTCTACAGGTGGGTAAGGTATGCATAACAACCAGGGTGGCAGGTGGCAAACCCTTTTGTAACATTACATGATAAAAAAAAAAAAAAGATCCTACATTACCGGCCGACTTAGCCCTGCTGGTCGTAGCCACAGCTTGGAGTGGAGAAGGCACTGAGTGGAACTGAATCGCGGCATTGCGAATCGGGGAGGGCGTGGGCGGAGCGGTGGTGACGCGGAGTGGGTGGGTGCGAGCGGCTCAAACGAAGTGTTCGATGAGCTGTGGCTCGGGAGATCGGAATCGCTCGACGTCACTTGATGTCAGACGATTTAATTTAATTATAATTTATTTTTATATGGTTTAAATTAGTAAATTTTAAATTTCGCCAAAATTGTTTTCCCCATATTATTCAAAGAAAAAAAATATTAAAATGTTTCGAAAGTTTGTAGTAAAAATATGAGAAGCCACTTTTTTTAAATCCGCGCTTGGATGTGGAAAGATGTGGAAATTTGCGAGTGAGATAGCTGCGGCCAAGATTCTGGGCCTTAATGTTACAAACCTAATACATATAAGGGTAACTCGTGCCATATTAATTTCAATAAATAATTATTACATTGTCTTATAGTAAAATTATTGACCTTCCTACCCAAATGTTACATACATTTCTTCACTGGTCAGTGATGTCCCATAATCTATATTAAAACAATATTTACTTAATAATTATAAATGCTTTTAATCCCAGTGTTTTGTTGTTGCATTGTTCTTTATGACGGACGGGAGGGACGGGAGCGGACTCTCCTGCAGTCCGCTGATCATGGCGAAGTAGCCGGACCCATATAGGTGCAACGGACAGGGGACCTGGATGTAGGTCTTTAAAGCTGGATGTACATCCGGATGTAACTACGACCAAATTATCCTCGGACGGAGAGATGGGTCTCTAGTAGAAAGACTAGAATATTAATAGAATTGCTATGAGCGCAAGGCCCTTTCCGCACCGCGATATTTCACCGCATGATTTTAATTCGCGCGTATTTTATTCCGTGATCGGAATTACATCTAGTACGCACTGCGAATAAAATTCCGCACGATTTTGATTTTGAGACGAACGTCTACTGTCTACTGGTAGCTCACAAACCGATGACAAAGCAATAAAAAAAGGAAAAATAATAATAAAAGAAAAAAATATTTATCAACGTGACATTCATTAAATAAAAAAGTCGTAAAAGCCTTTTTTTTTTTTTTTAAGTTTTACTTATTGCAAGACTGCCCAAAAAAAGAACTGTAATGATTTTAGGATTCATGTATGTTTGTATGTATGTTTTTATATATGTTTGTATGTATGTTTATATGTATTTTTGTATGTATATTTGCATAAATGTGAGTTTCTTTATTCTACCATAACTTTTAAATGCCTGAACGGATTTAGAAGTATGGGTTATCGTTAAAACCCTTACATCCTCCCGAGTAACAAAAGATATATATTTTTTGAAAAAAATACATTTTTGTAATATGGCTCCATTTTCAAATGCAATATATATATATATATATATATTTGTCCAATATTACAATATAGGTATCAAATTGAAGGCCTTCATAAGCACATTCCACCAGTATATAATTTATTGGCATAAGTTCATTTTTGGCAGGACAGGCGTATTTTTTTTAGCTTTTAATTTAGTTTTATTTACCTGATACTAATACAGCAGTGGCAGTATGACAGACCTATCAAAATATGTCATGAACATTGGATCCCATCTACGGCCTTGAGACATATGAATAGATTTTTCTACATAAAACATCAAGCAACTTTTGACTGTATCAATGTCATCATTATCTGGTTACTCATGTGCGGCCCCCGATCGGGCGGGAGACGAAGCGCGTGACATCTTGCCAATAGTGCCGGTGCACGACTGAGCAAAACGCGCGAATCTTATTTGGCAGTGCGGCCATAGCCATAATGGGTAAAACAAGCAACCATCACCAGCCTTAGTTTGATAACCAATGTGACCTGACATAGTAAAAACATGTACAAACATCGACATCCTTCACGTTAGTTAAGTAAATAAAATAACTTTAATAATCTTAGTTAGCAATGTGCGTTTAAAAAAATATTATATTGCATATGTCAATGTCCATACAAAAATAACGATTTGAAAGTTAAAAGTTAATTGATGTCACTGAGAGAAGCTAAAGATTAACTTAATTAGGTACTTCGTTTAACCATGTTTTGTCTTGAATAATAATACCGAGGTAACTCTAAATTTAATTCTAATTTTGAATTTTGAGCTGCAATTAGTTATTATATCAATATTTGCAGGTTTTGAGCGCTTTTCATTTTTATGCTCATGGCAGTGATCAAAAGTCTATTGCCGGTGAACATGACATTGCCGGAGGCGCAGAGGGGCACGCAGTGTCAGAGCAATTGAGATTCATAATCTGTGGTAAAAGGGCACTGGAACGTGCAGAGGGGCCTTTACTATGACATTTATATATTTCAGTCTGTGATGTACACATATTATTCGCTGTACATTACCACTTGTGCAAACAGTGTCCGACCCTTATTTCAAAGCCAATATGCACACCCTGATCATTCATGTACATAATTTGACTTCCTTTTCCTGTCTGCGAATTTTCACCTGTAAAAAATATGCTCGTGTTGATAAGCACAACCAAGTATTTTCCGACCCGTACCTATTGTACACCCTGATAACACAAGGCCAATTCAAGGAATATTGCTCGCGAATTATTGGCTGTACATTATTTGGTTGCGAATTATTGGCCGTACAATATAGGAACTCGGCTAACGTGATAGAGTTCCTTGGATGTAAATGACTATAAATATCTTCTTCTCTTTATCAGCCGCCCGATTCAGAACCATTCGATAACGAACCGAATCGATTCAATTCGATCTAGAATTATATTCATCATGTCAGCCTTTAGAAGTCCACTGCTGAACATAGGCCTCCCCCAAAAAGCGCCATGACGAGCGATCCACCTCCATCCACCGACTTCCAGCGATGGCTACAATGTCGTCGGTCCATCGTGTGGGGGGTCTCCCCACACTTCGCTTGCTTGTTCGTGGTCGCCATTCGAGAACCTTTATTCCCCTACGGTTGTCGGTTCTGCGACTTATATGGCCAGAGTTTGCAAGTTGAAGTGGCAATGGGCAGGCCATATAGGATTATATTAAAATTAGTTAATTATGTTTATTAATTCGAATTTATTAAATAATTCACCCATTTGAAAGTAAAACTTGTTCTATCATATCAAACATTTAAGAAAGAAATAAAAATTACAGAAAAATACTTTCAAACAAATGTTAAGCAAGATTCTTAAGTAGGTACCTATAGAGATAAAGTTAAAAGCTTCTTGATGGTATGTAGGTAGCTAATATTTTGTTGAGTTGATCCCGCATCCCAAGATCGACTAAAGAAAAGAAAGAGATAGTTTGATCATAGACAATGTTTTGACAGTTTGTGATTTCGACTGACTGACGTTTGCAATTCTACAAATCTTCAACAAATTCTGAAAGAAGTACATAGGGAAATTTTAAATTTTCGTTTTTAATAAATATTATAATTATATTGCTTTGAGTTTTGAATACCTAATAACTTCATAGATCTATGGAAGGTATTTTATGGAAATGGACAAATTACTGGAACGGTAAATATCTACAGATTGAAGAAAATATGTTGTTGGAAGTGAAAGGTTTTAAAAAACTCAAAAATAAAATTGTTTCTCATTCCTTACAGGCTGGCAAACCAGATGGTTTGTTTTAGAAAATGGAATTCTTTCATATTACAAGTCCCAGGAAGAAGTCATTCAAGGATGTAAAGGTTCAGTCAAAGTTTCTGTCTGCCAAATAAATGGTTAGTGTAACATAATTATTATTGCACTAGCTTCATAATTCTTGAGACTAAATAGCTGAGCACCCAGACAGCACTTTGCAGCCTCTTCATGAAGAATAGGTAAAAACTGTTAAACCAATAGAAATTATGGGAGACGATAATACACAACCAAAATAATGTACAACCAGTATTGTACAGCCAATATTACACAACCAGATATTACGTGTACATGGATTTGTAATATTTGGATGGTTAATACTGGCCGTGTATTATTGCCCATACAAAATCAGTCCGGGTTGATGCACGGCCAGTATTACGCGACCAATATTACATGTACAACTGGATACATAATATCAGCCCATACCGATTTTGTACGACCAATATTACACGGCCAATAATACGAAGCCAACCATAGACAAAGCTAGAATCACTCCTTGATGCCTCATTTGTGTAGGCGAGTGTCGAGAAGATGAAAACTGTCACAGAAACCAACCCCGACTCCACGTGGTCTTGTCTGCCCTACACTAGAGTGTTTTTAAAAAGCCGGAGGTGTGGAGAGAGTGTAGCCCCCGTCCGCTGTAACAAAGTGCAGGTAACAGGGTGAGCTGGAGCGGCGGAGGGCGGATCGCCAACCAAAAAGCCGAAGCTGCGGAGGCGAGCGTTGGTACCTGTGCTTTGTTACGCAAGGACGGAGGGGCAGCACATCCCGCAGCGCCGGAGCAATCGTGATTCATAATCTGTGGTAAAAGGATACTGGAACGTGCAAACGAGGCTTTGGTTATGTCATTTCTATATTTTGATCTGTGATGTACACGTAATATTGGCTGTACATTATCGCCCGTACAAAAAGTGTCCGGCCCATATTACACAGCAAATAATGCACACCCTGTTATTACATGTAAATATTTTAGCTTCGTAATCCTGGCTGCGTATTATCGCCTGTACAAAATCAGCACGGGGTGATATTACACGGCCAAGAATACGCAACCAAATAATGTACACCCTGATATTACGACGCCAATCCACGTAATATTGGTTGTGTATTATTGGCTGTACATTATTTGGTCGCGTAATATTGGCCGTGTAATATAGGGACTCCAAATTATAATTATAGTATACAAACAACTTCAAAACTGTCTTCTTTCTGTAATAACAATAAAACCATTAATTTCTGCATGACATAGTATAGTTATGAGTTTGATTGATTAGAATAATTCAATGGTGTGATATTGAATTTGCGCCATGCTTGAGGGCTATAATTATATTTATAAATAAGGTAACAAATGAAATATAATTAATTTACGACATATATGTCTGTAAGACTAGGTGGTTTGAAATTTTTCAAAACTTTTTTATCTGCCATCGAATTAAATTTTGATTTCGTCTTCTTTCCTCATTTTGCACCCCCCCAACTTTAGATCAATCCTTGCCAGCGATGTGGATGCTCATCTCGAGTACAGGCACTGACCCAGTAAGTGAGACTGGGGTTGCAGTTTTTTTTTTGTTTTTTATTACCTTTTTTGATTGTTTTTTTTGTAGTTCCAATGATCATAAGACAGAAAAAGCAAATTTAGGCATAAATAAATTGTGAAAAGTTTGACATTTAAAAAAAAACATTAGAACAACTTTGTAATTTCTGGTGTACATAAGACAAATATAAATAAACAAGATGTGATTTATGATATATCTTTGTTTATTGTTAAAAAACATGTTTTTTAATAATTGAACAAGTCAAAGTAGCTAGGAAAGTTATTAAGAAAATCTTAGGTTAAAAAACCTGGTGCGTAGGACCGGCGTTACCAAGGATGTAAGTCAAATTCACATCACAAGTGGCGAGTTAACCAATATCTTTCTATTTCAGCAATCAACATTGTTTAATGCTCATGTAATTGTTATAAATGTTTTCAGTGAACCACATTGACAACGCTAGGCTGGACCTGGTGATTCCTGGCCAGCAGCACATGTACCTAAGGGCTCCGTCACCTCAAGACAGGCAGAAGTGGCTGGTAGCATTGGGCAGTGCTAAAGCTTGTGTAGACTCTAAAGCAGATCTCAAAGGTAAAATAAACTATATTAGTAGGTTCAAGGTTTAATATTCCTACTAGATAGGTACAGGTTATTCCGTGATATGTGTGTTGAATATGTGTTATTCCAGGATCAAAATGACCTATAAAGCCCAATATTCCAAATTTCATCGTTTCATTTATTCAGTGGTCTGTATCAATAGTTTTATATCAAATGCTTGCTTATTTTAAGTCACCCAGACCATTTAAAAAAACTTTGTTGTTGGACTTTGGCTTTATCTACACTAATATTATAAAGAGGAAAGATTTGATTGTTTGTTTGTTTGTAATGGATAAACTCAAAACATACAGAACCAATTTAAAATAATCTTTCACCTATAGATAACTAAATTATCAGTGAGTAACATGGGCAATATTAAATTTTCCAAAAAATTAGAAATCTCTACGAAAATATCAAAAATGTAACCCAAGTTACCAAAAATAAAAAATGGAATGACATTGCAATGGAAACAAAAATATAAAAAGTTTGTCAAGTAGGTGAGTAATAATGCAGTTGTACGAGGGCTGTTTGATAAGTACTTTTAAAAACTATTTATAAAACCTTTTTTCTGGTAAATGGCATTAACACTGGCAGGCACAATCTTTCAAATGAAGACTGTCTAAAATTCAGCAAAAAAAAAACAAGTTTTTGTCAGTTTAACCATTATTTAACTATGATCACTTGTAAATTTTCAACAACTATGGAAAATTCAGAATTTTGTGCCATTATAAATCATTTTTTTATGAAGGGTTGCATTGCTGCCACAATAAAAACTGAACTTGATTCTGTTCATGGTACTAACGTACCAACGTTGCAGACTGTTTATAACTGGATAAATGATTTGATACATGGTCGGTCAAGCACATCTGATGCTCCACGCTTTGGTCGCCCAATCGAAGTCACTACTGAGGATGTTGTTGAAGAAGTCCATAATATTGTACTCGACGACCGCCGAGTAAAGGTGCGTGAAATAGCTGAGAATACAGGCATCTCCACTGAGCGAGTACATAAAATCCTGCATGAAGATTTGAGTTTGACAAAGCTGTCTGCACGATGGGTGCCACGTTTGTTGACAATCAAACAAAAACGCGAACGAAAGCGAATTTCAAACCCGTATTTGGATATGATGAAGCGTAATCCTCGGAATATTTGAGTCGATTTGTCACTATCAAAACAGTAATCAAAACAATGGATGGAAACTGGTGAACGTGCCCCAAAGAAGGCCAAGACTGTTTTGTCGGCTGGGAAGGTGATGGCGACAGTCTTCTGGGATGGCGAAGGAATCATTATGATTGATTACTTGGAAAAGGGAAAGACTATCACTGGCCGTTATAACGCAGAGTTATTGGACCGTTTTAATGCCGAATTGTTGGAAAAATTAGCAAAATTGTCCCCCAAGAAAGTCCTCTTTCATCGAGACAATGCCCCAGTGCACATGTCACTATTGCAATGGCCAAAATCCACGAGTTGGGCTTCGAGCTGGTTCCGCATGCTCCGTATTCGCCAGACCTAGCTCCGTGCGATTATTACCTATTCCCAAATCTGAAAAGATGGCTTGGAGGGCAAACATTTTTGACAAATGAGGACTGCATCGCAGGTGTAAACGGCTATTTTGAAGACCTCGACAAAACGTATTTTTTGGAGGGGATAAAAAATTGGAAACTCGCTGGAACAAGTGTTCGGCCCTCAAAGAAGACTATGTTGAGAAATAAATGGAAATTGTTTAAAAAAAAAAAAATTTATACTTTTTGAAACGACTTATCAAACAGCCCTCGTATATGGCCAATACTTCCCTCTTATTTTTTTCCGATTTATTGGATTGTCATCGGTCTTTGACAGGTGTGCAAAATTTGAAAGAAATCTGACCGTTTAAAGTGGGTCAAAATAGCGTCCAAAGGAGTCTGTTACAAACATACAAACATACAAGTGAAGCTAATATAAAGCGTATAAAAACTAAGCTCTCAGACGACACTCTTCGGCTCATGACACAAAGACGAGAAAGTTCGCAAGCTCCTTTGTCAGAACAGGTGGCTCTTAACAAAAAGATTAAGAAGCTGACATGACGTGACCTTCGGTCCTCCAACGCACGCCATATACAAAAGGCAATAGAACAGAACCGACGGTCTAAAATGTTCGTTCAGCAACTTGGTAAGAGTCACCTGACAAAGCTCAAAACAGCAGATGGCAGAACCGTCGTGTCAAAACCAGAGATTCTTGCCGAGATCGAAGCTTTTTACGGACACTTATACGCTTCGCCTGTTCCTCGGTCAGAGACTGTTTATGAGGATTCAAAACCCACGTTGACTCGCCACTATACTGATGAGCTGCCAGGCTTCAGCTTGGAAGAGATGGAGATGGCCCTATGCGACAATTGAAAAATTGAAAAGCCTCCTGTGAAAACGGATTTACAGCTCTTAAAAGCGGGTGGTAAACCAGTTCCAAAGAGCTTCAGGTCCTATTTAACTCCATTGTCAACTGTGGGAGAACTCCCGAGGCATGGCACAGGAGTGTGGAGGTACTGTTTTTCAAGAAGGGTGATAAAACCAAGCTTAAAAATTATAGACCCATCTCACTTCTGAGGCCTGTCTATAAATTGTCTCGAGAGTCATCACAAACCGTCTCGCGCGAAGACTTGAGGAGTTTCAGCCTCCTCGAAACCTAGCCTAGTTTCGAGGAGGATATGGCACCGTAGACCACATCCACACAGAGCGCCAGATTAAACAGAAAACCGAAGAGTATAATCGGCCACTGTGCTTAGCGTTTGTGGACTACGAAAAAGCTTTTCACTCAGTCGAGACCTGGTGTGTTCTAGAATCCTTGCAGCGATGCCAACTGGATTGGCGATATATCGAAGTGCTAAGATGTCTGTATGACGCTGCTAGGATGTCAGTCCAAGTACAGGACCGGAGTACGGAGCCTATCCCATTGCTCAGAGGAGTAAGACGGGGATGTTATTTCCCCGAAACTGTTTACAACCGCAATGGAGGATATGTTTAGGACACTGGACTGGAAAGGGGTGGGCATCAACATTAACGGCGAGTACATCTCACACTTGCGATACGCAGATGATATCGTCTATAAGGCGGTGTCGCTGCAAGAGCTACCTCAGATGCTGGCTAGCCTGGCTGAAGCCTCACGACGAATTGGTCTCCGCATGAACATAGACAAAACAAAAATCATGATCAATGACAATATTATACCGGAACCAATAGTAGTCAGTGGCATGCCTCTCGAAATTGTACAGCAGTATATTTACCTCGGACAAATTGTTAAACTGGGTAGGAACAATTATTTTGAGAAGGAAGCCAGTAGGAGGATTCAGCTGGGCTGGGCATATTTTGGAAAACTTCGTCAAGGCATTGTGGAATGGGCGACGAGAATCGCCCATTCCACAATGCCTGAACACAAAAATCTTCAACCAGTGCGTCCTACCCGTAATGACACACGGAGCCGAAACGTAGACACTGAAGGTGAGACTGGTCCACGGCTCAAATTCAAATTTTATTGCATTCCATACGTAAAGACATACGTATGTATTAGATGGATAATGATACAAGAATATAGATCGATATGGACCCTGTCGGGCACAACAAGTGGGCTCTGCGAGCTATGGAACGAGCTATGCTCTGAGTTTCTCCGAGAGATCGTATCCGAAATGGTGATTCGGCAGAGAACTAAGGTAACTGACATAGCTCAGAGAATAAGCAAGCTGAAGTGGCAATGGGCTAGTTAAATGGAATGGGATGGGCTAGTGGTAATGGCACATTTGTCTTAGAACCGATAACCGTTGGGGTAGAAGAGTTCTAGAGTGGAGACCGCGAATCGGCAAACGTAGTTTAGGACGCCCTCCGGCTAGATGGAGCGACGATCTGCGCAATGTAGCTGGCAGTCATTGGAAGAGAAGAGCCGAAGATCGGGCTCAGTGGCGCGCCTTGGGAGAGGCCTATGTCCAGCAGTGGACGTGTATAGGTTGTTGATGATGATTCAAGTGAAGTTTAAGTTCATACAAAAATCCCATAAAATAGACATAAGTTTAAAAATTAAAACCCGACTACGTCGGGTAAAAATAGCCTGTAACACTCTTGCGATGATGACGAATCGATTGATACCTCGCTTGTCAAATCGGACCAATTTTTTAGTTTGAACACATAACCCCTCCTTTGCTTCGCTGTAGTCGGGTAAAAAAATAGCCATTGTATGTATATTATAATAATAATAATATATTCGGGACTATTCCACACCAATTACCTAGGCCTAAACTAGGATTCCCTGTACTATGAGCATTAGATAACGGATAAACATACATAGATACCAATATTACATCCATGACTCGGAAACAAACATTTCTGCTCATCACACAAATGATTACACCTTGCAGGATTTGAACCCGCGACTGTTGGTTTCGTACCTAGGATCTCTAGCCACGAGACCAACCGGTTATGTTTGTACGATAGTGTCAACTATAAATGTAGCCGAATCGATTGATACCTCGTTTGTCAAAATCTGACCCAAGTTTAGTTGAGTTTGTACACATAACTCTTCCTTTACTTAGTCGTAGTCAGGTAAGAAAATTTAGCCTATGACAATATACTTACTTAAAGACGAATCGATTAATACCTCGCTTGTCAAAATCGGTCTAATAGGGGCGACGCTATCACAGTGTGACTCTATTTTGGAACATCCACATACCCACTATCTATGTATGCATCCATACATACATAGACTGTTAAACTCATTACCATACCATCAAAATGTCCTACTATTTGTCCCGAATTTTCCAGTTTGCCGGGCAACTTTTCCTATTTTACTTTTCCTAAAAACCTGATTCGGACTATGACGAACATTTTCAAAAAGAGATTAAGCAAACCGATAATGTTTTAATTGAACTCACATGTAAACATAAAAATCAAACACATAAAATTACTTCCACTATCTAATCCAGGCACAAAACAACTTCTAGCTTTTAGTTCTTATATTTTATCTTGTCCATTTTTATATATTTTCTGTGTGATATTTAAATTGAATTATCCAATAAAATTATTGGAGACTAGCTGTGACCATGGCTTTGCCCGAGTTGTCACACCCGACAGCACGGAGGGTTATGTGTTTGGTTTGTATGTATGTTTGTACGTTTTATTTAGGCGCGTCCTACAGCCTAAACGCTTGATGGATTTTGATAAATGAGGTATCATTGGCTTTGTCTTGATCACGAGAGTGCTTTATAGGGGATATGAAGTGTCAAGAAAACTAACGCTCACAGCTGCCATATTGTATTTCCGACGGAACGAGAAATGACCAAAACCTACCGAGCGAGGTATCATAAAGGTCTTTAAAAGACCATTTCAAATATATATAATTATTACTAATCAGTAACAATTGTATTTTAAGCTTCTTACAAAATTATCTATTTTAGATTATTCAAGTTAACGTAATAGTAAATTACTGCCGCGGTCTGTAATGACTGCGTTGCTGGCAGCGATGATCAGCGATGATCATAGCGTGGCCAGCAGGGCAGTCATTGCGGACCAAGGCTTGTATAGTGCTTTACTCGAACAATGCGGGGAATTTAAATAAAACCAGCTTAGTATAATAAGAATTTACTCAAACAATGCAACAACAACGACAAAGACAACAACAACGACCACAACAACAGAAACAGATACAGTAACAGAAACAACAACAACAATCACGATCACATCAGCTTTCAAACAGAAAAAAAACATCAAAATCGGTCCATTCGTCTGGGAGCTACAACGCCTCTCTTTTCGCGTTCGGGGTTAACGAACCCACAAAATAAATAATAGTGCTACGACAAAAGACGATAATAATGGATTTTCAAAGGAAATTGCTGGCCGCAAAACACGACAATAATGAAATTCCATACAACTTTGCTGGCGCCTATTCAAGCAGCGCGGCAAGGTCTACTTTGCCCAAAGAAGGTTGTCGAAATAAAGACCACATTACTAGTATTGTTGGAGTAAATACTATAGTCTAATGTTTGCAATTGCAAGTATTAAAGTAAAATATGTAAGTAATTATGAAAATTTAAATTTATATAAATACTAGTTGCCACCCGCGGTTAAACACGCGTCCTTCAGGAACCGTGCATTTTGCCGGGATAAAAAGTAGCCTATGTGTTAATCCATGGCTTAAGCTATCTCCATACCAAATTTCATCAAAACCCTTTCAGCCGTTTAAGCGTTTTTTTGTTTAACATACAAACTTTCGCCTTTATAATATTAGTGTGATTATTTTTGCGGGCGGTCAGCTAGTATTCAATATTTTTGCGGGCGGTCAGCTCGTATTCAATATTTTTGTTCGCAGTCGGGTTTTTAGAATTTTTATAATAATTTTACTTGTTGTTAAAAATAACCTATGTGTTTCTACGACCTATAAAGTACAAAATAATAAATTTCGTTCAGTTTTCAAATATTTTTTTATCAATTGCTCGGCTTCTACTCTTTGGATTGAGATTACCAATCACGCAACTTTTTAAGTCAAACCTTAAGCTATCCATCAGTGAAAACTGCATCGCAATCGGTCCAGTAGTAGCAACTTATTTTAAGTCCCCTTGACCATTTCTTTTATTATCTTCACTGTACAGAGTTTTAGTTACTTACTGTTGAAACTAAACAACATTTAAGTATGTCAACTGATTCTAAATAACAGGAATACAAAAAGTGTGGTAATGAAATTTAAAAAAAAAACTTTAGATTGAAATATTTTTTATTTCCAGCTTTTAATCAGCAGTTGTATTACCTGCTGCAAACATATTGCTACATATGTGTTCATGTTATAATACTAGTGATCTATCAGTTACAGTACTAGAAGATCCCAACTCGCTGAGCCATAAAAAGTCTGAACTGAGGCTGTACTGTGACCTGCTGATGCAGCAGGTGCATGCAGTGAAGAGCGCTACTACTGCCGACGGCGGCCCTGAGATACAGGTGAATACCATAATTAAAAATAATAATGTAGGTACAAAGCGGACCTTTTACGATGGAATCTGTTCTACCTACAAACACTTCTTTTTTTAAATCACTAAATTATATCTATGTTTCCGTGAGTTCGAATTGAGAAGACATAAGTTGAAAAACCAAAACTACGATCGGGTAATAAAAAGCCTATGACATTTACGATGAAGACGCATAGATTGTCAAAATCGGATCAAGTTTTTACTTTGAACACATAACACTTCCTTTGCTTCGCTGTAGTCGGGTAAAACAAACTATACCTCTATACCTGAAGACGAATCGATTGATACCTCGCTTATCAAAATCGGACCAATAGGGGCGACGCTATGGTGGAACATCCACTTACCCACATACATACACTGTTAAACTCATTACCCTTCCCTTGCTTCGCCGTACTCGGGTAAAAAGGCCTTTTGGGTAGTTACGATTGCCATTTCTGCCACTAACGATCCTTCCCAAACTAAACGAAAAACGACCCTATACTCTACAGTCTACGGAATAAAGTCGCTTTTCCGATGTCAAATTTAACTGAATGTTATCTCAACATGCTAAAAGAACGGTGATCGCAACATATTTAGGTTGTTAACTTTTTTAACTTTTATTTTTGCGCATTAGCTTCAAAATGGACGGCCCACTAGAGCTTCAATGTCTTTGAAACGCGACACATTAGGGTCATAACATTATTTTTTGTCATGAAATCCACTATCAATTTAGTAAGGTTTGATCAGTGGCTGCAATTCCGCGACTTTTTACAATGGCGTACTCAGAAGACTTGTGGTTAGATAAATAAATTTTTATTGACAAAAAACAAAATTTAATCACGCCAACATTGAGTCACAGAATAACTAATAGCAGAAGATGCACTTCGCGCAACAAATAATAGAAATAGCGACTCTTGCTATAACTCGGCAACATTACGCGATATTCACGCGATAAATGTTGCCGCTCTCTTCTAACGCGTAACTCTGTCGCTGTCTGGCGCGGAGTGACACGCTAGCTGTGGAGCTAGGGTTGTCGGCTTCGTAACAATTGGAGAAAATAACTGTTAAAAAGGCTAAATATGATCACAATTGGCGTTCCCTTTGGCCATTTGTGGGCGAAATTAGCGTTCTAAACGTTTTCGATCACCGTTCGTTTTGCAAGTTTCGATGACATGTTGACATAGGAAAACTTTATTCCGCGAGGGATAGGGTCGTTTTTCATTCAGTTTGGAAAGGATCGGTAGTGTCAAAAGTTTCAAAAATGACAAAAGTGTTGAAAATGTTCAAAGGAAAAGGCTTGTTAAAAATGTACATTTCGAAACTGCCCACAACGCCATCTCATCATCTCGAACGTAGGGTATAATATTCATTTTCTATCTACCTACTTGACCACGTAATCTATCTTATGTTTGATGCGTATGATGACACGGTCAATTAGGTAGATAGAAAATGAATATTAAAGTCCGTCTTTTGTAATTAACAAATGAAAACAAACCTTCAATCTTTAGGCTACCTAGATACCTCTTTGTTTAAAATTCCTCATTAACTTACAATAGTTGAACACATTTTGAACTAATTAAAAAGTTCGTAGAACAAAAACATAAAAAAAGTGGTTGTTTACATTTTCACTATACTAATTCTTAATTATCTCCTAAACACGTGGGCCGATTTACATGATTCAAACTGATAAAATGGTTTTAGACCTAGACCTTTAATTTGTCAAAATATCTCAACAAACAATACTCACATTTTCAAGTTGCTCTCATAATTATCCAACATGTATGAAACGCGTAACAATTCTTTTAAAAACTATCTTATCAAACGTAAATTTATTTTAAACTGGGTCTAATTCAATAAAAAAGGAATCAAATTTTATTTTTGAACAACACAATAGTCTGAACTACTTAAGTAGATAGGTAGGTAGTTCTAAAATACAACGCAAAAATGTGTGTAACATAACTCATTGAAATAAAAATAAGTTTTGAAGTACCTAAGTACTCTTTTTGTATTTAATTTACAAGTTTTGATTAATGTTAGTAAAATACACAGATAATACCTACTTAGTCGTCTGCGATTAGAAGCACTCGCAATTGCAGCGAATTTTAAGTCTTTGGGGTAGTACAGTTAGCAAAAAAATATGCATGTAAGTAATTTTTTGTTAGCACGCACATAGACTGTTGAAAATAAAAATCGTTTATATGGTACAAGTTCCACCACTTCTTATTTACATTCTAGTCAAACGCCGCACAAAAAATACAATGTAGGTGCCTATCTAGGTAGGTACAAACTAACGGACTCCGCTTGAAAAGTCGCGGGCAAAACATAGCACACCTATAAATATGTACTTACTATAGTTTTTTTATCCATTCAGTCATGCAGTAGACAGATCTGTGATAATTTTATTGTGATAAAGACACATAAAAACTTTGAGTCTTTTTGCCTACTAAGGCATCCCTTCACACAACAATTGTTATTATTGTAACGTTTCGCCATTACTATCGAAAGTTCAAACAAGCGACACGGTAAGCGTCTGAACGCAAGCGTGCGGCGGCCTCGCCTGATTTGTGGCGCCGGGGCGCAGTGATCTGTAGGTTATTAGCTCGCGTAAGTAGGTAGAGTGACGAATGCCTGATTGAGCTTAAAAAAGTACAGTCGGTGGCGTTATCACTAAGCAGCGATCTCTTCCTAACCTAAGGTAACCTTAGGAGGAGGTATAGCTCGCGAGGCCTATAAGCTGAGCTTTGCATTTGTGTGAGTATACAGTACTTAAGTCGCGCGAGGGACGCACCGCGCCTCAGGCCGGTTGCCAAAAAACAGTTTAAACCAAGCAAAGGATGCACCGCGCCTCAGTCCGGTTATCACACCTACACTATCTATGTACACTCACACAAATGCAAAGATCAGGCTACCGCCTCGCGAGCTATACTCAATTCAATGCATTTTTATATGTATCTAAAACACAATAGGGAATATCTTAAATTGCAGGTTTAATTACATTTTATTAAAAAATTCAACTCTCTTTCAACTTCTCTTACAGAGTTTCCATTTGAACTGTCAAAAAATATTTAAAAACATATTTTGTTAAATTGCAACTATGAAGAAAACGTTAAAATTGTACATCTTGGTGGCAGATGAAATCACTGGATCATACACAACTTTTGTCAGTCTTACAACCTGTTAAATAGACATTCAAGAGTTTAACTTTTCGTTGCAGAAAATCGATGACGCCTCCAGTCTTCTCACTGCGACATGTGACACCTTTATCAGAACTCTTGAAGATATTATGAAGTTGACTTCTAGCGCCACCACCACGGTACCATATGAAATGCCCGTCCCCAATATTACTGCTGTCAAAAACAATTGTTCTAAAACATCAAGACAAAGTATAACCAGGTCTATATCTCAAGAAAACAGATGAACTTATTGAACGAATCATTTCTTAGTAATAAAATAACGCATAAAAATTGTATAAAAGTAAAAGTTAATTAAGTTCCAATAAGTTGTTTGTATAGCAGCTGTGTTAGATACTGTCCAAAAAAATACTCCAAACAAGTGTTAAATGAAGAAAAACTTGCTTTAACACTCATTTCTGAAAGTTGGTTGAGCTCTTTGTGAAATCTTTAGTGGAAATGCAAGTGACAAGTGGGATTAGGAAGGACTGGGATTCTACTTTTCTCTAATTAAACTACTTCGCAAAGTGAGCGTCAATAATTTTATGCATAATATAAAAACCATTCTACTATAAAAAAAACATTGAAAGCGGTTTGTTCGTTTGGGAGCAGACAGACAGACTAAACGCTTCAAATTTAACAACACCCTTTTTGCATCAGGGGTTTGTTTGTTTGTCGTATGAGGTAGTGCTGCCCTCTGATGTCAGAGTTTGTCAATCCGCCCGATGGTCTCTGACATGGCTTAACGACTGCTATTAATCAATAACAGCCGGGACCGACAACTTAACATGCCCTCCGAAGCACGGAGCGGTGGAAAACCGCACATATCATAGAAAAGTCATTGGTACGGAGCCAGGGCGGTCGCACTCCGCAACAAGTACAAATAAATTCAAGGACCCAATATTCGGGTCCGTTCAGTCGAGTGTCAAGCGTGCGCTCGATGAGTCGCGCGCATTGTACTTAGCGATAGAGCACCTACTTACGTAAAGTTATTGACAAACTTTATTCGTGTTTTAATTATGAGTACCAAGAAGAAAGCTAGAAAGTACTGCATAGCATTCGGCTGTTTGAATAGTGATAGAAATTACGAATTGTTATTCTTTACGTTTCCAAAGGATATTGAAAGGTAATAAATTGTAATACCTATAATAGGTCCTAGTTATGTAGTTAGATATTGATATTTTTTTATTACGTAGGTTCCTATAGTTTTATGTTATTTCATTTGTGTTCCATACCGAAGCTACGCATATTTAAGGTTTTTCCGCGCAGAAATAAACAAAGTAAGTAAGTAAGTCGTTTATTAAATCGATCAACGTAATTTTATAATTGATTATTGTAGGTATTGTTGATCGGAAAATGAATTACTGTGCTGACTTAGTAAGTAGCCTACAACTAATTAGGAATTTATATAATATATGTCTCGTATAATACCTACCTACTTTTAATACCTTTTATTACGTAGGTAGCAATTTATTTTTCATTCATTAGAAAGCATGGAATTCAGACAGGCACCTTTATTCATCAAAGTGCGATACCTATAGGATATAATCATAATCAACCAACGACACGTAGGTAGGTATCTCACTAAACTTATCGGCGTTCTGAAAACGGGTATAGGTAGGTAGTAAAAATGAGGTTGTAGGTCTATTCTGATAAGAATGTCATTGTATGTAATAGAAATATTTTAATTTATAATAATAAATAATAACATAATACATTATTACTTATTTATTCTGTTACAATATCTAAGTCATAACATATCACAGAATAATTAGTAGTACAAGTACCTAGTCATATCTTAAATACAACCCTACCGAGCGAAAAAGGGACAGAGCGATTCTGAAACGGTTAGAGCAATGGAAGTTCTCGCGCGTTGTGATACGGTGCATTCTAGCCTGCACGCGGTGGGCGAGCGCCTTCTAGGTAAATATAATTGAAAGCTCGCAGCGCCGTGCGAGTTAAATTGCACTTTATAGCGTTGTAGCGAGAGTCGCTATTTATTTAAATGACTTTACTCAGTTAGCCTTCTGTACTTGTACTATTATTTATTTTGTGGCGGAGCCTAGGATTGAACATAGAATCCCGGTATCGTTCGATTCTAAGTTGCACTATAGAACCATTAGGCTAGCATCGCTCTCCAATAGGCTACCATCATCAGGGTTTAAATACATTCAGAAATGGGTGTTAGAGCTGTTTGTGTTTAAATGGGATCAATTTCCCTAAAGTCATTTTGTACCAAAATTGTAAATATGTATACAGTGAGAAACAGTGGTGGACAGTGGTATAAGTGTAAACAAACTTTATAGCAAAGTGTTTTTTTATTGAAAATTTTCATGAAATTTGGTAAATAGGTACTTAATAATAATACTTTTAAGTTCATAGGTCGTATACAAGCTAAATTGGTAAAGAAAAATCCTCCCTATCTCCAAGGGGGTCTTTGAGAGGGAGGAGAACATTTAAATATTCGACACGGGTCAAATTGGGTGCAATGACATACCTACACATTTCGAAACTGTTTTTTTTTATTCTACAGTTTTTCATTTAAAAGCCAACATGTGAAAAACTTACGTACATTGCGAGGTCTCAGTTTTGGGGCGAACAGTAATTATTAGTTACAAAATGTACTAACAGATTATTTGGTTCATATTTACATTTGTCTAGTTATGTACATAGATACATACAAAGATCAAGGGGCAGACCACCGGCCCGGTGGAGTGATGACATAGCCAGAGTTGCTGGCAAACAGTTTCTGAGGACAGCACAAGATCGAAAGGGGTGGCGTCAAGGAGAGGAGGCTTATGCCCAACAGTGGGATGACAAGGGCTGAGAAAGAAGAAGTTATGTACAGTCACGAGCTCTGAAATATAAACATTCCAAGTTTTCGAATGGATCTATTATATATTTTTAAATGAATATACATTTTTATGAACATGTTGCTTGTATAAAAGTTTCCGTTTGGGTTTGCCACATGCAGTGAGCTGAGTGAGCACTAACCTATTGGGATAGAGCTCACGACACCTCTGACGATCATGATTGAAGGCAATTGAGCAAAACCGAGGGTACAAAGTTTTCGTGCAACAACTTGAGAGGATTCATCTATCAAAGTTAAAACCAGCTTGTGGTAAAATGTTGTAACAAAACCGGAGATTCTCTCTGAGATTGAGGATTTCTATGGCCGTCTATACGCTTCTCATGCTCCTCGACCGGAAATCCCTAGTGAGGTTTCGAGAGACACACTGACCCGCCACTACACACAGGAGCTGCCAGATATAAGCCTGGATGAGTTGGAGATGGCCCCAAAACAACTAAAAAACGGAAAGGCCCCTGGTGAAGACGGCATCACCTCTGAGTTCTTAGAGGCAGGAGGTACTCCTGTCCTTGGGCAGCAGCAGAAACTTTTCAATGCCATCATTCACAGTGGGAGAACTCCAGACGGGTGGAACAGGAGTCTGGTGGTATTATTCGTCTTCAAGAAAGGGGATAAAACCTTGCTCAAGAATTATAGGCCTATCTCACTCCTGAACCACGTCTACAAGTTGTTCTCAAGAGTCGTCACTAATTCCAGCAACCTGCGCAGGCCGGATTTCGTGGAGGATATGGCACTCCAGTCTCCACAAAATCAGGCCAAAATACTTAGCTGATTATTAATTACGATATTGACCAGCTAGGACTTACGTTTTAGGGTCGAAATGTCGACCTATGTTTAGTAGCTTAGCTGATGCCTCCCGACGCGTTAGTCTCCGCATAAACATTGACTAAACGTTGATGATCAGCTATCAATAGTCGTCAGTGGCATGCTTCTTGAAGTTGTACCTTGGACAAACTCTTCAGTTAGGGAGAAACAACTTCAAAAAGGAAGCCAATAGGCGGATTCGGCTGTTCTGGGCAATTTCGTCAAGTCTTCTCGTCGCTCATTCCACAATCCAACTAGTGCGTCCTAACCTACCCGTAATGACATACGGAGCCGAAGCTTTGACACTGACTGTGAGGCTGGTCCACAAATTCAAGGTCGCTCAGCTGTGTGTGCTTTAGAACGAGCTATACTAGGGGTTCTCTGAGACATCAAATCTGAAATGATGTGATCCGGCAAAAAACTAAAGTTACCGACATAGTTCAGAGAAAGCTGGCTGAAGTGGCAATGGGCTAGTCAATTGTCGAAGAACGGATAACCGTTGGGGGTAGGAGACTCCTTGTGTTGGACTCAAGGACACTCGGGCTAGGTGGAGGGACGAGCTACATGTAGCTAGGCAGCAATTACATGAGATCGGGCTCAGTGGGGCTCAATAGGAGAGGCCTATGTCCAGCAGTGGACGGATACAGACTAAATGATGCTAAATTAATTATTTGTCACAATTTAATGATTTGTTGAACACAACTTTGTCCACTTGCAAAAATATAATCAGATGACCATGGACCCAGAATATCTATTAAATAAAGTTAAATAAGAAAACCTGCATCCGAGCAAGATTGTTTTCAAGCTCATGACTACTTATTATATTGAAAAGATGCATGTCTGTCATATATTTTTAACCTATATCAGTATAACCCTGCTAGACCTAGACACTAGACAGATTTGTTCTTAGTAGAGGTATACCCACAATCTAGTCCATAATAATACGACTTGATTTTAGTGCAGAAAAATAAATCCATCATCTACTAAACACTGGAAGACTGGCAAAAAAAAAACATTCCAACAAAAACATTATTGAGTAAAAAACTAAGTTATAAAGTGATTAATCTCATGGAATTGATTTTATTATCAAAACCACATTCCTGTAATACTAAATTATTAAATTTAATATGTACATGTCTTAGGAAGTAAGGGAGAATACTAAATAATAAATATTTCAATTACAAATAATCATTTTTATTTGGAGTACCAACCTGACACTTAAACAATAATCAAAACATTCTTAATTCTTTAATCATAATCACCAAAGTGGTTCACCAAATCTTGAGATACTCTTTTCTTGAGCATCTAATTCCATACCCACTTTTTTTCTCATATAAAAAATTGTACAGTCTCTGTTGGTGCATAGAACTTCTTCATGGAGACTGCCTTGGCACCTTTGACACTCAGTCCAGAGTCTGGAAAACTTTTCTTGAAGTTGTCTTAATTTGAATACCTCTGTTATGTACAACTGGCCTTCTTTATCCATGCAATGATTGCACAAAGCATGCTTGGAATCATTGGGCATTACCGTTTTGCACCCAATGCACTTCTCTCTTTTCTTAGTAAACGCGGCCAATCCTCCAACTTTGGATGTAACCATTGCTTTGGTTCTTGTATGTTCTCCTTTCAAGAGCAGCGATTCAGCTTTATCACCAAGGATGGGTTCAAATATTCTCAACAGAGGCTTGGAGAGTTGATTTTCCAAGTAATGGTTAAAATCTATAGGAATACTGTTTTCCAAAACATATATTGGGTCTTCTGCCTTCATGTATGCAGGGGTATTCTTAGCAGCACATGTGAGAATGTAGGGAACTCTATCTCCTAGCTTTGGTGCCGTGCCAGCATCACGTTTCCTCATTTTGTTTGCAAGTTCCACATGAGCTTGTTTAGCAGCATAATCATTCTTTGTGAGCTCTTTTGTTATGACAAGTTGTGATATGTCAATGCGGTTGCATAACAAATCAGATATGATTTGTTTGGCATAGTTTACGGCGCCATCTGGATCTCTGTCTATGAGAAGCTTTTGAAGGCATGTGCTCATCATGTTAGAAACAAGGGGACAATTATCTCGCCTCACCGTTTCTATTCCTTTGCAGTCCATTTTGTCATACTTATCTGGCCTTGTGAAATACAAGCCAGCATATCTCTTCTTGTTTATAAGCAGGTATGGGTAGTATACCTTCTCAAACTCTAGCTTAATAGGCTTTACAAACTTGCATGAGACAAAATCAGCTGCTTCTCTACCCAGTTCCATGCTTTCTTCAAGAGTTTTGACACCAAACTTCACCATTACTGAGTCGGTATCTCCATAAATTACAACAGCATCTTCTTTGTATCCGTTTGCTTTTGTATACCTCTTTTCAACTTCAGTTTTAGTGAATTCAATCATGGTCCGACCATATGCAGTTACACTACCAGAAATTTCAAGGCAAGGCAGTTTGCCTACCTGGGCTCCAGTGAATCCATAAACAGAGTTAGCACTGATCTTCAGAGCTAGTTGTCTGCCGTCAAGTACTGATCTTTTAAAAGGATCTTTTTCCTGCTTTAAATCTGCTTTTGCTTTTTTTCTTGCTGCAAGTAAAGACTCTAGGATATCAGGCAATAAACCTTTCCTCACATTTGCTTTCACAAACATGTTTTTCGAAGGCGTTATGGTAACATCTTCACTGTTTTGGAACTTACTATGCATGGTTGGCTGCACTAGTGTGGTGTAGCATAAATTGTGTGCTATCATAATGCTAGGGTACAGCGAGGCAAAATCCAGTGTTGATATGGGATCAGCATAGTATCCACGTTTCGGTTCGATTACAGTTGCTCCTTCAAATTGGTCATCAGAACCTTGTCCACTGTAAGCTGGCATCAAATATCCTGCCTCTTTTGCTTTCCGAAGCAGCTGACTGAGTACTTTAATTTGCTGGCCTCTAGTGAGCAAACATAGTAATGGAACTCCAGTAACTCTTGCCATTTCCATGTAATTGATAATGCACATAAGTTTGTTCAACAGCTTCAGAGGCAAATATGCATCTTTCAAACAGTACATCGCCAGCCTTCTTCTTGTTTGTTCACTTTCATTTTGCAAGTCCGTTATAATGCTGTGATGAACATCTTCCTTTTGTTCCTGGAGAAAATGGTAGCTGACAGCATTTAAACTGTATGATCTGAGTTTGTAATCTCTTACAAGAACAAGAAGCAGGTCAAATGGAACTCTTCCTTCAAAATTAATACTCTTATTCTCTCTCCGGCCCATTTGTTTTGACTGCAGTATGGAATCTTTAATAATTGACCTCATGTTTTTGATTCTGCCCAGGAAATCAAAATTACTGACTTTCAAGTGCTTTGCTCTATTTATGAGGTATGGCCAATCAAAGTTGCTGATGTTGTAGCCAGTTATTATGTCAGGATCTAGTTCACGGAAGAAGTCTGACCACTTTCCTAGCAAATCAGACTCAGATTGAAAGCTTAGAACATGAGATCCTACTATTGGAGCACATGTATTCAGTGTGAACACGTTTCTGATATAAGGCTCTGTATCACCCTGCTTGATCACCATAGAAGCTATTTGTATAACAGGATCATGGTTTGGTTCTGGGAAAATGCCCTTTCTGCCTGCACATTCTATATCAAAGCTTAAGATTCTAAACGGTGCGACTTTGGACCATTCACCTTCTGGCTGATGAGCAATGAATGCATTCCAGGCAACATCTACTTCAATTTGGCATCTGGACTCATATCTTAGGTGTGAATTTTTGTTTCTGAGTAACCATTTACCAACCGGTAATTCAATCCAACTGCAACCAACTACTGAAGTGTCAACCATGAAGCGAATATCAAAGTCTATGTTAGTCTCATAGAAACTTGGATCCATTAGGCCAAAAGATGGCGGTTGTCTCTCAATTAACCGTTTTGATGGAGCAATCAGTTTAGGTAATGCTACTGATACTCGTGCAAAAGTGATATCATCATCTCCTTTGTAATACATAATTGATTTTGCTTTTACCAAACGCACTTCCAAAACAGCCTCTTTGATATTGTCTTTATTACTTCTTAAATCTTCTAATATGGCTTTATTCAGATTGATTTTCATTTCATTGCACGTAGACTCGGAAAAATTTAAAGGGACTGTTACATAAAAGTAGGGTGTGAATCCATGAACATGACAACATATTGAATTTCCTTCCATATTGATGCCATACATTCTCATAATTGGTACAGGGGCTAGTTGTGATCCTGGCATACCTTGAATTGGCTGTCCATTATAGTGATCAATGTCCAGTTGCTGGAAAACAAGGACGTCTTTCTTAGGATCAAGTTCAGGTGGAGGCGGTCTCGACCATTTCATGTTAGTGGCTTGATTCTCCGGTCCTTCGCCACAAACTTGCTGTGAATCAAATTCGCCGGTGTCCATTCCAGCGAGTTGATCTTCAAAACTGCCTGGCATTTCAATGTCATCATCGTCATCATGGGATTTAAATCTCTTCGGTGGCGGACCTCTATGCTGTTTACGTTTATCCATTTTCCTGAAGAACTCGTCTATCTCCGGTGTTTCGTTGGCGCCAAAACCTGAAAAGGTATTCAATGATTAGCGATTTCATACGAACGACCCTCAGTCTAAGTCGCTGTTATTCGTTTTGTATAGGTACCTACCTTATATATCAGCGTTCACTCAATGTTTTTTTTCTCCACGTAACATTGACTATCGAAAATCCTTATTTTGTGATGAAATGAAACGAAAAATAAAAAGCGCGCGCACTTTTTGTTTTGTTTGTTGCTAACAAATTGACAGTGACAATGTCAATACAATGACATGATAGCTGACGGCTGACCCGTGTGAGCTTGCTTTTTGTAGTGCTACTTAATACCGATCCGATTTTGCAAACAGATTTTCATATTTTCATAGCAATTTCGACTCTAACCCGCTGCATTATGTGCACATGATAGTGACGATCTGATTGCAACTAAGATCGGTAATAGCACTACAGGAAAGCAATGAGGTCTTCGAGTTGGGGCTCTCTACCCTACCACAGTACACACATCATCATCATCATCAGCCTATATCTGTACACTGCTGTACGTAGGCTCCTAATGCACGCCACTGAGCTCGGTCTTCAGCTCTCCTCATCCATTTTCTTCCAGACACTTTTCGCAGGTCGTCAATCCACCTGGCCACAGAGCGTCCTACACTATGTTTGCCTAAACGTGGTCTCCACTCGAGAACTCGTCAACGGTTATCGGTTCTTCGGGAAATGTGACCAGCCCACTGCCAATTTAGCCTGCTTATCCTTTGAGCTATGTCAGTTACCTTGGTTCTCCGTCGGATATCTACACAATACCTATTGTACAGTACAGTACACAATTAACTACCTACTTAAATACACAGACCAACCCCCCGATTCAGAACCTTTTGATAACTCAGTTATCGATCGATTTGGTGTTATTACAAGACTGTCAAAAAAAGGAGTGTTATTATTACAGTAATCCTAACGCAATCACTTGCAATGAGATTTTCATTACATAATAAAAAAAAATAGACAACTTCAAGTTGTTAACTAATTATCGATTGAAAAAGCATGAAAGTGAGGCAAACAATTTGCGTAATCCCGATACAAACTATAGTAATCCCAATAAAATAATTAATTTGGATTGAAATTGTAGGTTAAAAGTTACGTAATGCGGGCACTGTTCAGTTCCATGGTCTCTGGTTCCATTTAAAGTTTTAAACATTTTGGTTTGATTTTGGCAAAGTGGTCAGTCAGCTATCTTGTTATTTTTCAAGTCCGCGGCTCACAATGAAACCTATATGCAAGGAATTTATCTATGTACTAGCGTAATTATATCCTACACTACAGTAACCGGAAGGATCACTGGTACAGGAAACGCGGTCTGACAGAGACTAAATACTAAGGTGATGTGTCTCGTTCTAAAAGGGCGACCATAATTTATGAACTAAACAGGACGACAGCTTTCATGTTTTTATGTGTTCAGGTTTTAGCCTATCGATATGAAGTCTTCGTCTTTGAAATGTAAGCTGCATACCACAGAGGTATTATTCCCGAAATCCCCACCAGACCATCCGGTCTGGTGGGGATTTCATGATTTCTTTCATGGTGGGGATCCACCAGAAAGGATTTCGGGAAAAAAGCTAAAAAAGTTTTCCGGAAATCCCCACTAGTTATCAGCAGTGGGGATTTCGGTAAAAACAAAAAAAAACTGTCTCTTGGAACTCGCTCGGTAAAATTCCCTTTGATGTACCGACACGAGGCGGAGCACGGCCAAATCTTCTTAAATCTTGGTCTGGACCCGGCATAATACGAACAAAAAAACGTGATCTCGTAAATAATCTTCAACTTCCTTGAACCATCTTTCTATATCATCTTCTGAGACATTTTCACGAGCCACAGTCAAATTCTGCGCTGTTCTTTCTGAGATGGAGGGATGTTGTTTTAAAAATAAATTGAACCACTTCTTCACGGGCCTGTTGTCTTTGAAAGGAGATTCTTGTTTTTTATCTGTAATTATTGTTATACACAATCATTATAATATTCACACTATCATATTAATATCATAATATTGTTGTACACTGTCCGTTTTTTGTTTTGTTATTGTTTTTTTTTGTTTTTCGTTTTTTGTTTTTTGTAATTGAAAATTTTCCAAGAATTGCTTCATCTTCTATGGAATATAGGTTATGGACCTATGGAGCAGACGACAGGACTTATCTCTGTTATTTTATTATGCAATGTTACATGGGGCACCCCAAATTTTAAGGCAGCTATTGCCACTTTTTCTTGACTCTGGATCGCACCCACTGCATTCTTCATTTGTTCTGTGATGTATTTTTTATAAAAATATATTATAATTGAATATATTATTAGTCATTTCTGCTGTAATACAATATTTATTTTTTAATAGAATCTAAGAAGCATAATTCTAAACGGGGGATAGCACATTAATAAAATAAAATTAAACAATAACGTGAACAATAACATAAGTTTCGTCATTTGTCCATTATTAGAAAATGAGATATATAAAATACACGTGCTATTTAAACATATACATTAATCTAACAACACAACACATCTCGTAAATTCACCTACAATACCATGAAATAATGTATTTTTTCATTTGAGCAAAGCAAATTCAAATATTTGGTACTTACTTTCTAAGCGATGGCTACAGTAAAACCGTATTTTTAATGATGGCGCTATCCGAGCTCACATTCCTCATCGTTATTTGCAAACAAAATGGCCGAAAGCAATGAAACGTCATATTACGGGAGTTAGATAGTTCTAGTCTATGGGCAAGTAATTGTCAGCGCGCGAAATTTAAATTGTTGACCTTGTAATGTAATTTCTTTTATTTTTTTGTCATCATAAACCATACAAACAATTTTAAAATAACCCAACCAATAGTTTCGATAATTTACCCTCTCCTTGGTTTGTGCTCTGTCCACCGGCCGTGGTATCAACTAATTATATAACCTGTGGTGACACGCAGTCCGTCGTCACCATGGATTTAGGTTTTTTTCCTTACTCTATGGTCGTCCAGCGCGCGTCTTTGGGCCCCAGATCCAGATAATAATAATAATATTGTGACGGGAAATAAAACTAGTGGGAACCCTTTAAATTTTCAGAAATGAAATGAATGAAAAGTATCCAATGTCATACCTCGTAGTATGAACTCAAATCATATCAAGTTTTATTTGAATTCATTCAGTAGTTTCGGCGTGATTCGCGTTCAAGATACAGACAGACAGATAGAAAAAAATGATAAAATATACTGTTTTGGCTTCAGTATCGAATATAGAGAATAACACAAAAAAAACTTCAAAGTTAACATAACTTTGGATCCCCATACCGCAGGAACCCTTTATTTTTCAGGATAAAAAGAATTCTCAGTTTTAACTTATCATATAAAGTTATAAACTATGACTGTGCCAAGTTGCATCAAAATCCGTCCAGTAGTTTCAGCGTGGTACGTGTTTTTTAAAATAAATTTCAACCTCTATCCCGTGGGAACCCTTTTTATTTTTCGGGATGAGAAGTATCCATTGTCCTACCTCGTAGTATGAACTCAAATCATACCAAGTTTCATTTGAATTCATTCAGTAGTTTCGGCGTGATGTGCGGCCAAGATAAGACAGAGAGAAAAAATAAACAAGTGGTTGAGAGATACAGTTCCAATGCTCAAGCCAGCTGTGACGCTGTCCAGCTTCAGAGAGAGAGGCTATGGTGGACCGTTTGAATTCAGCCTTAGAAGCCGCGCCCGATTGGGGTGATGCTAACCTGGTTAAGTTTAATGCCACTAAAACGCAGGCGTGTTTCGTCCCCGTAGAGCGAAAATTAACTAAGTGACACTTTTATCGAAAATGAGTTTTGAATGTCACGCTTGTCACATTTTTTTCTTTATTTTTCTGTCTAACCACCGTAACTTTAGCTCTTCTCATGACTGGGATAAAAAATGTCAAAACTCACTAATTGCATGATTATTCTCCACATACTGTATGTGAGGACAAAATAATGAAATTATTTTATTGATTATTACTTTAATAACAGATGATATCTAAAAAAACTCAAGCGTGCTTAGTTTGTTTTCCTTTGAAATATGTGATTAAAATTGCAATCGGTGAGAAAATTCACTAAATGATTGTAGTGACAACATTACATGCTTAGAACAAATTCAGTAGAGCGAAAACTAACTTAGTCATTTTAGTGAATAAGCGAATATGCTTTCTGTTGAATTTGACAAAACTTCCTGTAGTAACAAATTATTATTATCTTTTAGTGAGTTTTCACTCGTTCCAATATTTAAAATATATTTATTTGAGCATGACTAAAATCTTTGACTTATTTTTCATTTACCTGACTTGGAGCAACTTGGCAGAAAATTGCTCCCTACCGCCCGTTTGGGTAGTTATTGCTTTCTTGAAACTCGCTGAGGCACGGATTGTCCTATTAATTTATCTCTTAGATAGCATCTTCAATGCTGCTATGAGCAATTCCTTGTTCCCCGACGCTTTGAAGAGTGCCGACGTCAGTGGCATGCACAAACCAGGAAAAAAAACCACCAAGCCCTCTAGCTACCGCCCTATCAGTCTCCTCAGCTCTCTGGGGAAGATTTACGAGTGACTCAGTCTGAGTCGCCTCTGGTCCATTGCAAAGTCCAAAAATCTCATTCCCGACAAGCAGTTTGGCTTTAGAGCCATACTTGCATCCATCAAGTGCACCGCATCACAAAGCACATTTTCGATAAATTCAACGAGTATCCCAAACCGATAGCCGTCTTCTTAGACGTAGCTAAGGCTTTTGACAAAGTCTGGCACACTGGGCTGTTATACATGTTGTATCAGCTCGGGTTGCTGGACCGCCTTGTGCTCATAGTACAGGACTACACCTCAAGAGCCGAAACTTTCACTATCATGTCGAGTGAGTCAGATCTAACCCGCACCCCATCAGAGCCGGAGTCCCTCAGGGCTCCACGTTCTCCCCGCTTTTGCTCTCATTATACATCAGCGACTTTCCGCGTCTTCGCAACGTAGAAATCTCCCTCTTTGCCGCCGATACCGTGATCTATTCCACCGGATGGAAACCAACCCAACTTCGGAGCCGCATCCAACGAGCGATTATTGCTCTTGGAAAGTGGTTCCGAAGGTGGCGCATTTTGGTGAACCCTAAGAAAAGCGTAGCAATACGCTTTACTGAGGGTGCCAAACGTTTCTTTCCATCCGGTCACTTTACGACGTTTCCCCATCCCGTCAAGTCAACCAAGTACTTAGGGGTCACCCTCGATTATCGACTCAGATTTGACAAACACGTCAAAACCATCCGTGACAGGACGACCTTCTTCCAAGGTTGCCTATACTATCTCATAGGCAAGCGTAGTAAAATATCCCTTAGAAATAAGGTGACACTTAACAAAGCCTGCATCCGTCCCGTCCTGCCTTACGCGTTCGTTGCATTCGCGCATGAACCCCCATCCCCTCTCATAACCGTCTATCCTGGAGCTGCTCCAGATAATACAAAATAAATTCATTCGAAATGCAGCAGTACCCCCTGGTATCAGAGGAACGCTGACCGCACTGCGATATCAAGCTTCTCTCGATCCGTCAATTCATGAAAGATGCCTCTCGCCGCTGCTTTGATGAGGCTCCCCATCACCCCAACCCCCTTGAGTTGAAACCACGAACTACACGACAGACACGACAGCCCTCTGTAGACGCCCTGCCTGCCCTGCCTGCCCTTTTTAGTCTCCTATGTATAGTGTAACCAATTTATAGCAGCCTCTCTGGTTCATTTGATTCAGCGGTCAGACTTTTCTAAGTTATGTGTGGTTTCCCATCGCTCCGTGCTTCGTAGGGCACGTTAAGCTGTCGGTCTAGGCTGTTATTGATTAATAGCAGTCGTTAAGCCATGTCAGAGACCCTCGGGTGGCTTGACAAACTCTGACATCAGAGGCCAGCACTACCTCATACGACAAACAAACAAGCGGTCAAATGATGATTTAGAGGTTTTTGAGCAGAAATATCTAGAAAGCGGGTACACACCATAGAGGTGAACTTCATGCACATTGTCATTGAGAAATAACAACGACATTCGCCAATCTATTCTCTATGATTGACTGGAAGTCTATCATGGTGCATGCAAGGTCTAAAAGACACAGGAACTCTGAACCCCCATATAATGTTCATGAATTTGTCTAAAATGATAATGCTTGATGTGAGAGCTATAAATGAAGCATTTGTCAAAAACACATGTAAGGATGAAACTAAACAAAACTAAAGTAATGTAGCTAATAATAAAATGCCTAAGATTCGAAAGAAAACGTACTGAGATAATACAATTCCGTTATTCCCATGAAGGGTGTTACCTTGAACTGGATTACAGGTGCATACTACAAGAAAAAACCTCCCAAAGAGTTGACAATAATACAGACGAACGTAACAGAAACAGAGACGCCATTACGTCAAACTGAAACAGTTCATTATTCCAAAGGCTTACTCTAGTGCTCTTCCTATTTCGGAGGTCAAAAAGAATGACGTGATAGATAGATAGATAGATAGATGAACTCTTTATTGAAACACCACAATACAGAAATATACAATTAATAAACTTAATCTAACAAAAAAACATGTTACAATTGGCGGTCTTATCGCTTAAAGCGATCTCTTCCAGAAAACCGTGATAGTTCTTTGTACTAAAGGAATTGCTCCTCATAAGCAGCATCCGTGGTACTTACTATTCCCTACCTACTAGCAAAACTGCAGTCGATAAAATAGGCGGACCAGCCTCCCGATTCAGAGCAATGGATTCTCCATTGTGATGAGACTACTATTTAATAAAGATAATGCATGATATTATTATTTTTGTCTTATTTATTGCCTACTTACATAATTTATTTTATCTATAAATTGACACAGGTGAAATCCAAAGTTTAAATTTTAATTAATTATTAAATGAGTTGATCATAATACTCAACATAATAAAGTATATTTTAACACAAAAAAAAACAAGCGAAATGTCATTAACATGCCTTTCTCCACATCATACTTTAAAAAAAAAAAAGTAATATTTCACTAAAGGAACATAAATTAGCTACAAATTCTAAATCATAACATTTCAAGTGAGCGAAAACTAACTAACTTGTATTTGAATAAATTAGTCCTTAGTAAAAAGGTTTTCCTATAATCTGATTTCACTATACTTTGATTTTTATAGCTTGAACTCCATGACGGCTGTCATCAAGATGTATTTTTTTTATAGTCAAAATGTACCCTAAACAACGTCATACTTTATTATTGGTATGACGGAAAGCTACGACGGAAAGGGATGTTCAATTTTCATTGCGACATCTTAATCACAGACTATAAAACAATAATAATCGATTATGAAAATCGAAATAACTTAATGTGCTTATTCGTAATTAATTCATAAAAAAGTTTCCACAAGCTAATTTAAATCTATTGTTGTGGTAAAATTAAAAGATTTTGAATTACGCTTACTGGCGTAAAATAGATTCCGCTCTAATCTAATTTTGTTCTAGCAAAATGATATGTTTTATTTGGTCTAGATGGTCTATACTCTATATGCACCCAAGTAAAAAAAAAAAAAAACAACCGTAGGGAAAAGCTAACGTAGCTAACGCCCGCGACTTAACTCGAATAATAATAATAATAACTCGAAGAACCAACAACCGAGTTGGGGTAAGCGAGTTTTATTGTGGAAACCACAATTAGGCGAACGTAGTGAGACCGTTGGCCAGTTGGAGTGACGAGTTGCGAATGGCGAGAAGAGTTGAAGATCGGGCTCAGTGGCATTGACAAGGCCTACGTCCAGCAGTGGATGATTACGGGCTGATGATTTTGATGATGAGGATTATAGATGATGTGTCACCACATCAAAATAAAGATAATACATACTTACCTACCACCATTTATGAATTCCTAATACCTAATTGACCGGTCAAAAAATGCTTTCGTATGTCCGGATCTCTTTTCTCATCTACAGGTCGCATTTTTCAACCGATCTAGACGAAACTTGGTGTACAGGTTAAATTAATTTTTTAGTGGTCGGGGATTTTGGAGGTGTACTACCCCCAAAAAGAGGAAAAAGGGGGCTACTGAATATCTCCGACTTATTATATCGGATTTCGATGATTCTTTTTTTATTTGAAAGGTAGTAACTTTAACTTGGTCTCATCACAATATTATGATCAATTATATATGTACAATTATATGATCGTGTTTTTTCCACATCGTTCGATAATCGATTTTTCTACACTACTCCAACCCTAGAAATATCACTCTGGTAGCTGTCTTGGCGATCAAGCTATGCACTGGCGAAGGAAATGTCCTAGGGAAAATTCCTTACTCTATGAAGCTATCTTGTACAAACTATAGACAAAAAAGACAGATAATTCTCAACCAAAATCATTCAAAAGTTTTAATAAAACGCCAAATTTAAAACATGAATTTTCTTTTTTTGAAAAATATGATGTTACATTATTACGAAAGTCACTATTTGTTAGTTGGTTAATTTTCGCTCTACGGGGACGGTTTGTTCTCTGCTAAAAAGAGTCCTCTCAACCGATCTCCGTCTTTCCGTAGTGTAACAATACCATTAGTGACCATCTGGAGCTTATATCCCGATATTATAGCTTATATCGGGATCGAGTTGCGACGCGTGTGACACGTACAGTCAGCCATAGAAATCTTCCACTTCTGCGAGAATCTCCGGCTTAGAAACGACAACTTTCCCGCTTGATGTGGTCAACTTTGTCAGATGGCTTCGACCAAGTTGTTGTACGAACACTTTTGACCCCCGAAGTCGCTCGATCGCTTCTTCTATAGCGCTTGTATTGGAGCGTCGGATGTCTCACCTTACCAGCTTGGTTATTTGATTATTCACAGCCCGCTGTTCTGACGAAGTGACTGATGGATCTTCCCGTCGTTTCTCAATGAGCTGCAGAGACTCCACCAAAAGTTTTGATTTCCTGTACACTGCATCTCGCAGAAATTCGTTCTCTCTTCCCTCAGAATTGCCACAACTTGGTCAAGTTCCATGTCAATGTCAACGTCAGTTGTGCTTTCTAAAGCAGCGAATCGGTTCTCCAGTTTCACCTGGAATGTTTCAGATCCCACAATGGTGTGGAGCAGGTTAGATCGGAGCGTAGACTTCATCAAATGGAGACGTTCAGGGCTTGCAATCAATATCCAGAGTGCCACGGGCAAGTCGGTGATCACTCCCGGTAAACCAAGTGATCACAGAGACATATCTGAATATGTCAGCTGATATGATAAAGTCGATTTTATTTTTCGTTACACCTACTTACTTACTTGGTGTTTGGGCTTATTTTCCGTGACTAGGCCGATCATCGGCCCCTTTTGCGTGAAACAGGCGGCGACAGTTAGTTCAGCCACCCGATGTCCCTCAGGAAGACCAGCAGCTTGCGAATTCCGGCGCAGGCTTCCCTCAGGGTGGAAGTTGTTCCCAGGAACTGTTCCCTTTGTATCGCCACGCTTTCGCACTCGAGTAGAACATGCGTGGCCGTTTCTTGTGCCCCCATGCATCCTCTGCACAAGGGGCTGCCGGTGACACCTAATCTGTGAAGGTGTTTGTTAAGAGGACAATGACCAGTTACAATTCCCACCACTTGTCGGAGACTGTCCCGTTTAAGGTTCAGAAGATTTCGGGAGTATCTCGGATTTAACTCCGGGAAAGCCTCCCTTGACTGTCTACAATCTGTTATACTTGCCCATAGTTCTTGATGTAGTTTATGTGTCTTTTGACGGATCCAGGCTCGAATTTGACTGAAAGGCAATGCAATCATTGGCTCTGGCCCTACAAGGCGCATGCCCGAACCTCTCCTTGCCAGTTCATCCGCTGATAGTTAGCCCCGAGGAATGTTTATACCTTTGAAGTGCTTTTAAGACTGCGGTGCTGTCGGAGAGTATTCTAATTTTAGAGTCAGTTACCTTCCTGCGCAGTATCGCTGTTGCTGCCTGGATTATACCCACACATTCCGCTTGGAAAATAGAGTTGTGAGTACCCACTGCTGCTGCTATATGCATGTTCAAATCGTCCGAGAACGTACCCGCTCCCGCCCCAGCTTCCATTTTGAAACCATCTGTGTAGATTCTAACTTTGTGAGTGACCTGTCACTTGATTCTTCATGTAGTTGTATCTTGTAGTGTTTATTGAAAATATGTTGTTTTGGTACCCTATCATAAATAGAGAGTAGGTATGTTCGGGTTACCCTCCGCATAATCCCGTATGATGTTAGTGTGGAATGCTTGACTATTTTGATCCCAGAGATTGAGTGCTTCGAGTCTGTAAGCAGACGCAGCAGCCTCCTGCTGGATGTGCAACTGCAACGGTGGCATACCAGCAGTGAGTAGTGCAGCAGTGAGTGCTGTTCTCATGCAACCAGTCACTGCTACACAGGCCAATCTCTGAAAGGATTGTAGTTTATTTATAATAGATACCTGTTTAGTCCTTGGCCACCAAACAAGTGTAACATATGTTAAAGAAGCCCTGCCTAATCACAGTATTGTATAACCAAAGTGTTATTTTTGAACTCAGACCATGTTTACCTATCATTTTCCGACATTGCCAGAAAGATATGGTTGCTTTCTTAATTTTATTTTCTAGGTGTCTAGCCCAGTTCAATCTAAAATGATACCCAGGTACTTTACCTCATCAGTTAAAGTTAACTGTGTGTCGAAAAGGTGGGGTAGTGTGTATCGTCCTAAGTTTATTTTGTTAGTAAACATAACCAGTTGTGTTTTGTTGTATTCACAGTTATTCCATAGTCAAAGCACCAGGTTTCTACGATCTTTAAGGCGTTATTCATGACATGATGTCACATGATACGCTAGCAAAGTCTTCTGATACAAGGCTAGTCAGATCGTCCGCATAGCCAACTGTGAAGAAGCGTCTGTTGTTAAGCTTTGTAATTAGGTCATTTACCACCATGTTCCATAGTAGGGGTGACAGTACTCCTCCTTGAGGGCACCCCCTTGCGACCACCCCTTTAGTGGTTCCACCTAGGTCGACTCTAACTGTGCTTTAACATGTTTATGACCCAATCAACCAATGTCGACTCAACACCATGCTTCCTTAGCGCTGCTTTATGCTTCTAAAGTTAGTTCTGTCAAAAGCACCTTATATAAGCACAATATCAATGAAAGCGCCCAGGCACAACGCTTTGTTTTTTAAATCTTGTTCTATTGTGCTTATTACCTTGTGTAAGGCTGATTCTGTTGATTTACCCGAACTATATGCGTGTTTTTGTGGGTGTAATGGTGATGTAGTTAGAATGCTATCTCTAAAGTACCGATCACAAAGTCTTTCCAGTGTTTTAAGGAGGAAGGATGTAAGACTTATCGGTCTATAAGATTTAGGGAGTTAGGGGGTTATAAGTGTTGTCCACTTTTTTAAAGAACCGATATCGCGCTTAGGATCAGCTGCTAGAATTTTTCTGACCCTATTAGCTTGCGTATTCGTTTCTATGTTATTAGGTCGGGGTCACCATCTCCAGGCTTCTCTTATTCTCTATCCGTTCCAGAGTCCCCCACTGTCTCCTCCTCCGGGGAGACCGTGTCCACACTCATCTCTTCTCCCCTCGAAGTTGACGGTCGGGGTTCGTAAGGAAATGATTCCTCCGCGCTGCCGATCAGAGACGTGGGTGGCAGGGACTGTTTTTCAAAGCACCCTTCTGGTTGAGATGGAGGATCCGTGTCCCTGATCGCTTACTCATCCAGATTCGGTGGTGCATCCGTTAGCGTTTCGTCCTTCGCATAGAAGCGCAAGTAGACATTGCCCAAATTATGGACTAATCTACGATCACGTTCCAAATTAGTTGGGATGACATGTTCTGGGATACCCAGACACAGGGACAGTGTACGACCAAACTCTTTGGAAGCTGCTTCCCACCAGGAGTGCCAGTACACCGTCCAGGTATTAATGAGCGCCCACTTATTTTGTCCATCCAGAACCATGTTAGTGTCTTCTAGGTTATCATAGTCCGGGATAAGAGGAGCCGCTCGTACCTTTCTGGCGATCTCGCTTTGTTTTTTAACTATCAGCTTGGGGCAAGTTGTTGATGGCAAGCTGTCAATGGCTTTGTTAAGCCACCTCAGTGAAGCCTCATCCTCACACCACAGCTTCAGGACTCTGTCAGAAATGATGAGCCGTCCTCTGAAGGTGGGGGAGAAGTCATTGGCTGGGTCTTTGACACCCTCAAGAATCCAGCGCTGCAGGAACTTCTTCACCAAGGTGGTCTGTTCTTCTGTGAGTTGGATACCATCAGCACTAGACACTGCTACACAGAGCTTGTTCTTGTCGATATCAGCATAGCTAACCTGGGCACGATTAGAAATATCCAACTTTGCTTTTTTAAAGTTTCCTCTTGGTGAAACCGTGTCGACCAACCTCGAACGTTTGCTAGTCTCAGTGCGAACTGGGGCTTGCGCCGACTTGGAGATCTCGTTTTATCGAGAAGTAGATATTTTGTCATGAAATAGAGATTATGTCCATCAGTAGTTATTTTGTTGATTTGTAGTGATTGTGACGATCAGTAGAGATGTCGTCGAAGAGTAGAGATTTTGACGATAAGTAGAGATTGTGTCGAGAAGTAGACATTTTGTAGCTTATTTAAATATAATTGTCATGTCGGAGAGATTTTGTCGATCAGTAGATATTTTTGTCATGGTGGAAAGATTGTGTCAATCGGTAGATATTTTTCGATCACTAGAGATTTTGATGATTAGTGGAGATTGTGTCGAGTAGTAGAGATTTTGTCAATGAGTAGAGATTGTGTCGAGTTGTGTCACGAGGCGGCCCCAGGCTTTGGGCTTGCTCCACCAGCCCCGGGACCAAGCCTCAGTGGACAACATAAAAGGGTCAGGAACTATTGGAAGCACAGGAACAGGAGGAGATGATCATAAACAGCGGCTTCAAACAAAACGAACACTAACGACGGAATTATTATATATATTTACAAGTCTCCAGTTGTTATAAACTTATTTATGTAATTTATAATATATTATTTTGTGCAATTTCGGTTTTGCTCAAAATCAATGTCGGAATCACAGGTTATTTGAATTTAGAATGAATAATGACAAACTATCAAAAGGAATGAAATGGATTATGAAAGAATTAACCCTCTATCACTCATAAACTGGGATTTATTTGATTTTTTGGATTGGAGATGATTACAAAAAAATAAAATACACGTATTTCTGGGTTTTAATTTTTTTTAATTATTTGGAAGAAAAAATTACAAAAATAGGGAGTGTTGCTTTTAGGCAACACTGAGGTAAGTGGTCAAAATCTTTAGAGTACGGTAGCACAATGACATGTTACGAAAGATGGAAGTTTTTGAAGCAATTCTTGGTTTTCGTGTAGCACAAGGCTACCCCGCATTTGTCACATACATTATGGGTAAAGCCAACACACTTCGGAAACTTGCATCTGATTTTCTTATCAGACCATTGCGGCCAGTGCCCAATCTGGTCTTGCCGGACCGCTTTCGGAGGCACATGCTGAGCAGGTCCTTTATGTTTTTTCGCTTGAATCTCGCTCTCAAGCGACCGCCGACTAGATAAACTAGGCTTTATACCCATTTTGCAAAGGGTCACAGCAACCTCCAGACGAAAATCTGCTGAAGATAAGCGGCCAGATTGAAGGTTTTTGTATTTAGCAACTCTTTTATAAAGTATCCATGCATTGGATATCGTGAGATCCAAATAATGATAAAATAGTCGCATGGGCCATCGTTTGCTTCGCAAACGTATTTTGTATATACCCATGATGCTGTCAAGAAGATCAACGCCACCCATATGGCGATTGTACTCTCCAACAACATTGGGTCGCTTTATGTTCACATACCTTGAGTTCTGTTTGTCCCATCTTCGAACATCAGTTTCAGGTTTTTGCCCAGCAAAGGTGGAAGCCAGATTGACGATTTTGTTATCCTTCCATGCGACAGTTGAAACATCGATCCCGTTGACGTCGGCTACGTATTCTTCTGAATAGCCCCTTTCTTTTTTCATAATTATCTTTTCTGATGACAGCTTACAATCTGGTATTCTATTTCTTCTCACAGTACCGAGACTAAGAATGCCTTCTTTGGCCAGATATTGCATCAGACGAAGAGAAGTAAAATAGTTGTCAAAATAGAGTTTGAAGTTCTGGTGCCTTGGAATCATACGCGCTAACCTCATGACGACGTTAGATGAGGCGCCTAAATCTGGCTCTCCGTGTAGGACCACATTTTCTTTGCCAGTTTCGATTTCTGTTTTATAGGCAAAGCCAGAAACGCCACTCATTACGAAGACTTTATAACCCCACTTGTGTGGTTTATTAGGATTATATCTCTTCAACGTATTCCGTGCTTTAGTGGAGCACATTTGCTCGTCCACACAAAGGTGCTCTTCCATTGGGACTTTACTATATGCCTCATTCAAGGAGTCTACCACTGGACGTATTTTGTGAATTCGATCATGATCAGGATTGCTCCTAGGAAGATCTTTGCTATTGTCGTTGAAATGCAAAGTTTGACGAATTTTTTCAAATTTGTTCAATTTCATGGTTTCCTGTATTAGAGGTGTTCCAAGTATGGGACTCCAGTGGTTGGTAACTCTAGGTAATTGGACGAGAGACATTAGATATGCCACACCTATAAATTGCCTGACATCCTCTTCAGACATCCGAAAACCGCTATTAGGATCTTTCTGCACTTGATAGAAATTGGTCTCTTCAGAAATTTTCTTGATTAGATCATTTGGAAATAGGTAGAGAAAAAACTGTATGGGAGTATCTAGCTCAAGAAGATCAGGACCCAGGGTATTGTTTCCCATAAACATGAGCTGTTCTGCATTCAACTCTAGTTTTTTTTTCTTCCAGCGTAAATTTAGTTTAGCTGGCTTCGGTTTAGCACCTGTTCTTGGGATATTAGCTTGGGAAGGTCCAGCAGTGCTCTCGTGTGACGGTGCAGTTTCCGTGGTAGGGGAAAGACTTTCGTCAATGTTTTCTAGAGTTTCTATTATGGAATCCACATCAATATCTACCTCTGGAGCCTCATCTTCGAAGGTGTCCAATTCAGGAACAAAATCTGGATCGGCTAGGCTGTCGTCATCCAAATCTAGGCCATCTTCACTATCTGTATTATCATTTAGCGCAAAACTAATGTCTATTTCACCAAGGGGCCGCTTACGAGACATCCTGGAACATAAAAAAAAACAATAATCAGCATAATAGGTACCAAACAAAATCTTACACTTTTCGTCTGATGTAGCCTACGGGCAACAATCACTATTTACTAACAAAAACCAAATAAAATGTGAAAAGTATTCAAAAATAACGTTACACAATAAAGTTCAAACACTTACCTCTCCATTTTATCAATATCATACACAGGACACAAGCTGAACAATTTTTAAATATTTTTTTAAATCACAGTTAACCGCCTCGTTTCGTAAATACCGACTGTCAAAACACAAATCTCAATTTGTTACATGAAGCGCCATCTAGTCGTATTTTTTGGGACTAGTTCGTTAGTTCGGAGTGTAGACTACGAGTTACAGTGCGTGATTACGGAATGAAATCAATTATTTTAAATTTCGAGGCGTTTGTACGGTATGTTACCTACAGTCTACACAATGCTATAGAGGGTTAAGAGATCAAATGAGTATTATTACGAAAGAGGTTTGACCTCGTTACAGTTGTAGATATTTTGTCGTGTAGTAGAGATTTCTCTGTACATTCACATGATTCTTTTCTATACAGACAGCACGCCACGCGAGTCAATGAACAAAATTCACGTTCCAAATTCAAAACTTATTACCCCTCTCTGAAACTCTTGAACAGAAAAGACCTACTGTGCTCCCTCTTTTCGAGGAACCAATCAGTGTTTTTCGAAATACATTTATTCAACAAATACATTTGTTCTTTTCTCTATGAAAACTCCACAGATTTGGAACAGAAGTGCGGGACACTATTTCCCGAAATCGTTCACAAATGCGGGGGAGGATATGTATAGGAAACGTCTTGCCCCCAAGTCTAATTGAAAATATGGGCAACATAATATGAGATATATACAGGTATTAGGTACTGACTGTGACATGGTAGAGTTTCCATTCAAAGAATGAAGACTATACTCCAGTCAAGCAGTAATTTCTCTTCATGGGTTACAATCACATTGATTAATAGCCGATTGTAAAGCTGAACAATCACATAAACAATATCAGTTTCCGTTATTCCTACTCCAGAGGCCAGCGAGATGGATGTCAACATAAACAAAGCGTTTTATGGCCTATAATAAAACTGCGTAATTAATAATAATGATTGCATTTTGCGACTCTCCATTTAACAACTCCAAGTGCGTAGTTAAACGAGATGTCCGATACGGATATGTTTTGTTTGACCGTGAGAATATTAGGGCAATAAAAGTATACCTATATGTATATTAAACTTAACTGACATTAGTTTACGGATATTATGGATATCCGTAATACGGATATAGCTACGGATTCCGTATCCGTATCCCAAACTACCTACCGGATATCCGAAAGTAATATCATCCCCATATCTGAAATATAAATTTAGATAGGTAGTTAAGAGTTTCGAAAGTTTAGAAATATATGTTTCAGATAAACACATTCGTATTGACTGATGCGCAAGAATACTGGCAGGTAGGTACTTAGAGACACATTCAAATACGTACAAGAAATAAAACAGTGACCTTTGTGAGCAGCAACGGGGGTAAGAATTAACTTAGCTATTACCGGCAAACGATAAACGTTACAATCGCGATATTCGGTTTCCTATCACTACTTACGTCACTGAACGTGTCCCGACTCGTCAGGTGCCGCCCGATTGTCGATTGACGGTGTAGTGAACAGCGAGCCCAGGACTCAAGACTTATTTATTCAGTCAATCAAATAAAGTGCTTCCCAAAATGAGGCTTCATTTTATTGACATGTATTAATACTGTTAATACTTACCCCAGATACGGGGTATGTATTAACACCTGTCATTTTTTCTAAAACTGCTTCTGTTTCTTAAATTTTCGACTTTATTGATGTTTTTTGTAGCTATAATTATAGCTAAATAACTAAGGTATGATGTGCATAAAAAACAATGTAGAAAAGTTTATTGTGTTTGGAAATATAAACCGACATACAAAATTTGTTAGAACCCGCCCCGCTTTCCCCCCAGTTTTTAAGTCAAACTCTAAGCTATTCAACAGCGCATCGCAATCGGTCCAGCAGTTTTTACGTGATGCGCGAACAAACATACAGATAGACACGAATTTTAAAAATGTTCTATTCTTGTTCAGTAGCTTATTCTAAGTACCCTAGACCATATTTTTTTCTTAATTATCTTCATTGTACAGACTTTTTCGTTCTTATTGCTTTATTATAAGTATAGATAGAAGATTTGTATTGACATTGCATTTAACTAGATTTTGCGTAAAGTGCAGTTTCGTGGGCATAACTATTCACTAATTTCTCTCTATTTCTTGTATTTCGAGGATACTCCCCTCCCGTATCACTGTACCTGCCAACAAAACATTGTATACAGACACGGCAGCGGCACTACATTTAATTGTTGAAAAGCGGTCTGTTTATATTATATCCATCGGAAATCGGTTGGATTTAAATCATTAGTACATAGTACTTATTTTTTTAAGTTCATAACTGTGCATCCATATCAGTTCTTTTAACCCGACTATGTGCTTCTAGTCTACTACCACAGAATAAACTAGTAGCTCTGTGAGCTGTAGACCTCGCGCGTACAAAATTTTTTGCAAACAATCTAGCGGTGCACAGTAGCGCCATCTAGTTACCTTATTGTAAAACTTACATTAATAACCAAGGTGTTCCATCAATCCCAAAGTTTCAAGGGTAAAGGTTTGATTCGAATGGTAGAATCCTAAAAGTGAGAAAATTTACTGTATTTTGAGTTGCAATTCTGCTCATCACGCCGTAGATCCTCATCAGATCAAATTTTTATGAGACCAATTTAAAGTTACTACCTTTCAAATAAAAAAAGAACTATCAAAATCGGATCTAATAAGGCGGAGATATTCAGTAGCCCCCTTTTTGCCCTTTTTTGGGAGAAGTACCCCTAATCCAAAATCCCCGAAGACTAAAAAAATTTAAAAATTCGTTTAACCTGTATACCAAGTTTCGTCTAGATTAGTTGAGAAATGAGACCTGTAGAGGAGAACAGAGATCTGGACCGAAAGAATTTTTGCCCAAGCTGAAACGGAGACGCTTCGCTCGTGCTTCTTATATATATAATTAAAACTTAATTGGCCACAACGATGAAAGCTAAGTATGTAAAGCCATTGGCTACTAGCTCGAAGTCGCGGGCGAACCTAGTTAAAAAGTGTTATTTTTTAATCCTACGAGTTGTTTTTTCCCACGACATCACCCGTGTGGCCATTTAGTGATGGAGCACCCACGTTTTCATTTACGTGATACCAAAACAAACAGATAGATAAAGAGACAGCCTACATTAAATTAATTCAGGTAGGTACCTAATTAAGTTATTATAGATATATTGTTGCGTTTTAATTTTTGACCAGTAAATAATTATTGTATTGTAAGTATACCTTTATAATATTGTAGGTATTTTTAGACACTTTTCCTCATTTCTAATTGACCCCTTTTAATCCAGTCAGATGACGTGATCACCGCTCATAATGACAAAGTGAGGAATCCCACAAGCAAGGTTCGCATGCTATTATCGACTTAATCACGGGCTTCGACAATAAGCGTCGCCTCCTTTACTTATTAAGCTTCGAGCGGAACATGTTTGTATTCTCCGCTGCGCTTACTAAATATGGCAAGGGTGACCAACTGACCACTGCCCGCCGATGTGACACGTTATTTAAATGGTATTTGAAGTGGACTGTGGTTCCGATGCTTGATAGATGCCTCAGTAGTAGGTATTCGTTAATCAGTCGGCCGTTTAAACATAGAACACTAGTCATGTCAGAGTGTTTTTTGGAGTTAGCATTGAAATGTACCTACTTTTAACGATCTGTACTTGTACACTCTGGGAGAGTATATACATAATACTATATATCATACTACTGGGATAAATGTACCTAATATGTACAAAATAGCAATTTTCATCAAAATTCGTTCAGTGGTCAAATAGTTTTTGTCGATTGCTCGGCTTCTACTTATCGCATCGCGATTTAAACTTCGTCAAATTTCATATCCTAATGTAACTAACAGTGAAAACCGCATTTCAATCGGTGCAGTAGTTTTTACTTGATGCGCGAAAAACCATCTAGACAGAAACACGATAATAAAAAAAAAGTTCTGTAGCTCATTTTAAGTGATCGAGACCATTTTTTTTCTATTCTATTTTTTGTACTGACTTTTTGTTACGTAGGTGCCTACTGCTTTTTTATAAGTAGGTGCAGTTTTTTTTCGTAAAAAGTCTAAGCTAGAAAGTAAAAAAATAGTAAAAAAATATGTAAAAATTAATAGTAGTATTTATGATTCAAGTTGGCGCCCAAAACGCAAACTTCACGGGAAAACTCATGAAAAACTTAGAAAACCCATTGAAGCTGCTATTCCCTTTTTAGCACAATCGGGTCAGGTAGTAGTACCTACTAGGTATTATTTATTATAAATTGAAAATTTAACACGAACAATCTGCATTTTGTATATAGGCATAGATTTAAAAGTGCCATAGATAGAACACTTACCATTAATTATGTGAAATGTGGTTTCGTATGTTCCCAGTAACAAACACAAATTAACTCGACAGGAGCAATTGCTTGGCGACGAAACCTTGCTGCAATTTTATTGGTTAATTCGATCTAAGATGCATCTGGCTTACTAGTTACTCTGCCGATGAGTCTGCTAGACCCAAAGAAACGATTGATATAAAAAATAATTTAAAATATATAATATAATAGTGATAAAATATTTCATTCATTTTGTTATTCACATTGTTATGTCCTTTTTCTCCAGACAGTCTAATAAGGGAAATAATAAAACTAGCGGCTCTGTGAGCTGTAGACCTCGCGCGTACAAACGTTTTTGCAAACAATCTAGCGGCGCACAGTAGCGCCATCTAGTTATCTTAATGTAAAACTAACATTCATAACCAAGGTGCTCCATCAATCCCTACCTAGTGGGCAAAGGGCTGATTGGACTGGTAGAAACCAAAAAAGAGAAAAAATTACTGCATTTTGAGGAGCTATTCTGCTCATCACGCCGAAGATCCTCATGAGATCTTCACCAAATTTGTATGATACCAATTTAAAGTTATTTCCTTTCAAATAAAAAGAGAATGATCGAAATCGGATCTAATAAAGTGGAGATTCGGATTTCATTCAGTAGCCCCCTTTTTGCCCATTTTTGGGGGAAGTAACCCCAAATCAAAAATCCCCGACGACTAAAAAATTCTAAAAATTTGTTCAACCCGTATACTAAGTTTCGTCTAGATCGGTCGAGAAATGCGACCTGTAGAGGAGAACAGAGATCCGGGAGGACTGACATCCGGAACGACATACGAAAGCATTTTTGCCCAAGCTGAAACGGAGACGCTTCGCTCGCGCTTCGCGCTCGTTCGGTCAATAAGTACCTATCCATTGAGTCGGTGTCTCGCATTGATTTACTACAGCCGTTATTATAGTACTGAACACTGCCTGAAACAGTTTTCAAAGTTTATTTCTGTTCTCTATCTTCTCTAGTCATGTAGGTTCTCATGTAGGTAATAACATGTCTTTATATACCTACATCTAGAGTCGTCTACCTTTACGTATCTATACAATGTGTTGAGTGTGACAATGTAAGAATGACACGAACTCGTTAATTATGGTACACAGTACTAGGTATTAATAACGCCATTTATCAACATGTGGCTTCATTTAATTTAAGAAAAACACTTATAGCCATAATAGGTAATATAATACTAAGAGAACAGGACATCATTAAGATGTCCGATCATCAACGACAAACCTATGATTTACGTAGGATTCATTCGTAGTTTTTGTTTCAACGTCCTTGATCAATGATCAATGACTTCTAATGCCTTAGGATAAGGACGAGATTAGTTCAGGCTTGAGGATAGTTGTACCTACCTACAATTATACCTAACTTGTCTATCAGCAGTCTTGGGAGCTCGCGACGTAAGTCACTCGTCACTGTCGTCCTGTAGTCTTCTGTGTATCGATACCTAATTGAATAAACTCCTTCATTATTACCAAGTAATAAAATAGAACAAGCGATACGATTGTTTCGTTTACGAGCCAGAGCAGATGTCTACCTACTCTGTCTTGGGTATCTTTATTGGTATTGCATTGACCTCAACGGCTCTATCAGCTACTTAAGGATTTGACCAAAGTCAAAGTCATTGCTGATCATTAATGTTGAGGCCTGATCTTAATTAGCTCTAGATTGAGTTTGTCAGCCCTTCTTTGTTCAAGGAGAAAGAAAAACTTTAAGGGTCAAAATGTAATGCATGAATTTAATTGAGGAAACAGATGCCTGCTACTCGTGTAGGTTGCGAATTAAGCATAAGTTTTTCATCGATCATCATCATCATCATTCGATGAGGTAGATACATATAAGCATGTAACTGGGTGACACAGCTCTCTACTATAATATAAACCTATGTTACCTACTATGATGATGTGGTTAATGAACGTCGGGTTTGTAATATTCATAATTGCTCATTTAGCCAGGTCATCTGGGAATTTGCGTATGATGGCAATTTGCGTTTCGCACGAAGCTACCAGACAGGATATGAAGCAAACAGTTGGTGAGAATGATGAGTAAGCAGATTGCAATGCATGGAACCCGAGGGTACACTATCTTATCTCGGGAATGTGCCATCCCTCGCAGCGCCGTGGGTTGCCACTTAACGCCATGCCGCAAAAGGAAACAGACTTTTGTTAAGTTTTGTTACTCAAAATCAATAACTCTTATCTCAGCCGCTTTGTGTGCATAACGGTTGCATTACGGCTCACAGCTCAGTCAACGTAAAGGTGAACTTGAGTCATTAATCTTCGACAGGTCTGAAATGCTTTAACGTGAGCTAATTGCGCCGGAATGCGCAAGTGAGATATGTCACACGATTTTTAACAAGTTATTTCTACAAAGGAGCTAACATTGAATTCTCGAGGTTTGAGTAGGACTGAAAAAGATTAGTAACAGCAACGGGACATGCACTTACCTTCTAAAAATAGCTATTTTGCAACAAACAATACCTATTCAATCTTATGTACGTACTTGCGACATCATTGATCATATGTTCACATAACAAAATCACCGAAAATTAAAGCAGACCATTCAGCTGGTCACCTGTGGTTTTCGAATGCCGTCAAATCCTTGTTTATACTCAGATTTCACGATACCCGATTTTGGGCTAATCTCCCATACATAGTGTGGGTGTGACTATTTGAATGTTGAAGAGATTTAGGTATAAAGACAAGAAAAATGTAACTGACCATAACTAAATTAGGTGAAATAGGTTTATACTATAGCTATAGGTAAAAACTACAATAGTCTGAAACTAAACTAAACTACCGTACAGAATATGTAGATATGTATACTAGACTAGACTTGTAATATTATTTATTCTGTGACTAGACTAGAGGTTACTTACCTAACTAAACAGGCACATTAAAACCCAGACAGTCAACCTTGATGAATTAATTTGACCCAAATTGAGCTTGATCCTTTCAGAAATAAGATTGAGTTATCGCACACTTACAATGAAAAATAATGAATAACTATAATATATTATGTCGCATGGCATGGCGAGCAACGACTTGCATCGGAGCCAATGACCTTTCCGAGAGTGATTCGATTGGTGTTTACTCTCAAAGTGCAACGTTTGTCTCCGATGCACTTATCTTTTCAATAGTTTCACACAATAAGATGTTTCATAAAGGTTGTTCGCTCTCTCATCTCGTGACATGTACGTATAGGAACATGTCTGACATTACGATTAAGCAGATTCTGTGTTCTGCGAAAGACATTTACTTTAATGTATATTCAGACAAACACGAGACTAGCTCGATCTCACCTAGTGCAGATGTCAGTTGCAATCGACTTATGAGCGTCGCTTTCATGCTGGTTAGCTCTTTTGATGGTCAAACAAGGCCTTATCTTTTGACCTTCTTAGATGAAAAACCTCTGCTGTTCCTGTTCTCCGAGAGCTTCTCTCAACATCAAGCATTTGCTGTAGGACTGTAATATGCCGTATTCGATTAAGGATATATCACTACATAATATAATATCAATGGTATTAAAGGACTATCTTTTTTGTATACAACGGCTCTACCGACCTCTACCAAGATTAAGTAGGTGTTTTTCCACAGGTTATTAGCAGATGGTAGAGTAGGAATAGGAATGCTAGAGTTATACGTATACCTTAGTGGTAGAGAACGTAGATTTCGGGAATGAAAATATTATTTAGCTCTATCTCTCGTTGTTTTCCTAGAAAGTGATTCTAGAGTCAATGAGATAGATAAATTTGTTGGATTGGATTACATAATGTTTACACTTAACTAGTTTTTCTTAAACATTATTAATAATAATTATTATTGAACATTATTAATTTAACATTATTAATATTATTTTAATAACCCACGTCTATTATTTTTATTATATCCCTAGATAGGTTTAGATTGATTATCTTATTGGATGCCCGTAACTAAACGATAAAATTTTAAATAATTTATTCATGGAATAATTTGTTTTAATGATTATTTACACGACTGCCCAAAAAAAAGGAGTGTAATTTTTTAGGATGTATGTATGTATGTATGTGAGTTTCTTTATTCCACCATAACTTTTATATGCCGGAACAGATTTAGACGTATAGGGTATCGTTAGAATCCTTACAACCCCCAGGTAACATAGGCTATACTTTTTTCTGAAAAAAAAACAATGTTTCGGCAGTATGGCTCCATTTTCAAATGAGAAAAAAACTTTTTTTCTTCTTATTTTACAATATGGGTATAAATTTAAAGGCCTTGATAAGCACATTCCGACAGTATATAATTTATTGGCATAAGTTTTTTTTGGCAGGGCAGGCGTGTTTTTTCAGCTTTTAAGCTAGTTTATTTATTTTATGAAACGTATTGGTTTGAGTTCCAAGAGTAATCCAAATTAATTTTATCTTTTATTATTTTTATAATTTATTATAATAAATAGAACTAACTTTGAGTATTAAAAGGAAAATCATATAAATATTTGATAAATATTATTGTAAACTAGCTGTGCCCGCGGCTTTGCCCGCATGGTCATTTCATTTAAAAGTAGCCCATACGTGATATTCCAGGACCAAAAGTACCTAAGTATCTACCAAAAGTAACTGAGTTATCGAAAGGTTCTGAATCGGGGAGCTGGTTCGAAATCAAATCGAAATCAGATTTGAAAATTTTACAAAACTAGCAGTTTTGAAGTGTGTTGAATAGTTTTAGTGTAGGTGTCAAGGGAGGCAGAAATAAATGATTTAAAAATAAATAGAAGAACATTATTTCATCATTAATTTATTTCATACTTAATAGTACTTACTCTTAACTATTATACCCTATTCTATTAACAAATTCAATATTTGATTTTTAAATAATACACATCGTACTTATATTGCATAAAAAATATTCGTACCATTAAACAAACATATAGGTGAAAAATAATAAATGCCGTTTTCCAGTTTTCTTCATCATTTTATTAAATACTAGCTTTCCCGTCCGCGATTCTAATATTAATAGAAAAATTTGAATAATAATTAAAAATATAATTATAAATGTTGATATATTTCCGCGCGGACTACAGTTTATCGTGAAAAAAAGCATCCTATGTTCTTCTAGGATATTAAAAACCAATGCAAAAGTAGGTATAGCATCACTCTTGATGTTTTTTGACATACTTGTTATTTTGTTTCTATGTCAACCGTATCTCACAGCGAGTAATCATCATTATTCTAGTTTTCCAGATTTTCCGTGGAAACTTTCAATTTTCCGGGATAAAAAGTATCCTATATTTTATTCCAGGGTATAAACTATCTCCATTCCAAGTTTCATCAAAATCCGTCCATTCGTTATCGCGTGAAAGCTCCCCAAACAAACATACAAACAAATAAACGGACAACGTTTCACTCAAAAGTAAATTCCACTAATTTATCTGCCATAAGGTTCCGCTTGTACCCTGGCCCTTTGAACTTATAAATTAATGTTAGATTTCTTAATCTGCCCTTAACTTAAAATGCAGTGATTCTTAGAGAGATTTGATCCTTATGACCGTAGCGTACGTACCTATAGATTGGTGCCATAAAAATACAGCATGTTTTTTTTCGCATTTATGTCGGTTCGATTACCGGCTGAGATAAGGAAGATTTAAAAAAAAAGTTTTTCTGACTTTTAAAAATAAGTGAATGTTTCGTTTGAGTAAAATGAGCTACTTATCAACAATATTGAGGGTAGGTAGCCCATCCAAACTTTCCACCTGCATCACAGAATGAATCTTAGTATTTAGGTAAGACATAAAAAAGGTTTGGCAGTTTTTCATATATTAAGTAGGATTTTTCTTCGATTTTCTTGCGATTTGAAGGTTTGGTACCAAAAGCCGAAGTAAACCACAAGAAACAAGTAAATATATTTGTCAGCATATATCCAGTAAGCGTAATTCAACCTATTTGGTATCAAAGATGGATGTAGGCCACATACAGTACCTAATACAAATACTACAGACCGTTCACTATAACTTGTCCCTTTCATACAATGTTTGCACTACTATCAATGTAATGACAGTTGCCGCCAGTACAGGTAAGTAAAATAGAGTTGCCAGATCTCGAAATCGATACGAAAGGTACTCCAATATATTATATTTGATTGGATGATGATGATGATGATAAATAATTTGTTTAAGTTTTTGGGCATAACTAAAAAACTAAGGGGTCTAAAGTTAAACAAAAATAACCCTTTCAAGTGTGGGTCACCAAACCTGACCTGACTGATATGATACCGCCTATCAGTTTCTACTCATTTATAAATGTTATTAGGAATAGGATATGTTGTTGTTTACATTATAAAATCTTATGTCTTTTTCTATAATCTATCTCATCTACCTTAATTTTTGGGACGTCCTGTTGGTAAAAATTTGGAAGCCCCACTACTCAGGGCTACCAATTTCTGAACTAAGGGATTTTTTATAGTTTATTGACTGTAGTAGGCCATTGAGTACGGAGTAATGTGCAGTTGTCTATGATGAAGGCACAATAACCCAAAGAGTATACAAATAGGTACTACAATAACCTACCTAATTTAATTCACCAAGCAGGCTATACAAACAAGGTAGACAAATAGGTTCGTCTCTGGAACAAACAGACTGTTTAGTTATTTACTACGTCATAAATTCATCACTCGTAAAATATTGTCTTTGTGATTTGATATATGTATAGCATTATGTATTTATGCAACCGATAAATAACATTAATAATATTAGCCCTACTTTTGCCCTTCTGTTTCGAAGTGCGGACGAGCAGTGGCAAAGGTTGGCGATAACAACAAGTTTATGTCAAAACATATTTTGTTTATGTCCGATATCTTTGGCAATTTGCCGGATGTATTTTGATAGTGGTTCTAATAATTTGCGCTCTAATAAGGGACACCCACTGTGTTTTGCAATAAAGTTTAAATAAAAAAAAGTTATGCTATTTAAAACTTGGCAAACTGAGATCGTTATAAGGTCTGGAAGAGTGAGTTTTGGTCTGAATAGTGACAGATCTTATTGTGCTATAGTTACATAGCATAATATATATATATATATATATATTATGCTATATATATGTAGACATATATATAGACATATATAGACATATATATATTTATATATATATAGGTCTATATATGTCTATATATGTCTATGCATAATAGTCAACTTTCCTAATTAAAAAAAAACTTAGCATGACCTATTATTTTCGAAAAATTTGAAAATTCCTGAAACACGTGTAAGTTTATTTTATTTCGGGAGCTTAAATTCAAAATGTTGACTGTCTAATGTCTGTCTGTCTAAAGAGGTATTATGTAAAAAAAATGACCCCCTTTGAAATGCGTTTTTTTAATAGGTTCGTTTCGTGTACGTTGTTACCTCTTTAGAAACACACTCTCCAAATATAACGTCTCTACATTCAGCGGTTAAGAAGTATATTCTTAACCGCTGATTGTTGTTCCGGCATTGGATAATTTTTAGTAAAGATGTTTTTTTCGCTACTTATAACTTTTTACGAGACTCACAGAACAACTGTGTATGCAAAAAATGTTGCAAAATATTATCTTCTTTATACTTTTCATAGACATTTTTGCCATAAAGCTAACGTTTAAAGAACTATTTAGAAAAAATAAAATTTTGGCCCTTGAGGTCAAAAATTTGGATTATTCGTAAAGACCTCATAACTAAGCAATACAAATCAAAACATGTTCTACACGACCATCTGTAGGACAAAGCTTAATATTTGCCCCCAATGTTTGGCCTATGGAGCTTTCACGTAAAAACGGGTGTTCAGATTTTGATGAAACTTTGTAAATAGGTACCTACTGTACAGTATAGAGACCAAAATAGGATACTTTTATCCCGGAAAATGGTAAGTTGCCACGGGAAATGTGGAAAATGATAAGTTGACACAGGAGAACTGGAAAATGACGATTACTCGCTGTAAGGAACGGAATGACAGGTTGCCTTGGAAACGAAATAATAAAAGGATTGGTTTATAATAACCTAGATGAATATAGGATGCTTTTTTTCGCGATAAACTGTACTTCACGCAGTCGAAGCCGCGGGACAAAGCTAATAGTAAATATAGGTCATGTTATGACCTATACGATGATGATGAATTAGCACAGACAAAAAGAGCTCTTCGTCGATAAACGCATATTTTATAAAGAAGTTTATGTAGACGACTGCTAAACTTCGACTTTCCTCATAGAACGCCACAAGAGAGATGGCTACTCGCTGTTGACCCATCATAAGGGGCCTTTTATTACAATTCCCACGTTTGGCAGACATCTTGGTGATTGCAATAGTTGGTGATAATACACAGGAAAATGCCACTGCTGCTTATTTACTCATCAAAATCATCATAAGCATATACTTGCCCACTGCTGGACGCAGGCCTCTCCTAATGCAAGCTACTGAGCTCAGTCTTCAGCTCCTTCATTTTCTGCCAGCCGCTTATCGCTGGGCGTCACTCCACCTGGATACAGGTCATCCTATGCTACGTTTGCCTTGACGTGGTCTCCACTCGAGAACTCGATCTTCGTTTATCGTTTCTTCGGGAAATGTGACCAGCCCACTGTCGCTTTAGCTTGCTTATCCTCAGAGCTATGTCGGTTATCTTGGTTCTCCGTCGGATATCTTCATTACGAATCTTCTCCTTCAGAGAAAATCCAAGCATTGCTCTCTCCATAGGTCACTGAGCGACCTTAAATTTGTGGACTAGTTTGACCGCTGCCCATTTACTGAATTCTCTATTCTCATCTATTTTTATTTCGGGCACCACATGGCAAACGACCACGTAGACGGAATAATCGAATAAAATTACATACCATATCTTGTTCAGACTTGTTGGTTACGTGGTCCAAGTTTTCAGAAGAACAAAAACTAAGCAGAAAAAAAAACTTTAAGTTCTTTTGCAGTTAAGTTAAGTAAAAGTAAGTAATAGTAATATTATGTTAAAGTAAACGCACTTCTGTGGCAAATTCAGGTAGGTTAATCTTTTTAAAAGTGAATAATCAAACATAATAAAGCAGGTTTTCAAGGATGTTTCAAATATACAGTGAGAAGTAAAATAAGCATCGGTACATTTAAAAAGTTATTAAAAGTAAACAACTTTTAAATCTTAACGCTGAACGCTATCACAGAATACATAATAGACTCTATCATCTATTCGTACACTTTTACGCATTTTTCACACCTGTAAACGTGTGTGTACACCCTCATCCTCACTCACAACACACTCGCACTTCACGCACATTTACCTGCGGAGGTATTTAATTATTATCTTATATTCTTATGCTTCGGTTAACCTGCATTTAGTACCTATAATTCTCTAATTTAATTCTAATTATTGGTTTTGAATTCTTAATAGATTTTATTAAATTTCCCCCTCTTTTTTATAGGTACTTATTGTGTTTTTGTGTTAGGCTTTTGTGGTTTTGTGTAAGGTACAGTTCTATTTTAATCAAAGTTAAAAGGAGTTTTTATTATGTACTAGATTACCTACTTTATCCTTATTATCTCGGCGAATCCGAGCAATGGGGTAGATCGCCCGCGACTACGTCCGCGCGGACTATAGTTTTTCGCGAAAAAAAGCATCCTATGTTCTTCTACAATATTAAAAACCAATGCAAAAGTATAGTAAGTAAGTATAGTATAGGTATAGCACCAACACTTTTGATATTTTTTGACAGACTTGTTATTTCGTTTCAATGGCAACCGTTCCTTACAGCGAGTAATCAACATTTTCTAGTCCCGTGGAAACTTTCCGGGATAAAATAAAATGGTATAAGCTATCTCCATTCCAAATTTTATCAAAATCCGTCCAGCCGTTATTGCGTTAAAACTCCCCAAACAAACAAACAAACGTTTTCAATGGATGTGAACGCAGCACGTTCTGAATCTACACCTTTTGCCTTAATACATAATAATAGTTTGTATTATGATGTATTAAGTTATTGTATATTATATAGTGTTATTAGGTATATCGGCAATAAATATTGTTCATTTCAATTATCCCTCACCAAATTGCGCACGCGATTAGAACCCCATTTCACAATAACGAAGCGACATGAAGTGGTGATGACGCAAATTAATACACGCTGTTAAAGCTTGCATGAAAAGCTACTCGTTTCAAGTGTTTGTATACTCGTAGCTATTCTGCCGGGTGTAAAAATAGCGTCTACTCTTTATAGACTTACAACACTCAATGGAGATAGCGTTACAGTGGAGTGTGGTAATGACGGCGTGGGTGTCGTCATTAGAGAGCTATATTCAGTGGTTTGCCATCGTGCGTCAATTTGCTTAACTTAATCGCGAATTGTCGTCATTGGTGTGAGCCAGGGTTGGCAGCAGGTTGGAGGGGCCAATAAAGCAACCCTTTCGAAGAACGCAAAAAGGTTTCAAATAAAAATCACGAATGATTTCTGGAAAGATAGAAACGGCGTTTTTTTACGCCGTTTCTGTTGCTAGAAATATGTGCTTGGCTCTGCCCGTACTATAAGTATCATATTTTATGTTCCTGTGATTAACGAACAGATGTGTTTGTCCATCACGAAATGTTTTTAGGGTTCCGTAGTAAAACAAAGAAACCTTTATAGTTTCGTCATAATCGTCTTTATATCCATCTGTTGGTCTGTCTGTCCGTCTGTATGTCACAGCCATTTTATTCAGACACTATTAACATTACAAGGTTGAAATTTGGCACATGTATTAATATTTATAACTGCTACAAATGTATAAAAATATTTATTTACTTCATTATTTATATTACACGTTTTGACTATAATTTTTTGGTTGTGTTTATATAGTTTTTTATATGACGACCGGTTGGCCGAATGGTTAGTGACCCTGACTAGTCAACAAACGGTTACGGGTTCGAATTCCGCTAGGTGCAATAATTTGTGTGATGAGCAGAAATGTTTGTTTCCGAGTCAAGGATGTGATTCGTATCTATGTATTTTTATCCGTCGTGTAGTACCCATAGTACAGGGTATCCTAGTTTTGGGGCTAGGTAATTGGTGTGAATTGTCCCCAATATATTTTATTTCATCTTCTTTCTAAAACTTAGACCAATCTTCAATAGGAAAATAATACTGATGATGACGATGAGCCAGATCAACAAAGCCGTATCTTCATGAGTTCCTTTAACTTTCTTACCTTCCCCGTCCCGTTACAAATCCTTGAGTTCGCCTACGAGCATCCTCTTTGTAGGTTTAATAAAATGACGTCATTGCATTCACGGTGACCAGTGGTGTGTGTTCAGCAAACATTTACTCTGATAAACTGCTTAGGCTAGACGCAGACGTTAAGATTTTTTGTTATGACTGCATTAGGCCGTAAATCATAAATTAGCTTTTGTTCAGTGGTGAAGGTTTATGATATCACCAACTTATAAAGAAATACGTGAGTCTAGCCTAGTAACCCAGCTCAGAACAAAGACCGCTAAAAATTGGATCTAGAATCAGAGGTACCTACCTAGATATGCACTATAAACGTAAACTGCTTAAAAATAAATCTGTTGTTTCTGGTACACAATTTTGCAGTTTTTTATATATTTGAGTCGGTAAGTAATAGGCAAGTACAGATAGATATGATAAAAAAACACCTATTATTGAAAGTCTAAAAGAGAATATAAAATCTACGATTTAAATAATCGATATCTTAATTGCACGAGTACGCAAAAGAAGATTAACATATCAATTTATTAAAAGTTGTTTAAATGCAGTATAAACCTGAAGTCAAATGTCGTCTACTAATTATTTAATTGATTAGCCACAGGAAGTTTGTTGCAGAAGATATGCTTTTAATGTTAATTAGTTTGTTAAAGCTAAAGTCACACTAAAACATAACTACAAAAATAGCGTGGTTTTTAAACATTTAAAGGCAAAATCGGGAATTACCTAAGCATAACAGTAGAACTATTTCAACTATATTTGTCATCAACGTGTCTTCTTGTCTCGCACTCCCCTAGAGAAAGACCACCGGATGTGGATGAAACTATAGTTGAAATGTTTCTACTTTTATTCATGAGTAATTCCCGTTTTGGACTTTAAAATAATGTACAAAAGGTTTTTTCACTCCATCCGAAGGCATCTGCCATGGCTTAACGACTGCTATATCAATAACAGCCGGGCCCGACAGCTTAACGTGCCAGATTTAGCATGGAGCGATGGAAAACAATGTTCACATAGTTCGATTGATCGGACTTTGCTGTCGGACCACGTGACCACAGCTCATAAAACATCATTATTGACACAAAGTTTCAAGAAAATTGCACCCTTTATTGGCTGTTTAAATTGTCTATCAAAATGAAATGATCCGAGCAATTGAAGCGTATCAAGCAAGTCTGGCGTCAATTAATAAGTGACACAGATGGAGGTTAACAAGGCCAATCAGCCCTTTGGACCGATAATGAGGCACAGTCGCTCGCAGTGGAAACCACCTTTTTAATGAAAAAGTAACCTATATTGTTATTAAACAAGCAATTTGAGAAGTTATTAGGACTATAAGAAGTCTTTGTAAGGAAGGAGACGTTCTATAAATTAGCAGCAGTTAAAAATGGGCAAGTATGTAATAGAATGTTGCTTATTCTGATAAACAACCTAATATCTTTTGAGTACCTAGGTGTTACCTTTGATCAAGTATTACGGCTAGCTTGTTACCTTTGCCTTATTGTATGCCTCTCTTATACCGAATGCCGGTAGGCATAAGTCATTACATTATAAATTCTTCTTTGTCAGGCTCGATCTTTAACCCATTATAAACCGGCCCATTGTCCGATTTGCCAGGAAAGTTTCCGCTAGTTTAAAGCAAGTTTTATCTCAAGTAGCAAAACTCAATTTTTGATTAAAAGGCCTGTACTGTTTGTAAAACTGCATTAAACCAGCCAGACAGATAACGGTGCAATAATTTGTGTGTCCGCTATAAATATTGTTTTTACCAGTTAATTCAATATAGGTCATATTTACGAGTAAAGAATGTGAGCGTACATTTTTACGACAGTATTACGGACTAGAAGAATTTATCCATCAGAGGCCTAATTTACTGGACTTTATTACGGAGGTACCTTTAACTAGGGCATTCCCAGTTTACCCGAGTTGGGGTCAAGACTCGTAGAGCTAGTGATACAATATCTATGAAGAAATAAACGATAGATATGTTGGTAAATATGGTTCCATTAAGACTTGGCACTTGTGTGTAGCAAGTTTTGGCTAGGAAAATTGCAACTTTTATTTCTTTAGATTCGACAAGTCACTTGCACGCGAGCTATTAGGTTGATTAGTTGCAGTTATGATTATGTTTTCTAATTGTTTTCTATTTTTTACCGTAACAGAGAAGACAATTCTTCTTCTCAAGACTTTAGAAGAGTCTTGAATTAGAACCAAGTATTCTTATTACTATTATTATTATTATTATTATCAGCCCATATCGTCCCACTGCTGAGCAGTTAGTTTTTAAGAGAAAATATAAGAGAGGCCCATATTAATATATATATATTTATGTATATGTGTTCCTCAATCACGACAAAATGGATGAGTGTTTTTTTTTAAATATGCTAAGGTTGTTTTCTTATGTCTTGAATCACCAAAAAGGTGACTTTACATACCGAAAAAAAACAGTTACTGTGGAAAAAATGGATAAAGTGTAGGCGAAGCCAAACTTTATCTTAATTGTAAGAGGAAAAGCTCCGCCTTTATTATAAACTTCGCAACTTGTAAGTACGAGTATATCATAATAATGAGCATAATATTTACTGTAGTCAGTACTTTGCATTAGTTTGCCCCAGATATGAACCATAAATAAAGCGGTAAAAAAGAGGCTTATGCGGCTCGGACAGAAAAATGGCATAGAGCCAGTACTCATATTTTTATAAGGATCTACGGACCATGAAACATTCCTCTGTGTAGTGCTTTCCTTTTGTTTTATGAAAATGTTTCGCAGAAACTGCATGCTGTAAATTGAACACAGAGTTTAGTGGTGTTTGTTACTAGCAATTTAGTGTTGAGCTAATATAACAGCTGTCCTATTGGAATAAAAATGTATGCCACAGCATCGAACAATTTTCTCTGACGATATAAGCGACAAATTAGAAATAGGATTAAGTAATTTTACTGGTCAATCCTCTTCTTCAACTCACTACACTTAACTATCTAAAAAATATTTTAATTTATTTTAGATATGATTATGGGGGGAGGCGAGGGGAAGGGGGGTGCAGAGGATATGAAATTAGGCGGGATAGGTGCGGGGAAGGTGGGTTTTGGAGGAGGCGCAGGGGTGCGGGAGAAGAGGGTGCGGGGAAGGAAAGGGGTATGGAAAATTTAAATCTCGCCTTCCCCTCGGCCTCGCATAAGTACCCCCCCCCCCAGCCCCTTTCAGTTGACCCCATTTCCCTCCCCCGCAACCCACCATCCCCCGCACCTCGTCCACTTTCTTCCTCCTCCCACGCACGCCTCGAACCCCCTTCCCCTCCCGTGGTCTTGCACAACACAACATCCCCTCCCTCCCAAGGTGGGTTGAGGGAGAGAGGGGTATTAAAACTGATTCCCACCTTTCCCCCGACCCCGATATAAACCACTCCACACCCCCTTCCCCACCCCCGGACGTGCTCAAAACAACACCCTCTCCGCCCGAAGTCCCTTAGTTCCGTGCCGTTGAACTAATGTTTACATTTATAACTTAAATTTAGTCTAATTTCAATCAAGAATGTCAAATAAAACCAGCACGGCCTGACAGGACTAAACTTAAATTTAGTTTGTAACAAGAGAATCTGTTTGACTGGACTAAACTTTAATTTATTGTTTAGTCTAGTTGGTAACAAGAAACCATGAACATAATACGAGTACTCTATTTTTTAAATGTAGGTTTCGCACTTGAAATAAGGGATTTCTCAGGTTTTGTTTCTTTTATTATTTCGAAAATAAAATGGAAGCTTATGAGGCAAATACGAAAATATTTATAGCAGGTCTGTAACATTTTAACTATTCCAGATTGAGATAAATATCAAATGACTTGATTAAAAGGAGATCCTCAATGATTTTTAAGAGAATTTCTTTCAATATACCTACTCTTCAACTCACCTACCTACCTATCCACGGACCACATTAGCCACTACGGAAGTAACCATTTATATGCGTTTATTTATACCTACCTCACTATGTATCACTGATCTAATTAAACCTCTATGATTGTCACAACCACAGTCCAATCCAAAACATCGAAGTACATAATAGCCATAGAAGGTTCTTCTTCTATGATAATAGCACTTTTTAGCAAAGAACTCAACAAAGAAAACACCGATAAGTAAGAACTTCATCAGTATGCAATGTTCGTGCGTAGAAATAAAATAATCCGATCTTGAAGATGCACAATGCTTTGCCGCTTGTTTCTTGGATCTCGCTGGACACCGCCTACAGGGCACGCTACAGGGCTGCCAGAAAACTTTAGAATAAGAAATGCTCTTTTATTTGTTTGGGTTTGCAGTCTTAATGGATACGTGGGATTCATGGATTGACAGCTTTTTATCCACGTTAATGAAGGTGAGATAGTGGTTGGTTTTGTTCTAAGCTGCTTATTGCTAATGTTTCATTATATGTAAACATTAGCAATAAGCAAATGTAGGTTCTTATTTGGCAACCTTCAAACTATAGCATGTGCTTGCCCGATGTTTCTGTAGAATATAGTTGTTCGTATTATTCCTGCTGCATTATTTTAATACCTTACGAAAATTTTATTCAATTAGGTATGTGATCCATGGCGTTATTGACATATTTCTTTCGATTCGAGCTGCATTCACCCGAAGTATCTGTGAAAATTATGTAACAGTACTAACAATTGAATTGACGATCGATTTTTCCTTTCTTTCTGAGAATACATGGACTCCATACATTTACAGTTGCTGTCAACGGCGGTCTTGAGTGAGCGTGATATTACTCTAACAGAAAGGCGATGGAAAATATTTCCAAGAAAATCAAAAGTAGGCTTGGAGCTATAGGAATTCAGTAGGTACCTACTATTTCTGTACCTGACTCTGCTCAGTTTGCAAGGCTACGTGAAGCACAGATCCATATCCATACCAATATATATAAAAGTGAAACGTTGTCTGTTTGTTTGTTTGTTTGTTTGGGGTCTTTCACGCGATAACGGTTGGACGGATTTTTATGAAATTTAGAATGGAGGTAGCTCATACCCGGCTTGTACATAGGATACTTTTTATCCCGGGAAGTTACCACGGGAAAACTGGAAAAAAATTTGATAACTCGCTGCATGTAAGAAACGGTTGCCATGGAAACGAAATAACAATTATGTCATAAAACATCAAAAGCATTGGTGCTATACCTACTTTCGCATTGGTTTTTAATATCCTAGAAGAACATAGGAGGTTTTTTTCGCGAAGTCGTGGGCGGGAAAGCTAGTTAGAGATATTATGTAGATATGTGAAAGCTAATAGAGTAAGAGATCTAAGAAATCTAAAAGATCCTAAGAGATCTTGTTCTGTAAGCTGATGGAAACATGGAGTGAAATAAATAGGTAAATTAATTAAATACATCTTTATTCTTTAGATACATCGCTTGGCAAGCTCGGTGATCCATCGATGTTTTTTATGACGGATTAAGCAAATGTATGACCACGATCTCACCTGATGGTAATGTGGTCGAACATGTAGCACGCTTGCTAAGTAGATGCTATTCACTCTATGCTTGAACACACCTGGGTTGTAATTTACTTGAAACACGAGGGCAGAACATTCGACTCCTGTACAGTTCTATAAATGAAGAAGCGAAACAAACATCAACAACAGGAAAGGGATTTGAGATTCGAGGAAGTCGCGACTAATGATTTTTGGTGCATGACATGACGACTTCAGTTTAAACAAGATGATTTCTCAAGTCGTATTTTGTTTTTACTTATATCCATTTGACAGCCCTTGCCTTTCACCCACAGTTGTAATTCAGTACAGTAGATTCTTAGTTCTATTTGCAAAAAACAATATACCCGAGCTAAGTGGCTTTGTCTGAAGACTCAAGCTTAGGGAAGTACTTACGAAGCTTGTGTCTTCACCTAGGTATAGGCGTAGATTGCCGCCTTTGATTTTATACGGCATGAGTTTATTTTCCTTGCTTGTATGTAAAAAAAACTAGTATCTAAAAATCTTAATCGCTCAAAGAAAAATATTCAATGTAAACATGGGCTTAATTTTAAAGCAAATAAAAAGGGCATAAATGAATTTTTTGAGAAATGTTTATTTCACAGGGACGCAATTTAAAAAGAAAAACGCGGTGTTGGATTCTGCTGGTTATAGCGAACATTTTTTTTTCTGATGCTGATGCAAATTCAGAAAAAAAAAACATTTTTATTGCTTTCCATCAGGTGAGATCGTTGTCAAACGATTGCCTAGACAGTAATAAAAAAAAAAACTTCATTTTTTTCTAGTTTTATACATTATGTTAGGAAAGAGAAAAAAAACATGTTAATTTCCATGAAGTTGTACAACTTTACAAAAAAAGTGACAAATATCAATTTGAATTTTGAACACAATGTTCCGATGCATTTGTTCGCATGGTTCGCATGCAGTGGTGCGGCGAATGGCACTCCATAGAAAATGTAAGGTAATAGATAATGAGATTTTTCATAATTTTACGTATTGATTTAGTAAGTTACTTTAGAAAAAAGACCTGGTGGGAAATAGAGTTGATTGAGATCAATTTTGTTTTTTGGCTGATTGTACTTTATTAAAACCACATGTGCAATTATTTTATTCTTCAAATTATACCTGATAATTCCTGAAACAAAAGCTTCTAACTACAAAGGAAAAGGTACCTACCCTTAATGCCCAATTATTTTGCCACGTCCTGTATAGCGAGTACACTTCCCCACCGAGTCCCAAATAGGCAGGCTCGTCACATAGTCTACAAGTGATAAAACCCCGCCGCAGCGTCGCCAAAGGCTTCGTCATTAAGAAAATACACATCAAATGAATGAACCGAGTCGAGGGGCGCCCACACGCTCCATACAATGGTATCTGTATAACCTATAATTGGCATCCTATTGTATTTGCCTCTATAAGGCGACATAGTGTGCTCGGAATTAATTACGTGTATAACTACATTTAATAAGTACATACTGGTGGACTGTCTGACTTATTGAGGCTGATGGAGTACCAACTTTGAAACATAGTTACAATAGTTAACTAAAAAAAATAATGTCAGTTCAGACTCAACCAGTATTTATCACGAAAATTTGGCCAAGCACAAAATGTTGACCAGGCTTTTGCAGCGGTGGCATCTTTCATTTTAGGTAATGTGCTCAAAAGCGACCGAGAGTTCGTCGACCAGGTAAAAATTGTGTAGAATTGGCGACGGACTCGTGGTCACACCATTTTGTCACACCAGTGTGACCACGAGGAATTTTATTTAATAGCGAGTAATAAATATTCCTCGTAGTCACACCACGACACGAGGCAAAAACTTATAATTAGACAGACCATCATCATGTGAACGTCACGTGATGAGGCAATGGAGGCAATTCAGCTCCTTGACCACACCGACATTGTATGATATCTGATAAGAAAAAACCGTTCGATTGGATTGGTGTTAGTGCATTAGTTTAATATAATAAAAATTACAAGTGCTGCCTACTCGTATACATTAAGAACACTGCGTTGGACATAATCTTTAAAGATATATATTTAAAAACTTACGTTAAGATTTAATTACTTAATGATGCCAACGATATTAGCCTAATTCTAGACTAAAAATGTAACATAAGATAGTACTGTTACGCCGGTCGATACTTAGAAAAACAGTAGGTAACAAAATGTTTGAGGAGCCGCGGTCGGATGACGCAATACCTACATCTACAGAAGCCTTCTGGGACACACCAGTGGCTACAGAAGTTTCTAGAGCGCTTGGTAAGTAGGTACATACGGGCGCGGCACGACGCAGCAATTTCGAAGGCGCCGCCGACATTGAAAGTTCAAGTACCTACCGAGTACTGCTAGTACCTTCTGGAAACTTCCGTCTCGGTATAAATAGGGCTCGCATCGTCTGTCTGGAACGGTCTTGACTTGGCATTCAGAACGAAACGATCAAAGTGATTTGAAGCGAGTGTTCAGTGATAATTGATTATTGTGTACAGTCGAGTTAAAGATTGTTTGAGTGTTATTTGTGGGTTAAATTTATTTTTGTGGTTGTTCGAATAAAGGTATTAATTTTTGGTTTAATTAGCATACGTTAATTTTACCCCAGCTCGTAACACTACTATTATTTATGGTATGCCTAGGAACGGGAAAATAATAACACGCCTTTAATACCTAGCAGTATTTAATTATACAGGCGGAGTTGTGGGACAGACAGAACTCGTCAACTAATTAAATTAGAGCGTAGTTTAGCGATACCAAGAAGACATTGAATATTCCGCTGCAGTAGGATTTAATAAGGACCAAGTATTGCTTGCATTGTTTTTAATTGATGCAATTAGGGTATTTGCGATGTGTCGCGGACACACACGTCCCGCAGACATGTCACGCGTGACCACGTCCGCACGTGTGGACTGAATTTTGAATAAGTTAATGACAATAACATAAAAAATATTATATTTTTTATTGTCTCGTTAAACGCTCCTCAAGATGTCGATGACCTAAACTTTATAAATGGCACTGAATTGATCAAAGATAATGAGTTTGAGACAGCGAGGTAGTTACTTCTTGGATTTTCCTATAATGGACTAGGTAATTCTATTACATTATGATTTACGAACAATAAGACAGGTACTAGGTACAATAACTGGTTTTTACTAGTTTATTATGGTACATTTTCCTTTATATTTATTACTCACCTAAGTAGTTACGGTGATCCGTTTATCTAAGCTTATCTCTAATGAGGTATGAGACCTGTCGTTTTAAAAGTTCGTAGTTATTTCGTGGAAACCACTTTTTGGTGGCAATATAGATATTTTTAGAACTTTAGCCTAATTTATGTATCTATACTAGTAATTAATATGTTGAATGTGATATTTACGATATCTTTTTCGCTTAAATAGTTTTCGTAAACATTATTATTTTTTGTTATTTTCCATATAAATGAGACTTAATATTAATTAATTTTTGCAATTACCTACATAATTAAATACCTAGCTAATTGTTATTTATGTTTTATATTCGAGATACGGTTTATTAATTAATTTAATAGACAAATTTTATTAAATGACTAGCTTTCGCTCGCGACTTCGTCCACGCGGACTTCAGTTTATCGCGGAAAAAAACATCCTATGTTCTTCTAGGACATCAAAAACGTGGACACTTACCATTTTTCGGGATATAAAGTATCCTATGTTGGTATCTATATTGTACAGTACCTATTTTCAAAGTTTCATAAAGATAGGATCAGCCGTTTTGGCGTTAAAGCTCCTCAAACAAACAGACAACGTTTCACTTTTATATATTGGTATGGATAAAAAATATTTTTTATTTCAAAAAAATATAAAAACAATCTTTATTTCTTAACAAACTTAAGAAACACCTCATCAATAACTCACTAGCTTAAAAGCAAAAAAAAACACGCATGCCCTTCCAAAAAAGAACTTTTACCAATAAATTATTTACTGTTGGAATGGCCTTCAATTTGATACCCATATTGTAAAATTCGAAAAAAGAAAAAAAAAACGCGTTTGAAAATGGAGCCATAACGAAGCCAAATTTGCTTTTTTTTCAAAAAAAAAAGCCTATGTTGCTCGGGGGGATGTAAGAATTCTAACGATACCCCATACCACAGAATAAAGAAGTAACCCATACGTCTAAATCTGTTCAGGCATTTAATAGTTATGGTGGTATAAAGAAACTCACATACATACAAACATACATGAATCCTAATTAAAACATCACACTCCTTTTTTGGGAAGTCGTGTTAAAAATGCTACTATTCTATACAATACTTCTTTGACGATAAAAATACAATTTATTTTTATAATTTTAAAAAGAGAGGCTGAAATAATATTTTTATTATTTCAGCCTCTCTTTTCATTATTAGGTATGTTACCTATAGTTTCAATATTTAATGCTTCTTACCCTCCTACAAATATTCTGTAGTGCCCTGGTGGCTCCATGTTTTTAAGATACAAATATTATGTTTAAGACCTAAAATTACATGTGGAAACAGAAATAAATATGAAATATGAAGTAAAGTAATAATTTTTATATTTAGCGTTACCTACATGACTATCTCTAAGACCATGTCATGTTAGATGTTCTAGATTCGATTTAGTGGATTTTTGTAATTAAGTAAGGAGACGAGCAAGTAGTTTGCATGATAGTAAGCGCTACGACTCCTACTACATTTAAAGTAGCTGCTTTTATCAACATGCATAAGTTCGAATGTATGCTATCGTCATTATGGTCACAGAAAGGAAACCGCTATCTCTGCTATCTAGTTGTACGTAACGTGTGGGTTAGAAACGTGTATTCCCTGTTTTGGTCTTGAATAAGTACCTACCTACAGTTGGAATCTAAATCTAGAACTTTACTCGTGGCACTGACACTTTACACTTATAAAGACACGTTACGTTACTCGTATCGCACAAAAAATACATTTAACTAAAGCAGCTTACGTTTCAAATTACATCGAAATATAAGTTTTAGCGCTACACTGCACTTGTTAGCCCTTACTGTTGAGTAAATTGATTAAATACTACACCATTTAATCGACTAATGGACTGACCAAGGAGTTCAATCCATACCAATATATAAAAGTGAAACATTGTCTGTTTGTTTGTTTGTTTGTTTGTTTGGGGAGCTTTCACGCGATAAGGGCTGGACGGATTTTGATGAAATTTAGAATGGAGACAGCTAATACCCTAGAATAAAACATAGGTTTTTATTCCGGAAAATTGAAAGTTTCTGAGGGAAAACTGGAAAATGTTAATTCCTCACTGTAAGGAACGGTTGCCATCACAGAATGGTCTGTGGTTGCCATGGAAACGAAATAACAAATCTGTCAAAAACATCAATAGCATTGGTGCTATACCTACTTTTGCATTGGTTTTTATTTTCCTAGAAGAAAATAGGATGCTTTTTTCGCGATAAACAGTAGTGTACGAAGTCGTGGGCGGGAAAACTTGTAGGTACTTATAATAAAACTATAACGGGTCCAATTCTGTACATTAAAGATAGTCTGAAAAAAAAATTGGAGGGTACTCTATATTCGATACTGAAGCCAAAACTGTTTCTTTTTCCATTTTTGTCTGCCTGTCTGTCTGTCTGTCTGTCTGTGTCTTGGCTAGGCATCACGCTGAAACTACTGAATGAATTTAAATTAAACTTGGTATGATTTGAGTTCATACTACGAGGTAGAACATAGGATACTTTTCATCCTGAAAAATTAATGGGTTCTCGCAGGATAGGGGTTGAAACTTATTTAAAAGAACACGTACCACGCTGAAACTGTGGACGGGTTTTGATGCAACTTGGCACTGTCATAGTTTATATGATGGGTTAAAATTGGGAACACGTTTTATCACGTTTTTAAGGAACAGTAAAGGGTTTCTGCGGGATAGGGGTCCAAAGTTATGTTAATTTTGAAGTAAAAGATAATCTTTTTTTAAAGGGTTCTCTAAATTCTATACTGAAGCGAAAATTGTTTTATTTTATTTTTTGTCTGTCTGTTTGTCTGTATCATGACCGTGCATTGCGCCAAAACAACTCAATGAATTTAAATCAAACTTGGTATGATATGAGTTCATACTACGAGGTAGGATATTGGATACTTTTCATCCCGAAAAATTAAAGTGTTTCCGCAAGATAGGGGTTGAAAGTTATTATTATGAACACGATACGTATCACGCTGAAACTACTGGAAGGATTTTTTGATGCAAATTGACACAGTCATCTAATTATACTTATAATAAAGCAATAGGTACGAAAAAGGCTGTACAAAGAAGATAAAAAAAAAGTCTTGGGTCTTAAAAAAGCTACTAAACATGTTTTGAATTGTGTCTTTCTGTCTGTTTGCCTGTATGTTTGTTTGTTCACGCACCACGTAAAAACTACTGGACCGATTGCGTTGTAGTTTTCAGTGTTAGATAGCTTAGGGTTTGATTTAAAAACTGGTGTAATTGGTATCTTAATCCGGTGAGTTACAAGCCGAGCAAATGATAAAAAAAAAAACGACTGAAGAAATTTTGATAAAATGTTGGTCCTGGAATAGCACATTATGGTACTTTGAACCTAAATAAAAGACCAAGCGTGTGAAGCCGCGGGTACATAAAAAAACCTTGGGACTGACCATGTAAAGGTTGCCATAATGTTCTATACAATATTGCCACGTCAGAGTTTTGCTTCTTGTCTATTGCTATTTATTTTTCGGGGTTCCATTTCTCTGTCTACGTTACGTCTACGTTCCATATTGTGTAATTAAGTAATTGTCTTTGCCTTGTGTTATGATTGTTTTACTCCAGTGCGCACAAGCTAAATAGGGGTGATCGTAATAAAAACTAATTGCAAGTAAATACAACGCAGCCCGTCATAAAAAAAAACACGTATATTACAATAAATTATTTATGTTTGTATTGTCAGTCTTAACTTTATCAATTAGTGACATTTACCTAATACGTTAGATGTGTTTTTGAGTTGCAGTATACTTAGTTATTTTAAACTAATACTGGAGTTTATCTGAACGCTACACACGTCAGCCTCTTGCTGTCACACGCAGATCCAACTGTGTCGCAGATACAACCAGGCGATCTCTGCTATACCTACTTACCACCATGCGAATGACCTGCACGTCATGTCAGTCTCTTTCGGTTCTTTAAAAGACAGTTGTCAGAAAGAGATAAAATTATTTATTTTACTATGTTCTAAGTTCGATGAGCCGATTTAGGATAGCCTATGACGTTGCTCTGCATAGTCGTTTAGCTTCGTTGCGAGTCCGGCCGTAAACATAAGTTGGGCATATTTATCTCTTACTTTTTCGTTGTCTTATGGCCGGTTCCTATATCTTAAAACGAACCGTTTTCACTTACTGTCCGTTAGCTTGTGTCAAGTACGCCATACAAACAATTTTATGTCAAAAGCCTACGGACAGTAAGCGAAAACGGTTCGTTTTAAGATATAGGAACCAGCCATTAGTGTTTATCGAATACCATTGGTAATAGTGAGTTTTTTGGTGCTCTCTTCTCTAACAAACTTCTAAAATCTTTCCAAACTACCTGTAGAGTTAGAATGGTATTTCCTTTTCCAGTGTGAGATTTAACTCTGTTGGCACATGAAAGGGAAATTTCCTTTTCAAACTCAAAGAATAGGTACTGAGTTTATCTAAATTTGGATTGATTTGATCTTTTTATAATATTTTATGTATTTCTCTTTGTTCAGGAGATGTTAATTTTGACTTGTAAAAGTGCTATTGTTTTTGCCTATTTACAATAAAATACTTTGACTTTGACTTTAATAGGTCATTTGCACCACGGAATTCGACACAGGGGTCTAGAAGTCTGGCGAGGTACTCAATTGCAAGGCGTGGCTGGTGACATGGCTATCTGCCAGTTATTAGCCAATTCGTATGTGAGGCACATGCTAAGCCAAGAAGAACGGACCATTACGTATACCATAAACACAATGTATTGTAACTTACACAAAATGTTTATTTGCACAAATATAACGTAAGAACAATTCCTTACATTAAATACTTAATTTGCACAAATATTGAGCAACAATTCCTTACACTAAATACTTTATTTACACAAACTTAAATGTAACAACAACTCTTTACTATTGTTTATCAATAATTTATTCTGTGGTATTACTTCCTATCCCGTATCTCCTCAAATTAGTTTGTGCTTCCGCCATAAACTCCATGTGGACGGAGGCACTTTATTGCATTTGCTAGGTATAATGTTTTGTTTTTAAGTTTTATACTGACGAACCATTTTGTCTATAGTATTATTCTGTTTAACGCAAGGAGGTTGAAGTACGGTTACTGTTAAAAGATTTAACGCCACTAAGCGTAATTCAACCACCTTTGGTTTAAAAAAATTAAAGAACACAAAAACACCAATTTGTCTGATTTTGCTCTGAGCGTCTTATTGCCACAGAACACCTAATAATGCTACGCTGTTACTACAAACAAACAAACATACAATAATCAAATCTTTTCTCATTAAAAGGCTTAAGGCCAGCAAGCGTATTCAACCTCTTTTGATTTTATAAACCGATTGATTCTGTGTCAGGGCGCACGGCCGTTTGTTTGTCGTGAAACGTCTACGCTACATCTAGAATTTTTAAAATCGGTTTGTATTTTTTGAGTTTATCGGTAGCGCACGGCAATTTTCTTACTTTTAGCATTAATATACCCGTCGTAACTTCTAAAAAAAAGCCAGTATGCTTAATTCAAAATCATTGGCAACAGTACTTTTGACCATAGACAACTGAATTATTAATGAGGAACCTAGTTCTGAAACCATCGATAGGTGGCGCTGACGGGACATGGTTCTCATTTTTTTAATCAATGAAAATGCAAAGTTTACTCTTACACTACCTACCTTCTAATTTAGGTTGTGTTGTGGAAAAACAAAAGTACTTTGTTTGATATCAAACAGTATAACCACACAAACTAATGAGAATATAAAACGTAATAAAATAACAAAAACAAGCACGACAGACAGATATACGCTTGTCTATGTTAGTAAGAAAGTTTTTTAATCGGCCTTGCTTCGTGTGGTTTTACAAAATCTCCAGATCCACGTCTCGTCAGCGCCATCTATTACATTTATATGAACAATTTTATTTTTTTAATTGCCTCACGGAAAACTTCCCATTACTCAAGTAGGGTAAAAGAGGGTAATGGGGGTCACTTAAGCGAGAACTCAAATAAAGAAAGTATTTATTGCAACAGTCTTTAAACATAATTTACTTATTGAACTATCATTAGAGATCAATTTCAGTCACTTTGGCAATCAACTTTGGAAATTATAAAAGTTAAAAAAAAACAGATTTGACTCCCATTACACCAACGTAGGGGTAATGGTGATCACCCTGGGGGCAATCGGAGTCAAATAAAATCTAGCATACATCGCAAACGTAACCTTCAGCTGACTCCCATCCTGTGCACTCCGCGTGAGCCCACAGCCCACACGAGGTACACCTGTACCACATCTCATTGTTTCTTCCGATTTCGTCGCATACTAGGCATCTGTTTCTAGCATCTTCTGCATCATCATCCTCATCGTCCTGGCATAAGTCGTCAGTGCCAACATCTGATACAGAAGTTTCGTTCTGTTCTTGTAATACTTGGCGCTTTGCCTTTTCAGGACCCTTCTTCTGTACTTTAGTCTTTTTTCCTTGTCCTTTGCCTTTCCATGTCTTCTATTTTCCTTTACCTCCCTTTTTCTTCATTTTATTATTTTCCTTTTCTAGCAGATTTTCTTTGATTGGCGTTGAAGTTAAAATTGTAGCGTGTTGCTTCTTTCGGCCCTGTCTTGTTTTAATAACAGATGCTTTCTCTGGCATTTTTATTAAATCATGCAATATACTACATTGCACATTTTACATACATTGGTACACACATTGGTACCAATTGGTACCATTAGTTTGGCGTGCCAGGAACTTGTGGTACAACACCAGACCAGGAAGCCTTTCCAGTTGTCCTAACTCGTACTTTCGGCATCTAGAAAGAAATAATAATAACGTAATTCAACATGCATAGTTGTGGGCAATTGTAATCACTTGCGGGTAATGGGAGTCACCTGACTCTCATTTCCCACAACTACACTAATGAGTAAAAAATAAAAATAAAAAAAATCTTTAACACATTGATACAATCTGAACTGCACATTGTATCTGCATCACAAATTGGAACGTCTAACTAAGTAAGTGTAAATGTCATAATCGCATACTGCAAGATATTCGGCACTTACCTTCTAATTTGCATTAACGTAAAATTACATCAACGGAAAACAAAACACGGTCGTTTCTCAGTGGCGCATGGGTTGACTGGCGCGAGCCGTTCGTGGCTGCGCGGGGGCCCGGAGTGGGGGCTGAGGACGCTGTTTACGCGTCGGTCTCATGTAGTGTTTCGTGTTTGTGAGGGTGACTTCCATTGCCCGCTGACTCCCATTACCCTACTATACCCTACTTGAGACAGACTTGTTATTATTTCGTGTATTATTAGCATAGAGCATTTCCTACGTCAATGATTATTAGATGTTTTGTGATTTCGTTTCCATGGAAACGTTCCTTAAACAAAGTAATCGAATTGGGTAAAAATAGAGTTCAAAGATTCTGTTACATAAATTCATATGAAGCTAATAAAAGTGTGTTAAAACGTGGGAAAATGATTGATTTAATCAATTAATTTACAATGTTTTTTTGTGTTTTTATTATTTCTTTCTTTTTAAACAAGTTCATAAAAAATGTCGTCCTTGACTTGGCTAATATATTATTATAAGCTGAAAAGCACTCTGAAATCCAAAAACGATTTAGAAATACATACATAGACATGTTTTATATGAAATGTTTAATTGAATTTGTAAAACATAACTATGTATCTTAACCATGTATTTTTTATTACATTTTTTTAATTATTATTAAATTTTATTAAATAGTTACTTATGTCAAAGTATACGTAGTAACATTAATTATTCTGCGTTGAAAGCATGCCAAGACAAGACGGAGTACCGACATCAAATCATATTTTTGTGTCCAATTCTACAGAATGGGTCAAAATAATAGAAACTTTCGTCATCATAGGAAACGTCGATACTATTTTGAAGAAAAAAATAACTGCATTTTGGATTTTAGACCAGAAAGAACAAAAGCTTCTAAGGGATAGGTACCTTTTCCTAAGTAAAATGATGCAAAATAATGGGGCCCAAATTGCCCCAGCCTATACATGCAGCAAAATCAAGAACGAGGGAAGGGAAAACACTTCCATCAGCCCGACTGCCCCATTTACTATCTCAACTTTTTAATCGACTTCAGAAAAGAAGACGGTTATATGTTCGGCTATATGTATGTTATTTTTTTATGTATGTCGGCGGTATCTCCGTCAATTGCGGACCGATTTTAAAAATTCTTTTTTTGTTTTAAACTGTATACTCTCCAGGTTATCTCATATAAATTGTATCAAAATTGGGTCAGCAGTTTTTCGAGAATAAATAGTTTTGTTGAGTAAATCCATTCGGTTTTGTGTTTTTATTGCCTTTATTTTGTGTTTATCTCTAAGATTTCTAAACCGATTTAGATGGTTGTTTTTTTATTCAAAAGGGTAAACTTTCCGTGTAGTCCCATATAAACATCATCAAAATTGGTTCGGTAGTTAGTTTTATAAGAAAATCAATTTGTTTATAGTTTATGTTCCCTAATATGTTTTTTTTTTTCTAATATGTTTATGTTCCCTAATTATAATTTATGTTCCTGATGATTTCTGAAGCGAAATTCGATGATTGTTTTTACTTGGAAAGAAGACCTCTAGTGTGGTACTGTATAAATTTCATCAAAATTGGTTTAGTAGTTAGTAATATAAGATTGCAAATCAATTTGCAACAATTTAAGGACGTCCAAAGATGCTATCTTGTCGAGTTCTCTAGTTTTATGTGGTATCCAGTGTCTGATGATGGAGCCGGAAGGTAGTCACAGGAACTCAACAACAAAATGATGGAACCCTTTCGAGTTTGTGCTCATTTGGTTTGTCTTGGTGAGTTATCTGGTTTTATGTGTTATCCAGGGATGATGGAGATAGGAAGGTAGTCACAGGAACTCACAACCCCTTCTAGTTTGGGCTCATTTGTTTTTTTTTGATGAGTTTTCTGGTGTTATGTGGTTTTCAGGGTCTGATGATGGAGCCGGAAGGTAGTCACAGGAACGCAACAACAAAATGATGGAAAATGGTCAAAACTAATTCAGTTGTTATATATGTAGGTTTGGTTTTAATTTACCAATGCTTTGAGCCTAAAGTGAGTAAGTGTCTACTATTTTCTTTGGAATATATTCTTTCCGATGTTTGCTTAGGCCACTAAAAACTAAAAAATAAAATATTTTTCCAAAAAATATTCAATCGACTTCATAATAAAAATGATATTTTGTAAACAACCACTAAAAAGAATAAAATAATTACAATTGAGCCAGAACAGTATCACTTTTTGAAAATACCAACGTAATAATAATGCTTAAATACAACATAAGATAAGAAAGAGTTTTTTGAAGGCGGTGCCAAACTGAGCCTTATTTATTAATATGGTTGAGCTTTTGTACGAGGCGTTGTAGCCTTGTCCTCATTATTCAATTGTCTAATACAAACTAGCTATAATAACACCAGCCTTTTTGTGTTGTAAAACAAGAATTTTGAAAGAAGAAATGGTCTTTGTAGTGTAGAACCTAATTATACGCTAAGCATAGCCCTGCTGGCAATATCTAAATAGCGATTTCTATGCTGAAACACTGACGAAAGATTCATCGCATTGGAATGAAGATGATCCATTCCGATAGGCTTAATGTTTTGCTATTGCATGAATGGCGTCTTTTATTGCGGCTGCACACGAAATTGAGTTAATCACTGCCAAGGAAGCTGTATGTAGGTACTATTCTTTGTACACAAGTACATAGAACTTCCTTGGCCACTGCATAGTTATGAGGTTTGTCAACTGTCAGTACAAACTGTGCAAATACAAAGGATATTTTTACCCGACTCAGGAGGGTTATGTGTTTGGGTTGTATGTATGTTTGTTTGTTTGTACGTTTCTTAGGCGCGTCCTACAGCCTAAACGGGTTGATGGATTTTGACAAATGAGGTATCATTGGATTTGTCTTGATCACGATAGTGCTCTAAGATACACGACAAAAAAAAACTAAAATGGCGGCTTACAGCGGCCATATTGTATATCCGACGGAACAAAAAAATGCCCATAACCATTCGAGTGAAGTATCCCAATGAAGATCTTTAAGAGACCATTCCAATAATATACTCGTATAATCCTTTAACTAAACTTTTAATCTCTACTTATAATAAAACTGTAACGGTTTAAATTCTGTACATTGAAGATATTTTGTAATAATTTTTTTTTGTAGTGTGCTCTGTGTTCTATACTGAAACCAAAACTGTTTTTTTAATTGTTGTCTGTTTGTCCGTCTGTCTGTATCTTGGCCGCGCATCACGCCGAAACTACTGAATGAATTATTTTTTTGAGAGCTTGTTTTTGTGGCAAGATTTTTATATAGGGCAAACCAATTGCACATTAGCAAAGTGGTGTGCCACCGAAGCTCGGCTGTTTTTCTGTGACACATGGACATACGCACGGACGGACGTACGCGTGGGGGTGAATCTATCGCCCATAGACACAGTCACACACGGTAGTCACAATTAAGATTACATAAATTTTAAAATATATTATGTGGTATTTCATTTTTCTATGCAGACAACCCTATCACTCGAGCGCTCGGCGTAGGTATGTTATGGACGAGAATCGGAACATAGTAATATCAACTATAACGCCCTACTAATAAGTGCAATTTAGCATGCACGCTTGATATATGAATATCTACGTAATACGTACCTAAATTTGTAGGCTATTAAATCGGCGGCTTTCTTCAAGATCAAAGTAATACAACTTCTGTACTTGTACAATTATTTATTCTGTGGAGCGGTGTAGGTGTGAAACTTAAGATCAGGGTTTTGCTTTGTATCCGCGATAGCAGATGGATGAAATGCGAAGGCGAAACTTAGTATGTATGCTACTCCTTCACGCTCAAACGGCTGAACTGATTGGGATGAAATTTGGTACCAGGGCAGCATATATCCTATGTGTTAACATAGGCTACTTTTCAACATCATCATCCACGCGGGTAAAACTGCGGGGCGGAGCTATTAGTAATATAAATTAAACGTTTCATATTTACTTACCCGTCCACTTGGATCCACAACTCACACAGATTGATTTGTAACGCGCGCGGTGTTGCACGCTGTAGGTTAATAACTCGCGTAGGTAGAGTGACGACTCATTTCGGATTCAGTCCTTTAGAGAAACTCTGAGCATAGCTCTCTCCATAGCTCGATGAGCGACTTTAAAATAGTGGATCAGCCTCACTGTGAGTGTCCACGTTTCGGCTCCGTAGGTCATAACTGGTAGAACGCACGCGTTGAAGACTTTCGTCTTTAGGCCCTGTGGTATGGACGACGAAAAGACCTGACTTAGTTTACCAAATGCTGCCCATCCTTCCCTTGGCATCGCTGCAGGGATTCGAGAACAGCCCAGATTTTTACAAAGTCAAAGGCTTTCTCATAGTCCACAAAAGCAAGACACAGGGGCTGGTTATACTCTACAGTCTTCTGTATAAACTGCCGCACTGTGTGGATGTGGTCCAAGGTCCCGTGAACCCCTCGTAATCCAGACTGCTCTAGAGGTTCTTCAAGTCTTCTTGCTAGACGATTCGAGACTACTCTTGAAAACAGCGTATAAGACGTGTTTCAGAAGCAAGATGGACCTATAGTTTTTAAGGAGCGTTTTATGTCTTTTATTGAAAACCACAACTACCATGGTTCTGTCCCATGCACGCTTTTGGAGTTCTCCCATCGTTCAGAGCAGAGTTAAACAACTTCTGGAATTCTCGTTAGTAAAGTCGTTAGTCTTCCTGCCGCTTTCAACAGTTTCGAAGTAACTCCGTATTAAACTCCATTTTTCAGCAGGTCAGTCGTCGGTGTTGTGGCGGGTCAAAGTGGCTCGGAAATCCTCATTGCTGGGTTAAGGTCGCAGAGCATGCGAGTCGTACAGTCGGCCATAGAAGTCCTCTATCTCAGCGAGAATCTCCGGTTGTGAGGTGACGATATTGCCAGATGATGTTTTTAGCTTTGTCAGAGGGGGGGGCTTCTCAATTGCTGGGCGAAGACTTGGTCCCCCAATTTTTCTCTATAGCCTTCTCGATACGGCGTGTGTTGAAACATCGGAGGCCCGTCGCACCAGCTTGCTGATATTACGATTGAGGGCCCGCTTCTCTGACGAAGTGGCCTGTACATCATCCCGTCTCACATTAATTAGCTGAAGAGTCTCTGCCGAGAGTTTGGAGATATACATAACTATAATTGAATGATGAATCCATTGAATTATATGTTTTATCTTAAAGGATGACTCCCATGATATTTAACGATTTTCAAAAAAGTAGGTTCCCATATTCTATGTGGGCTATTCTGTGTGGGTACTAAAGAAATATATCAAATTAAGTGGATGTAAGTTTGTATATTCAACTATTTTTTGAGAACCAACTACTACTACCCCTACGTTTATTGTATAAATGATCTTTTATTAATGTTTTTTGAATAAATATAAGCTTGATTAATATTTTTTGACCGAGCGAGCGCGAAGCGTGAGCGAAGCTTCTCCGTTTCAGGTTGGGCAAAAAAAAACGTATGTCCGAATGTCCGGCTGTTCTTCTCTACAGGTCGCATTTCTCAACCGATCTAGATGAAACTTGATAACGAATTTTTTGAATTTTTTAGTTGTCTGGGGATTTTTGATTTGGGGGGTAACTTCTCCCAAAAAAGGGTAAAAAGGGGGGCTACTAAATATTTCCGCCTTATTAGATCTGATTTCAATGGTTCTTTTTTATTTGAAAGGTAGTAACTTTAAGTTGGTCTCATAAAAATTTTGTAATGATCTGATAATGATCTTCGGCGTGAGGAGCAGCATAGCTCCTCAAAATGCAGTAACATTAGGCTCACTTTTAGGTTTCTACCTGTGGATTCAGCCCTTTACCTGCTAGGTAGGGTTTGATAGAGCACCTTGGTTATTAATATTAGTTTTAAAATAAGGTAACTAGATGGCGCGCGCTACTGTGCACCGCTAGATTGTTTGCAAAAAAGTTTGTGCTCGCGAGGTCTACAGCTCACAGAGCTATGACTATCTAGTCTAGTCTATGACTATTTTACTTATTTTTAGATTTTAATCAGATCAAAAGTGTCGCCGGATCTCACAGGTGCTAAAGTATTTCACGTATTCCAGTCTTATGTAGCTTAAAACTAAATACTAATACGGTGCATACAGCAATTAGGATTACCGGCCACGACCTAGGCATACAGTATTGGAAAGTTAGGCACTGTGGTTACGCACGTGCAAATTGTAGAGATAGGATACTGTTAAGTGCAATGTTATATGAGCGAAAGTCTGTGTTTGTTTGTTTGTTTTTCTGTACGCTTTTTACCACACAGCACTAAACAGCTAACGTTTGATATGTAGGGAGGTATATACTTAATGTCCTGGAATAACACATAGTAGGATATTTGAGCTCCCAGAAAATTGTACGATGTAGTGCGATGAAAGCGTGCCCGCCGGCGCCGTTAATAACAAAATGAAACTTAACATATAATATCATCCACAGCATGCTTATAGCTGTGCCCGTGTACAGCTATAATCACGCTATATATACTAGCTGTACCCGTGGCTTCACATGCGTGGTCTTTTCTTTAGGTTCAAAGTACCATAATGTGCTATTCCATGACCAATATACCAACATTTGATCAACATTTCTTTAGCCATCGAAAATAATTTTATCAATTGCTCGGCTTCTAACTCACCAGATTGAGATAACAATTACACCAGTTTTAAAAACCCTAACCTATCTAACAATGAAAACCGCATTGCAATCAATAGTTTTTGCGTGATGCGTAAACAAACAAACATACAGACAAACAGACAGAGCGAAACGATTAAAAAATATATATATATGCGTGTTCAATTCCCTTTTTAAGCACCCAGAAGCATTTTTTTATCTTCTTTTTACAGCTTTTTTCGTACCTATTGATTTATTATAAGTATTGATATATGACTGTGTCAATTTGCATCAAAAAAACCGTCCAGTAGTTTCAGCGTGAGACGTGTTCTTTTTAATAACTTTCAACCCCTATATTGCGGAAACATTTAATTTTTCGGGATGAAAAGTATCCTATGTCCTACCTCGTAGTATGAACTCAAATCATACCAAGTTTCATTTAAATTCATGCAGTAGTTTCGGCGTGATGCCTAGCCAAGGTACAGACAGACAGACTAAAATGAAAAAAATTACAACTTTGGCTTCAGTGTCGAATATAGAGTACCGTCCAAAAGAAAATTTCAAAATATCTTCAATGTACAGAATTTGACCCGTTACAGTTTTATTATAAGTATAGATGTATAGTTTTAAGTAAGTTAGTAGTTTTAAGTAAGTGTAAGCCAGATTTACTCATTAGAGGTATATTGAGCCATACGCTATGACCGAACCGAGCTACCAAGCGTGGCTTATTATTATATGCCCCACTTACACTCAGCCCCTGCCGCTGCCGGCAACAATTCCCTAAATACTGCCGTAGCAGGATCAAGAGAAGTGTGTGTTTACATTGCTTTCGAATGGCAGACGTCCGAAATAATTACAGCGACCGGGCGCTGTCTTCAAAATGGGCCTATAATTCTTCAAGAGGGTTTTATCACCTTTCTTAAAGAACAAAACCACTACGCTCCTGTGCCACGCCTCTGACGTAGTACCCTCGAGGATGACGGAGTTAAACAGATTCTGAAGGACTTTAAGTACCGGTGTTCCACCCGCTTTCAGTAGCTCTGTCGTTATTCCGTCCTCCCCTGGTGCCTTGTTGCTCTTAAGCTGTTTGAGAGCCATTCTGATCTCGTATAGGCTGACGTCCGGGATATCTACGGTATAATGTCGGGTCAAACGGGCTCTTGCATCGCTAGTTCTGCTAGGAGGACTACGCGATGAGGTGTATAATTGTCCATAGAACTTCTCGAGTTCACTCAAAATCTCTGGCTTCGACGAAACGATGCTGCCACTGTCGGTTTTCAGCTTCGTCAACAGGCTTTGCCCAATAGACAGATCTCTTGCGAACACTTTGGATCCCTTGTTCAGCTCTATTGCGTTCTTAATACAAGTAGTATTATAGGAACGCAAATCGTGATGCATTGACTTGGAGATCTGTTTATTAAACAAGCTGTAACTCGACATATCCACTGAATACTGCAGCCTCATCTTGCCTCGTTCTGCCACAAGTTTGAGTGTATGCTCAGAGAGTTTCTGTGTTCTTTTTTTGCGGGGAGTCTTAAAGAACTCCGACCCGACCGCGTGGACAATTTCCACCAGCCCGTTATTTAGTTCGTCCACTGTATCGCATTCGGTAAGAATTTGGAAGCGATTTTGGAGCTCCAACTTAAAGCTCTCGGGGTTTTGGATTTGGGCTGGACTTGGGCGAAGAGTAGATCTCTTCAAACGAGACCTCTCCAGCTTTACGTTGATATTCAATGAGCCTCTTACCATGCGGTGATCACTGCCGGTCTTAACCCTGTTGATCACAGAGACATCATTGAATATATGCTTATTGGTCGTCAAAATGAAATCTATCTCGTGCTTATGACCGCCGGGGTCATAGTCACCACGCTTGGCAGGCGGATTGGTGACCGCAGTGTAGCAAATATGTGCTCGGAGGACGCTGCTGCCCATCTTCCGGTGTGTAATCCCTTAGTCGCCTCTTATGACATCCACGGGAGGATTGGGAGGGGTCTTATTCTTGAGACCGCCACGGCACGGCACGGCAAGAAACTTACTAAAATTCATTTCAAAAAATTTGCGTTTGTTTACTTACAGTCATTATGTTCATATGATTTGAAATCATATTATGTTAAATGTTTACACTAATACAAATACCTCAACATTTTTCCGATTGATATTCTCGCGCTTTATGATAAATCTATCCTGTTTACATCATTTTGAAAGATGTTTTAGTTTTACACTTATAGAAATAGCTAAAAAAAAAGTGCACTGCGCTTACAGGCTTATGATATATCCTTTTAACATGATTTGAAACAATGTTTTCATTTTGCACTGACAGAATTGTTTAAAAATTTCGCGCTCGCTTCGCTCGCACTTAATTATTATCACAGAGTCATTCGTTAACCAATTAGTGCATCACAAAAAAAGGTGTCTATAATTTTTTTTGTACATGTGGGCTATTTTCACTTTTTAAACTTTCTTACGTCCGAATGAAAAAAACATGGAATCTCTTAAAGGATCACTTGTATGTCTGTCTGTCTTTTATCACTGCCAATTTGCTCCAAATCTACTAGACCGGTTTCTGTGATCCAAACACGTGTAACGTTTCTCCACGTGAATTCACTCACACTTATCCAGTTTTTTCTCCGGAAAACCTTATAGGACCGGGGCGCCAAATCTTAAAATATACCCCTGAGTATCAGCTATAGATATCAAAGTGGAAACGGGAGCTCAAAGAAAATATTGACAAGTGTTGGTGTGGTGGTGTTTCTACAATCGAAGTTTGCGACGATGATCTCTACCCAAATATAAAGACTGCTGAAAATTCTGGCAACCCTTCCTTATAAGCGGTGCGGTAATTTACTCGACATATTTTATTATTAGTGACCCCCTCCAAAATTTCAGGTTGCGACCGCGCCTGTAAGTACCTAGCTACCTACATAACTGATTTGTGTGCATACTTATACTTGGGTAGGTAGGCGGAATTCTATTGTAATGTGCTAGTACATATACAACTGTATAATACTGTAAAAACTGTAAAAAATAAGGCGGCACGCACGTCCGATTCGTTCAAGCGCTCGGCTAGGAGTGAGCGACGGAGCTAAATGTAAACACGCACTTCCGCTCGCGCTGCCCGTCCTTTGACTTCCTTCTTCGACCTTTGGACCAGAGTTTTTTTACCCGAGTACGGCGAATCAAGGGAAGGGTATTGAGTTTAACAGTCTATGTATGTATGTATGTATGTATGTATGTATGTATGTGGGTATATGGATGTTATAGGCTATATTTTTTTACTCAACTACGGCGATACTGAGGAAGGGTTATATATTCAAACTAAACACTTGGTCCGATTTTGACAAGCGCGGTATCACTTGGTCCCATTCGTCTTCATTTATAGTGTCATAGGCAAAAATAAACGACTACGGCGAAGCACTTACTTACACGAGCGTAGTCGAGTTTTAGTTTTGAACTTATGTCTTGTTTATATGTTGATCACTTTTAACGATAAGACCGCCCATTGTGCCTGTTTTAAAAATAATATCCTTTATATGTATTTGTCCTTTAATTTTGGTGTCTATTGACACCAAAAAGTTTTTTTTACAATAATAATAAACACTTTATTAAGTGTTTATTATTATAATGTTGTTAGGACCCCTGTGTGTTTATAGGTAGGTACCAAAGTTTGGAACACTGAAAATCTTGTGCTACTCTCGTGATACTCGAAATGGTGGCACTTGTTTCAGTTTTTTTTTCATAAAAACTACATTAATAGAACGATTTTCGCGTATCCTTAACCTACACTTTTGTATAGGAAACTAAATTTTCTACAATTTTAAGCTCAACTTGAAATCTGGTATTGTATTGTATTGTATTGTATTTATTCAGAAAACGAAGTACATCGTATATGAATTATTTATCTGGTCCATTGTTTGTGGAGATACAGCCAGTCAAAGAGGGGCATTTTTTCAAAAAATATAGATAATTATCGGTTTTGTCATAACCAAGATAAGTACTAACTAAACTTTTTTTATAGAAAAGTCAGGAGAGAGGAAAAAAAAAAACTATATAATACACAATATAAAACCCCCACGGTAAACAAACCCTACTGAAATACAAGTATCGTAACACTTATACATTTATATACATATATTATAAATACACAACAAAAAATATATACCTCAATCCAAATACCAAACCAAGGAATTTCGGTGAGGGGGGGGGGGGGGTTGAACCCCCAAACCCCCCCCCCCCCCCCTCTGCCTACGGCCTTAGTAGCAATGGCAGGAGCATAAGAAGTTTCGTGTTTACATACTCGTCCTGTCCACTTCCCAGCTCACTTCAGTTGAATGGGAAACGGGGTAATGTTGCTTGATAGACCACGCTGCTCTAAATTTACTCAGTTTTCCTGGTATGCACTGTTTATAAATGTTCGCTTATTGACACTGTGTATCCTTGTAATTGATCTCCAGTGTGTCGAACAGGTTAGCGTACCTCATAATTAAGTTGACTGAGAGGTATTAAAGTCATACGCACTGACCGCAACGTCGGCCCTCTCGGATGACACAGTAGAAGAAATGTATGAAGACGTTTCATCAGCTCTTCATTACTCCACGAAGACGCAATACAACGTTGTCATGGGGGACTTTAACGCCAAGGTGGGAATCCAGAGTGGCAGTGAATCGAGAGTTGGTCCACACGGTTACGGAAGCAGGAATCACAGGAGGCCAATGCTCGTCAACTTCTTGTAACTTGAGAAAGAGGGATTCTTCTGAATGAATGAAAGTGGACGTGGCGAAGCCGTGACAAAACGTGACAAAAAACGAGGTAGACTTTAACATGACTGATAAAAGGCGTATATTCAGAGACTTCTCCGTGATCAATAGGCTCAATACCGGCAGTGATCACCGACTACTACGAGGCTCTCTGAATATCAATTTTAAGCCCGAAAGAACCCCTCTGATAAAGTCTACGCTCCAACCTAACTAGCTCCAAACCGTAGTGGGATCAGAACAATTCCAAAATCATCTGGAAAATCGACTTGCTGCTCTGGAAACCATAAAGCACGTCGACGAGGCCCTAGATCAGGTGGTGGGAATCCTAAGGGAAGAGGGTTGAGGTTCTGTCAGTTGCAGCGTACTGATACGAATTCCAAACTCTCGGCAGTGACTCTTCGGCTTAGGAATGAGAGACGAGATGATGTGCAAGCCACTTCGTTAGAGAAGCGGGCCCTAAATCGAAAGATCAGCAAGATGGTTCAACGGGACCTCCAATGCTCATTGCCGCCGCATTGCCGCCGCACTCACACGCCGCATTGAGTAGGCTATTGAGCAAAATCGGGAGTCAACAGTTTTTGCCCAGCAATTGAAGAAGAACGACGAAGCTGAAAACATCATCCGGCAATACCATCACCTCGAAGCTGGAGATTCTCGTCGAGATAGAGGACTTCTATGGCCGACTGTACGTCTCACACCTACGATTTGCTGATAACATTGTCCTTATGGCAGAGTCGCCGTAGACTAGAACGAATGCTGACCGACCTAGCTGACTCAAGACGTGTTGGTCTCGGGATGGACAAGGACAATACCAAAATTATGTTCAACGACCTTACAACCTCGAGACCTGTTGGTGTTAATGGTACACCATGAAGTTGTTCAGGAATATGTCTAACTCGGGCAAACTATGCATTTAGATAGAAACAACTTCGAGAAGGAAGCCGACAGGAGAACTCAGCTGGGATGGGTGGCATTTGGTAAACTTCGTCAAGCCTTCTCATCGTCCATACCACAGTTCCTCAAGGCAAAAGTCTTTAATGCGTGCTTCCTACTAGTCATGACCTACGGAGCCGAAACGTGGACACTCATGGTGAGACTGGTCCATAAGTCCAAGGTCGCTCAGCGAACTATGGAGAGAGTCATGCTCGGAGTTACTCTGAAAGACAAAATCCGCAATCCAACAGAGAACCAGTAACTGACATAGCTCAGAGAATTAGCAAGCTGAGGTGGCAATTGGCTGGTCACATCACTTGAAAAACCGACAACCGATGGCGTAAACGAGTTCTAGAGTGGAGACCGCGTGTAGGCAAACGTACACTACGTTTGCCCGCCAGCCATATATGTTTTAGGTACTAAAGGCTTTTACTTCATGAAGCCAAAAGTTCTCTCCTCGAGGAACAAAGATTGGCATGTCAACAATAGGCCTTTAATGAAGATCAGTAGAAAATATTAAAATATCTGCACTAATAAAGGCTCAACACGCGCGGTACCTGTGATAACCAAAATTCTGTCTGAACAAAACCCGGTTTATACGTGCACGCTTGTATTGAGCCTGAGACTTTAGTAGTAGTAGTTTTTCGTGAGTTTTTAGCCGTTTTATTTATATTTAATAAGAATATCACTCGCGTTAGTTTTCAATATCAAATTATGAATTATCCTGAATTTTCCCTATTGTATTTTCAACCACCAATAAATATTATTATGGTCGTATCTATCTGTTTATATTTCAGCAATATAAATACAAAGTTATTTTATACGTCCACGTCGTCGCTTAGGCACTCAATACTACAGATTGATTGACGAGATAGGTACAAATTTATCGCAATTTGTAACTTATTTATTTGTAAGACTAGTGAACGCACGCGGCCTCGTAGGTTTACATTTAAAAAAAGCCGCAACAGATTTTAAGCAGAAATGACGTGAAATGCTACTTACTGTTCTATCATAAGAGTAACATAACACAGGCATGTTACTCTTAAGTCAAGGTTATGCTTAATCGCAGGAATGAGCAATTGAGCATAACTTTCAATAAATACAAAGTTTTTATGTAAGTAGGCACCATGATATTGTAATATTATGTATAATATGGGCTACCTGTGAGCCAGTAATGGCTTGTAGGTAGTCATAATGTGTTATTTAATAGTTACGTACCTAATTAGATATAAGTTAATAAAAGCACTTGACCTGTCAAAAAAGACAATAATAACAGATTGGAGATTGGATGAGATGTGACGGTGGGTAAGGGCTGTGTGTGGTAAAGCGCAGTAGTGGAAGACCAGTGCAACGATGGGTCGGTGACATTGCTAAGTTTGCAGGAAGACCGAGGAGATTTTCTCAACATATGATTGGCGTATGAGGGATGTAAGAGGCTTTGGCCCTGGAGTACCTTGTACTATTATTTATTCTGTGTCTGGAGTGGGAGGATTGCGTTGGCAATGATGATAATGATCATGATGAGTTTTAATGGTCCAAGAACTAAACGTCTCACGAAAAAGGAAGAAACAAATAGTCCAAAGTCCAAATAAGAAAAGAAGCTCCTTCTTTCTCTTCTTATCCACACCAATATATAATAGTGAAACGTTATCAGTTTGTTTGTTTGTTTGGGGAGTTTTAACGCGATAACAGCTGGACGGATTTTCATGAAACTTTGTTCATAGGTACTTTACAATGTAGAGACCAACATGGGATAATTTTATCCTGGAAACTAGTAAGTTTTCTCGGGAACACTGGAAAATGTCAATTACTCGCTTTAAGGAACGGTTGCCATGGAAAAATAATAATAACAAGTCTGTCAACGAGCATCAAGAGTGTTGGTACCTCAGAATATAGAAAGAACTTGGTGCTTATACTTTTGCGTTGGTTTTTACCCGACTGAGGGTTATGACTGTGTTTGAGTTGTACGTATGTTTGTATATTTGTACGTTTCTTAGGCGCGACCTACAACCTAAACGGCTTGATGGATTTTGATAAATAAGATATCTTTATTAAGACATTTTTCATTGAAATCGTCATGATCACGAGAGTGCTAATGGATATATGAAGTGTCAAAAAAAACAATATGGCGGCTTACAGCTGCCATATTGTATTTCCGACGGAACAAAAAATTACCAAAACCTATCGAGTGAGGTATCAAAATACAGGTCTTTAAAAGACCATTTCAATAATATATAATGCTTATAACTAAACAGTAGCAATTTTCTTTTAAGCTTCTTACAACATTTTAAATTTTTGATTATTCAAGTTAATGTAAATACTATAGTCTAATGTTGCAATTGCAACTATTAAAGTAATTATGTTAGTAAAAAAGATACATTAAATTTATATAAGTACTAGCTGCGCCCCGCAGTTTCACCCGAAATACACATTTTTCCGGAATAAAAATTAGCCTGTGTTAAGTACCTCCTTACCAAATTTCATCCAAATATGTTTAGCCATTTAAGCGTGAAGAAGTAACAAACATACACACACACACCCATACCCCTTACATACATACAAACTTTCGTCTTTATAATATTAGGGCCTTGACATAGCGAACGCCCGGGGCGCGCGGCCGGGTCGCTGTAAGATAAAATGCGCGCCCGAGGCGCTTTCTATATCATGTCCTTAGTGCTGCCATACATTTTAAACTTTACCAGGGCGGTCGCACTCCGCAACAAGTATTTGTACTTGTACCTAAACTTCGGGGCCGTAATATTGGGGTTCATTCAGTAGCGTGTCAAGCGTGCGCTCGATGAGTCACGCGCCGTGTGCTTAGCGATGAAGTACCTACTTACGTAAACTTAAGTAAAGTATTTGTCAAATTTTATTCTTTTATTAATTATGAATACCAAGGAGAAACCTAGAAGATACTGCATAGCATTCGGTCTGACAAATCTCGTAAAATACCTACATACCGACATTTTATTACGTAGGTAGCCATTTCTTTTTCATTCACTATTAAGCATGGAATTCAGACAGGCACCTTTTATTCATTAAAGTGCAATACCTATTATGATATAATCAAATAATGAGGTACTAGGTCTATTCTGATAAGAATGTCATTATATTTAGTTAATAGAACTATCAACATTTATAACAATAAGTAATAAAATAATTCATTTTTATATAATTGTTTATTCGGTTACAATCTCTAAGTCATATTATATCACAGAATAATTACTAGTACAAGTACCTAGTCATATCTTGATACAACCCTACCGAGCGTAAAAGTGACAGAGCGATTCTGTAACGATTAGAGCAATGGAAGCTCTCGCGCGTTGTGATACGGTACATTCTAGCCTGCATGCAATGGGTGAGCGCCTTCCAGGTAAATATAATTGAAAGCTTGCAGCGCTGTGCGAGTTAAATTGCATTTATTGCGTTGTAGCGAGAGTTGCTATTTAATTAAATGACTTTACTCAGTTATCCTTCTGTACTTGTACTATTATTTATTTTGTGTCTTAACAGCGACCAGGGCGCGCGCCCTGGCCGCCGCTCGCTATATCTAGGCCCTTAGTGTGATTATTTTTGCGGAAGGTCAGCTCGTAGGTGTTCAATAATATTGTTCGCAGTGGGTTTTTTGTATTTTCATAATAATTTTACTTGTTAATATCCTAGAAGAACATAGGATGCTTTTTTTCGCGATAAACTATGTAGTCTGCGCGGGCGAAAGCAGTGACTCATAATATAATTATGCTGTGGCCCCGTGACTAACAAGTCTGACGACAAAGAATAGCAACATGAAACCAATGTGATTCATCCTAACAATACAGATCTGCAAAGCATAGGAAATTAAAATAGTCAGACAGACAGCTGAAACTTTTTACACATCAGTACCCAGACTAGATTCTACGCATAAAATGCGGCATAAAGTGCAACTAAGGTTGTTATAGTGACGCATTAGCATAATCATTCCCTAGAAGCCGCGGCTGGCGCCTGTCGGCGATCACATTAGATATCTACAACAAGAAATTATATACCTCGTTGAAATACAGAGAATAAACAACTATTTGCCAGATAATTGAGCTCGTTTACCTTTTCGAGAAGTAATGAAACATTTTAATGCATAAGTATGATTAGTTATGTATGTACCAACGAGACAATTACTGCTTGTTTAGGTGTTTATTTTGTAATTGGTTGCAAGGTGCATGGTGATGGAAGGGTATTGTTCTGGTCGGAATGCTGAATACTATAGTAGCAGGACTATTTCATCGCCTGAATCACCTGAATGTGCTTTTCTACCCTTATACCAGATCTTGTACGGGATAAGTACGTATGAAATTTAGAACGTCGTTTTTGCGAATGTCATTTCATCGAATGCTTACATCCTCAAAGGGTCGTTTCTACGAATGGTCAAAATTGCGAAAATTCCATACGGATCCCTATTACTAAGCCTATTACAGTCGTGTGTGATTTTATTGTATCAGTTTTTTTAATATTAGTTATGCCAGATAGAGTCTAACTTAAAGCACAATCTATTTACTAGAATGTACTTATAGAATTAATTAGGTTTTCGTTTACCTTCATCTACTTACATACGTCGCAGTTCCGGATACCGGACAGTGGCCGGTCATTTACGCACCTATCTATAAATAACTTTAAAATGTTGTCAACATTGTATAATTGGCAGTTTTATCTGAGATACATACGAACAAAGGTGATTTAAAGCTGGAAGGCAATCAATCCGGCGCTGTCACAGAATCACTAATAGTCCTACGTGTTATAGATTAGTTGGTAATGACTACTGTGGTATATCATGTCGAGGTGGTTATTACTGGTGCCATTATCACTTTAGTTAGTAAATCACTCCGTTGGATAATATCGGATAATGATCCGAGTTGGCGTCAAGTGTGAACCGCAGCCTGAGCAGGCCTTAGTATTTAAATTAAAATGAAAAATCTAATGCTTGTTTGTCTCTTTTTAGTTTTGTTTGCAGTCGGGTTTTTCATTTTTATAATAATTTATTTTATTTTAAACTTTTTAGTTATGATTATTAGTGACAATGGTTGCTTGGTAAAATGATAAGAGAAACCTAAAGATGATTTTCAAATATAAATTCACTTGACATAGTTCGTCGACTTTAATTTTTTCTTTTCCACATTATTGCGTTTTTTTATCGCCATATTGAATTTTGATTAATGTCATGTCTTTAGTAGCACTCGCAAGATTAAGACATAACGATTAATTAAAGAATCATCAATATCGGTCCATGCATTTGGTCTTTAAAGTGCCACAAAGGAACAACATAGGCTGATAAATATATTACCGGGCCTTTGCGTTGCGCAGTCTGGTAAAAAGAGGATGTCCACACCGCCAAACAAAAGCATAGCAAATAGTGGCTGCGTATGTGTGCGTGAGCGGATAATTTGTGGTGTTTTGTTATCGATACACAATTTCAGACTGCACTATTTTTGTTTTTTCGTGGAACACGACTAATAAGGTCGAGATCTTGCTGCGATATGGCGGCCGATCGGCATTACATGGTGTCAGCGTGTGCGTGATTCTTATGCTTACGAGCGTGGTGCTTCACTTTCGATTTGGGGGTGTGGTCTCCGTCTTTTTTTATACTTTCTTGGTACTTTTATCAAAAGTATAAACATTAGGAACGCGATATTTACCATGAATACTATTATAATTTTGTACTTAATAAGTTCCCGATATTTTAGCATTATTTCTCGTTTTTAATGTTCATACTTCTAATGTTTGTGACCATGTTAGGTACTTTTAAACCATGTACTTTCATTAATCTGAAATGATTGGTTCCTTGTCTATAGATGTTGTGTAGTAACACGAGAAACAAAAAAGTCTGGAATAGTGAAGTGAAAAAAGCTAAATTCATATATCCTCCATATTATCATGTATATGTCACGCAAATGTGCGTAAATCTGTTAGTGTGCAGATTAACTATGCAGATTAACTAGTAAACTGCAGATTATCTGGTTAAGTCCGTTAAGGTGCAAAAAAATATTTCGATTCTCACATCAACTAGTCAATCTGCAGACTTCCAGCTACACGTCCCACAACACAGTCATCCCAATGGGACGAGATTCAGAATATAAAAAATATTATTTTTTGAGTAACTCGTCCCATTGATTTTATCCTCCATTTTTTTCAACAAACTCTATACTAATTAAGTAATGTCAGCAACAAAAATGATTCAATTTTATTTATTAAAAGTTTATTAGTTAGGTTTAGTTTATTTGATTTCAATAGGAACATGACTTATTTATTGGAAATAGAATATTATTACAAGAATAAAGAGGCAGCCCTACTTTTCCTCGCATCGCATGGTCGGTGTCACACTTTTGGACAAAGGATTTAAGGACAAGCTTGTTAGAGCTACACGATAAAGATCTCATTTTATTTCAGGTAGAGCACTGTGCCAACGTCATTATCTGCTTATTTGTGCAAAAATCTGTGCCTCCGTTTAACAAACAGTGCAGCGTTGTAAGATTTAATTATTATAAGACAATATGTAATTATAAGGCCTATGTGTTGATCTAATTTCTAACAAGTGTTTGTATATAAAAATAAAAAAATATGAAAAATATATATTTAATTATCAAAAATGCCTGTTATATTCACAAACAAAAGCCAAATATTTTACATTTTAAGGCTCACCTTTACAATCTCAAGTTGATGCCTTAAAATGTAAAATATTTGGCTTTTGTTTGTGAATATAACAGGCAATTTTGATAATTAAATATATATTTTTCATATTTTTTTATCCACTTACAATGATAAAGGCTCAAGTTATTACCAGGCCACTATGAACTATATTTAAATTAGTTGTGTTACATAAATAGTATGTTCATTGTAGAAGTTATTTTATTCTCATATCATGTTCATTCATATTACAGGTATATAACATATTTGTTTTGTCTTGCTAGGAGAAAAGGGTTGGTTATACTATTTAAATTTGTAGTTGCCTACATCTACACTAATATTATATAGAGGTAAAGTTTGTTGTAAATTTGTTTGTTACGGCTAATTTCTGAAACTGCTGATCCAAATTTGAAAATTCTTTCACTGATAGAAAGCCACCATTCTAGATGGATATAGGCTACTTTTTTAACCGCAAAGTTTCCGTAAGATAACGAAAACACTACGGGCAGAGGCGTAGGGCACGGCAACTTGTAATTAATAAATTAGAATGAATTACTTTATACGTGGAGAAATGTCACAACCAGAACCCTTGACTTCACATAAGCAACATGAAGTTAATTTGATTACACACAAAGAAGCATGTCTCTTTTTATTTGCAGAAGCTACCAGTATGACAAAAAAGTAAAAACGATTCAACAGTTTGGCAACAATTTGTTTTGTTATCCTTTATTTATTCTTGTTTTAAGACTGATTTTAAAATAATTGTGTTAAAATGTTGATTTGTGTTCCTAGATATAATTAGTGTGTAAAATAAATTAAATATTGTTTGTATTAAACACAAAATCATATATAACTTATTTTCCTGTTATACAAAACTATATTCAGACTTTTATAAATCCTGCGCCCCACGGTTTCACTCGAATATGTATTTTTCCAGGACCTAAAGTATCAAATTTCATCCAAATCCGCTAATGTTTCTTCATACAAGAACCACACTCCATTCTTCATTCAACCTTGAGATTCATTTACGCCGTAACTTTAAAAAAATGTTTCTTAGTAAATTTTACTACCCTTCCCGCCTTAGTAAACCTTTAAATTACTCATTATTTCCTCTCAATTTCAAATCTCTAGGTTCATTAGTTTAGGCTGTGCGTTATCAGTCAGTGTGTCAAGGTACTGTTTTATAGTTATAGAAGATTAATCATTTAAAGATTATGTTGTCGACTGTACTAAATCAAATTTTTTGCATAAATAAAATCAATGGGATGTGTTACCGAAACGTTTTTTTTTTATAAATTTAGTAACTCGTCCCATTGGGACGAGTGCATTGTGGGACGAGTCACTGTACTAGCCAGACTTCCTAAGTAATCTGCAGACTAACGACCAAGTATACGGTAAAGTTAATAAACGTTAAACAGGTTCATTGTTTGAATAAAACTTTCGAATTCATTCGATTTTTTTATTTAATTTGTTAAACGTTAGGTTGGGTTATTTTTTAAATAGAAATCTACACTCTGCGAACACCAGGTCCATACATTTTATTTGCTTACCTTTTTAAATAAGGTAAGGCTAGGTTGAAACACAAGTGTTTCATTTTTCACTGTTCCGCGCGGTGTACTTTAACTGTGCTGTTGACCGTTGAAGAGTTCCTTTATATACCATGTCAAAGTAAAATTTAAAACCAGCTATCTTAATAAAATGCGTACACATATTTCGTGTCTGTGCTGTTAACCGTTGAAGAGTTCCTTTGTATGGAGCTAATCCTGGATGTCGATTCAGGTCATGCTTACCATAAAAATGCATTGACATTGGAACTGAACCAACATTCAAAAACTGAACTCCGTAGGATAAAATAAAGTGGTTCTAATTCAGCTTGCAAAATATGATGTAAACAAACATACATACGAGTATTGCAAGTTATATAAAAGCTTTTAAAAAGCCTTTACATACAAAATGTATGAGAAAATGAATTTCCTTCAAAAAGTCTTTGGATGTGTTAGTAGTTATTCTGCTATTCGGGGTGGAGACAGATCCAACAAATCAAAGATCATAAAAATCGGCTCAGCCATTCTTGTGTTGTGCATCATTGAACCAACCCTACTTTGTTTTATATAGGTCCTCGTATTAAGATAACTCGTGCGACAAACGTTTTTGTGTTTTAAGGATTGCCAACGCCATCTAGTTTCATTTTAGGATACCCAAACACAAATAAATAAATACGGCGAAATCTATGTAAATAAATTATTAATATGTTTTTATTTACTGTGTTAAATAGGACATAATTATTTAAACTGTCTTACTACGTAGGTACGTAGTACGTTCGTACGTTCTGCACGTACCTACATATTCGTTATTTTGTGGCGCAATTGCACATAAAAATGGCTGTTACTTCTTTTTGCATGAACCGATTTTGATGAAACAAAGATAAAAACCTCCACAAGACTCCAAGGAATACAGTTCAATAAATGGCATCAAAATCCATCCAGTGGTTTTTGCGTGATGAAGTCACATAAAGACAGACACACAAAAATTCTAAAAACGATATTAAAGGATTCTACCATTTTCATATACCCAAATAAAAATGTTTTTACTAAATTCTCTTCCGTGTACTGATTTCATTTTGTTTATTGTTTTATTATACCTATGTATAGATAGATAATCCAAAGCTTTCAAAAATGAAATTACCTATATACTTATCATACAGTTCCTACAATACAAAGAAGAAATCATTAGGAAAAACTATGCTGTCTATCTATCTATGTTTTAATTTGTTTTCTAATGATCGCAATAAATATAAAATTTATAAAAGGTGTCTGACGTTATTAGGTCAGATTTCCAATTTGTTTTGTGTTTATCAGATTATAATCAGAAAACCGTTTTAAGTACGAAACATAGGCTTACTGATCGTTAGCGAAAAGTTGTCACTCATTTTGATAAATATTTATCGATAAGTTTATGAAGGCGAATTTGCTGGTTATAAGTAATTCATTAGGTAGGTAAGAGCTAGCGCCCCTCTGATATAATTTCGCACGTAACTTGGTGGTGTCACCATGTAGTGCTAAAACTTTTACAGGTCGGTCAGGTAGGTAGGTACATAACGATCCATATATACATAGTGACACATAGAAACAAAATCTACCTAGATTTTCGATCGTAGCTCATTAGTTATCACATAATTTAAAATTGTATCTGTAACTTAAATTATCTTACTTGAATTTAATTTTAATTAATAAACTCATAACTGGGTACAAGTTGTTCTATCTCACGAAGGCGGGTTGGCCTTGATTGTGTGTGTTCCAATTCAATATCAAAACACAGTACACGTTTATTCTAGGCATAGAAATATCTATGACAAAGTCAGGAAATTCTTAAAAAACACATTCGCTGCCGTTTTAAGGATTGAAAATATAAATTTGAGAGAGTCTCAATCGCTGCTTAGGATTGACTACAAATATTGTTTCTTTATAAAAATGTTAACCTAGGTGACTGACATAGCTCTTAGGAAAAGCCAGCTAAAGTGGTAGTGGGCTGGTCATATTTCCAGAAGAATCGATATCCGTTGGGTTAGACTAGTTCTCGAGTGAAGACCACGTTTAGGCAAATATAGTACAGGACGCCCTGTGGAGTGACGATCTGCGAAAAGTGTCTGGAACAGAATGGACGAAGGGAGCTGAAGACCGAGCTTAGTGGCGTGCATTAGGAGAGGCCTACGTCCAGCAGTGGACAGTTGTACGCTGATGATGATAAAAATGTTGACTTTGAGAATTTCCTTTTATTCTGAATACGTTAAACAGCGCTCAAACCCTTATTGTCATAGCCACTAACAGTAGTTGACTACTGTTAGTACTACTTCTTGGAATAAACACGCGTATGACTTTTCCAAGAAGTAGGTACCTACCTATCTGATAAACAGTTTTGTTATTTCATTGCAACCAAGTTCAGCTTCAAAAATTTTTGCTTCTGTATTTTTAAAATAGTGAATTGTAGAGAATATTATTCGAAACTAATTATTATAAAGATTTTTAGAAGAAAAAAACTGTAAGAACTTCTTAGTCGTACTTATATGCACGTTTAAAAGCCCCAAACATCCTCAAACATAATTCGATGGTACTCCTTATTTTGTGATTATAGCAGGTTACCTAAGAATGTGAATGTGAACGGGACTCTAATTTCCATCAGATTAAAAAGAAACCTCGTAGTTTTGAATTTATTTATGTTTAGCACCCTCTATCACCAGCCCAGTTAGGTTATTTACCGGACATACTGTTTTGCTATACTCGTGTTGCCAGTGATTACATACGGCACTGACACGTGGTCGCTAACTATTGGTCTCATACATAAGCTCAAAGTCACGCAGCGTGCAATGGAGAGAGCTATTCTTGGAGTCTCACTACGTGATAAGAACCGTAACGAAGAAATCCGTAGAAGAACCAAGGTTATCGAAATAGCTCTCAGAATTTGCAAGTTGAAGTGGCAATGGGCAGGCCATATAGTTCGCAGAGCCGATAACCGCTGGAGAATAAAGGTTCTGGAATGGCGACCACAAACAAGCAAGCGAAGTGTAGGGAGATGGACACACGATGGACGGAATAAGAAGAAAAGAATAAGAATAAAAATAATTGATTGCCAACAAACATAAACAACTTAAAGAATATTGTGGTACATACTTTGCATGTTTGGCAATTGGGGTAAGCTAAGCACTGACCTGCGCAGACTAAGTTTAGTCTACACAGGGCTGTTTTTCAGTATACCCCATTGCTTGAACTGAGATGTTACTCAAGCACGAAAAAATATAGAAATAGAAGCGAAACAGAAAAAAATTGCACATAAAAATAACAAAACAGCATTAGATACAAATTATTACAATAATTTTAAGTGAGACTGGAAATTATTTATGTTGACTACAGTGTGGGTGTATTTACATTGTAGCCATCGCAGGGAGTCGGTGAATGGAGGCGGCACAAGACCGTTCCTCATGGCGCTCTTTGGGGGAGGCCTATGTTCAGCAGTGGACTGCTAAAGGCTGAAATGATGATGGTGATGATGATGATGACTGTTTTGCTTCTGTATATACATGATTTTATAAATGTGTTGCAGATCTAAGTAGGTTTTCAATACTTTTGTAACACTGCCAAGTACATTCTGAGATACAGGTTCTGCTAATTTCTGAGAGCTTACTGATACTCTAGTAAAAAGTAAGCTTCAAAGTCTGGCGCATCGACGTGAGGTAGCAAGCCTGTCGGTATTCTACAGATTGCACTATGGAAAGTATGCACAAGAACTGCACAACCTGATTTCCCCCATCACCTTTCCATCACCGTACGATTAGACGATCAGCAAAGCACCACCCTTTTATGGTTGAAATACCTCGAACAAGAACGAAGCGTTACGCTTCTTCATCTTCTTCTATATAAAACTACTATAATAAAACTGTAACTGGCCTAAATCTGTACATTAAATATTTTTTGAAAATTTTAATTGGGATGAACTTCAAAATCACACGCATCACGCTGAAACTACACAACGGATTTTGATGCAACTTGGCACAATCATAGCTTATGTTATGGATTAACATTTAGAATATTTTTTATACCGAAAAAAACAATGGTTCCCGCAGGATAAGGGTTGAAAGTTATTTAAAAAAAAACACATATTACGCTGAAACTACCGTACGGATTTTGAAGTAACTTGGCACAGTCAAAGTTTATAGTATGTGTTAAAATGAATGATACATTTAATCACGAATAAATACGGGATTCCTGCGGGATATGAGTCTAAAGTTATGTTAATTTGAAAGGAATAATAATTGCCCATCCGTTTATAAAACGGTACCGTAAGTTCGCCTCCTATGCCACAAGTCAGAGTGGCACAGTGGAAGCGGTGTCTGACTTGCAACCCAGAGGCACATGGATCGAATCCACGCGCTGCTATGAATGTTTTGCCTCAATATTTATAAGCATTTACATATTTTGTGCCTTTTTTACATTTTCTTTTTTTGATTTTTTTAAGGATTATGTAATTTCCTGAAGTAAACCGTCAAGTTTTGTTTGAAAACAATATATATAATGGGATGTATCCAAACGAATGGTCCGACTTAGGTGCGGTTTTTTACGTTTGCAAGCTGAGGTAATCGAGATGGTATAGTACGAGTTTGGTACGAGTATAGATAGCACAATGGCATCAACAACTCAAGCGAATAAACCAAAGGCATCAAAGTTCTCCCTCCGATTTAACTAGATGGCGCTGATTGACCTTAAGACACGCAAGCATTTCATTCCTGCAACCAAGGGTCCCGCTAAATTCAAATTTATCAGGTGTTTCGGAAACGGCTCCCACTAGCACTAGCACGACCTCCAGGGGCCTAATTCTCTAATTTTAAGACGCCAATTCCTCGCTGCCTGCGTGGAAATTGGAATCACGAACAAATTCAACGTAGGCATGGGTCATACTCGCAATATACAGCACCAGGGCTTTCAAGTACGTCCATCTTCAAACACCAGGGCGAAAAAACAGGGTTCAAAATACTTTCAATTCAAGTGCTTTCTGTAGAAACAGATTAAAGCCTTGAAAGTAGTAAATACTTGCATAGGAAATTGATCTTTGCCGTCATATAAATAAGGAGAACAATCGTGTTTGCAAAATAAAAGTACTTGGAAGCCTTGAAAGTAGAAAATACTTGCATAGGAAATTGATCTTTGTCTCTATATATACAAGGAGCACTATCGTATGTGTGAAAAAGTACTCTGAAGCCTTGAAATGAAAGTAAAAAATACTTGCATATGAAATTAATCCGTGGGTATGCATAAATAAAGACCACAATTGCTTTTGCGTAAAAAATACTTCGAAGCGTTGCAAGTTTTCTGAGTATGTATATACGTTATATGTACTGCGTTTTTTTATTATGCTTCTTCCATTGAGATATTATAATGTACTACCTACGTACCTACATAATTATATAATTATATCGGAGGTTTCTTCATAATGTCTTACTGGCAAAATGGTTAGTTGTCGGTATTGAAATGTGTACATACAGAGGTAGGTACATGTATTTATCTTCACAGAGAAAGTATAGAAAACTTTTATTTCTCAAATCAATCCTCATATCGTGTTGAAAAAGCTCAAAAAGTAGGTAGGTAGGGTAGGTAATTATTAAGAGCCAGTTAAAGTGCCAGTAAGTACGTCTTTCTGTGAAACATCATAAAAAATAATTTGAACACAAAGTTTCGTTGCATTAAAATTTGTTTGTATGGACCTCATAATAATGACCTACCCTTGATGCCCCATCCAATTTACCTCACCGCCTTAATTACTCTCTAATCTGTGCCACCTTACCTTCGGAGATAATTTTCTCTACTCAATAACAAGACGTTCATGATAACAAGTTACTTCATTTAAACTAGATGGCGTTGTCTACCCTTAAAACACGCAAGCGGTTTGTTACGAAGTGGTTTGAACGTTGAATGAACTCGAACAACATGTTTTCTTCTTTTTTTACCTTATGGTCCCTAAAGGCTCTTAAAACGTATTTAAATGTTTTTTGTGTTTTTTGATAGAATAAGTCTACTTCAGTTGTAAAACGCGCAGCGAAATTAAGCGAATTATTTATAGTAAAAATTTTATTTAGTAGTTTAGTTTTATTACTTAAAAAAAAAACTCATTCATGTCATGAATCTTTCATTATAAAAACCAGGGTTCAAAATACTTTCAAGTGCTTTGTAAACCGAAGCCTTGAAAGTCGAAAATACTCGCATAGGATCTTCGTGGCCATATAAATAAGGAGCACAAAAGTACTTGGAAGCGTGGAATTGAAAGTAAAAAATACTTGCATAGGAAATTGACCCGTGCGCTTATGTAAATGAAGAGCACAATTGCGTTTGCTTGAAAAAACTTCGAAGCCTTGCAAGTTTTTTGAGCGATGTATGGGCCACCTAGCTTCTTGTGACCCGGCTGGCCGAGTGCGGCCGAACTCAGCCGAAGCCATGCCGAACCCGCCACCGAGTATGTAGGTGCGGACGGGGCGAAAGAGCGAGTTGGTGAGTAAAATACTTTGAAAGTCTTGCAAGTATTGCGGCTCCGCACCAGGGCGGCGTACTTACAAGCCAAAACCTGGTTTAAAAACCTGGTCGCGTAAATACCCACCTTCCCTAATTCCACACAGGTGGCGCTGAATTAGCGTCAGTGGTCATACAGAATCCAGGCCCTGCTCTCAAGCCCTTGCGACTGATTTAAAAACTGGGGTACTTGGTATCTTAGGCCTTGCACGCACTGTATTATATATACGCATTGTATTATATGCGTTTATTTTATATTTTATTATATGCGTTTATTTCATTGCAATACGTGCACTTCTATGAAGTGTCATAGAAGTGCAAGTGTGTTATAACGCATATTCTGTGAAGTACGGAGTGCCGTACTTCACAGAATATGCGTTATAAAAAGGCAAGGCAGTGCCTTATTCCGATGATTAGATGCCGAGCAATCGATAAAAAACTATTTGACGGCTGAACGAATTTTGAAGAAATGTAGTAAAATATTGTACTTTGTAGGTTTGGTCCTGGTCCTCCTTGGCCTCTGAACCTGGACCAAACTTACAACTGGTCTGGTGGTGGTTTGGCTTTTGGTCCTGGAATAAAACGTGTGGGCTACTTTTAAATGAAATGACCACGCGGGCAAAGCCGCGGGCACAGTCCTCACTCCTTTGCAGTTCTTACAATAGTTTATTATAAGAACTGCAAAGGAGTGGAATGCCCTGCCCTCGTCAGTGTTTCCGGTAAATTATGACCCAGGTGTGTTCAAGTCAAGAGTGAATAGGTATCTACTAGGCAAGCGTGCTACACCTACGACCACATCATCGCTTTCCACCAGGCGAGATCGTGGTCAAACGATTGCCTAGTCAGCAATAAAAAAAAAACTTTGACCGTTTGGTTACCTTACCTACCATACATTTGTAATACATTAGTGGTGTAGATCCTTTCATCATTAGACGTCCACTACTGATAATAAACCTCCTCAATAGAACGCCAAAACGAGCCTCGAGTTTGTATCCGGCACGTTCGTCGGTCAGCCTTTTAAACATACAAACTAACATACAGAACCCGAAAAAAAATATTGATGGTGTTTCATGGAATGAATGTACAGCGATAAAATCTAAAATGAACGATTGTTTACATATTTACTTTTATTTTCCACTAGCTTTCCCGGCCGCGACTTCGTCCGCGCGGACTACAGTTTATCGCGAAAAAAGCATCCTACGTTCTAGTCTATTATAAAATACGTCTAGGATATTATAAAAACCAACGCAAAAGTAGGTATAGCACCAACGCTCTTGATTATTTTTGACAGACTTGTTATTTCGATTCCATGGCAACCGTTCTTTAGAGCGAGTAATCAACATTTTTCAGTAATAAAAAGTATTCTATGTTTTATTTTAGTTATCACGTGAAAGCTCCCCAAACAAACAGACAACGTTTCACTTTTATACATTGTAAGCTATTTATTTTTCTTCGTTAATTTTAAATATGGATTTCCACAAAGTAACTCCTGAATCTATCTACTAGCGATAAAAACCTTATTACCCAACTGAGCGGAGGGTATTGTGTTTATCAGCCTATATATTTATGTATGTCTGATCCTTTGTCGCACTATATAGACCAAACGCGCCGACCGATTTTGATGATTCTTACATCAACCAATTTGTATTAATCTTGCGAGTGCTGCAAAAGTCATGAAAGTAATCAATATTCAATACGGTGACAACCAGACGCCATATTATGAAATAGAAAAAAATTAAAGTCGATGAACTATGTCAAGTGGGTATCAATGAATAGATATTTTAAAATCTTCTTTATGTTTCTCTTATCATTTTTCATTTCGAATGACCATTTAGGATCTATAACGATTGATAGTTTTATCATTGTGCGTAAATTTTGTTGTTGGGCGTTATCTGTCAATCATTAACGTCGATCGTCATGCCTATCATCGCGGGCAATAACGATAGCGAGTTGAATCAGCTGGACGATACCTGAAAGGAAAATTTATCAAGCTATCTAGAATTGCGAGACGTCATTATCATGGCTTTGTTCTTGTCAATACTTGTTACATTACTCATGAACAATAACAATAATTGAGTTCCGGTACTTCTTAGATTGGAACTAGGTCTTATCAAGCGGGCGGTTCCCAGAATGAATGATTTGGGAAAATCGGTGATATCATGGCTTAAGTTAACAGCTGATGTCAAAATATTTATAAATAGTAGTCCGGCCGCGACTTCGTCCGCGCGGACTACTGTTTATCGCGAAAAAAAAGGATCCTATGTTCTTCTAGGATATTAAAAACCTATGCAAAAGTACGTATAGCACCACTCTTGATGTTTTTTGACATACTTGTTATTTCGTTTCCATGGCAACAGTTTCTTACAGCGAGTAATCATCATTTTTCCAGTTTTTCCAGTTTTCCGGGATAAAAAGGGTATAAGCTATCTCCATTCCAAGTTTCATCAAAATCCGTCCAGCCGTTATCGCGTGAAAACTCCCCAAACAAAGAAACAAACAAATAAACAACAGACAACGACAACGTTTCATTTTTATAATATATAGGTATGGATAAATTAAACTCATTAATTTAGTGTGGTTAACCTTAAGTACGCTTGTCAAATGGCAGACTCTACAGAAGGTATGTAGGTAAAGCTATTATAGTTTTAGCAATGGTTTTAGTAAAAATAAATTAATGCTGCCTGCGTAATATTGATAAGAAAGTGTGTCAGTAGGTATGTAAGCATCATAACTACAAGTTGACACAAAGGACGACATAGAAGGTTCATTACATACCTGTGCTAATGCAATAATGGTGCAATCGATGATAAAGTTTTTTTTTAACTTTTAGTTAAACTATAACGTACCTACCTACTATTTATAGTAATTATAGTCGCAATAGTTTAACTAAAAGTTAAACTATTACGTACCTACCTACTATTTATAGTAATTACAGTCGTAATAGTTTAATTATATGTGAATGAATCATCGGTTTTGCATATTATTAATTTCATAGTTTTTGTGTCACGAATCTCAAAAGCTAAAAGTAACCTTTATAAGATCACTAACATAATTTGTCCATCTGTCTGTATGTCCGTCTGTCACAGTTGTCTATCTTCAGAGCTCTGAAACGAAAAAACACGAAACTTATCATTAGGCATGATGAAATAATTATGAGCCTCACATTAATCAAAATAGTAGATTGTACCCCAAAAAGACATACTCGTATTATCCGAGACATTTATCCGTCCATACCGTAGGCGAGGGTAAATATTGTAGTCAAGGATAAAATGCCTTGTTTTATTAATAAACGTTAAACTAGACTAACGTTAACGTTAGACTCTTTGCTTTTTACTTCGATTGCGAGGAAATGAAACAATGATATTTTCAATAACCAAACATTTAAATACTGCTAAGTAATAACGAAGGCTTCTATTTCGACACTTTTTTAATAAGTTTCTCCGTTAAACATTAGGCTCGAGTCGGAAGCCATAGATAATTAGAGAAGTCATTATTATCATTATCTATCTGTCCACTGCTGGACGTAGGCCTCTCCTAATTTACGCCACTGAGCTCGGTCTCCAGCTTCCCTCATCCATTCAATTCCGGCCTCCTTTCGCAGGTCGTCACTCCACCTGGCCACAAGGCATCCTACTCTACGTTTTCCTAAACATAGTCTCCACTTGAGAACTCGTCTATCCTAACGGTTATCGGTTTTTTATTCCACTTTAGCTTGCTTATCCTCTGAGCTAAGACGTTTACCTTGGTTTTCCGTCGGATATCTTCATTATGAATACTGTCCTTCAGAGAAACTCCAAACGTAGCTCTCTCCATAGCTCGCTGATCGATTTAATTTGTGTACTAGTTTGACCGTGAGTGTCCACGTTACTGATCCGTAGGTCATGACTGGTAGAACGCACTGACTGAAGACTTTTGTCATCAGGCACTGTGGTGTGGACGACGAGAAGACTTGACGAAGCTTGCTGAATGCTGCCCAGTGCAGCTCAATTCTTCTGTTGGCTTCATTCTCAAAGTTGTTTCTACAATTTGCAATTAGTGCAATATTTGCCCAAGGTGAACATATTGTTGGACAACTTCAAAAGGCACATCATTGATTGCAATCGGTTCCAGGTCTACAAGATCGTTAATCATGATCTTTGTCTTATCTATGTTCATTCCGAGACCAATGTGTCGAGAAGCATCATCTAGATTGGTCAGCATACTTTGCAAGTCTTGCAACGACTCCGCCATTGGGATGATATCATCGGAAATCGTAAGGGTGAGATGTTCTCGCCATTCCTTTCCAATCCAGCGTCTTAAACATATCTTCCAAGACATTAGTGTGATGTGATGCCCCATTTACTCATATTTTGTCTACTTACACCGCCCCACACCGGTACGCAGCCGATTTAGTCACTTCCACACACGTCAAGACTGGTCATGTCCAGGAGGAAGTTCTTCGTTTCGTGGTATGTAGTCAGATGGTGTGGGGTGATTATTCTGCCACAGTTGAACTTTGGCTTTGGCTTTGTTTATTTTTAAAGGCTCCGTGGAACGCATAAAGCTTTCAACGGCTTAGCCTAGGTGGAGGTATATTAAGACTGTAGAGGGGATGCTGGTTGTCAGTCTCTTGCTTAAGCTTTTCTGTTGCGCACGTGACATCCCGACATACGTTAAGTGGTGCTATACCTGCTAAAGGATAGAGCATATCCAACTGGGTCGGTTTTAAGCAGCCAGTTATTATCTGGCATGTTTCTTATGTCAACGTGCTTAGCAGGGGCGGATCTGTGCTACAGAAACTCGGAAATTCACCCGCGGAGAATACTACGAAGTAGCACATTGGATACATTTCATCCAAAAAAAAAAAAAGTTTTCGCAGGATATTGGTTGAAAGTTATTTAAAAGAACACTTATCGCGCTGGAACTACTAGACGGATTTTGATGCAACTTGACACAGTCATATTTAATACTAGCTGTGCCCGCAGTTTCGCACGCGTGTTCATTTCTATAAGTTAAAAGTACTCTATGTGCTATTCCAGAACCTAAAATAAGAATATACCAACATTTATTTAAAATTCTTTCAGCATTTTAATAATATTACAATAGATAACTTTGCAATATTATTAACAATTTACATTTCTTGAAATATCCGATTTCCTTAATTTTTCGTTTTGTCTAGATTACAGGGGAACCTACAAAGGTCCTATGGTCCTACAAAGTTTCGCTTGTGCTTATATTAAAGTTAAATAACAATTCTACAACTTTTCTCATGATTTTCGTCGTAGAATGTATATGTTATGTGTGTGTTATAGCCGATATTCTGCTCGGAAGGCGACTAAAACTACAATTTCGAACTTAATAGGAAAAATGGCCAATGTTTGAAGTTCTGCATCTCAGGTTTATCTAAAAATAACAGAACTACGGTTGTGCTCAAATTATAGAAAATTTTGTAGATAACTTTTCCGTGGGAATCACCTTTTAAAAGTTATAAGCCAAAATCTGAAAACTCCAAAATATTCGATGTTTTTCGAACACCACGAAGTTAGCTCAGGTCTTTCGAAGCTGCAAATTTAGTTAACCAATACTGATATCTATCCTAACAACGTCCCATAAAAACAGGACGGTACAGATTTTTGCGACCTTACCACAGAATAAGTCTAAAGCGATTTTTGTGCCTACATCATCATCATCATCATCAGCCTATACCAGTCCACAGCTGGACGTAGGCCTCTCTCAAAGAACGCCACTGAGCCCGAACTTTAGCTCTTCTCATCCAAATGCTGCCAGCTGTCTTTTGCAAGTCGTCTCTCCACCTGGCCGGCGGGTGTCTACGTTGTGTTTGCGTCTACGGTGACCGTTAGTCCTATACGATAAATGCCAAGGCCAGCTTAAGATGAGCCGTACGTTCAAACTTTTTTGTACATTTCAGGTTTCAAGTTATTTGGACTAATACTGAGGGTTGGAAGGGGGTCGGAGGGGAAAGAGGGATGACCCTTGTGGGAAACCCATAATTTTTAAGAGAAAAAACATATTTTTTTGAGGTTCAGTATGAAAAAACGCACGAAATGAAATGGAAAGGACTTCAGTATCCGGCGACCAAATTGGTCGCCTTAGGCCAAACAGCCGAATACTGTTTTTTCGAAAACTATGGGTTTCCACTACCCCCTAACGGGGGAGGGTCGTCCCCTTCTCCCTCTCCCACCCCCTCCCTAACCCTAAGTACATATGTAGGTATATATACCAATTCTAACGAAGTGCCTTCTTAAGCCATATAAATGTTGAAAGTTTCAGAATATTATGTAGAATAATTTTATTATTTCCCTAATGATATAGAAAAACAAACAGTATGTTCTTTAAAGACAGTACATAATGTAGTCCTAATACAATTAATTACCAATTAATTAATTAATTATTATTATTAATTATTAACCTAGCCATTCATTTTTCTTTTTTGGTAATAAATTTTAATACAACAATAACAGTAAGTGACATCACTGTACCTAAGATCCTTGTCAAAGATTAGGAAGTAGTATATCAACATTACGTTACCTATAATAAATACCAATAAAGCAATAAGAATGAAAAAGTCTGTATAAAGAAGATAATTTAAAAAAAATGGTCTAGGGTACTTAAAATAAGCTACTGAAGAATAATAGATCATTTTTAAAATTCGTGTCTGTATGTGTTTCGTTTAAGTATGTTCGCGCATCACGTAAAAACTACTAAACCGATTGCGATGCGGTTTTAACTGTTGGATAGCTTAGGGTTTGACTTTAAAAACTGGTCTACTTGGTATTTCAATCAGCTCTGTATAAGCCGAACAATCGGTTAAAACTTTTGCACAGCTGAAGGAATTTTGATCAAATGTTGGTATTTTAGGTCTTGGAAAAGTACATAGAATACTTCTGACCTACAGAAATAACCACGCGTGCGAAGCCGCGGGCATCAGCTATTTCGATAATATAGGTAATTATAGCTAAATATAGAAATTTACGTAGCCATGACTTGACAGAAAACAAACTTATTTGGTCAAAAGTACTTTCTGATGCCTTGTGAGTAAATAACATCCAATACGTAGAGCTTAAGTTGAGGAAAAATACCGATCTCAAGTGTGTATTAGGAGAGGCCTACGTCCAGCAGTGGACATGTATAGGCTGATGATGGAGGGAAAAGTGTTCAAAAATCTACCACTATTGGCTGATTACCAGACCCTAGTTTGGCATGAGTAGAATCAGACAGTGTAAAAATAGAGGAAAATATGATAATGTGGCCCCCAATTTGTTTTTGACATTTCAGATTAAAACTAAAAGATTTAAAAATTGAATGGTCACTTTTCCGTACTTCCTAATCAATTCATACCTTACCATTGCGAAAATGAAAATGCGACAGATTCATAAAAAAAACATTTGTAGGTATGTTTAAAAAAATGCAAATTTAACAACTTGAGAGGATTATGAGGCACCCTCGGGGTTCGCCTTCAGGACCTGCACACTTGGTATGACCTCATAAATTTCAGTTAGGGCACCACATATGTCGCTAGAATAACGGGTATCACAAAATATGTGATTCGTATCTGGGTTTTCTTCAGATGTCTTAAATGGTTAGCCGTACTCATCATGAACGCAATCGATTTCTACCACTTCTTAATGTCGGAGCTGCAAGATGTAACATCTCTCTGGCACCGACTGTCACGACTGCAGCTCCCCTACACCTTGACTTCGTTTGACGCCTTTTTATAGCCCATGACTTAGGTTCTCACCGTTTCAATTACATTTTTTATTTGGTCAGACTCCCGTGTTCTTATTTTCTTCAAAGATGGAGATAACACTCTTTAAGATAACATTTTAAGGTTCCTCACCTTAGAGTGAAAAATATTACGATTAAATATCTCATATATGTAATACAAGCTGCGCGCCACGGTTTCACCCGCGTTCCAAAGGATCCGCGGAATTATCCGGGATAAAAAGTAGTCGATGTGTTTATCTAAATTTTGAATGATTTGATATTTTTATAATATTTTAAGTGTTTCTCCGTGTTCATGAGATGTTAATTTTGACTTGTAAAAGTGCTATTATTTTTGCCTGTCTATACTTATAATAAAACTATAACGGGTCCAATTCTGTACATTGAAGATATTTAGTTTTTTTTGGAGGGTACTTCTTTATTCGATACTGAAGTCAAATCTGTATTTTTTTCATTTTTGTCTGTCTGTCTGTCTTTCTATCTGTCTGTCTGTCTGTCTGTCTGTCTCTTGGCTAGGGATCACGCCGAAACTACTGCATGAATTTAAATGAAACTTGGTATGATTTGAGTTCGTACTACGAGGTAGGACATAGGATACTTTTCATCCCGAAAAATTCATAGGTTCCCGCAGGATAGGGGTTTAAATTTATTTCAACGAATACTTATCACGTTGAAACTACTTGACAGATTTTGATGCAACTTGGCACATTTATAGTTTATATGATAGGTAAAAATTGAGAATAGTTTTCATCCCGAAATAATAAAGGGTTCCTGCAGGATAGGGGTCCGAATTCTGAAGATTGAAGATATTTTGTATATTTTTTTTATGGTTTCTCTATATTCGATAATAAAGCATAACCTGTATGTTTTTTCATTTTTGTCTGTATGTCTGTCTGTCTGTATCTGGGTCGCACATCACGCCACCAGAATTACTGGAAGAATTCAAATGAAACTTAGTATGACTTGAGTTCATACTACGAGGTAGGACATAAGATACTTTACATCCTGAATTTTTTACAAACTTATTTAAAAGAACACGTACCACGCAGAAACTAATGGACGGGTTTTGATGCTACTTGGCAACGTCTTAAGTTATATGATGGGTTAAAATTGAGGATACATTATATCCCGAAAAAGTAAAGGGTTACTGCGGGATATGGGTCCAAAGTTATGTTAATATTGTAGTAATAAATAATAGTTTTTGGAGGGTTCTCTATATTCGGTACTGAAGCCAGAACTGTTTTATTTTTTATGTTTGTGTTTCTGTTTGTCTGCATCTTGACCATGCAACGCACAGAAACTACTGAATGAATTCAGATGAGACTTGGTATGATTTGAGTTCATACTACGAGGTAGGACATGAATACTTTTCATCCCGAAAAAATAAAGGGTTTCTGCAAGATAGGGGTTGAAAGTTATTAAAAAGAACGCATATTGACACAGTCATATATTTATACTTATACTAAAGCAATAGGTACGAAAAAGACTGTACAAAGATAAATAAAAAAATGCTCCAGGGTGCTTAAAAAAGCTATAGAACAAGAATATAACAACTTTTTGAATCGTTTCTGTCTGTTTGTCTGTATGTTTGTTTCTTCACGCATCACGTAAAAACTACCGATCAATTGCGATGCGGTTTTCATTGTTAGATAGCTTAAGGTTTGATTTAAAAACTGGTGTAATTGGTATCTCAATCCGATGAGTTAGTAGCCGAGCAATTGATAAAAGTATTTTAGACGGCTGAAGAAATTTTAATCAAATGTTGCTATATTAATCCTGGAATAGCACATTATGGTAATTTGACCCTAAAAAAAGACCACGCTCGCGAAGCCGCGTAGTTACAATAAAATACTTTGACTCCGGAGGCTACCTCCATTCCAAATCTCAACCAAATCTGTTCAGCCGTTTGAGCGTGAAAGAGTAACAAACATACAAACGCACACACACCAATACACGCACGCACACACACAAAATTTTATTTTTTGAACTATAATACAATCAATGTGAGGGGCCAAATTACAAGTATTAAGAATCTGTAAACAAGCTATAATTTTATAAATATTTAGCTGCTATTTCGTTTAAACAATTACCTTCATATTCCGTGGAAAGAACACAACCCTTTAGATAGAATACAACATAGAGTGCACAATGTGTCATAATTCGGTATTTTCATAATCTATCTATATCTATCTTATATTCTATAATAAAACTGTAACTGGGCTAAATCTGTAGTAAGTTAAATATTTTTTGAAAATGATGATTGATGTTAACTTCAAAGTTGAATTGAATTGAATTCTAAGCTTTTTGTTTCTATTTTTGTCCATCTGTGTGTCTCTTTGAACACGCATCACGCTGAAACTACCACACGGATTTTGATGCAAATTGGCACAATCATATCTGATATTATAGATAAACATTAAAGATACTTTTCATCCCGAAAAAATTAAGGGTTCCCGCAGGATAGGGGTTAAAACATATCACATATCACTCTGAAACTACTGGACGGATTTTGATGTAACTTGGCACAATCAAAGTTTATATTAAATATAAATAAATCGGCTAAAAACTCACGAAATAGAACATCGGAAATACTCCGACCAGTTTCGGACTATTTTGAAGTCCTTCATCTGGGAGTGTTATGCCGACAAGCCATGACGAGCGCTACGAACGTCAGCACGCAACTGACGACGCGTGCGTGGCGTGGGTGGCCCAGTGGGCGGCGACTGCGGGGCTCGACTATGTTCGGCCTGTACAGTCACTGTGTTGTCTGTCCAGGAGTCATCACTGTCACTAACTAAAAATAAAAACAAAATTGTCCGAAACTGGTCGGAGTATTTCCAATCTTCTACTTCGTGAGTTTTTAGCCGATTTATTTATATTTAACTAGCTGTGCCCACGGCTTTGCCCGCGTGGTCATTTCATTTATAAGTAGCCCACACGTTTTATTCCAGGACCAAAAGCCAAACCACCACCAGACCAGTTGTAGGTTTGGTCCAGGTCCAGAGGACCAGGAGGACCAGGACCAAACCTACAAAGTACAATATTATACTACATTTCTTCAAAATTCGTTCAGCCGTCAAATAGTTTTTTATCGATTGCTCGGCATCTAATCATCGGAATAAGGCACTGCCTTGCCTTTTTATAACGCATATTCTGTGAAGTACGGCACTCCGTACTTCACAGAAAATGCGTTATAACAGTTAAATTTATTTTTTTAATTAATAAATTACTATTTTACTATAAATAATTAGCTTAATTTCGCTGCGCGTTTTACAACTGAATTCAACTTATTCTATCAAAAAACACAAAAAACATCTCAATAGGTTTTAAGAGCCTCTAAGTACCATAAAGTAAAAAAAGAAGAAAACGTGTTGCTCGAGTTCATTCAACGTTCAAACCACTTCGTAACAAACCGCTTGCGTGTTTTAAGGGTAGACGCCATCTAGTTTAAATGAAGTAACTTGTTATCATGACCGTCTTGTTATTGAGTAGAGAAAATTATCTCCGAAGGTAAGGTGGCACAGATTAGAGAGTAATTAAGGCGGTGAGGTAAATTGGATGGGGCATCAAGGGTAGGTCATTATTGTGAGGTCCAAACGAACAAATTTTAATGCAACGAAACATTGTGTTCTTAGTACAATTTATTTTTTATGATGTTTCACAGAACGACGTACCTACTTACTGGCACTTTAACTGGCTCTTAATAATTACCTACCCTACCTACCTACTTTTTGAGCTTTTTCAACACGATATGAGGATTGATTTGAATAAATAAAAGTTTTCTATACTTTCTCTGTGGAGTGTACCTGTGTACCTACCTCTGTATGTACACATTTCAATACCGACAACTAACCATTTTGCCAGTAAGACCTCCGATATAATTATATAATTATATTATATTATGTAGGTACGTAGGTAGTACATTATAATATCTCAATGGAAGAAAAATAATAAAAAAATGTAGTACATATAATGTATATACATACTCAGAAAATTGCAAATGCAACGCTTCGAAGTATTTTTTACGCAAAAGCAATTGTGGTCTTTATTTATGCATACCCACGGATCAATTTCCTATGCAAGTATTTTTTTACTTTCATTTCAAAAGAGCGATGGTGGCCTAATGGTTCTATAGTACAATTTAGAATCCAACGATACCGGGTTCAATACCTAGGCTCCCGCACCAATGACTTTTCGAAGTTACGTGCGGTTATCCATCGCTCCGTGCTTCGGAGGGCACGTTAAGCTGTCGGTCCCTGCTGTTATTGGTTAATAGCAGTCGTTAAGCCATTTCAGAGGCCCTCGGGCGGCCTGACAAACTCTGACATCAGAAGCCAGCACTACCTCATACGACAAACAAACAATTTCAAGGCTTTAGAGTACTTTTTCACACACGCGATAGTGCTCCTTTTATATATAGAGACAAAGATCAATTTGCTATGCAAGTATTTTCCACTTTCAAGGCTTCCAAGTACTTTTATTTTGCAAACACGATTGTTCTCCTTATTTATATGACGGCAAAAATCAATTTCTTATGCAAGTATTTTCTACTTTCAAGGCTTTAATCTGTTTCTACAGAAAGCACTTGAAAGTATTTTGAACCCTGGTTTTTCGCCCTGGTGTTTGAAGATAGACGTACTTGAAAGCCCTGGTGCTGGATATTGCGAAAATGACCCATGCCTACGTAGAATTTGTTCGTGATTGATTCCAATTTCCACGCAGGCAGCGAGGAATTGGCGTCTTAAAATTAGAGAATTAGGCCCCTGGAGGTCGTGCTAGTGCTAGTGTGAGCCGAATCCCAAGAACCTGATTAATTCGAATTTACCGGGACCCTTGGTTGCAGGAATGAAATGATTGCGTGTTTTAAGGTCAATCAGCGCCATCTAGTTAAATCGGAGGGAGAACTTTGATGCCTTTGGTTTATTCGCTTGAGTTGTTGATGCCATTGTGCTATCTTTACTCGTACCAAACTCGTACTATACCATCTCGATTACCTCAGCTTGCAAACATAAAAAACCGCACCTAAGTCGGACCATTCGTTTGGATAGATCCCATTATATATATTGTTTTTAAACAAAACTTGACGGTTTACTTCAGGAAATTATATAAGCCTTAAAAAAATCAAAGAAAATGTAAAAAAGGCACAAAATATGTAAATGCTTATAAATATTGAGGCAAAACATTCATAGCAGCGCGTGGATTCGATCCATGTGCCTCTGGGTTGCAAGGCGGACACCGCTTCTACTGTGCCACTGACTTGTGGCATACGAGCTGAATTCACGGTACCGTTTTATAAACGGATGTGCAATTATTATTCCTTTCAAATTGACATAACTTTAGACTCATATCCCGCAGGAATCTCGTATTTATTCGTGATTAAAAGTATCATTCATTTTAACACATACTATAAACTTTGACTGTGCCAAGTTACTTGAAAATCCGTACGGTAGTTTCAGCGTGATATGTGTTTTTTTTAAATAACTTTAATCCCCTATCCTGCGGGAAACATTGTTTTTTTCAGGATAAAAAGTATTCTAAATGTTAATCCATAACATAAGCTATGATTGTGCCAAATTGCATCAAAATCCGTCGCGTAGTTTCTGCGTGATGCGTGTTCAAAGAGACAGACAGATAGACAGACAGACAGACAGACAGACAGACAGACAAAAATAAAAAAATAACCTTTTTGCACTCCATATCGATTTTGAAGTTCATCTCAATTAAAATTTTAAAAAAATATTTAATGTACAGATTTAGCCCAGTTACAGTTTTATTATAGTATATAGATATAGATATAGATATAGATATAGATATAGATATAGATATAGATATAGATATAGATATAGATATAGATATAGATATAGATATAGATATAGATATAGATATAGATATAGATATAGATATAGATATAGATATAGATATAGATATAGATATAGATATAGATATAGATAGATATAGATATCTATCTATCTACACTTATAATAAAGCAAAATAGCTTCTGGAAAGGTTTCCCTTTCCGAATCATCTTGATCTACCGCTGCAGGTTTTGGTCAATGTTGAGTTTGAGACTAGACGTCCGCCGCGACAAGCGCTGCAAGCGCCTGCACCCAACTCTTTATGCTAACTAATCCTCCTCTTCACTTATGGTCCTTTTAACTAACTATCTAACGTAGTTTTGCTAATTTCTGTAGTTGGGCACGTTGTTGTGTAACCGACACCGAGGTATACCGTGACCCACTAACCGCTGTAGCGCCACACCACACCACACGTCTGCGGTCCGCCCTGATTGATTGGCAAGATAAAACAGTTTTTATAGTATCGGTGCAGGTGAATAATTTAGCTTTATTGAACTAGATACATACCTGATGTGAAGCGCACACGCCGCGTGCACAAATTGGTCACACTTCATACAGTGTTATGTGAAGGGATATGTATACTTTACTAATATTTCCTCTGAGCTTAAGCTCTTCGTTGAGCAGGTCTTTTTCGTACAGCTGGCGCAGCAGGGTACAGGTTCAAATACAACTTTCTTACTGAAAAAGTGAGTATGTACATTAACCACCACGCTGGCCCATTAAGCGGGTAAGCTGACATCACGTGCTCTCGAATTTAATAGTCCTTTATTTTTAAAGTCTGTAAGCGTCACGAAGCTTACCTATGTTAAACATTTATCTATCTATACTTATTAGACCTCGCGCGTACAAACATTTTTGCAAACAATCTAGCGGTGCCCAGTAGCGCCATCTAGTTACCTTATTGTACAACTAACATTAATAACCAAGGAGCTCCATCAATCCCTACATAGTAAGTAAAGGGCTGTTTCCCCTGGTAGAAAAATCCAAAAGTGAGAAATTTACTGCATTTTGAGGAGCTATTATGCCGAAGATCCTCATCAGATCTTCAGCAATTTTTTATGAGACTTACTTATAGTTACTACCTTTCAAATAAAAGTAGAACTATCGAAATAGGGTTTAATAAGGCGGAGATATTCAATAGCCCCCTTTTTACCCTTTTTGGGAAAAGTACCCCCCAATCAAAAATACCCAACAACAAAAAAAAAAACTCTTAACCTGTATACCAAGTTTCGTCTAGATCGGTTGAGAAATGTGACCTGTAGAGGAAGACGCTTCGCTCGCGCTTCGCGCTCGCTCGTTCAATAAAGCAATAAGAACTAAAAAAATCTGTAAAAAGAAGATCATTTAAAAAAAAAAGTCTAGGTTACTTAAAATAAGCTACTGAAAAAGTTTGTTTGTCTGTATGTTTGTTCACGCATCACGTAAAAACTACTAGACCGATTGCGATACGATGTTCACTGTTGGGTAACTTAGGGTTTGATTTAAAAGCTGGGGTACTTGGTATCTTAATCCGATGATTATATGCCGAGCAATCGATAAAAACTATTTGACGGCATAACGAATTTTGAATTATATTGTGGTTTATAGGTACTTTTGGTCCTGGAATAACACGTATGGGCTACTTTTGAATGAAATGACCACGCGGGCAAAGCCGCGGGCACAGCTAGTAACTATATACATTTGTTAAAGCATATATCTAATATTAAGACGCTTTTATTAGCTTCACCTGTATGTATGTTTGTATGTAACGGAATCATTAAACTCGATTTTTACCCATTTTAAATGGTCAGATTAATTCGTAATTTTGCACACTTTTCAAGGCCCAATGACAATACAATAATATTTTTTTTGTCTCATTATCCTGGAATGGTCATTTATTATGATAGATTGTTTTTTTTTAAAGTTGTTATTTTTTCTCATTTTTCACTTTCGTTAAAGTAGGCTTAAGAAAATGAAGTACTTACTCTGTTGTAAAGAACTATGCTCTACTGGAAACAGTTAATAGTTTATATATTTTAAACTACTAGACTGATTTTGAAGAAACTGGAATTATTTCCTAAGTTACTTAAACTACTACAAAAAGAATTATTGAAATCAGACTTGTAGCTTCCGTGAAATAAGTGGATAAACAAACACACTTGGTTCAGATACTCACATAGACCAACCTATATGAACACTAGCTGTGCCCGCGACTTTGCCCAAGTGGTCATTTAAATTAAAAGTAGCCCATAAGTGTTATTCCAGAACCAAAAGTACCTACAAAGTAGAACATGCTACATATCTTCGAAATTTGTTCAGCCGTCAAATAGTTTTTTATCGATTGCTCGGTACCTAATCATCGGATTAAGATACCAAGTACCACAGTTTTTAAGTCAAACCCTAAACTATCCAACCGCATCGCAATCGGTTTAGTAGTTTTTACGTGATGCGCAAACAAACATACAGATAAACAAACTATCAAACTAACTAACAAACAATAAACAGACAAACAGACAGACGCGATTTAAAAAAATGACATCATTTTAGGTACCCTAGACCATTTTTTTTTAAATTATCTTTGTACAGACCGTTTCGTTCTTATTGCTATATTATAAGTAAAGACTACGCATATTCAACAATATTACTTACATATACATCAACTTAATAACCAAATTTTTTTGAAGTTGGTTAAAATTTGCTAGCATAATGGATTTTAACAAAAAGCCCTTAAAAATTCCTTAGAGTAATAATAAAAAACCTAAATAGTAGGTACATTACTATAAAGCACAGTATACAGTCCTTACACGTATTGTGCTATAGAGTGTGGCAACAGAAACAAATGCGGGTAGTGCAGGCAATATTTTATTTGCAGTTTGAGTACCTACGCATCTCTTTTTGAAACAGCTTGAAATAAATATTTTATTCGGTTCTTGCATTATACGGGCCGTAATGGCAGCACAATTATGCAAAAACAAAAGAGATCGTGAACTTTTTCAGTTGACCTGAGCCTCGTGAAAAGACAAATTACCTACGAAGAAAATCAAAACAGATTGTGAAAACTAAGAAATTATAACAATTATCCTTATAGTGACTTATCAGCTGCAGAAAGTGCATGAAACACGTTACGTGTTGCAGGCAGTATAGTACCAAATTTGAAATAAGAACCAGTCACAAAAACTTTTTAGTTACCTAAATTAAAAAATACTGTAAGTAAAACTGATTGTTTACATTAACCAAGAAATTGCAACAATCCTGGATTTGTGAGGCCATAAATTTCGTATGTTGTGCCTCAGCTTAAGGTTTAAAAAAAGCCCCAGCTATTGTAATTGCATCAAGCTATGAATACATCTAATGAGCTGTTTTAGTAAGCTTAAGGAAAAGAAAAAAAGTATAATTAAAACTGATTGTGAAATTGTAGCAATCCTAGAGTGAAACATGCCAGATATTGCAAGTGCATCAAGCAGGTTGTGTGTTGCAGGCAGTAGTTGCGAATGTGCGGCGGCAAAACGGGCGCGGGAGGCTGCAGGAACAGGTCCGGCGCACGCGCGGGGCAGAGTCTCGCGGCGGCCGGCCGCGGCGCGCCACCGGCTCCGAGACTCCTCGCCACTCAGTGCACGCGCTGCCTCGCCGCTGTCAGCCTGCGTGCCCACTGCGCACTCACGCAACGCGCGACTTACAGCCCGCGAACCATCCCTTCACGCAAACTCGCGACCCTTCACAACTTTCCGAACACAACAATTTACGCGGCTTAGGTACGTTTAGTTTCTGTACCTCCGGTAGTGAATCGCGAGTGAAGTTATAATTTTTTACGAGTGCTGCAGTGTCCACGATCTCAATTTTAAGGTAAGTTTATTATTCCTAAATAAAAATAATAAATACCATGCCGTTGACTAAGTTAAAAAAGTGCTGTATGATGTATTAGAAAGTCACTTGCATAGCAACGAAACAAGTTAAAGCTATACACGTATCCACAGTAAGTACGCGAGGTACTAGAGTTGATGTAACCTCGTTCTGTTGAAGCAAGTTAAATAAAGTCCGATTCTTCAAACACATTTACATATTTGGCTAGATTCGAATAAAGTTCTAATGTACGCGAACCAATCACTATTTTTAGTTTTGTCAATACCCCGCTTAGAACTTGAAGTAAACACGAGAGATTTAAATACCTACCTACCTGTGAGACAAACATGATGACATGACGATATTTGTTGTTATTGTAAGAAAAATTCAATCTGACGTGAAAATATGTTAGAACTACTACATAGTCAGGTGGTGTTTAGTAAAGAGTAATTACTACGGTAAGACGAAGATGGCGAAGACCATAAACCAGTTAATGATGTGGTAACTCTAATATGATATTCAACCTATACCTCAAGTTTAAGACACGCGCATATTGCTTCGGTTATGTGAATGCCACTTATCATACTCGTCGAATAAATTTAGAAAGCTATCATCATAAATAAGATAATAATAAACTAATTTAATCACTGATTCCGAATATAACTGTAATTTAATTAGACAAACATTATCTTGATCTGGCATGTTTTATATTTTGTCATAAAAATGTTATGTGCCTCGGGAAATCTCTTAGCAGTCCCTTTTGATTAACCTACCGAGTGTTGATGGCATTCAATAAAATTTAATTAATATTGAGCTCTAGATTTTTGTGGTTCCTATAATAATCCTTTAAATTTATCTAAATGCAAACCCGGACATAAGCTTAAGTATATAAAATATGGTAGGTACAAAACAATAACAATGTGATGCCCACATTTTAATCATTGATAATAGTTTTAATTCAAGACTTATTTTACTAATTCTGCTAACATTATTTTATTTGAAATTACTGTTAATTGTCCATTGCATACATGCAGTGCTAAAAAAGGGTGTTCCTTCGTGGCCCTAGGTTGCCAAACTGATATGGCTACGAGTAATAACTTTTCCTCGTGGACAAACTGCTTGTCAATAATCTATTGACTCAACCTGTATAAAACTGTAGCAATACCATATTTTGATTCAGTATTATCGAATGAAAATTTACTGAAGTGGTAAAAGGTGACACATTTTCAAGAGCTGTTTTAATGCATAGCCCAACCCTCAGTCACCATAGAATATTTGATTGCTAGCTATTCATCCACAAGTAGATAATAAAAGTCAGTAAACCTCAGGCATGATCAAATTCTCTATAACTTACTTTTCAGTTATATTTATCATAACGCGATGAGTGTGCAACATTAAAAAACTAAGCAGGTACTTACTATTAAATCTAAAATAATTTAAATTAATGTGCACTTAATCCATGGTAAAAAAAGTATTTGCGGACAGACAGCAATACAGCATTTTAAAATAACATGTCATTGAATGGCTGCATTACAGTTTTTTAGGTTCACAGCTTGTGGTTGTACTACGTTGTCACCCCACTACCAAAAGTGTCAGACAGCATAATATACAGCTTTCTGAGATAGAAGTCTCACAAACCTACCTAAGCTGACTCGCGCTAAACATAAATACCACAATGTAGGAAACGAAAAGTTTGTCCAGATGAATATGCTCCAGTCTGTAAGCAATAAAACATAGTATTTATTTGCCTGGACAAGCCCTATGACTAGGACGTTATGTTTCATCGTTTCAGTGAAAGAATGAGTCAGCAACCATTGAGACAGGCACTTCCCGTACTAACTCATTCATTATTTATTAGTCAGATAGCATCATTGCCATGTGGATATTTCATAGACCTTACTCTGCAAAAAGTCAGCACTTGTAAACAGACATTTGCACGCAAGAAATCTCGGATGTCTTCAATTCATTCATAAATGTATGTTTCTTGATCTTAATGACGTTTTGTTTTTTAATTGCATAGCAACATTTTTGATAAGCAATTAAAGTTATAAGAAAATGGAATCATTGACTACCTTTGAGTTTGTTTTACCCACACAGTATAAATACATTTTCAATTAATTTATTATTAGTCTTGACTGTCAAATAAGGGGTAGCGGTGATTTTTGTCTGACTTCAAACATGGAAAGAACTTGAGGATTTCGCTTTGTCCCCATTAAATTAAGATTATGAAGCTCTAAATGAATGTGTTGTACTAGGGCCTGCAACAAAAGTTTGGAAGCTTGTGACCCTGCAGAAGGAACATAATTTAGGCTGATGGTGATGCTTTAAATAAAACAAAACAACATTCTTAGACAAATCTGTCGATAGATTCTAAATTCAAGACACAAAGTTGATTTCCTCTTAGTTCAGAAACGGCTATCTAAACAGCAACAGGCGTGAGGATGTTGTAATTAATACAAAGTTAAATAATGATAACCTTTTAGGTTGCAAGATAAAACTACCGCGTAGCATTTTCACTGGAAGAGTTCTCACGGATCTAATTAAAACTTGCTTGGATGGAGTTAGTTGGGACTATTCCTGGGCAATTAATGCCCAATACAACATTTACTTTAACTTTATGAACCTTGTAAACTTTGTACCTAAAGTTAATATTGGTTTAGAAATGTACATTCCATTTTATGTGGCTACCATAAATTTCAGATAGGTACAATTACATTAAAAATTGGTCGATTCATGATGGGTCAAAATATATATTTTTTCTTTAAATATTTAAGCTTATGTTATTACTTGAAATATGCAAGTACCAATATTCAATTTAGATTTCGTCGTCGATTCAAAACCATATTAGGCCAAAAAAGTTTCATAGAAAAAATACTAATAACCAATTTGCAGAAGATGATTTCATGCCTGTGAGATATCGATAAGTAATGTTATGAAACGCAATAATCGAAACGAATCGATATCACTGGTGACGTCATCAACAAATTCAATTGAAGTCAACGTTACGTATCGGTCCTAATCTTCATATAATCTTAGAAAGAATGTACAGTTTATCAAGTGCTTGTACTGATGAGGAACTGAAGATGATTGTTTTTCAATAATCTTTGATTACGAGTAGATAATTGCATTCCAGCCGTTGTTGACGACTGATGTAACCTTTGATAACGATAGAGTTTGTACATTGTCTGGAGTTGCTTTTTCAGTGAAGTGTGTCTAACACTTCACTGAAAAAGGAACTAAATGAGAAATAATTATTTGAGAAAGGTCAGGTCCTGTGTGGTCGATATTATTACTTTTAGAAATGTTTGCTATTTTGCTTTGTTATCAGCCTAATTCAAGTTGCAGATAGTTTGGAGCGTCTGGCTAATCTGTGACTTCTCTGGATCCTGGTCTATGGTCCATGAAATCAAAAACGTAATTTTAAATAATTCTTTAAACAGGTTGGCCAAATTAGAGGCACATACCTATAGAACCTTTTTTGCGTCATATTTGGGCTAAATATGGTAGTTATTATATTCTATCTATCTATATACATTAAAAAAATATACTATACTTTTTCGTTCCATTTGCTTTATATATATTATAATAAAGCAAATGGAACGAAAAAGTCTGTACAATGAAGATAGCAATCGATAAATATATTTTTGACGGCTGAAGAAATGTTGACCAAATGTTGGTATATTAGTATTTTAGGTCCTGGTATAGCACATAATATTAAAGTACTTTTAACATAGAGAAATAAGCACGCGTGCGAAGCCGCGGGCATCAGCTAGTAATCATATAAACCCGGCTTTGTTATGGAGGGCTTAGTCGCCTGACAATTGCGCGAAAAAGTGTCGAAAAACGTATTTAATCCCGCATTTCGATGGATAGGTTTCGAGCGATAGGTGGACATATTGACATGTGCTCATACAAAATTGTCGGAATTTTAAATATTTATGAATATTTATGTACCTAACTTTTAATTTCTGTCAGTTGCCTTATTTGGTTTGCGGTCACACAGTAGCTATAATTAATTCAACTGATGAGAATTTTGCCAACATGGTTTTATTATCCTTGTGCAATAGTCATTCATTTATTTTAATTATAACTTGAATGAACAGCCAGCGTCCCCCGTTATCAGAAGTCAAAGTGCCGAGAAGTGGTCGTTTTCAATCCGCCTTTTTATACTTCGTACTGTGCTGTACACGTCATGAAGAAGATAATTGGGCAATTCGTTAAAAAAAACTCTGTTTTAATACGACTAATAACAGTAGCAATAAACGGTATCTGTTTGACGTCGCTTCCTTCCGGACTGATAGCTCTGATAATGGGACAGCCCAAAAGAAGTACTCAATTCCATTTTTTACGCAGGTCAACAAACGAAGTGAAGTTAATGTCACGAGTATACGATCACTAGTTAAATAGTTCATCAGAACCTAAGTTAAGCAACCTTTTCTCTGGTAAGCTCAGAGAATTAATCGGATTAATAAACAAACACGCGTCTTGCGCACGAGTCAAACAATTAGATAAAACATTGGTGAAGCAAATTGCGGCTGGAATTAAAAGGCGTCGTTGATTGTGTGTTTGGGAATTTTGATTCTTATTGTAGAGCTTTATAAGGATCATGTATGGTGATGTGTACAAAAGTCAGTGGAGCGGTGATGTTGTGTGTTTCGGGTTGTTGGCGACAATCAGGCTGCGTGGGCACTATCGGTGCTAGCACGAGGTCGCGCCGCTCACCCTGCTATCGCGGGCCGCAGAGCGCGCCTCATTAGCTCTATTAATAATTCATCTCATATCTCAGACCTATTGTTCTGCGAGATTATTTTCCACTCGTCACATGCACCTTGTATGAACTCAATTACCGATACTACACATTGTATCGTTCACTCTATTATTTTTTGCTTGACCGATAACATTTCGCCTTTCGCGTAAAAAAATGTTCATTATGGGGTTTTCCGATCCGTTCGATGGCGCTCATTTCTGATGTGATGAACTGAATGCCAAGTGGCAAATTATTGTGATGTGGGACTGGAATTCTGGTAGCTAATTTATTGGGTTTTCCCAACTCTATTGTTGTATTATAGTAGGCACTATTTTTAGTAAAATTAATAAAATCTACATTCTTTTGTTTTGTTCAACTCGTTTGAGAGGTCCACACGACTTCTTTTGCGAGTTCCACCTAATATTATCGAAGCCAGTACAATGTCTCTTTCCCACCCTTTACTTCTAGTTAAGATTCTGGTCATGTCGGCAGCGTTAGCAAGCTGCAACTTTCACCTAACGCTCGGGTTGGCATGCAGCAGGTAGCCGAGGGCGTTACCAGGTAGGGGCGTGGCTACTACCCCGCACCACACCTATCTTACCCCCACCCTCGCAGGCTTTTACTTTTTACTACATTGAAAACTAATATGGCTTTGGATAACTGAATAAATGTAATTGTTGACGACTTGAGCACTTAGTATTGACTAATTAGACATAGACATAAGCCCAATCAAAATGAATCTATCATTTTACTGAAAATATTATTGAACATTATGGGTTTGGTAAAATTAAAGATTGGCCTTGTTCAGCGGTTTTTGTCGAGCACCTACCTGTTTTACTTCAATTAAAGTAAAATAGGTAGGTGCACTTTAGTTGCAAAGGAACTTGGTATTTTGTCTAAGGTTAGGCGATACTTCACACCAGGACAGCTTTTGAATCTTTACCAGGTACAGGTCCGATCTTGTATGGAGTACAGCTGCCACCTCTGGGATGGTTCTGCCAAGTATCAGCTCGAGGCTTTGGATTCAATTGAGTGACGTGCTATGAGGCTCATCGGAGATGACACTCTGGTAAAGAGTAAGCTTCAAAGTCTGGCGCATTGACGTGAGGTCACAAGCCTGTCGGTATTCTACAAATTGCACTATGGAGAACAGCACAATCTGATTCTCCCATCACCTTTCCATTACCGTACGACTAGACGATCGGCAAAGCGCCATCCTTTAATGGTTGAAATACCTCGCACAAGAACGAAGCGTTACGCTTCTTCATTTATTATAAGAACTGCTAAGGAGTGGAATGCCCTGCCCTCGTCAGTGTTTCTCGGAATCATTTTCATAGAAGAATAAGTGGAATGATTGTTCTAATAAAATATTCTATCATCTAAAATATGTGCGCGTTTAATTCGCTAAATATCTGGAAACAAGTTGTGAATTTAAATTTTTCATGCGAGATTCACATCTAGAAGGACGTACGTTTCGTCAAAAACAACTGTGTAATATTTTTAAGACTGTTAACAAAAGAAAATAAAAAAACAATGAGAAAATAATTCTTAGCGACATTATGTCACATGCTGTTTCCAGTACATCAAGCGTAACAAACACACGTCGGGGCAATCTGCAACTCTAGAATTTATGTTACCTAAGATAAGACCTCTCAAAATACAGTACAGTCGTACATTTCTGACCCCTGTATAATCGTTAGCTATTTCAATCGGTTTCTGTCAACCGATTACAGTTACAGTACCGCGCTTTCGCGCCTAGACTTCAAGACAAATGGTAGAGAACGCATGTTTTCTTTGAGTACACTGTGTGCCTATAGGTAAGGTAGGTAATCTCGAATATGAATGTGGGTACACGTTCCTGTGTTTGCACACAACACAGCTAATGGACATGTTGTGTTCAAGTCCGTTAATTGAATTACCGGCGAGCCAGACGTCGGTGCGCCAATCAACGGAGCTCGTTGTTTTTGACACTACAATGAAATCTTTAACGAAGTTGAGGTCAACTCGGGGAGAGATTTGTAGTTGACAAATATTTGTGAATCATTGATGTGTTTGATTGTTTTAACATATGAAAATAAAAAATGAAATGAAAATATATTTATTACTCCAAAAATATTTTTTACACAATATATTCAGATATTTTTACATCATCAGTGCATATTGCAGGCATTAAAGTACTAATATCTGTCGGTTTCCTCACTAGGCAAAGCCTGTATCGAGGAAACCTGTATTATTGAAATGGTTTTACATAAAGATCCTCAGCGAACATAAAAAGGCTCCAAACATTATTTATAACAATAATTAAATATGAATTAATGTATAAATAAATAAAATAAATGATAACAATACCTAATGATCATATATTAAAACTATATAACAAATATATATATATATATATATATATATATATTCTAATAAGTACAATTAAATAATTTTATAATTCAATCTGTATGTGTATACATACAGATACAATCACAATACAATATATTGTATACAATCTAACATATAATATTTAGTAATTCTTCTGTTTTATCATAATGTTAGTGAAGTAAGCCACAAGTAGTGGTGAAGTATACACAATGTGTTTTGCTTGCTTTACTGTGTTGTTTTTAATATCAGCGAACTTAACCACTTTGTTATAGACATGTATTCTAATAAAATCACCAAAACGATGCGCAAACCTTGTGTTAACAGATGGAGTGGCGAGCCGGTAAACTCTACGATTCTTCAATGATTCAAGAGGATATAACTGATTTACGTACTGAAATCGATGTTTTGGGTGTGAATAGCTGACGAACTGAGCAAAATGGTACAAGGGGTGACGATTTTAACATCTTGGATACTACTTGACAAATAGGATAAGATTTGATGATCCAATCCATGCATACATCAACCTGTATATAGCTTACAATATTTAGGAAAAACTTGTCCAAACCAAAAATATTTGCCTACTTCTCCGCGCACACCTCCACCGCGTGCAAATTGAAAGTTGCTTAGACTATAAAACAATTTAATTATATGAGGCTGTAATTCAAAATAGCCGAATTGAGTGATCATAAATATCATGATGATTGTCTAATAGTGTGATCCGAATATATGTCTATCGATGTCATGTACAGATAAGTTTGGGCTAATGATAAAAACAGAAATCCTTGAAATAATTATCTAAATTATTTCGAGTAATTAACAAGTTATTGACACAGTAATTGTTGTTGTAATATGCCTACTGCAATAATTAGATATATTTTATTTACGTCTGTGGAATGAATTTTGTACACCTATCAGAGATTTAGTTGATCAGTAAGATCTGCATTTAATTTAAATGAGACAGAACGGAACAAAGAAGACATCAATGAGCTCCTGGATTTTCTGTTACATGTTCTTATCGAAGGTTCACTCCATTTGTAATCTCTTAATTATCTAAACTTTGCCACGGAACAAATAATGTCAAATCCATGGTTTTTGCTTATATTTTTCTGCTACAATAGTCTATTACAACAACACGAGTGAGTGCGCTGGGAAATACCCATTCGCAGTTAAGTGCGATCCAAATTTATCTTATGTCTGCAAACAAGAGCTAATTACAGCTCGCATCTAATATTTGCGGGAGATAAATCGCGTTACAGTGGCATAACGATAATCTCCGTATTAATGCGATTATAAATTATAGCATTTACTTGAGCAGTCTGAACGAGAACATTTAAACTTGGTATATAGCTATATATTTTTGGGAAACAAATATAATTACATTTGAGATTGTTCAAAAATGTCTTCATTTATGATAGGGGCAAGACAAAAAGTTCATCGATCGAGAACAAGTGGAGACCGTTGGTGTGGTGACGTTGGTGGTTTGTCTGGTGAAGGTAGTCTAACGAAACTGAACTAAGTAGTAACTCGACAAATGTAAAAATATTGGCATTGGTTCAGAAATCCATTTTCTTCAGCTATGAGTGTACTAATTTGTAAGGAACGATAGCTTCCAACGACGATAGGAGGTGGATCTGAGCAAAAGGTGTTCAAGACTACATTACCGCAGGCGGTCTGGGCAGGTCGTGCGCTATCGTCGAGCTTCGGCGTCTCCACTCACGACACTAGCACCGCTTGACCCTCAGAGAACTGCATCCCGGACGCGATCGTCAAACCTGCAGCGAAAAAACCTGATATTGTTATTCTCCGCTTGTACAGTTAGCCGCGCATTAAGTAATCGGAGTCGAGAGCTACGAGATAATGTTGCGCACGCGTGAAATATATCCGACTGTTTTATTGCGACCGCGTTCCGCACCCGGACTGGTATGCGCGTGTCTTTGCGCCGAAGAAATTCTGTCGACGAGTGGTTTGCCTCAAGCGACCTTGCGGGTCCGCCCGCCTCGCCCCGCAGGCCGCGGCGCTTCTGTGGCGCTGCCTCCGTGAAAGTAGGTGACTGCGCCCGTACCACCGCCGCCCGCCTCGATGGCACCCGTCTTTGCTCACGTGTGAGCGCAACTTGCGGGCCCTACGACAGTTTTACAGTCATACGGCTTTCTAAATGTAACGTCTACATGCATGTTGCGATGCATGACAACTTCGGAATCTGGATTCACAAGGGCTTATTACGAGTATACAAGAAATGCAGATTTAACATTTATTTGTTGCACCTGGTGTAGAGGCTTAGTCATCTAAGACTTTTATGTAAGTAATTAATGGTTTATTATAGTCCATCTTATGCACAAAAGGCCAGGTTGTTGATTAAAAAGCGGTTAGCTCTAAATTAATAGCTACTTAATTACTATCACCAGACTGCATTAGAAGCACGAGTCACCTTGCTATAATAATGTTTGAATCACGACTGATTTTGCCTTATCTGTCCATAGCCCTGGAACGTAGAAAAATAATGTTTTTACAATAAATTATTCTTTTGAAAACTTGTCTCATGAATTACACATGCAATTAGCGCTGCCCCTAAGCCATGCGATCAAAGATTATATTTTCACGTAGACAGACGTTATCAATCACTTGTTTTTTTTTATAAATACTTTATTGCCGTTTATATTAAAATTATATCAAGGAGTAGAAGTTAAGTCATGTGGAAGTGGAACTGAAAAAAATGAGGCATGCGATCATTTAAAAGGATTCATAAAAGAGTCATCGCATATTGAAAAGTACGCCGAGAAGCGATTCCTTTTGTAATATATATCAGTAGGTGGATTACTCAACGCATTCGAAGAAATGTTGTATTGTGAATATCGCCCGCGTTGATGAAACTGAACACATTCAGTCGAATGCTTAGTGCGGTCTTCCTGGGGAGCTGTTCACTGTCCGCGCGCCATCTCTTCGGGGAACTTATCGCTTTCAGCTCCGCATTAGCCGTCACCTTGTCTTCGGAGACAGTCCGCTCCCGTGACTCTTCCGCGTCCACTCCGCGTCATGGCTCCAAATTTACAAGTTAGTACCTACTTTACATATACAACCCACATTATCACTCACATTAAAATGACCACACAATGATAACCAGTTCATTTAGCATTCAAAACGATTAATTTAAGTTCAATTGTGAGCAGTCATTAATAACAAAGCAGTTTGTGATAACATTATGAGCATAGCTGTCTAATAGTATGTTTGTTATTCTTATATCAACTTAAACTTTTTATCGGTTCTATTGTCCGTTCGGTAATTTCTCGATTAACAACGGGTTGATTGACATCTGCAGCAAAAAATGGAACAATAACTAGGAGCGGATGTTGCTACCGGCTCTAAGCTCAGACATCTCCAGCGTGTGCCACTCCTATGCTATTGTCTGATACATCATTAAGTACCTCAACTACGTAGTCTTTAAAATGTTCTATATCTACTAATACGACAGGCGCATTCAGTCTTGCTAATTTTTTATTTTTTATTATTTGCTTTAAGGACAACATTGTTAGTTTGTTCCGTGTAATAAACTACATCTAAATTAACTGTATATGGTTTATTTGCAACATAAACAGTACGTTCAATATTTCAATTAAGTTTTTTTGGCATCGTTTTCGCATTAGCGAGGAGGATCTGAAACCGGAACTAGGTGTAATTGACAATGTGGCTGAGAGCTAGCGAGTTCATCTCGCGGGCAGCGATCGTGGCGTGTAAACGCACTTAATATGAACCACTTTTTGCTCCAATGTGTTATTATTAATGAATATATGGTATATGTCCGAGTACCGAGGTCAATGCTCCGGCGGAATGCTGTAAAAAAATGCGCTAAGGACATCAGTCCGGCACTCTATCAACCGTGGCCGATGTTACACTATGATCGGGGTCATTAATTCTCTGATTACCTTTGAATAATTAATTAGTGTAACAGTCGTAGCCTAATTTCAATAGCGTTTGGTGACTTGTGTCTAATTACTTTATTCTTCGCGTTTACAAGCTTGTGTGCCATAATAGGAAAAAATATGGTCGGAAACCATAGTTTACAAATGAATTCTTCTATATTTAATTTTATTGTTTGGTTTTATTGATCTGAGCTGGTCAAAGTCCACCTCGCTCATCAGTTATTACGCTATGATACGACCGATACGGATGGTCAAGTTAGATAAACATTATCTCAAGTATGTATTTACTTAGAATATTCTTTTTTTTTACTTTTTACAATGTCCGTTGCAATTTTACCTTGAAATATTTAGGATCCCTTGCGACAAATACGTGATGTGATAGGGGCAAACAATATTGTAAATCATAGAAATTCCGATCGTATCTTTACAACATTTTACGGTAGTTGAGATAACCATCATCGCATCACGTGGAAAAACAGTGAATGATGACGTCAAAAAGTAAATAAACATTCGGAACTACGAGCTATACCTATCATTATAGACGTTTTAGATTGCTTAATTGTATGTTAGAATACGTCATTTCACGGAACTGATTTATACCTAAAGCATCTTCACCCTTTTACTCTAACGGGTGTTGTGCTGATAACTTTTTTATATTTACTTTCTACGATATTTATAAACTTTACATCTCGAGTTTTTGTATAAAGCAGTAAGTAAGAAAAAGTCTGTACAAATAAGATAATACAAAAAAGTTTAGGGTACTTAAAATTAAGCTAGTTGTTTGTTTGTTCGCGCATCACGTAAAAACTATACTGAAACGATTGCGATGCAGTGTTCACTGTTGAATAGCTTAGGTTTATACTTAAAATCTGGTGTACTTGGTATCTTAATCCGATGAGTAGAAGCCGAGCAATCGATAAAAATACTTTAGGACGGCTGAACGAAATTCAATTAAATGTAGTACTTTATAGGTACCTGCTTAAGGTCCTGGAATAAATACATAGGCTACTTTTATCACAGCGAATGACGCGGGCAAAGCAGCGGGCACAGCTAGTACATAAGCATAAGTAATACCTTCCTATTATAGAAGCCACCTTGTAAATTACAAAAGTGCTATTGATACACCGACATCTACAAGTAGAACGAAACAGTAGTCGCAGCACGTTCAAAATTTTACATTCGTCTCTGAGTGGTGCATTTTCCTTCATTCTATGCCAAGGATGCCAATCCAGGTCCGTGGTCACAGAATAAATAATAGTACTAAGTGGTCGCTTATTCTGTGTTTAACTTTAACAGAGTTTCATGTTGTGAATTTGTAAGGTTTAACTTACCTAGATGTAAAGTGGCACACTCGATTACTTACAGTTTATTTCTTGTGGTCCTAGATATATATCTAACAAGTGCGAGTCGGGCTCACGCAACGAGGGTTCCGAACAAACTTAAAAGTTTTTCGTGATGTGTCTACAAATCTGCGGTTTTTAGATTTTTCTTTTGTCCTATAAGACATTGTTTCTTGCCAAATTTCATGATTCTAGGTCAACAGGAAGTACCCTATAGGTTTTGATCCCCTTGCGAGTGTCAAAATATGCGGCATAAACGGCCGTATCTCTTGATTGCGTTGACTTAGAAGTTTGATTTTTCACAGCTCCAAGGGATTGCAGACTTGAGTATTTGGTATTAATTTCAACTTGATACCTCCACGCCACGCGTTTGTTAGAGATAGGGTCTTGACAGACAGACGGACCGACAACATAGTGATTCTATAACATTTTAGGTACGCAACCTTTTAGGTAATTACGAATTCAGGTGATTCTGAAGATTTGAGATGATATTTAATTTTAATTTGTCGAAATTTTCTTTTTCTCAGCTACCGACATTTTTGGCTCCAAATTCCAACAACCTTTCAATATGATCAAACCTTAACAAATGGGACGTATATTTTAAAATAAGCACTTATTTTTAGGCTTCGAAATGTGTGAGATGCCTTTAAATAAACGATGAACAATACAAACATTAAAACACCTAAGATATTTGGAACCAATTCAAGATACTAATCTTTGAAATGGCTAAAGAATCTTCTATAATTTTCTATTGGTCCAATTTAATACTAGATAAAAAACAATACATAATACAGTAGGTATCTCGTAGGTAGGTACAGTAGGTATACAAACTGATACGTAAATATATATTATAAATATTGTTATGAGCTGGGGTTCGGATAAAATAAGTACGCTAATTACACAAAAAAAATAACACCTTTATTCGGAAAACCTCAAAAAATAAATTAATCCAACAAATAATGCTCAAACACTCTTTAACTTGACTGTACACTCTTATCAATTATCACTGAATACTCGCTTCGAATCACTTTGATCGTTTCGTTTCGTCAGCCAAATCAGTAATGTCCCAGGCAGTCGATGCGTGCTCTATTTATACCGCGACGGGCGTTTCGAGAAGGTACTATTCGTATGTACTAACAGTAGTCGGTAGGTATTTGAACTTTCAAGGTCGGCGGCGCCTTCGAGTTGCCGCGCCGCGCCGCGTCTGTAGGTACTTAAGGCCGGCGGCACCTTTGATGTCGCCGCGCCCGTAGGTATACCTACCTACCGCGCGCTCTGGAAACTTTTGTAGGTACCTACGCTCTACTAGTGTGTTCCAGAATGTTCCTTTAAATGTAGGTATTGCGTCATTTTAGTACCTACCGTTTTTCTAAGAATCGACCGGCGTAACACTACCCCCTCCTAAGACATGCTCGTCCCGAGCAGTGTTAGTCCCGTAATATTGGGCCAGTCGATCAACATGAACATTTTTAGGAGCACTTCTCTGCCCCTTTTGAATCCGGTAAGTGACGTCGTTTATCTTGGTCACAACGCGGTATGGTCCGTCCCATTTCACCTGCAACTTTGGGGACTTCCCTTTGCTGCGCACTGGATTATGTAACCAAACAAGTGAATCTTCGCCAAATCCCAGATTATTCAATTTCCGGTCGTATCGGGTCTTCATCCTTTCAGACATTTGTTGTCCCGATTCTCTGACTTGTTGATAAACTTCATCCATCTTACGGCGCAAGTCATTTGCGTAATCTGTAACGCTGCGTGGAGAATCTGGTGGAATGCCAGTTATCAGGTCTGCAGGCAACCGCAATTCTCTTCCGAAATTCGCGAAGGCAGGAGTGACTGTTGTACTCTCATGAACTGCACTTCGGTATGACAAAAGAAACGGCTGGATGTGCTTGTCCCAATCCCTTTGCCTGGTTTCCACCACTTTTGCTAGATATCTCTCCAAGGTCTGGTTGAATCGTTCTACCATTCCATCAAATTGTGGGTGATAGGAAGTTTTTCTGGTTTTATGTGAACCGATTACTCGGCAGGTCTCCTGGAACACTTATGATTCAAAATTCCGCCCTTGATCGCTGTGAATTTCAAGGGGTACTCCAAAACGACAGAAGACTTCGTGAACCAATTTATCTGCCACTGTAGTAGCTTCTTGGTTTGGAATGGCGAATACCTCCGGCCACTTCGTGAAGTAATCCATGACGACCATGAAATATTTGTTCCCGCTGTCACTCACAGGGAACGGTCCCGCAATGTCAAGCGCTATTCGTTCCCATGGAGCCCCGACGTTATACAGCTTTAATGCCCCTCTGCTGCGTGTGTAGGGTCCTTTTACAGCTGCACAACTAGTGCATTTGCGGCACCAATTTTCCACATCATCTTGACAATGGATCCAGTAGAATCGCTCACGTATCTTTAACAGGGTTCTTTTGACGCCCATGTGACCTCCTGAACATCCATCATGGTAGAGTTGCAGAACATCAGGTACCTTGGCTTTAAGGACAACCATTTGTAAATGACAGTGATCTCCTCTAGCATTTTCCCATTTGCGGCACAGTACCCCATCGTGGATAGCCAAACTGTCCCACTGTGCCCAGTAACTTTTTGTTGCTGTGCTCATTCTCGCATCATCACTCCATTTAGGTTTAGGTGCACTGGTTTTAACCCACTCAAGAATTGGCCTGATGTCTGCATCCTCTTGTTGTGCAAGCTGCAAGGCTTTCTTCCACTCATCGCTAAGGTCCGTTCTCAGCATTCTGACAGGTACCGCTTCTTTGGTCTCTTGCCTCACACAATGCTTGCAATTCTCTGAGCAAGGTCTCCTTGACAAAGCGTCCGCGTTACCGTGAGATCTGCCACTGCGATGCTCAGTTTCGAAGTCAAACACTTGCAGCTGTTCAATCCATCTTGCCACTTGTCCTTCAGGGTTCTTGAACTGGAGCAGCCATTTCAATGCAGCATGATCGGTTCGCAGATGAAATTTGCGTCCCAGCAGATATTTACTAAAATGCTGCAGTGTTTTTACCACAGCGAGTAACTCCCTTCTTGTGACGCAGTAGTTACGTTCCGGTTTGGACAAGGATTTGCTGAAGTAAGCAATCACAACTTCCTGGTCTCCTTTTCGTTGAGATAACACACCGCCAATACCAGTATTACTCGCATCTGTATCTACGATGAATCCATTCTCGGTGTCAGGATAGCCAAGAATTGGTGTATCGCACAGACGTTTCTTTGATTCTTGGAAAGCGGTGTCACAGCTCTCATCCCAACAGAAGGACCGCTTCTCCTCAGTGAGTTTGTGCAAAGGCTTAGCAACATCAGCGAAGTTCTTCACAAACCATCGGTAATAAGAGCACAAGACCAAAAATGCTCTGACTTCTGTTTTGTCTTTCGGAACTGGCCACTCCTTGACCGCGATGATCTTCTCTGGGTCAGTTTGCACCCCTTCTTGTGAAACCACGTGTCCCAAAAAGTTCACTTGCCTTCTGAAAAAGGAGCACTTTTTCGGACTCAACTTCAGATTAGCAACCCGAATTTTTGCCATCACACGTTCCAGGTTTCGAAGGTGGTCTTCAAACGTGCGCCCCACGATGATGATGTCATCCAAATAAACGAAACATGCGTCTCCAATCAACCCAGTGAGTACCAGCTCCATCAACCTTTCAAAAGTTGCAGGAGCATTGCACAATCCAAATGGCATTACATTAAATTGCCATAGACCCTTCCCCATAGAAAACGCTGTTTTCTCTTTGTCCTTTGGGTCTATCTCCACTTGCCAGTAGCCACTCTTCAGGTCCAGCGTTGTAAACCATTTCATCCCCGTCAGCGTATCCAGGGTGTCGTCGATCCTTGGTAGGGGATAACTGTCCTTTTTGGTGACATCGTTGAGCCGACGATAATCCATACAGAAACGTAAACTGCCATCCTTCTTTTTGACCAGCACCACAGGAGCGCACCATGGACTGGATGAAGGTTCTGTCACGAGGCGGTCCTAGGCTTTGGGTTTGTCCCACTAGCCCAGGACCCAAACCTCAGTGACACAGAATTACAGGAACAGGAACAATAGGGTGCACTTGGACAATTTCGTGTACAATACGGATGAAAATAATCTCTTATGTACGTATTATCATATATATATTTAAAAGAGTAATGCAAGTTGTTATAAACTTATTTATGAATTTTATAATATTATTTCGGTTTTTCCAAAAATCAATATTCGAATGACAGGTTATTTGTATTTAGAAAGAATCAATCATGACCAACTATCAAAAATGAAAAGAAATGGATTATGAAAGAATTAAGAGATCAAATGAGTATTATTATGAAAGAGGTTTGACCTCGTCACAATAACCCGCCTCCTCGGAGTTTTTTTTTATTTTTATTTTTTGTATTCAAAAAATTTTTTTTTTGTAATATGGTATGTAAAAATTTTTATGTTATTGGGTTCCCAAAACATTGGGTCCCAAACATTTGGTAATAAAGTTAAAATAGTAAAATAATTAATTAAATAATGGAAATGCTGAGAAGTCTTTTTAATTTTTAGGTGAACATGTTTATTTACAATGTCAATATACAATTGATTGGATTCCTAGATGCATTCAAATTCATAAATCACACATTCATTCATCATCATTCATAGTCCTAGATTCATTCAATTTCATAAATCACACATTCATTCATCATCATTCATAGTCTTATTCCCATTTTTTGGAAATAAAACTCATTTATAAGAAAGAGAAACCTTATATAATATAAAGGTTACTCATGAAACCAATACAATATAGTGTAGGCTTATTTATACAGTCACTAGCCGCTGATTAGGGTGATTATGTGAGTGTATGTGTGTATGTGTATTTGTGGTGAGTGTGTGTATGTGTATGTGTATGTGTATGTGTATGTGTATGTGTATGCGTGGTGAGTGTGTGATGTGTGATATGTAAATGTATGTATGTGTATATTTATATACAATTAGTTTGCCAAAATGGCTAAACGTACCTTAGGGTACGACGTGCCTGTAGCACGTATGTCTGTACGTGTATGTACATAGTAAACGTTGTGTTAGAACGTTAAAATAATATAAATAAGGTAGGTAGTAATAGTATATTAACTAAAAGATAATACTGGTTTTGTGACCTAGGCTTGGTTTATAGAGTAATCACAATTGCCGCTCTTTTCAGTATTCGAAGTTTTGTGAGTAGGTGTAGTAAATAATAATATATGGAACTGGTTTCGCTTTAGGCTGAATATTATGTTTATTGTGACGAGGTCCAAACCTCTTTCATAATAATACTCCTTTGATCTCTTAATTCTTTCATAATCCATTTCTTTTCATTTTTGATAGTTGGTGATCATTGATTGATTCTAAAGACAAATAACCTGTCATTCGAATATTAATTTTTGGAAAAACTGAAATAATATTATCAAATTCATAAATAAGTTTATTTTAAATATATTTGAGACTTGTAAATATATATATATATATATATGAATACCTTCGTAAGCCGCTGTTTTATAATCATCTCCTCCTGTTCCTGTGCTCCTAATTGAATCCTGATCTTTTGTGTTGTCCACTGAGGCTTGGTCCCTGGGCTAGTGGGACAAGCCCAACCACCAACCAACCAAGCCTGGGACCGCCTCGTGACAGTTCTATTACGCCGTCCTTCACCATCCCGTCAATCATGGTTTCCACCTCTTTTTTTCTTGCAACTGGCAGCCTCCTTGGTCTTTGTCGGATCGGTAACTCGTTCCCTGTGTTTATCTTGTGCCGAACTAATCCCGTCTTCCCAATGTCAGCATCATTCAGCAAAAGAAGATGTCCTTGTACCGAAGTAACATCTTCAAAGCCTTCGCAACTTCCTCTTTGGAAAGATCCTTTTGGCAATCTTCGAAAAGTTCTGAGACTTTAAATCCGCCATTATGTTTAACGCCACTGGATGATTCTTGGCACTGTCGCATCCAATCTACTTCCTCGCAGGCACCCATCCCCGTCCCTTTGCTAATGACATGTTCTTCATTAGTTGGGTTCAATACGGGCACTGCTGAAGTGTTGGTGGCCCTCACTAAAGTCCATGCCACCACCTAAGGTTGATCATTCTCCGATTTTTCTAGTAGTACGCATCGATGTTTTTGCGTAGGATCACGCGGCAGACTCACTGGCACGATGGTTTCAGACCTGGGAGCAAGGACTATTTTCTTAAGGCAGTAGATCTTTCCCGATGTTCCTCCTTCCATGAAGATTTCCTCGCTGCCGCATTTCAAAATTCCTTGCTTCACGTCGATCTCACAATGATGTTCTCTCATGAAATCCAAGCCAAGAATGCAATCATCGACTATGTCGGCCACGATGACTTTATGTCGGAAAATCCTTTCGCCGAGTTTCATCTCCACCTGCTTTTCGCCTTGGACGGGTATGTGCTGACCAGTAGCTGTTAGTAGTTTAATTGGCTTGCAGTTCTCAAAGAATTCCCCAAGAACACTATTTCTAAGCTTGGAACTGATCACGGTTCGAGAAGCACCCGTGTCTAAAGTCAGTTTACATGGTATCCCGTTGACTTCAACCTTGATGATCAGGCTGTTCCCGTCGTGAGCTTGCGAGATTGAAATTCTGGGGGCTTTTTCAATACCAGCCAGCACCCGTCCCGCGGTCCTGGCGTTTACTCGTTTCCCTGGGTCTGTTCGGTATCGTTGCTGACCACCCGCACTTGCTGAGGCCGATCTTCCTTGCCAACTACTCGTCTTGGGCAACTTAATCTCAGGTGGCCCCTCTCTCCACACTCGTAGCATCTGGGACTAAACTTAAGACGAGTGTCACGGGGAGGTGATGCCACAACTTCCCTGACGCAGTGAGCTCGAGGATCTTGTCGTACGGCCTCCACCTCCAAAGCATGTGCCAAGGCATCCTTAAGGGATTCGTGATGCCCAAGTCTCACAGCAGCCCTCACTTCCAGGTCGCGAATCCCATCGACAAATGCTTGGATCAAAATCCCGGCGATGAGTGCAGGTGAGGACTGGTACGCCTTTCGAACCAGCTTTTCAATTTCGAGAGCCCACTGTTGTAGGTTCTCACTATTCCGCTGAGCCCTGTCCTTTAACTGAGCACGAAACACGTGCTCCAGGTGTGCGTCCCCGTAGCGAGATTCCAGCGCTTCGAGCAACTGTTCGTAGGTAATTTCCTTCGCGAGGGCCTCCAGTATAGTCATGGCCTGGTCACGAAGGCTAAGTTTGAGAGCAGTCATGGCCTGAGCTTTACTCCATCCGTTTGCCTCAACAACAGCCTCAAATTGGATCTTATAGGCCGACCACGAAGAGCTTTCATCAAACGGCGGCACTTTGAAACCTCGCCCTGAAGACGCAGTAGCAACAGGAGCTGACATTCCACTTCCAGATTTCAAGACACCCAAAGCTTTTTTCATGTCTGCAATCTGGGTTTCAGTTTCAGAGATACGGCTTTAAGTTCAGGAGATGCGGCTTTCAGTTACGGAAATGCGGCTCTCATGAAGATGTACCTGCTCCTTTACATCTTTGAGTTGTGTCCCAAAAGTTGCTTGCAGGTCTTTTATGAGAAGAGTCTGTTCTTCCTGTCGGCGAGCCTGCTTCTCTTTGGCACGTAGCAACTGCTCCTCCAGGCGTCGTGCCTGCTCCTCCTGTTTGTTAGCCTGCTCCTCCTGTTTGCGAGCCTGCTCGTTCTGTTTGCGAGACTGCTCCTGGAGGAATACCATTAAGCCCGAAAGATCAAATGAGGGTGGGGCTATAGAGGACGAAGAATCAGTAGATGGACCAGCGGATGGACCGGTGGCCGCGGCGGCGTCCAACTCAGTGGTTTCTTGATTGTCACCACCACCAGGCGCTCGTAATGGCGAACCAAACCGTCTTTCGTCCACCTCCTTCTCTCGTTGGCTTCTCGTTCTCATGCAGTCTGCCTCCTGCTTTGGTGTAGCCGGCATTCTTTTATCCTCGCTTCTGACACCAAATTGTTACGAGCTGGTATATACCTACCGCGCGCTCTGGAAACTTTTGTAGGTACCTACGCTCTACTAGTGTGTTCCAGAATGTTCCTTTAAATGTAGGTATTGCGTCATTTTAGTACCTACCGTTTTTCTAAGAATCGACCGGCGTAACAATATTTATTTTAATTTGCAAGCCTGAAGAGAAGTGGCGTAGATGCGAATTTCAATTTCAACAGCAAGTTTTGCTGTATGTAAATTCTTCTCTGCCATGCCAGAGGCACTCGAGCTGCCTGACAAACTCTGACACCAGAGGCCAGCACTACCTCATACGACAAACTACAAATAAACTTCTTAACTGCCTTGGCCAGGAAAGATGATGATGCTGTGACGAATATTATGCATAATTACTTGGATAATTATCACACCATCGTCATTTTCATATTGAAGCTGTGGTCAGAAAAGAAGCATCTTGAGATCCCATGTAGCGACTCTTAGTTGTCGATAGCTTATTCCGGTATCAAGGTATCGTAAGGATAATATCCGCAACGAGACGATCTGACAGAGAACTATAAAGTTAGGACTTTAGTCCTCTGTCAGATCGCCTCTGTCAGTCACCGACATAGCTCAAAGAAATAGCATGCTGAAGTGGAAGTGGGTTGGTCATATTAGTCGAAGGACGGACAACCGCTAAGTCCTATGACAAATCTGTCTTTGGCTGGCGTGGTAGACTGTCCGCCACTGGGCAGCCTGACAAAGTTTGACATTATAGAAGTCGGCAGTACCTCATTCAATTAACATACCTACATACTGTTCCAAATATATGTACCTACGTATGTCATAACAGCAATTTATTGTTGTTTAAAAACAAATGACTATCGGTCAGTGACCTAAAATAAAGTGATAAATAATAAGTAAAATGATTTACTAGCTAAGATTCGATAAGTCAGTTGACGTCACAGAACTATTTGTTTGTGGCGAAAGTTGCAAAGATTGTAAATTATATAATTACTCGATTGTTCCTGCTGATGAGTTAAAAAAATAACAATAAAATTATAATTGGCATATCAAGTCTATTTACGTTTATTTAAATCTCAGTATTGAGTTTAGTTAAAATTAAGCAGCAGGCAATGGAAACCGTCTACAGTTTATCCAATTACTTTGAATAGTATAATACCAGACCAAAGAAGTAACAATAATTGAAAGATAACGTCGATTTGTTGCTAATAGTCTGCTGTATTGAGCCTAATTTCCATAATTTGTTTGCTTATCGAGAAAGTAAGTATGACGATAATAAGACCCGCTGCGATAGACGTCGTTTGTGATTGACTGATTTGTCTATACAGTATTTGACAAGGTCCGTTTGATTATATTAATGGCTCTGTGAGTTGTAGACCTCGCAAGCACAAACTTTTTTGCAAACAATCTAGCCGTGCACAGTAGCGCCATCTAGTAACCTTATTGTACAACTAACATTAATAACCAAGATGCTCCATCAATCCCTACCTAGAAGTTGTACTATTATTTATTCTGTGGTAAATGGCTAATTCCTCTGGTACAAACCTAAAAGTGAGCAATTTACTTTTAGCAGCTACTCTGCTCATCACGCCGAAGATCCTCATTAGATCTTCACCATTTTTTATGAGACCAATTCTTAAATTAATTCATTAAACTTGTATACCAAGTTTCGTCTATAAGTGTTGAAAAATGCGACCTGTAGAGGAGAACAGCCGGACAGCCGGACAGACATCCGCACATATATACGAAAGAATTTTTGGCCAAGCTGAAACGGAGAAGCTTCGCTCGCGCTTCGCGCTCGCTCGGTCATAAACTTTGTATTGAGTGATTTATTCTATTTTCATTGAATAAAAAAAAAAAAAAACTACGTTATTAGATACGGGAACTCAGAACGGATTTATCCAGTATTGTTTTGGTTATGTTTTCATGAAGCCAGAAGCTAGCTTCAGTATGTAGGCTTGCTAAATACCTGCAGCCCGATTCCATAACTTGGCTTCAATCGAATTCTCAGTATCGCAACCACTAATGCCTTGCGATAGAGTCGAATTTGCTATGAAAAAAGTGATAATCCGATTGTAGCCAAGTTATGGAATTGGGCCACTGAGCATTATAATGAAATTGTAAAAACTTGCCTACAGATAAAATTTAAGCAAAATGTTGTACTTAAAGTTGTGTAAAGTAAAGAATAATAAGAATACTCTATCCATCTACGACTATCTTCTATCTATCTATTAATGCTTATATAGTAAGTAATTAATCAGTAGGTTCCCAAAAGTCTGTACAATGAAAATAATGATAGGTACGTCTCTATGGTACTTAGAAGCTACCTGAACAAGAAAAATTGGTGAGTAGAAGCCGAGCAATCGATAAAAAAACTATCTGACGCCTGAACGAAATTTGGTATTATGTACTTTATTGGGTACCTGCCTACTTTTGATACTGGAATAACTACCGGATGGAATAACATATAGATTATTTTAATGCAGACAAATTACCACGCCGGCAAAGCCGCGGGCACAACGCACAGCTACTTAATTATAAATTATTTCAATTTAGTGTATTGAACATAGCTCAATACATTTCCGGCAGCAATGTTATAATGTTAGTGACTTTATAATGTACTGTGGTAATGGTGCCTAATAAAGTGTTTTTTTTGTCGAAAAGTCACATTGGAGTTTTCTGATGGAGAAAATTGAATGAGTTTAAATGATTTGTTGCAGGTGTTGCGCACAAGTGGCGTGGCGCGAGGGTGTGATGCAAGCGCGGCGGGGCGGCAGGCGCAGGCGCCGCGAGTAGCGAACATGCGGGGCCCGCGCGTCGCCGCCGCCTGCTTGCTATTTCTCGCCACCGTCGCTGACGTCGCGCTAGCCTCCACCGACGTTAGCCTCAGTAAGTATTTCTATACTATAAAAGCTTTTATTTAACTTCACTTCTATCTATGTATGTATCGATGTATCTATGTATTTTGTCCTGGAATCTTGCAATTCAAATTTCGAGCACTACCCGATTAGCGATCCGGCTGAAACTTTCAGGGTAGCTCACAAATCGTTGACAAAGCAATAAAAAAAAGTTAAAATGAAAAAAGAGAAAAAAATAAAAAGCTTTTATTTTTTTATTTTATAGTTATTCTATGTGAACTGGAGATTCAGGTGTAGCCGCTGCTCGATGCAAACAAGGGGCCCGCGAGTCACCGCTCATGCTTCTCGCCGCGTTGCTGAAACCTCAGTGATCATTAGCCTACGTATTACTTTATTTTCTTACGCAGAGATGGCGGCATGGAGGCATGGAGGTTCAAAAATTACATAATCTTCGGAGGTGCAAGCAAAGACACCGGTCATTAAACATGAGGTCATGTTTAATGCTCAGTAAATATGACAATTAATACACACATCAGTCTCTAAATGTTTTTAGAAATATGTCTGGATTCGGGCCGCTGGTTTTTTCCCGACTACGGCGAAGCAAGGGAAGGGTAATGAGTTTAACAGTCCATGTATGTATGTAGGTATATGTATGTGGATATGTGGATGTTCCACCTTAGCTGCGCCCCTATTGGTCTGATTTTGACAAGCGAGGTGTTAATCGATTCGTCTTCATTTATAGAGTGTCATGGGCTATTTTTATTACCCGACTACGGCGAAGCAAAGAAAGGGTTATGTGTTTAAACTAAAAACTTGGTCCAAAATCGACATGTATCTTCAATCTATTCGTCTACATCGCAAGAGTGTCATAGACAATTTTTTACCCGACCGTAGTCCGGTTTTGGTTTTTGAACTTGTCTTGTTTCATGTCCAGCTTGCGTAGTTTTTTGGAAACTCCTTCTTGGCTGATGCGAATGACTGACAATGACCTTCTGACCTTTGTGACATACCCACAAATGAAAATACCGAAAAGTCGCGGCCACTGATCAAAACCTAATAAACCGCTAAAGGACTTCAAAGACCACGTGACCACGTCAGGGTTGGCCAATTCGGTTCTGTGTCAGTTTTCCTCTTCTTGACACTAGCCCACATAAACGAGGCATCAAGGAGAGATTATATCTTTGTCTATGGTTGGCCTCGTGTTATTGGCCGTGCATTATTGGTCGTACAAAATCGTCACGGGAAGATATTCCGCATCCAGTAATTGGAGGCCTGTACATGTATTATTGGCTGTGTAATACTGGCCGTGCATTATCAACCCGGACGAGTATGGCATTGCAGACGTTATCCTACTTACGGATGGAACAAAGACTGACACACGATTGATCCTCTTTTTGCCCTTTGATCCTTATTAGTTTCCGGATACTTTTGTTTAGTTCAATTCAATAATATGAGTTAATTTCGTTCAAAAAATACATGTTACTGTTTGAATACTAGAGATATCGAAAGAAGACTTTGCGTTAAAATTTTTAGACTCAGGTAACATAGTATTAAGTATCAGTAATCCCTGAACCCCACACGAGAACCTGTGTCGTGAGTATCAGTTTCTTCCGCTCTTATAAAATCAATGGTTCTTCACTATCTTTGCTATTTTTTTTGCTTTGAGGTATTGTATCGACCCATGGTAGGTAATCCATGTGCAACTGCGCTTCAGTTGCGCACTACCACGCGCATACAGCGCGTGCGCGTCGCGGCAAGCAATTGGATATACAGGAAATTAGCCATCTCTTGACACAACACATCCGTCACAGCGTCAACGCAAGCCTAATGAACGTCAGAAGGGAAGCTAATAGACTACACGGATAAGATACAAAAAACGATCCCATCTCATTCAACCTGCTAACATATGTGTGACATGTCTGTGTGAGTATAACAACAGGCATAGAGGTTCTTCTGCATGTCTCTAAAATCATAGTCTGTACCACTGGTATGAAAAAAGCTAATCCTAGTGGTGGGCATTAAAATGCCCCAGTAACACGAATTGGGCAGAACAATACCGCTTCATCCACCGCATCAGTAAGACATTGTTGGTGTGATCCGGGTCGTCTCCTGATCACCGCAGGACGTACGGTAGACACAGACACAATGATTGTTTTTCTCTTTGACTGTTTCTACCAAAACCCAAACCCGATGCAGGGATCTATAAATACTGATTAACTTATAGGAAATAAGTTAACGTAAAAACAATCATATTAAAAAAAAAGTTTTTATGCAGTAGCATGTTGGAATTAGAAATACGTCACTTTATTTATTGTGTTTCACTCATCAATCCCTTTGGTTAGGTACCCATATCATAGGGTTTGTTGTATAAATGAAAAATCGCCATTTTCGTCCGCCATATTGGATTAAAAAAGGCGGCATTTAAGTAACCGTGCATTGTCACGAGAACAAAAAGTGTGTGCCTTTCTGCCCGATAGGTTCAGTGGAAGAGCGTGAAATATTGATTGCAAAATTCCAGGACATACATACAAGTGAAGTTAATTAAAAGGTTCTAAAAACAGAAACGAGACAGTATTTTGAGAAAACTAATTAGAAGGAGAGGAAAAGATGCAATACTTATGAATATTACGATTTAAAGTGTTGTTTATTGCATTAGTATATGTTTTATGACTTTCAATGCGGTTCCGTCGAGGTTTCACAAATGTAGCCTCACAATAAACGATAGAATGGTTACCTACCGTACCGGTTGCACAAGGTGCCAGCGACAATTCTTCGGTTGCGAAACTCCGGGTCTCAGCCGGGTTCCCACATCGATCACATATGCTCGCCTCTCGTTCACTGCATCGTATTCATTTGTTATTCCAATCAATAGCTCGATACATTCGATGGCAAACATAGCAGTCATGTAGTCTACAAGTACAAACAGCTATCGCAATATCAATAAGTACCTACTTACAATTTCTCAAAGAAAAACCTTCTGACATTAATAAAGGGCCTATATGAGCTTATTATCCCATTAGGAGATATAGAAGACAGCGTAATAAATGTGTTTTTATAATATGATACGACTCATTAGGATAGTATTGAGAAGGTTGATAATCTTGATAACCTTAATGGCAAAGCCCGGGGCGGAGCCCGTTGCCACGGTAACGATCCCGGGTTATGGACAATCGTTTATTTATATAGGTACGAGTACAGAATTATGCACATCTAGGGGACATCAACGGAATCACCCTTAAACGTAGACATCATCAACATTTTATGTACATTCCGCGTCTTCCTGAAACACTGTAATCAAACTGCGTGAAAGTGTTTAAAGCACCACTTATTTTCGTTATTTGCATAAATTGGTAGTCGCTTTCCAGAATAATATAATTTATCAGTCAACTTAATATCCATGCAGCTTGTCAATGGCAATAACCTTAATTTAAAGTACCTAGATTTTATTACAATAGTGCAAAATAAAGGTGGTTACAACAGGGAAAATAAAGAGACACAATACATAACAAATGTGATGCGTACACCTAATATTTAAGATGCTTTAGCATTTCGTATCGATATTTTGTTATAAGTATCTTATCAGCATTATATTTATTTGTGCTCTTAAAAACCTTAAAGTGCTGAAGCTCGGAGAGAAAAATATTTTACCTCCGATACGGAGCGGTGTTAGGTATTTGAACTCGTTTTGTCGGAAGGTGTCGTATCCGAAACGGCGTGTTATGCGAAAATTATGTAGAACAAAATGACCTACTAAATATCAATAGTGAGTGACCATTGGTTGTGAAGGTCAAGTTCATAGGCTAACCCTAATCGTCTCTCCAGCTGTGCTGACATTGATGCGCGAACGTATTTGCTTATCTTTTGGACCTTATCTCACAACACTCATCTATTGCCCGTTACTTAAGGACACACGTGACCAGCAATCGATTACTTATAGAATCGTTCAGAATTATTATAATGAGTTATATTATCTGTGTCCCTGGGTCTATTGCCAACTTCCCGCTCGACGACAGTGTTCTGGTTTTCTATTTCTCCCATGTTATTAAGATCAGCTGCATAGTTATTATTTGTGATGACTATATTTGCCAGTTAATATGATTCCTATCCAAATCTATAGGTATTCGTAAGTGACAGCTTTAATACTCTGAATAGGTTGTTATTTATGTTGTTATTTGGAATTTTATTTAGTTCTTTGACAATATGAATTACCTATCAAAGTCAGATAATTTACAATTCAGCGAATTATTTATAAATTCGTTTGCCTTGAGATCCACTGGTTGCTATGAGATTATTAAGAAATGTAAATAAGGCCTGTCCAATATGTGAAAATTCAAGTTTGACTATGATATTGTGGACTATTAGAATAACTGTTACTAATTTCACAAGAGATTATTTTGTTAACAGAATACTTATTTGAATCGATGTTGGTTTTGTAATGTAAATAGGTTTGGAGTCGATCGGATAGACTTTACCTATAACTATGAACAAAGCTGTAGTGTTTGGCAAGCGAGGTGTAGGTAAACAGACATAGAGGAACATTCTCGTTTGAAGACGAGCTCATTAATTACCTACCAAAATATTTACGTGGATGACCGTTCAGTGTGACCGGTGGCGCCCGCGGTACGTAGTAAGAATGCGGATCTTCGGATCTAAATCAAGGTGATGTGAAATCCGTGCCTGCTACATAGTCGACACAATGTCGATGTCATCTTTATGTAGGTAATTAGTTTGTCAGGTGTTAGTGTAATAAGCGACGTGCCTGTGAGGGATCACCATACGAATATGCCTTATGGGATCACACCTATTGTTTAGGTTTTCACAGACGGTTCTTAAAATGTTAATTATCTGTACCTCATTTTTTCATGAAAAAATATAGGCAACACTGGCTTAAAGTTTACTGAAATTATTCAGGGATTAACCTTTATTTAGTCAGATTCGTTTTATTCTCTTTATTAAATTATTTTACGTACAATAATTTATAAATTTAATGTACCAAAGTATCATTTGACGAAAATATTGTTAAACTAAATTTATTGTTTTTACGTCGAGGCCTGATAATTTTCCAATATACCTAACAGACAATTCTGACTTATTGCTAGTAGAATAACAAATTAAATAGTTTTTTTATGCGAGGTCTCCAATTACTTAGGAATTCGTAATGAAGAACGCTATGTACTATTATTTTTTCTGTGCGCTAACATAGAATAAGCTGCCACTATAATTCAAGTATCACCGTTTATATTCTTTCCTTTTTGAAGAATGTATTTTTTAATGCATCACACTCGAATATTCTCAACAAAAGTTTTTCATATGATCAAAATTATATGCTATGAGATGGGGGGAGTTTTAGGGATTTGGGCGTATTGTTTATAGGGATAAGTTTGAGAACGTGGTTGAAACGCTTAGACACGACCCGCGCTGCCAATGACCACAGACCATTGATTAATTTAGACACGTATTGAATTGAATTGTTAAAGCTATCATAATATTAAATGTACACAGCAATTTCATTACTTTGCAACTATTACTTGAAGTTCTGTCGATTTATCTCCGATATCTGTCCTCGTTTAAATGCGAAACTGACGATGAAATTGTTAAAGTGCAATGGACGGTGCACCGGTGGTTGTATATAGGACGTTTGTTTCCCACGCGTGTTGCAAAACCACAGAGAGCCTCCTCCGCACTGCCTGGTCACTTGGACACTTGCAAATACCTCTTGAATCTTAGAGGGACTGCAAACGAGATACCAATTTAAGCGATCATCAACCATTAAACTTTGTACCTAATGTAAGAAATATGCGTCAAAATATTTAGTCTCTTAGTGAGTACCTACTACAAGGATGTTAGTACTTAATAATTAATGTTTTAACTTAATTAATGGAATGCACTTGTTATGAACCGGCGTGGCGCTTAACATCAAGGGATCAGGGCTTTGTTTATCATAAATAACAGGTCTACTCATGCACAGACTGGTACTATATAGTGAGCGACAACGACAACCTAAACTGCCCACACTGTGTGTTGTCACTGACTGTCAGCTAGGACGTGGGGCTTTTTTTGTGAACTACCTACACTATTACTATATATACTATCACTATACTATTACTATAATATTACTTTACTGTATTACTATACTATTACTATACTATTACTATACTATTACTATACTATTACTATACTATTACTATACTATTACTATACTATTACTATACTATTACTATACTATTACTATACTATTACTATACTATTACTATACTATTAATATACTATAACTATACCGTTACTATACTATTACTATATATTTGAATGAGCAAAATGATATGGTGACATGATACTTGTAAGCAAGCATTTTATCCAATTCTTTTTAGTTAAAAAATATTTAACTATAAAGATGATATAATAATATACTTCAAAGGGAATTAGTATTGTAATTATTAATGTTAATTATATTAAAAAAAACTAAAAAGATGTATAACTATAATTTTTGTGTATCAAAATTTGTCTGTAACTTTGTAGGTATACCTCAAAGACCATAATAGGAGATACAGGTGGGAATACCCGTATATAGAAGAAACGTTGAAGAAAGTCGTGTCTTTGAAGTGGATAATGTTTTACTTCGTTTCGTCGTTTCCCAATGATGTCTCTTAATTTGATTGAACTCTCTACTTACTGAATCAGCAACTGGCGATGTGTGTTAGTCACTGCCTCTATCTCTACCTCTGCAGCTTCAATTTAGTATTTAGCAGCAAGTGGTCGCGACTATAAGTTGCTCGTTTGTGGAGACCTTTGGTTTGTTATTATTGCTATCAATAACCTATATGCATAGAATAACATGAATGTTATGTTTACTCCTTTTAAACTAAAGACCTTTAAAGCCACTATAAATTCTGAGTCATTCTAACTAAAACAAATATTTTATAATCTTTGATGCGTTAAAGTATGTGTTTTTGAATCGCACGTTGTGGTTTATCACTTTAAAATCTATGGTTGATAAGGCCATTTATATTGCTATTGTGCCGACTTCAGAATGTTTTATTTTGAGAGGTCTAAACTTAAAATATAAACCGTAATATTTTACACCTGCAGCGACTCCTCGTTCTGTTTTTTTCTATTCCCTTGACCCTAGAGTTATACAACCACATAAAAAACGTATCGGTATGTGGTATGTCATGAAGCTTGTTTTAGATATATTAGAAGCCTACTAATATGGCGTTATTAGTGCCTTGTTACACTGCTTTTTGTTTGTACTTATACGAAAAGTAGTATTTTTAACGTCTGGTATTTAATGAATTGAGGAAATATCGAAATTGAATCACTAAAAATTTCTCATGTTGTGAATAAGCAGACAACTATTCTGCGTTACTTACTTACTACTTTTATGTACTTTCATTACAAAATCGAGGAGATTCCTCTCAGACACTCGTCAGCAACATTTTTTGACTTACCTCCCATTCCTATATAAATGAAACGAGTCATTTCTCCAACGTCTCGTTACTTTTTGTCGTTTTTTGTATGGCGTTACTGTCAAAAACTAACGGACAGTAAGAGAAAACGGTTCAAGATATAGGAACCGGCCATAAGTAAGGCACGCAAATGAGAAATGCAAACAAACTCCTTAGACAAATGAGTTGTTAAGCCAAATTTGTAATTTTGCCGGAACACCCTTGGCGCGGCGTAAGGAACTTGGAGAATTATCTAAGTTGAGATTTTCAAGTTCTTAGAACAGATTTTAATTTTAGATTTCTAGTCCACTCATAGCCGAACTTCATTTTATAGGAAAATAAAGGGGTAATTTTTCTTAGTTTTGTTCTGATCATATCAGGAAAAATATATAAAACGCATTGAATTTGGACTACCTGTCACACACAAACTCAAAACCACATAAAATGCATGACACCCTTTGTTTCTTTAAGCCCTGATAAATGAAATAATAGTAAATACCTGGTAAAACTGGTCAAACTTAGAAAATACCTGAGACGTTTTGAAACTATTACATGTATGCATTTTTATTCTTATTAGGTACATAAAACTTCATGAATTCTAAAAGTAGTACCCATAGTTATACTCAGTACATCTTAATTATACATATCTACTTATGTAAATAATAAAGGAAAAGAGAAACATATTAATAATTATCAAAAATCCAATTCAAATCCATTCAAAATGATTCCTAAATCAATTTTGATGAAATTAATATAAAACCATCATAGAGCTCAACTCTTTCAGATGAAAAAATTGATCCAAATTGGTTCAAAACATATTAATACACCAAAATAACGACTGGGAACAAAACTACTAAGAGGGAAAATAGCTTCAAATTCTTGATTTTGAATTATAAGATGCAGTAGGAGGCATCATACATTTAATTTCTCCTTTGACGGAATCAGCTACATCCTGAGCGAGCTAGATACTCTTCTTGCCAACGACTGCATCTTATATTTCAAAATTAAGATGCAGTCGTTGGCAAGAAGATTGGCTTTCGGTTTACTTTTTATAATAATTTATATTAACTAAAACTTTTTAATTCCACACATTTTTGGAATGGGCTTTTAAAAACCTTAATTTTGATACCTCTTGATAGGATTTGGTATTTTTTTGTTGTTTCGTCGGAAATACAATGTGTTAGCTGTAAGCCGCCATATTAGTTTTCTTGAGACTTTATAATATAATATCCTATGTCACTCTCGTTATGACGAATCCAATGAGCCGCTACCAGTAGGCAACATTTCCAAAATGTTGCCAAGTTGTATAGCAATGATCAAAATAAATAAAATAAAATATGGCAAAGTAAACGATCCTGCCCATTGAGGTTTTAAAGGAAAGCTTATCCTTTTCAGGAGGCCAGCCCTTCCCTTGCTCCAACGAAGGAGAGTCCGTGAGGCTTCCGGATTCAAGATTGGAGCAGGACTTCAGTATCTGCTTCAGCTGCATTTGTAAGGTACGTTTTTATTTATAAAGCTGAGTTTGAAAGCAAGTTCTCTTATTTTTCTCACAATGCTAAAACGAGGGTTATCTGTTTTGTTTTTTTTTTCAACTTAACCTGAAGTTTACCAAAAGTGGCAAAGGCCTCGCCCAATATTTTTCCTATGATAAGCTGGTTAAAGTGGAATAATACTTAACAAACAAAATATATAATTAAAACAGATGACTTTCGTAAACTAGAGTGCCGCTCGGGGAAGCAGCAGTTTTGGTTCCAACATCAAAAAGTTGAATAAAAGAGTTATAGACATCTCATTTCCGAACAAAAGGGCCCAATTTATACAACTTAAAATTCAGACACTGATTTTATAACAGTTATGTACTGTATGACTATGATTAGGACCATTCAAATGAAGTATAATAGTTTTTTAGAAACTATTAAGCAACGAACATGTCGTGTAGTCATCGAGTACACGTATCAAAGTTTGTTATTTTAAAGTCGCATAACTGTGATTAGGACCATTCAAATGAAGTACTTATAATAGGTTTTTAGAAACCATTAAGCAACTAACATGTCGTGTAGTCGTCGAGTACACGTAACAAATTGTAATAAAAGTTGTAAAGTAATAGTTCTTTGGCATCATTGTTTAACCGTGAGTGTCGTAAAATTATCGAATATCTGTCACAAGTACCTATTATTAAATAGTCATTTACTTGTCAACAAAAAAACATTTCTACGTCTTACTGTAGTGAAGTTGTGAACTCAATGGATATTTAGACAAAAATGTAATACCAAGTTAAAATTACCCGTATTTTTTTATCTTTGTGGAGGGTCTATTTTACCAATATGCATAAGCGTGTATCAGTTTTTTTACAATGTAGTAAGAAATATTATGATGTTTTAAATGCACCCTTGAAATTCAGCGATATGAATAAATAATTTAATTTTAAAATAATTTATTTCTATGATAAATACCTTTATGTGACCTAAGGTAATGACGGTGTAGGTACTTTATTCCAAATGAATATGTCATAAATTGTTATATCCCTCGAGCCCGATGGTTGTGTAATATCACGTAATTTAATTGTTCTTAACAATTAAACTCTTAAACACCGGGCCGGAAATGTTAACGGGTAGTTGAACAACTCGTCACCCATGGCGCTCCGCCATTTTTAAGGAATATTTTTATAAAAGTATACATAACAACCTCAAAAAAAATAAAAAAATATATGAAAGTTACATAGAGGTGCAATTTAGTGCTTGTATTTATTTAATTGTCGCAAAAAGCTCTTAAAAAATGTTATAGGGTAATAGTGTCACAGTCTTTTGTACATTCAATTATTGTTTATCAGTCTCGTAAAAGTCTTAAAGGTTTCACAATAATCGACATAAATATGTTAGTCAATCAAAGTGTTACACTCGACTAAAACGTCGTATAGAATATTAAATATAAGCTTAAACTAAAACCATTAGGTATATGATCATTGCATATTATTCGTCGTGTAGACTATGGATACGTCTCTACCATATACATTTTAATAATATGACTTAAATGTCAAATAATAATCGTTTATATAACCAATTGGTCGTCATTACGACTAAAACGATGCGTGAATTTGTCCTATACATGTTGCAATCAAACCACTCTATGATTGTCGTATAAATATGTTCTAGAAACGTTTACTTCTATATACTACTAAATCATTTAAATAACTAGAATGCCGATAACACTTCTATAAAGCGACAACATCTATGAAATACTATTAAATAACTTTTTTTAAACTATAAGTTGCTTCGACTTGAATAGACGACTGTATTTTGCTACTCGGGCGCGAGTGGCAGCGGGACTACGTCCAAACGTTAGGGCTGCAAAGTGACATGCGTACCGTGTCAATATTTCTTTGAAACAAAATATCAACTTCAAATATATTTACTCTACACTGGTTTACTCTTTTAAATTAAGAATGAATCATACATATACACATCGGTTCAGAAATATCGGAAACAAGCTTTCCCGCCCGCGACTTCGTCCGCGCGGTCTACTGTTTATCGCGAAAAAAGCACTCTATATTCTTCTAGGATATTAAAAACCAATGCAAAAGTAGGTATAGCACCAATGTTTTTGATGTTTTTTGACAGGCTTGTTATTTCGTTTCCATGGCAACCGTTCCTTGCAGCGAGTAATCAACATTTTTCAGTTATTCCGTGGAAACTTAGTTTTCCGGGATAAAATTTCATCAAAATCCGTCCAGCCGTTATCGCGTGAAAGCTCCCTAAACAAACAAATAAACAGATAATGTTTCACTTTTATATATTGGTATAGATATGAGCGAACTTAAAAAACAGTCAAATTGAGTGCCCTCTCCTTTAGGAATATGAAATCGATTAAAAAAATAATCATCCAACTCGAAAAAAAACCGGAGATAAACTACAAAAATTACAGTCGTATTGGAAACCTTTGTTTTTAAGTCAATCAACAAGTATACTGATTCATGCAATTGACTTCTAATGAAAACCTGTAGTAATTGATCACCAAAAAACATTATTTCCGGTTAAGGGATACTTGGTTTGTCGATATATCTTTAAATTTGGTCAGCTGTTGGTATTTACGTACTAATTTTTCAAGGGTCTTCCAAGAATGCAACATAAATAATAGCAATCACGTAGAACGATCAATGCCTAGCACAGGCTACTGTTCTAGGTGGTGGGTGGGAGTAGGTACGCACACATTGCGAATGTTAAAGGCAAGCCTCTACGCCCTGTTTGATTTATTAAAATTCCAACGAAACCGTGTTCGGCATATACGATTATAAATCCTGATTTGGTTTGATCACACGTGCTCACATACTAAAACGAAGTGGATAAATTACACTTTTGCGGTGTAAAGGTCAATTTTAAAGAAGTTTGGCTACGTCACGTGTTGTTTGGAGATAAAGTGCCAAAATAAGTACCAAATTATTCGCATTTAAAATACTAACATGGTTTATAAATTAGTCCTGATAAGTTTTATGTGAAGAAATCGGATTTTAGAAACGTTAAATCTAATAACTGCTCCGGTTTATTATAAGCCTTCGGATGGATAGATCACTGTTGTTAAATGTTTAGTTTAGGCGTAATTTGACTCCAATTTGATTGAGTTACCAAACCCTGCCGGGAGTGCAAAGTGAAGGCGTTTTGACGAGTTGTTGGCAATACCCAACAATTGAAATTTCTCAAATAATTTAATGCTGATTTCTGAGTTAACCACGTCTGCTAAATTCCCTGAAAGAACTACAGTAATTACGGTTTGAGTTCCCTGAAGTACGGTACCTTAAGGTAACAATCTCAAGAAAAACCGTCAACCACGTGAAATACAGTATACCAGGCTCCTAATAATAATTGTCGCTTCGCTTATGGGACGTTTGTATGCTCTCACGGCGTATACTGTCACCAAATCAATTTATCACGCACCAAGTTTAGAATATTAATTCTAACCCGCGCGTGCGACAAGCTCGCACCTAGACAATAACTAAATAATTTAATTAGTGGACGTTTTTTCCCAGGAATTTTGTAATATTTACTAGAGAACCTCGTAATGTCAGAGCGTCAACATATTTGAGTAGGTATTTAGAATTTGGGAGTGTCCAGCAAAGTGATCATAAGTTTTGTCAGCTAAATTCTTCAGACTTTTCAAACTTCTAACTGGACTAGAACCGCTCACAAATCATTTATAATCATCATCATCATCATTTAGAGCTGTGGTAGCCTAACGTTTCAATAGTGCAACTTAGAATCCAACGATAGCGGGTTCAGTCCTAGGCTCCACACCAGTGACTTTTCTAAGTTATGTTCGGTTTTTTATCTGTCCGTGCTTCGGAGGGTACGTTAAGCTGTCGGTCCTGGCTATTATTGATTTATAGATATCGTAAAGCCATGTTAGAGGCCCTCGGGTGGCCTGACAAAATCTGACACCAGAGGCCAGCACTACCCCATATGACAAACAAACAAACAAGCAATAATTCACAGCCATATTACTCTTCTACATCATCATCATCAGCCTATATCTGTCCACTGCTGGACGTAGGTCTCTTCTAATGCACGCCACTTAGCTCGGTCTTCAGCTCGCCTCATCCATTTCCATTACTATACTGCTGGGTATAGGCCTCTCGATTTTGCTGATGTGATCGAGATGGTTCTTTTCTGTAATGGAAAATGTAATGGGTGGTTTGTTCCCCAGTTTATACTCACTCTGTTTCTACTTTATTGCCCTAGCTCACGGCTGATGGTTGAATGGACCGATTGTAATGCGTTTCTTTTTTCAGTTTAAAAGCTGAAGTGATCGATATGATTGTTAGATATAAAGGGGGCGTATATTTATTTATTTGTTTGTTCTTGTTTTATTATAATTAATTGATCCGTCCAACTTGTCATTTTATCCATGTAACGGTATGTAACGGTATTCAGTTCCAACAGCATTCGACATTCAGCTACACTCAACCGTATTACAATCTATGTAATGTCAGTCATGTGCTAATCGTTCGTACAACTACGTGACGTTTACGACATGCTTTCTGTGACGACGCACTCTGTTATATCCATTTCTAGTGCCTAGGTATAATTATTACTCTGCGTTTTGAACATACATTGTATTTTGATGAGTTTTCTGTAGTTGGGCATTGAAACTTAGAGTACAGTACTTATAGTAATTGTAGCCGGCCAGGTGTAGTGACGACTTGCGAACGAAAGGCAGCTGCCAGCGACTGTATAAACAGAGCCGAAGATCGGGCTCGCGTTCACAAGGAGAGGCCTACGTCCAGCAGTGGATGAATACGGTCTGAGAATGATGTTGATTATGACCACAAACTGATATTTTCTATTAGTTTTTCTATCATTTTGTGCTACGAAACATCAATCAAAATTGTTTATTAGCCATATAATCAAACAAGTTACACAAGACAATTCAGGCTCAGTTATGGAGCTTATGAATTGACAGTGGATTTCCTCAGATATGGATACTGAGCACTTGCGGATTTAATATGAATGTCGAGTCGAGATGTCAGAAATAGGTACCTACTTCGTATTATATGATTAATGTGATTTAGTACATATATCTGTCGTAGCCATAACATAGAATTGATAACTTCATGATGTGGTCAATAGTTTCATGAAATGGTTCAATATCATGGTCAGCTAAAATTTACCATATGGTTGAAACATCAAAGTTTGACAAAAGCCTGACGTGGATTGAAATGATATTTCAATGCACGTCAGACTATCCATACCAATATACTCGTATAAAAGTGAAACGTGTCTGTTTGTTTGTTTGTTTGGGGAGCTTAACGGCTGCACGGTTTTTGATGAAATTTGGAATGGAGATAGCTTATAATGTGGAATAAAACATAGGATACTATTTATCAAAAAAAAAAGTAAGTTTCACGGGAAATCTGGAAAAACTGGAAAAATGATCATTACTCGCTGTTAGAAACGGTTGCCATGGAAACCAAAAAACATCAAGAGCATTGGTGCTTTACCTCTTTTGAATTGGTTTTTAATATACTAGAAGAACAGATGCTTTTTTTCGCGATAAACAGTAGTCCGTGCGGATGAAGTCGCGGGCGGGAAAGCTAGTATAATTATATATCATTAAAGTAGGGTTTTTCATAACACCGAAGGTGTTCAAACAGAGGTTTTCAAGGCCTAAAAAACACGAAGACGAAGGCGGGAGCTCCCTACGCTTCGCTTCCTCCTTCGCCTTCTTACCTATCACGGCCAAGTCGGCCTTGCGCCTTCTATTTTACGATACGATCACTAATGTTTGCCTACATCATGAAGTAGCCGTGCGTTTAGTGCATTTAGCTGTTCATATCTTCAAACGCTGATCATTCAATCCCCTGGCCAAACCATTTTATGATGTCACCGATAATTTCATGATATGTAACATTTTTATGATGTGCCCATCCATTTTATGATATCGCCACGACATATCCATACCATACCCATGTAAGGCTGTGTCCATGTAGGGCGAATAAATGAGTGCAAGGTGTTATGGCGCCCATCGCAGTCAGTGTGATACTGCAATTGATCATGTCGGCCATTAGGGCCTCTCATGTTCTAAAAATGCTGTTTGAATTCCACGTCAAGCCAGCCTTAATTAAATTATTATCACTAGCTCTACCCGCGGCTTTACCCGCGTGGCCAATTCATTTAAAAGTAGCCCATAAGTGTAAATCCAGAACCAAAAGTACCTGTTAAGTAAAATATATCACATTTCTTCAAAATTCGTTCAGCCGTCAAATAGTTTTATCGATTGCTCGGCATCTAATCATCGGATTAAGATAACACGTACTCCAGTTTTTAATTCAAACTCATAAACTATCCATCAGTGAAAACCGCATCGCAATCGGCCCAGTAATTTTTACGTGATGCGCGAACAAACGACAGACAAACAGACAGCTACGATTCAAAAAAATGTTATATTCTTGTTCAGTAGCCTAATTTAAGTAACCCAGACCATATTTAAAAAAAATATTTTAGTTATTTTATTTTTTGGAACCCACTGCTTTATTATAAGAAAAGATATAGATAGAAGAAGATATATATTTACGTTTCCCCGTTCCGTTTATTTAGGAAACAGATATTATATATATAGATAGATTCACCGGGCTTTTACCAGCGCAAATGTTGTAGCTGATCTCAAACTCAATGGTTAGTTGCGTGGCGACGGTAAAAGACCTCAAATTATGACCCATATCTCTTGGACTCTAGTGTGGGACGCCTTTATGTTGAAACTCGGGCCCCGTCACAATTTTCGGAGACACAGTGCAACGTGGCGACGTTGCAGAGTAGCTCGTGGCTGCGTGGCAGAGTAGCTCGTGGCTGCGTGGCAGAGTAGCTCGTGGCTACGTTGCAGAGTAGCTCGTGCTGGTCACTATGTCTTCTTGGGTCAGACGATCCAACTGGGAAGATCCAACTTTGACAAAGAGGTCAACCGACGAATCGAACTCGGATGGGCAGCGTTCGGGAAATTGCGCCATATCTTCTCGTCACAGATACCGCAGATCCTAAAGACGAAAGTTTATAATCAGTGCGTTTTGCCAGTGATGACATACGGCACTGAGACGTGGTTGCTAACTATTGGTCTCATACACTACCTCAAAGTCGTGCAGCGTGCTATGGAGAGAGCTATGCTCGGTGTTTCACTACGTGATAAAATCCAAAACGTGGAAATTCGTAGAAGAACCAAGGTTACCGACATAGCTCTCAGAGTTTGAAAGTTGAAGTGGCAATGGGCAGGCCATATAGTTCGCAGAACCGACAACCGCTGGGGAATAAAGGTTCTCGAATGCCGACCACGAATAAGCAAGCGAAGTCTAGGGAGACCCCCCACACGATGGACCGACGACATTGTAGCAATCGCAGGTAGTTGATGGATGGAGGTGGCACAAGATCGCTTGTCATGGCGCTCTTTGGGGGAGGCCTATGTTTAGCAGTGGACTTCTAAATGCTGACATGATGATGATGAGTTTTATAATAAATCCATTTGAAATCATACATTTGCAAATATTAAAAAAGATGCAAAGAATATTTTTTTATTTAATACTACTAGCACAGCGTGGCAAAAAAAAACTGGGGAAGTGTAAAATATATACATATGTCCAATTTTTCAAATTACGTTCAGCCTTCAAAAAAATTAAGTCAAAATCTAAGCTATCCAACAGTGGAAACCATATTTCAATCGGTACAGAAGTTTTCACGTGATGCTTGAACGTACAGACAGATACTATTAAAAATATTTTATATTCTTATTCAGTGGCCACTAGACCATTTTTTCATGTTGATGATGATGATGACGTATAGACTTTTTGTTACCTACTAATTTATTATAAGTATTCATAGGTTATTGCCCGCAAATTTTAATGCGAAAGAATCTCCATCTTTACGTAGCTATGTCAATTGCTTGTCACAAACTTTCCTCTAATTGTTGTTTGCCGGTTCCTTGGTACTGTTAGGAGTATCAGGTACACTTGCTCTTTTTATATGATGGGTAATTATGGGTGTATGTTTAGTATGTAGGTACCTATAAGTCTCCGATCTTTACTTTCCGCATGCTTCGCAGATTTTCCGGTTACTTTATTGCTGTGCCAAATTCCTTAACCAAACGAGATAAATGTATATATTTTTCTTAGAAGAATACAAATGACACTAGGCAAAATTAATACGTTTGTTTTCCCGTATCTGTCTGTATTAATTTCACTGAGACGTATAGTTTTTTAATCAAATGTTGTTACACTAAAAGTCTGTAAGTACTTACGGAGTATTAGGAAATAATATGAAATAGAAATATGCATACATACCTATATCACAGAAAAAATAAGAATACTACTCCTACTGAAATCAAGTAATGACATTAACACAATAGGTACATAACTAGGTTAAAAGCTAAAAAAATACGCCTGCCCTGCCAAAAAATAACTTATGCCAATAAAGTATATAATGGTGTCAATTCTGTTGTTCACTCACTAAAACTAAACTACAAACTAAATTTAGTGTAGAGATTTGTAAAATCTATTGCATCATTTTAAGTAAACTAAAAAACTTGCAGAGAGAGAGGGGTGTGTTGCATTGTGCACGGCCGAGAGTGGGGAACGGGTCCCCACCCGTTCCCCCCCCCCTCCCACTCCCTCCTAAACCCCCCCGGGTTTAGGAGGGAGACAGGGGGGTTTGGGGGGGATAAGGGCGATTAGGGGAGGGTGGAGTAAGCCAAAAAAAAGTGAAGGAAGGTTAGGGTAATTTAGTACCCCATCCTGCCCTCATATTTTCCAACCTAAAAAGTGAGGGGAGGATGGGGACCCTCCTCTCACTTTTTCGAAACTTATCTTTATTTTTATTAACTTCCCCCACCCTCCCCTCACTTCCCCTACCCTCCCCTCTCTTCCGCCACACTCCTCTCACTTCCCCCTACCTTCTGCAACTTTCCCCTCACTTTTCCCCTCCTCACTTTTCCCCTAATCCCGGGTGTCTCTTTCCCCACCTCCGGCCGTGCACAATACAACACCCGCTCTCCCAAGTCCCTTAGTTCCATCGCAGAATTTAAATTTAGTCGGAAAGCTAAATTTAGGCTAGTTTAGTGAGTTTGTAAAAAATAATCTGTTTGACAGGACTAAACTTAAATTTAGTGTAGTTTAGTCTAGTTGGGAACAACAGAATCGACACCACTGTCAACTTATCAAGCCTTTAATTTGATACCCATTTGTAAAATTCGAAGAAAAAATATATTTTTCGCGTTTGTAAATGGAGCACTGATGCGATAATGAATTTAATAAAAAAAGTTTATGTTAATGATATTATACCCCATACGTCTAAATCTGTTCAGACATATAAAAGTTATGGTGGAATAAAGAAACTCACATACATACAAAAATACATGAATCCTAAAAACATTACACTCCTTTTTTGGCAGTCGTGTAATAAATAAGACTATATATTATTATGTAGTGTGACATAAAGGTATTATACATAAGTACTTACTACATATTTACGTACCTAATTTTACTAATGTCGTACAAATTCAATTGGTTAAGTATAATTAATGTACGTGTGGATACCACCATGATCAAACCTGTAGTCGATTGTCGTCTTTATGCTTTGCCCTGTACTATTATTTATTCTGTGGCTTTAATCTGTCTCGTCTGTTTGGAGTATCCACAGAAAAAACATCAAAAAAGCTAGCTAGCGTACATTCCATTCTTTACTGACTTATGGTTAAAGCGTGTGATAAGAATTATATGTAGTGTGGATTGGGATCATCCCGCTCGAGAACTGTTCAGGATGAAATAATTCTCACTTTGCCCTGTAAGTTTATCTAGCAGACGGCAAAATGTGTAAAAGAAAACTGAGCAGTTCCAGACGTGGGCTGACTTCCATAACTACAGAGAAAGAATCGCCACGAACTACCTGCTAGAAGGCTTAAGAAGTCACTAAAACGACTTGAGTATGTCGGTGTTAAAAGGTACAACACTCTTCCTTAATGCCCGGTTCTAGTACTTTTAGCAATTTTCGGCCATTTTTGAACGTCTGTATCTTGTTTAATAATTAACCCAGAACTATCAAATTTGGTATCACAACAAAATTTGACACATTATCTCGTACTTTGTGAAAACAGAAACATGATTAGTTTGAATTCACTTGATAGAAAATAAAATCAAAGGTAACACTACTTTATGTTTAGAATATTGATTGGAAAAAGATCCCGGCACTAACTGATATCAAATATATACCAAGAGAAAGAGCTTATTATGATTGAGATAATGGCTAGACACTTTTTAATTCAAAGCTTTAGTTTTCCTACAAATAAATAAAAACCTTAAATTTTACTCCCGAGACGTATCATTTTTCCCGCTCTACTTTATCACGGAAGAGAGGGACATAAAATTCACTGACACCCGGCCTTAAAGTGTGGTGAGGTGTCTACATCTAGTTTACACGCAAGGTTAAGGTCAAGACACAACTTATTACAGCGTTGATGAATTTTTAAAATATAAGTTGATCGATAATCCAAATTTATATACCCATAATGAAATTTTATATAAAACATAAAACACAATTCTATAACAAACATAGTTGTAATTTAATATTATAGCAAGTTTTATTATAAGTAAGATTTTTACCTTACTAATAAATATTGAATTGAATTGAAAAAAACCTAATAATAGTTATGGTCTGGTTTGGTAAAGTAGGTATCTACATATTTTTTCAAACTTTTCCTTCATACTTGTTATTCCTTAAATGTCTATATTATATAGGCATAATCTCTATTAGTTTGAAAACTGATTAACTACCAAACATTAAAAAAGCTAAAACTCAAACTTGAGCGTCTTCAAAACTTCTGCATTCGATTTATATTTGGTTTGCGCAAATATGATCATGTCTCTGAATTTCGCACTAAGCTCAAGTGGCTTCCAATACGCCTCCGCCGGAATGCTCATATACTCTCTATTCTTTATACAGTTTTGTTTAATCCCTCCTCCCCGCGATATCTTATGGAACGTTTTAATTTCCTGTCTGATTCTAACAAGTTGTCACTCAGGTCATCAGAAAATTTAGCTTTTTTGATCCCTCTACATAGAAGCTCTTTTTATGGCAGTTCATTTACCATCCAAGCAGTTCGCCTATGGAACGCTCTGCCAGTTACTATAAGGCGAGCCCAGTCACTCACTGTTTTTAAACTTCAAGTAAAGAAGTTTTATCTCTCTAATTAATATCACTTCTTGCTATTTTGTTGTTATTCTGTTGTGGTTTCACTGTATATTATTTTTATTATGTTTGTATATATTTTGTAAATGTATATGTAGTAAATGTAATTTATTATAATGTATATACTATGTATATGGATATATATTTATATATGTATATATATATATATATATATATATATATACTGTACTATATATTTACATATTTATGTGAATATATGTGTATATATGTTTATTCATTGTATTCAGTTTTTATTATTTATTTGTTAGATTATAATGCACCACCGTCTTTGCCGTATATTAATTCCTTTCCATCCAAAGGTTGTCTGGAAGAGATCGCGTTTTAGCGATAAGACCGCCCATTGTCCCATTTATTTTGTATAAATGTTTTAGTTATTATTGTATTTTTTGTTCTATGTGGTGTACAATAAAGAGTTATCTATCTATCTATCTATCTATCTAAAAAAAAATTGCCCACTTGTGAGCTACTTACATCCTTTTGCAATTCCATCGTCAAAAGAAGTACCTATAGCCAGCCAATTGGCTATATCAATTACTAACTTTCCCGCCCCCGGCTTCGTACGCGCGGACTACTGTTTATCGCGAAAAAAAGCATCCTATGTTCTTCTAGGATATTAAAAACCATTGCAAAAGTAGGTATAGCACCACTCTTGAAGTTTTTTGACATACTTGTTATTTCGTTTCCATGGCAACCGTTTCTTACAGCGAGTAATCAACATTTTTCCAGTTTTTCCGTGGAAACTTTCGATTTTCCGGGATAAAAAGTCCTATCCTATGTTTTATTCTAGGGTATAAGCTATCTCATCAAAATCCGTCCAGCCGTTACCGCGTGAAAGCTCCCCAAACAAACAAACAAACAAGCAAACAAACAAACAGACAACGTTTCACTTTGATATATTGGTATGGATTATCAAAGCATATGTGTACAGACACAGTGTAGGGTAAAACCCGGATAGATGCCCCACTTTTTGAAAGGGCCTCCTATTCATAAAACTTTTGATTTACCATGATTAATTCATATGAATATAGCTAGTTTGTTCTCTTACTTTAAATTACTATGAACATGTTTTGGTTGACCTAACCATTACAGATTCTGCTGAAATAGAGTTTTTGCAGACCTATTTTTTTAGGATAGATGCCTACCTATATGGATAGATGCCCCACCATGAAAATGCTAAGAAGGATATATGCCTGTGATGTTGGATAGATGCCCTATATAATAAAATAAGTAAAATATATATTAAATTTGTAGTCTTCAGAAGATAATTTTAATAGACAGCATAAGCATAATTAAATTTCTTTAACAAAAAACTAACAGTATTTACGTTTTAACGTGCACAATCATAACAAATTTAACATGACGTAGTAATTAAATTACATAAACTTTAAAAAAGAACAATATAATACAAAACCTATCCTACTTAATTTGAGCTGGAAAATGCTCTCTATTGGTCTTTTGTATTTTCGTGGCATGGTTCACCTAAAAACAGTATGCATTAATAAAAAATACACATTATAGCACATACAGCTAGCACTATCGCTATCGGGGTATAGACGCCAAACTTTTTTTGTATATCTCTTGGAACCGATTGAAGAAGCAACAAAAACTATAACAAGAAATAAAAAGTATTTAAAAAATACGCTGACATACGTTGAAGGAGTATAGGGGATAGATGCCCCTAAGGGCACCTATACCCCGAAAAATTGGAGCGACTATCCTTTTTGATATGGATAGATGCCCTTTCATTTATTCAACTAATCTTTATACAAAAGAGCGATTATTGACACATAAGTATGTGCTTAATAAACGAGTGTATTGATATAATAAAAATAGAACGGAATTTATTCCTATTTGTAAAGTTATGCAACAGTAAATACTTAAGTCTCAAACTTAGAAGCGTTCGTTGCTTTCGTCGCGGAGATCATCACACGCACAAGCGAGATGGATCTGTTCGCGACGGCTTGCGCTTCGCACTGCGGTGTGTGGCACTCGGGCTCCCTAATTAAACTATTAATTCTTCGCTGCGATTATGGAAAGTTAGGTTTTTAAAAACGAGGTGCCTATCCCACTGCGGCATCTATGCGGGTTACTGTGTTGGTGGAAATGGTGACAGCATCAAAGATTATATAACAGATACCATATTTACATGCATGGGTCGTGCATGCTATTAGGTTGAAGAAGAGAAGCTGAAATATAAAAAAGGAGATTGAATTTCTTCCACGGAGAACTACGGTATTGATCAACTTAAGTACTGCGACTATCAATGTTAAGCCCTTCACACATTAAGATCGAAGATATAGACCGTACAAGTCACAGAGCAGCAGATGTTTTCCCCCTCTGCGGTGATCCAATTCACAGAGCAGCATTTTTTTTTCATTCCATAATAATAAGACATAAGTTTAAAACCAAAACCAGACTACGGTCGGGTAAAAATGTCCTATGCACTCTACATGAAGACGAATCGATTTATACCTAGCTTGTGTAAATCGGGCCAAGTTTATAGTTTGAACACATAACCCTTAATTTGCTTCGCCGTAGTGGGGTAAATAAAACCTATGACACTAACTGAAGATGAATCGATTGATACCTCGCTTATCAAAATCGGGCAAATGGGGACGACGTTATGATTGAACATCCACATACATACATACATACATCATACATAGACTGTTAAACTCATTACCTTTCCCTTGCTTGGCCGTAATCGGATAATAAATTGTACTAGGATTACATATCGCTTGGAGGTAACTATATCTGAGTAGGTAGAAGTAGGTATTGAATGTATTAATGTTTTCCGCTTTTGACTACCTATTTATATTTTTCGTCCTTCCCATAAATTTTCACTGCATTCACATTTCACATTTTGCCTAGATTACTCCACAGCTGTATGATCCATAGTCAAACTGTGGTTTGCACAAATCTAAGTGAAGCGAGCGCGTGCAACGCGCCGCACCGCCTGGCGCCAACGGCGCTCGCGCAAAAACACTCAATGCGGAACTCGTACCACTGTTCAGGAATCCGCCGCAACTGTTCCTAACATACCATTATGATTCGAGTTCTTTAGCACATTATTTCGTTATCTATTAAAAAATATGAAATAAAAGAACCAATTCGTTGCATTATATCGAGTCGGCGCGTCGGCGTCGACATGGCAACGTCAGTAAGACAGCTACGTAAGTATGTATAGCATACATGGTATTTCCCAGCCGATCTCACCTCGTCGGATGACTTGCGCGGAATTCGAAAGCCCATCGAGAGATTTATCGCTTATTCTGTATTAAAATACACATTTGCCTACCTAATGGGTGTTTTTAGTCGCGTGCCAAATAACGACTGTGGGATACTGTCTCGGAATTGATGGAATTTTTATGATTTATCAATCTTATTAGACGGCTATTAAACGCGATAGGTAATGTTATATATGAGGTTATTTAGAGATTTTTATAAGAGAATATAATTTAGGTACATAAAGAGACCGTGAATATTTTGCCTGAAGGCGAGGTTGCCGTTGCGCGGTGGAATTATTTCTCAGAAAGAAGTACATTTAGCAAAATGTCCTTAAAAAAATGACTTAACAGCGAAACACCCAACTTGAAAAAACTTAGTAAAATTGAATCTTTTTTAAATTATGGTGTTAATTACTAATTAGATAGCCCAAAAACATGAAGAATGTTAATAACTTCTAGTCTGCTTGTACTAGTCGGCGTTTGTATGTACATATATGTATGCTTTTATGTATTTTTCTTCGACGATATGTTTCAAACCGCTGATCCGGAGGCAAGTGATCTTGTGTAAGTCCGGTAGCCGTTGATAACATCTCATTGCTCCCGCGCACCGCTTACATTAATGAGACTTGTCATTTATCGCGCTGTCGATGTATACGCATATAGACAACTCTCGAGCCTACGATTTCCATCAGGTTTCTTCTATTAACTGCTAATAATGATTAGTTTGTTTGCTATAATTTCGAACGTGATGGTTTGAACTCTTTATGTAATGCAGAATTTTAAGTTCAAAATAATGTTGATGCTCTTTTGAAACTACAGTTTATTATGAAGTAACGGTTCTTGTCTTCGCTGGTTCTATATCAAGTAAGTTCAATAACACGATAATTATTTTGTAAATTGAGTTCAACAAAGCGCGTGTAAATAAACCACATGGCCGTAATAACGGTCCTCAGGGCCTTCATGACAATTTAATTGAATCGTAGCCCGTAATTTTCTAATGCTGGCGGAATGGCGACGCGTCCTTCCACTCACTCAGTACCAGTTTGTAATTAATGTTAAACGAATTGCTATTTTTGCCCTCAGCCTCTCCTTTATTAATGCAATAAAATTTTGAAATGCATGTATGTCATGTTTAATATATATCTACAGATATAAACGTGCATATCTAAATATATCGTTGCATGTTTGCTGTACAAAAATGAACGATGTCATTATGTAGCTTTGAATTCGCTGTGTTGCCTATTGTGTAATAATGCTCTTATATGTTTTATAAATTCTACTAATACAACTAGTTCTAGTTCTACTAGTAGTAGTAAACCCTATCGCTACCCCTCTACCATGTACAGAGACTCAAGCACTGACAGTCCGTCGACTCTACCTTCACAAAGCTTTTCTCACTTATCACAAAAATATTAAACAAACTCCGGATATTATATATATAACACCTATGGTAAACCAGTTAAAAGTCGTAGAAACAAAATCAAAGTCCCTGTCGTTAAATCTGCTTACTTGTACTATTATTTATTCTGTGCTTACGTTTCAGTTGCTATGCCATTCCATGCATCTATAACGCACAATGAAACTTTGTAATATCAGGGATAGCTCACTTTTCGGAGTCATAATGAAAGAGAGGAAATGGCTCCTCACTCAACCACAGACCATTATGTGATGACCGTTTCTTATAGTGAATAATCAACACTTTCCAGTTTTCCCGTGAAAACTTACAATTTTCTGGGATAAAAAGTATCTTATGTTTTATTCTAGGGTATAAGCTATCTCCATTCTAAATTTAATCAAAATCTGTCCAGCCGTTATCGCGTGAAAGCTCCCAAACAAACAAACAAACAGACAACGTTTTACTTTTATATATTGGTATGGATGTTAAGATTATTATTTCAATTTCAAGTTAGTTTAGTACTGATGTTTTCTAAATAGTTATTTTGTTAAACGGCTACGGCCTTCCACGCGACAGGCAAGACCTAGTGCGGAGGCCCTTAGAAATCACACTGCATAAATAGTATTTATTTAATTAACCTAATATTTACTGTTACCTACAGTACATGTTTTTATTTTTAATTTCTTTTTATTAGTATTATTCCTCTCAAGAAACTGCTGATAAGGCAACAAATAGTTCTAACGGAAAAAGATAAGTCTGTGGGAACGAACTTTTCAGACCGAAGAGCATAGTCTCATAAATTGTACAATAATAGGGCACGTAGATCAGTCAAGTACCTGCAACGATTACGCACAGCTTGATCCAGAAACTGTGGGCAATAAATATATGGGATATATTTAAAGAAGGTTAGTCATATAACTTCCCGATCCCTGTATTATCTTGAAAGTGATTCACGAGCTATTTAGTTTTAACCGGGAACTCTGACTAATTTAGTTAATTTTGTGATGTCTGGAGCGGTGGTGACAGAGATGCACCAAATGTGATGGCACTCGAGGAATATGAAGAGGCATCTCATGTTGTAAAATATGCCCGCAGAACTTTTTAAACTACTGAATACAGTGTCTCAACAAAATATATTTTTTAATATGTTTTTATATGACTGTATTCTGGCAAATAAAATAAATTGATTTGATTTGATTTAACGTCATATTATTGTTAACTTTAGGTATGTCAGAAATATGTCAGTAAAAGTAAAAAGCGACGATCTTTTTACACGACTGCCCAAAAAAAAAGTGTTATGTTTTTAGCATTCACGTATGTATGTTTGTATGTATGTGAGTTTATTTATTCCACCATAACTTTTAAATGCCTGAACAGATTTATACGTTTGGGGTATCGTTAGAATCCTTACATCCCCACGAGCAACAGGAAAATTTTGTTTTAGAAAAAAAAAAGGCGGCATAATGGCTCTTATTATGGCTGACAATAAAGCGAAAAATACTTTGAATTTTACAATATGAGTATCAAATTGAAGGCCTTGATAAGCACATTCCAACAGTATATAATTTATTGGCATAAGTTATTTTTTAGCAGGGCAGGCGTGTTTTTTTAGCTTTTAAGCAAGTTATTTACTTTGATCTATTGTAGTGACAGTCACAGTGCTGCTAATACAAACAAAACTGCAGCAAGATAGCAAGAAGAGAATGAAAGAAAAAATATTTGTTAGCACAATGCACATTGATATCTTCACTTAGAATTAAAAAACGATACAAAATGTACATGACTTGTACATGATGTTGCGATACGATAGTTGATGTAAGGAGATAGTTGTGAGTTCGGAACTAATAAAAAGAAAAAAGAAGATAACAAGAAGAGAGTTACAGACTTGCTTTTTTTCACACTTCTAAGATTTCTTCTGGGCCCGCGAAGTTATAGTGATAGTGATAGTGATCTGAAATACTTACAAACTTTTAAACAGCAGAATTTTAGAAAGCTTGTAATCTAATACGTTTAGGATGTTTCGTAGTTCACTATGCACTTTTGCATAGGAGCTGGAGTAAAGTTGAAGCGACAGCGGAGGCTGCTGCGGCAGCGGGCGCGGACGTGGAGTGCGCGGGCGCAGGTGCCAGCGAGGCCTTACCGCAAGCGCGCGCGAGGTATGCGGTCGCACCGGTTCTTCTAGCAACGCGTATTTTTTACACGCCACACATCATTCACATTGTTGCTATATTTTGTTTAACGCAAAAAACTATGACTAAATCTGTTGCATGGTCTCTGCTCTGCGCCTTTATAGAGACACTAACAAAAAGTTCGTTCCATATCCGCGTAACAATTAAACTAATACATTGTTGTATTCATCGTCAGCCTATATTTGTCCACTGCTGAACGTTGGCCTCTCCTAATGAACGCTACTGAGCTCGGTCTTCAGCTCTCCTTATCTATTTTCTGCCAGCCGCTTTACGCAGGTCGTCACTCCACCTGGCTACAGGGCGTCCTATGCTACGCTTGCCTAAAAGTGGTCTCCACTCGAGAACTCGTCTACTCCAACGGTTATTGATTCTTCGGGAAATTTGACCAGCCCACTGCCACTTTAGCTTGCTTATCCTTAGAGCTATGTCGGTTACCTTGGTAATATTAATTCATGAGTCAGTTTCTAAGAATTTCTAATGTTCAATCTAAGTAGTTATCTAAGTAGTAGTTGCTTATCTAAGTAGTATAGCAGGGTTTTTCAAACCCTGCTATTAAGCAAAAGACGAAAATTGAAAAGATCAAGAAACTGATCATGAGAATGTCTTATTGAAAAGGACCAAAGGAAAGACAAAACAATCGGGGTGCGTCTTCACTTATTATGCTTCTAAATACTCTTCGTCGTCTTGTCACATTAATAAGGAACAAGACCTTATTTCCTCCGTACTATATACCGCTATGATTACTACATTATTACAAAGCTAGGTAATTTAAAGACGCGTAGCGCGCAAAAACCTCGAGCACGCGCTCTTTGCCCACAACCGGCCTTGCACCGCCGCGTCTCGGGATTATTTACTCGCAAATATACTATTACACTGCCTATTAAATATAAAATGTATATAATTATCACGCCATTTTATAAACTCGATATCGGAACGGTAAAATTCTATTAAGGACTTAACTGAGTTGAGATATTTACAATATAAAATTTGCGTCGCTCTAGCCAGTGGCCATATTATATACGAGTGAATAGTTAAATACTGCAGTAAAGGTACGCATAGAGGGATTATCACCAGCCTATATTTGTCCACTTCTGGATGTAGGTCTCTCTGCACAGAGGAATATAAAATACAAATTGTCTTTTGGCTGTTTCAATTGTATGTTTCAATTTGTATGATACGAGTATTCATGCGTTTAGTAACTAAATAAATTTAAATTTCAAAAATACAAATCTGTTTAAAATAAGATATTGCTGTTAAAATGTTGTACATCCAAATGGATCCAAATATTGACGCATACTTTCGTTTTTCTACTGAATAGTCAAAAGATGGTTTATAGATTTACGGAGATTATAAGGGTGGCAACGATTGAGTAGCGGCCGCCTCTGCTGGATGGTGTAGTGGGATGGCGTTTTTTGCACAGATGATCACTCCTAATCGAACAACATCTATCTTTTTAAATATTAGAATAGCGTGCTAGATTTGCATCCGTTCGGAAGTTCACAATAGGACACCGTTTATAGCAAGTTACAATTTGACGTTACCGGCCTGATTTTGGAGTGCGAACGAAGCACTTAATTCAGATGATGGCTCGTCAGTCCTTTATTTATGTTGGAAAAAATATCGGACTAATAGGTGCTTACATAAATAACGAGAATCCTCTGCGCGGACAGTCCCCGAGCAGTCTGAGCGGATCGCGACTCCATTATGTAAATTAAGAGATAAACATTTTACATGAATATTAACGTCCACTTTTTATACATATCCAATATTTCTGCAATATACACGCGAACTTGAAATTAGCAAACATTTCAATGGAAAAATACATGTTTTCGTGTATAACCCTACCTTTGCTAGGATTTAACATTCAATGTTATGCTTATTTGATACCTTACTTGCAGGGTTGGTCTTGGTTGCAATAAGTTTATATTTTTACATAAACTTTATAATTCAGTGACAACTTCCTGATTTTATGATTACAATTCTTAAAGCTTACCTACTCTTGCATGGAACTAATTCACCAATCATCATAAGTACACAATAATAAAAATCTGTGAGTGGGCCAATAAATGTTAGGTCTTGGGGTAATTACAGAAATAAGCTATTTCCGTTTAATCTGGTTTAAGCCAAAATTATAGTTAGGTACATATTAATAATATACGAAGAAGTGATATGGCAGTATGTATTGAAGGTATTTTCTGGTAATGTTACGACAACGTGGCTTCCAGGAAACGATGAGGATATTTGATGTTCGAACAATAATATATTTATCAGTGTAACGGGAAGTCGCGGTCGCCAAAAACTCGTGACCCGTGATATTGTGCTCTAGAAGTGATTGATCTTATTATTATGTATGTAATTAATTGTGTTTTTTATGTCTGTTTAATCAATAGTTCTTGCTGTTGGTTGCTCGGGACGAAAATAGAATGACTTTTATTAACAGTGGTCGTGAAAAAAAATTATTACTTTATTTGTGAATTTAGGTTCCGTCTGCTAATCTTTATATCTATCTATACTTATAATAAAGCAGTAAGTAACGAAAAGTGTGTACAATTAAGATATATTTTTTTTAATTGTTTAGTAGGTTATTTTAAATACACTTGGCCAGGTACTTAAAATATCCTACTGAACAATAACATATTTTTTTAATGGTTTCTGTATGTTTGTCTGTCTCTTCGCGCATCACGTAAAAACTGTTGGACCGATTGCATTGCAATTTTCGCTGTTGGGTAGCTTGGACCAAAAGTACAATTTATCAAATTTCGTAGTAGGGTAGCTAAGGTATTAATTAGAAAACTGGTGTACTTTTTATCCTATGAGTAGAAGCCGAGCAATCAATAAAAAACTATTTGACAGCTGAAATTTAGTAAATTATACTTTTGGAGTGGAATGCTCCGCCGCGGCGCCGTCGTCAGTGTTTCCGGTAAAATATAAAAATCAAATCGGTAACCTATTCACTCTTGATTTGGTGTGTTCAAATCAAGAGTGAATAGGTATCTACTAGGCAAGCATACTACACCTTCGACCACATCATCGCTTTCCATGAGGTGAGATCGTGGTCAAAAGATTGCCTAAGTTCGTAATAAAAAAAATATATAAAAAACTGTTGGTAAAATAAATTTCAATGTGTGAATGTAATTATCAATTACATTGCAATATTTATCTGTACCTATCTCTTTCTGCAAATTTATAGTTACCTCGTGTACTACTTGGTGGTCGGGCTTCTTATCCGCAACTAGGCCGATCATCGGCCCCTTTTGCGTGAAACGGGCGGCGACAGCTAGTTCAGCCACCCGATGTCCTTCAGGAAGGCCAGCAGCTCACGAAAGCCGGAAAACAAAATGATAATATATGTATACCACCTCCTAGTTAACAACTTTCTTAACACGTCATTATCACTAATAAAAAAAACATGACTAGCGTAGACGTAAAATTATACATGACTTGTATAATTTTACGTACTTTGGTTTAATTATTGAACTCAATTGCGAGATGACGCCAAATAACTGCACCCACCGATTGCAAATTCAATCCGTGTTGCAATAAATATTTCTGTACAGATTTAAAGATAAGATAAGATATTTATGGTATTTTACAATAGCGCGTAGAAAACCACGAATTTGTACCAGACGTAATATTGTTGGAGAGTATCTTATTGATTTAATGCCAATAAGTTGGTTGGTGTGCATCACAAGAAGTAGTAATTTAATGCCAATAAGTTGGTTGGTGTGCATCACAAGAAGTAGTAATTTAATGCCAATAAGTTGGTTGGTGTGCATCACAAGAAGTAGTAATTTAATGCCAATAAGTTGGTTGGTGTGCATCACAAGAAGTAGTAATTTAATGCCAATAAGTTGGATGGTGTGCATCACAAGAAGTAGTAATTTAATGCCAATAAGTTGGTTGGTGTGCATCACAAGAAGTAGTAATTTAATGCCAATAAGTTGGTTGATGTGCATCACAAGAAGTAGTAATTTAATGCCAATAAGTTGGTTGGTGTGCATCACAAGAAGTAGTAATTTAATGCCAATAAGTTGGTTGGTGTGCATCACAAGAAGTAGTAATTTAATGCCAATAAGTTGGTTGGTGTGCATCACAAGAAGTAGTAATTTAATGCCAATAAGTTGGTTGGTGTGCATCACAAGAAGTAGTAATTCGGAACTGATAAAAAAGATTATCAAATATAAGAATGTACTCCAAATCTTACCTTGATAAATTACTGACCTAATGTATCAGTGATTGAAACTTTCAATTACCAGAAATGCGTCTTTTTTGAGGCCTTCTCTTTTAATGACATATTCATGGTTTTTATTGAAATCGTTAGAATGGTTCTCGAGGAATGAAAGTCAAAGTCAAAGTATTTTATTGTAAATAGGCAAAATAATAGCACTTTTACTAGTCAAAATTAACATCCCATGAACAAGGAGAAATACATACAATATTATGAAAAGATCAAATCAATAAAAATTTAGGTAAACTAAGTATTCTTTGAGTTTGAAAAGGAAATTTCCTAAATCTCACACTGGAAAAGGAAATACCCTTCTGACTCTACTAGTGCTTCGGAAATACATACGCCCGTTCAATGATGTTATATATAAACATTGCGCCCGTTAGAGAAGAGAACACCAAGAAACTCTACGGGGATGTATTTTTTTTCATATATGTTAATTCTTTATATTTTTTCCAAATGTCACATTTTATAACAAAACTTACGTAAACTACATACATATATAAAAGTGACAATGATGTCCCACAATCATAGCTAACAACCAAACTGGGAAAAATAAAGCAATAATTCCAAATAGATATGTCGTGTAAAACAACATATCCATTTAGCACCCTTACATAATGTCATGCATGATGTCACGTTCTCATGGTATACTGTGAGACATCTCACAAAGTACTTTGAACATTTTAGTCACTTAACATAAACATCGAAGTTATCACTTATTATTATCAAGGAGCTTGGAGATATCAGGCCATGCATTATTACGCTTTCTTTATGAGATTTACTTTAACAAAAGTCTTAAACCTATGCATTGATAATTGATCAATGCCGTCAGGTAACTTATTAAAAAAGCGTATACAGTTCCCCATATATGAACCACTAACATTCTTTAACCAAAATCCAGACACTTTCAGTTTATTTGTATTTCTATTATCAAAATTATGAACATTCCTATTTTTAACAAAGTTATTGATATTCTTCCGAACATACATTATATTTTTATATATATATATATAAAAAATATAATAAGAATCTAAAATATACTAATCTTGCAGTGGCTACATCGGTAAACTCTCTAATTTTACGTACTGCATAGGCTGCAGAGCTCAATCTACCAGCTATCAACGATACGTGAGGACTCCACTGTAATTTTGAATCTACAATAGTACCCAAAAATGTGGTTGACTGCACAAGGTCTACAGGCTCACTATTTATTAAAATACTTGAATTCGTAGGAACCCCTCTGACATTGGGTAGTGAGAATTTAATACATTTAGTTTTCACAGGATTTAACATTAAATTATTAATTGTAAATCAATTAAGAACTAGCGAAATTGTCTTGTTAACATCGTCAAAATTATTCAAGGTTCTGTCAAACTTAAGTATCATCTGCAAGCAAAACAATATCACATAAGTTCTCTATGAAAATGGGAAGATCGTTAATGTAAACCAAGAACAAGAATGGCCCAAGCATTGAACCCTGTGGGACTCCCATTGTAATGAGAGATCCAGGTGACCTCGCACCGTTTACATTCACTTTTTGGATTCTATTGCTAAGATACTACAGTAAAAGTTCCAGAGCTTTCCCATGTACTCCGTAATGCTTCAATTTAAAAATTAATGTTTCGAATCACTAATACAATAATATATGATATGGACAATAAATATTGACCGGTGACGCTGTAGAGGTCAGTTTTATAGACCAAAACATCCTTTTTAAAAAAATATGATCTAATTCTACATACAAGAATTCGAATAGTATTGAAATGCCTTACCTGTAGACTTAAGACGCGCACCTTCCTCAAAGTTTTTAAATGTATATAAAGTGCTAGCAAATATTTCATATTGCTGAATTACCATTGATATACTTTCTGAACTATATTTCCTGATAATTTCTGAGTTCAAAGTAAATATCATTTCTGCCACAAAATATTTTACAGTCGCATTAAGTGAGCTGCTACGTCGTATATATTTATCGTCTGAAAACCACCGTCTGTATACCTCTTGTTATCCTCCTCGTGCACGGTTGTCTGGAAGAAAGTCTTCCGGTGATAAATTTGGCCGTTTGGCACTTATTGATCAGTATATTTTATGTAGTCATATTTTTTCTTTATACTGTGGTGTTTCAATAAAGAGTTTATCTAGATTTTATATACTACTAGCTGCGCCTCGCAGCTTAACTCGTGTGGAAACTTTGCTAACCCATTTTAACCCTCCCTGGGGGATGGTATTTAAAAAAATCCTACCTTGAAGGATTATTCGTGCGCTTAGATAAATCAGTCCCCCTCAAATCATCCCTAACCCGCGCACAATGTGATCTAAGAGTTTTATGGTTTCTTTTGCTCTTACAGTCCCAGCGTTGAGCCATTATTTCCACAGAGTTTCAATCAGGTTCATACAGATATTGCTTTGTACTCCCTCTGCGGGTTCATATCTGCTGACCGAGCAGGCCATTGAATGATGTGTCAACTTTAAAATTAAGAACGTGTTTAATACAGTCATTCTATACTCTTTTTAGTTGAATCGATGCTACCCTATTCAAAACTAATAAGTAGGTACCTAGATATAGCATTTTACACAAACTGCACAAATTGTGGTACAGAATCTAAATACAGAATTTAAAACTGATTTAAACCGCGACCGTACATACATACATACATACATAGACTGTTATACTCATTCATTACCCTATCTATCATCTATCATTATCCTTCCCTTGCTTCGCCGTACTTGTACTATTATTTATTCTGTGGCAGTACTCGAGTAAAAATAGCTAACATATTGGTGAAATTGACGACACTGACAGGTTCATGGAAGACATAATTTAGTTATTATGATAGGATATGTTCAACTAAACCGTCAATTATCCCGCATGTGTCCTCAACAATTTCCTTCCAATATAATACAATAGTTCTTAGTAGATATATTGAATGTTTCTTGAACAAGTGGTAATTAAAGACCATTGATCCTCCATTATAGTGCTATAGCACCTCATCTAACGCAATAAAATAACATCAAATCATGTTTAACTTGATTGAAATGTATCTTTATTTCGAACTCAAGGTTACAACTCTACCATTAGACTATTATTTATTCTGTGCCATTAGGCGCGTACCCTAATTTGTAGATTTTTTGGGGTGCCCAGTAGAGAAGTTTCCCCAAAAATTGTGTTCTTTTAAATTTTTACTCTGAATATTTTTTTACTTCTCTAACTTATTATAAGTTTTATACACCTTTAAATCAAAATGATTAATAAATTTTGATCTCGTTTAATACTTATTAACTTTCCAGAATGTGTTTTTTTATGAGCTTAAATGTAAAATAATAATAACAATGATGCATCTCGATTGCATAATAAATGTAGATCCTGACTCACCGACACAAATAGGAATCCTTTAGTAGGTATAAATAAGCAAGGGGACCGTTGTCCCACAAACACCCAGACTCAGAACAAATACCTGTGGAGTTCTCACAAATAGTTGCCCTGCGCGGAATTCGAACCCTCACGCTTTACAGTCGGCTCATAGCCGACTACGCTACGGAGTCTCTGAATTAAATGCTAGGTGGCAGGAACAATTCTATCATTTTAAAGTGACACGTAAAGATGGTAGCCTAACGACGACGTAGCGATGGTAGCCTAACGGTTCAATAGTGCAAATTAGAATCCAGCGATACTGGATTCAATCCTAGGCTCTGCACCAATGACTTTTCTAATTTATGTGAAAATTCGTCGTTAAACGAAATATTCATCTGGCAACACCACGATGCTGTATACCCCTGCTGTTCTATTTTGTTCTGTACACATTATGGCGAGTAATGAGCAGACGACAGATTAACAGTTATTATTCGACGAGTAGCGTAAATATTTCGCTATTTGAGGTTGATTTCAAAGAGCGCCGCACGTGTTACTCTGCCGAAGTATTGAAAAACAATAAACATCGGGGAGTGGGCGACCTCGACTGGTAACCCGCGTGTAGGATAAAAATTGAGACGGAGCCTCTTTGTGTTCCTTTGGCTCTTGCTCTTGAAATACATAAACCGTATTTCCAGAGTTTATAGTTTTTTTTGGTAAAATCCTCTTCTATTTTTTCAAACTAGAAGACAATTAGGCTTTTATTAATAGCATATTAAATTATACATTTTGGATGTTTGCAGTATATTTTCAGCTCTTGTACTTGTCTTGAAAATCTATAATGGTAACTATAGCTGCTTTGCCCGTAATTCGGCCGTTATCCCACGGAATTTTTCATTTTTACGGGGAAAAAAGTAGCTTATGTCCATCTGGAATAGTGTAACTTTCTATTGTGAAAGAATTTTCTGAATTGGATCAGAAGTTTTAAAGATTAGCCGTAACAAACAAACTTATAACAACAATCTTTATTAACCGAGCGAGCGCGAAGCGCGAGTGAACCGTATCCGTTTCAGCTTGGGCAAAAATGCTTTCGTATGTCCGGATGTCTGTCCCGTTGGATCTCTGTTGTCCTCTACAGGTCGCATTTCTCAACCGATCTAGATGAAATTTGGTGTGCAGGGCCATTATTCTCTATGAACAGTCACACGCGTAACGCGTCGTGCTGTGGAATCGTTCAGAAAAGTACGGCAATTCTCGAACATCATGCACGAACAATTCCACGCAGATATCTTAACGCGGCGCGTTATGTGGCCGAGTGGCAATAGAGAATAACGGCCCAGGTTAAACGAATTTTTAGAATTTTGTAGTCGTTTGGGATTTTTGATTGTGGGGGTATTTCTCCCTAAAAGGGACAAAAAGGGGGCTAATGAATATATCTCCGCCTTATTACATCCGATTTCGATGGTTCTTTTTTTATTTGAAAGGTAGTAACTTTAAAAAGGTCTCATAAAAATTTGGTGGTCGGACATTTCACGAATATCACATTTTGAGAACTGGATCTCTTGCGAATATGAAACATGGTATTGTGCGAATATATGACATTTTGCCGTCGCCCTGTGATGGTGATCCTATATATGTGTAACATAATTTTATTGTACTTCGTAACTGTGTTGGCCAGACGCGCTGTACTGGAAAATCTAATAATGGGTTAAACTTTCATGTTATTACAAATTAGTTCTTCTCCTTGTTAAGTCGAACGTCAGCGATGATAAAATCATCATCAGCCTATTTTGGTATATTATATCATTTTGGTTTTTGTGTATTATTATTTTATTCTATTACTAGCTGTGCCCGCGGGTTTGCCCGCGTGGTCATTTCATTTCAAAGTACCCACACGTGTTATTCCAACACCAAAAGTACCTATACCTTACAGCATTCTACATTTCTTCCAAATTCATTCAGCCGTTAAATAATTTATTATTGATTGCTCGGCATCTAATTATCGGATTAAGATACCAAGTACCCCAGTTTTTAAGTCAAACTCTAAGCTATTCAACAGTAAAAACCACATCGCAATCAATGCAGTGGTTTTTACGTGATGCGCGAACAAACATACAGACAAACAGACAGATACGATTAAAAAAAGTTATATTCTTGTTCAGTAGCCACTTTATTATTAATGTTGTTTTTTAGTTGTAAGATTTTTATTTGTGTGGTGCTCATTATAGAGCTTTCTATATATTTATCCATTCTATCTTAATTTATGTAGACCATTTCTTTTAATTATCTTCTTTGTACAGACTTTTTCATTCATAGATAGATAAATAGATAGATAATACTTTATTGTACACCAGTTTCCAAAAAAAAAAAGCTAAAAAGAACAATCTTATAAATAAAGTACAACGGGCGAACTTATCGCTAAAAGCGATCTCTTCCGGTCAACCTTTGGGTGGAAAGAAATAATGGAGTGAGAGAGGATGGCGGTGTAAACAATTAAAACAAATATTTATGTAATAACTAATTAAAATATATGAACATATACATACATGCCATTAAATCGAACACATACTATAATAAAATTAAACAATATAAATAAAAATATTAATAATATATATAGATTTTAACACATATTCAAATATTATATCATATTGTTTTATTATAAGTACAGATAGATTAAATACAGGAATTCAGCGTGTCATATGACTGCCGTTTATACAGCTAAACTGATAATGGCGTTAAGAATTATTATCATCATCATCATTAGCCCGTGGCAGTCCACTGCTGGACAAAAGCACGCTACTGAACCCGATCTTTGGCTTTTGTTTTCCAACTGTTGCCATCCATTTTGCGTATATCGTCGCTCCAACTAGCCGGATGGCGCCCTACTACGATTGCCGAGTCGAAGTCTCCACTCAAGAAAACGTCTACCCCAACGGTTATCAGTCCTTCGACAAATATGACCAGGAGCCCAATTCTCGCGCAAATAGACATATGTCGAATTCGAGATATGTCGAAAAAAAATGGCGTACGTCGATACAAAACAAATTACCGTATTCTCGGAGAGTCACGATAGAGCTATGTCTACGCCCAGCGCTCGACATGCAACGAGTGGTCCGGAGCAGTAGACTTTTGTCGAATGAGAAGTTAAACCGTTTCTTATCTGTAGTCAAACTAAACTTTAACTCTCTTCTTTTAAAATAATAAAATATATCCGAAATTTTAAAAATGTCAGATGCTTTTGCTGAGGGGATTTTTTGACGATTTTACCACGTTATTTGTGAAATTACTGAGGATTTCACAAACAACGCGGTTGAGGCAAAATTATTTTTAATTTGTTTTCTTCATCTACGCTAAGTACTATAAAATAATAAAACTTGTATTATTATTATTTTTATTTATGACTTAGTTTTTGATCTTTATTTTATATATTTTTCTAAATAGGTAATACTAATCATCTTAGCGTAACGGTAAAAGTAGTAAAAACACATACGAACAATAATATGTGACCGCTCATTAACCAGCGGGTCAATTTCCTATCTTGTTGCAATCAGATTTTCATTATCACGTGCACTTATTGTGGTGCGTTAGAGTTGATATTGCATTGAAAATCTGATTGCAACAAATCGCATTGGTTTAGGTAATTCCATATAATCGGATAGCTAATTGGGAAGTGCTTGAAATTTGAGTTGCAAGATTTTACCTGCAACGACAGACAGACAGACAGACAAACAAGAAAGTGACGTGACGAATTTTACCAGGTATACTGTGGTCTCTTGGACTATGAAACTCCACCTTGCCTCGGCTATTGTTTTACTAAAGGTCGAGAACTTTCCTTTGACGCAGCTCTTCGTTAGCCTCTATTAAAGTTAATAATCTTAGCTTCTGCGCCGAAGAAGGATAACTTTTCCTTATTTTTTTCCATGTCTAAAACAATAAATATCTCACAACAAACAAACCACAATAAACAAACAAGCAAGATCCCATGTAGATCGACATTGTAGAAAACACATTTCGTTTCACGCGAGTACTTTTAGAGTCTTTTCTGAGTTTAAGGATAGAATTTGAAGAATAAATTCTTAATCTGAAAACTGTCTACTTGCACAAATTGATGCAATTATGTATAAAATGTATCTAGTATTAATTAATACTATCATCTGCTATTATTTTTTCCGCATTGTTGATATTTCTCGATTTTTGGTCAACACATTCGAGAAAACGGAACGTATTTACAGATGTCTACGAATAAGTCTATGACAAAAATCTCTATAATCACTGAGAATGCGATTTTTTGATCCTATCGACATTTTGGTGACATTTTTCGTAGAGATTTAAAATTAGAGATAATGTCTATTTGCGCGAGAATTGGGCTCCAGGGCCTGCGGTCACGACATCGATAGAGATTGCTTTCCAAACGAAATCGGTCGTAAAGTTCGATTATAGCGATATTTGTTAGCCTCTACTAAACGTCGATGTCAATCTTGATCTAATTCAGTACAGATACCAATGACAGTCGATAGTTTGTGACAATATCTGTCAAAGCTCACTATTGTCATCGGTATATGTACCGATTTTGGTTGTAAAGCAATCACTATCTATGTCGAGACTGCAGGCCCAGGCCACAATTATTATCCATACATATAATTGCTTTCTCAGACTTACTGTTGTACAAAAAGTGATTGTTACATTGAGCAGATACACATTATAAACATTTTAATAATTATTCTTTCGTAATTGACTCGTGACATTAGAAAGAGTGTCATGGACTTGGAATTAGGCGGGACACAAATGACTAGGCGAGGTGATAGCAGGTGGAGCATATCTTTGACCGAGTGGCAACCAAGAACTGGCAAGAGGAAGGTCGGGCGTCCAGCAGCGCGATGGGTTGATGATCTCGTCAGGGTGGAGGGAAAGACATGGATGAGGTTAACATCCGATCGAAAGGCGTTGCAACAGCGAATAGAGGCCTATGCCCAGCAGAGGGTAGCGTATTGGCTGTAAATTATGGTGATGATAATGAATTGACTCAATTGCGCCAGAATTGATGAATAATCACTGATGATGGCTTGTGACGTATACATTCTTGTAATTGATATCGAGGCTTCATCAGAATCTGATAACAACGTCATGTGGCGATTGCATAGTTACATTCAGTTAGTAGGAATTCAGTTAGTATAATAATACAGACGTTTAGCTTCAACGTTCGTTTCGCGTAACTGTACAAATGCAGATTGGTCGTTTGGCAAACTCTTGATAAGCTTCCTGTATTCAACCAAAACACAAACCTTTAAAAAAAGCAACCGAGAAGTTAGTTTACCTTTTATTAGTACACTATTTTACGCAGTTCGCGCAGGCTACTGTTTATCGAGAAAAATAAAACTTTTTTCTTCTAGGATATTAAAAACCAATGCAAAAGTAGGTATAGCACTTATGCTTTTGAGGTTTTTTGACAGACTTGTTATTTCGTTTCCATGGCAACCACATACCATTCTGTGATGGCAACCGTTCCTTACAGTGAGTAATCAACATTTTCTAGTTTTCCCGTGGAAACTTTAAATTTTCTGGATAAAAAGTATCCTATGTTTTATTCTAGGGTATAAGCTGTCTCCATTATAAATTTCATCAGAATCCGTCTAGCCGTGAAAGCTCCCCAAACAAACAAACAAACAAACAAACAGACAGACAACGTTTCACTTTTATATTTTGGTATGGATATCAACTGCACTTTACTCCGTACCCTAGGCAGGCTGTTGACGAACGTCGCAATGAGCGAATTTGATTATCGCCATTTTGGCGCTGATAGCAGTAGTTCGGCAGTTCGCGTCCACGGATCTAACGTTCATTTTGGCGCTGATAGTAGTAGTTCGGCAGTTCGCGTCCACGGATCTAACGTTCATTTTGGCGCTGATAGTAGTAGTTCGGCAGTTCGCGTCCACGGATCTAACGTTCATTTTGGCGCTGATAGCAGTAGTTCGGCAGTTCGCGTCCACGGATCTAACGTTCATTTTGGCGCTGATAGTAGTAGTTCGGCAGTTCGCGTCCACGGATCTAACGTTCATTTTGGCGCTGATAGTAGTAGTTCGGCAGTTCGCGTCCACGGATCTAACGTTCATTTTGGCGCTGATAGTAGTAGTTCGGCAGTTCGCGTCCATGGATCTAACGTTCATTTTGGCGCTGATAGCAGTAGTTCGGCAGTTCGCGTCCACGGATCTAACGTTCATTTTGGCGCTGATAGTAGTAGTTCGGCAGTTCGCGTCCACGGATCTAACGTTCATTTTGGCGCTGATAGTAGTAGTTCGGCAGTTCGCGTCCACGGATCTAACGTTCATTTTGGCGCTGATAGTAGTAGTTTGGCAGTTCGCGTCCACGGATCTAACGTTCATTTTGGCGCTGATAGCAGTAGTTCGGCAGTTCGCGTCCACGGATCTAACGTTCATTTTGGCGCTGATAGTAGTAGTTCGGCAGTTCGCGTCCACGGATCTAACGTTCATTTTGGCGCTGATAGTAGTAGTTCGGCAGTTCGCGTCCACGGATCTAACGTTCATTTTGGCGCTGATAGTAGTAGTTCGGCAGTTCGCGTCCACGGATCTAACGTTCATTTTGGCGCTGATAGTAGTAGTTCGGCAGTTCGCGTCCACGGATCTAACGTTCATTTTGGCGCTGATAGTAGTAGTTCGGCAGTTCGCGTCCACGGATCTAACGTTCATTTTGGCGCTGATAGTAGTAGTTCGGCAGTTCGCGTCCACGGATCTAACGTTCATTTTGGCGCTGATAGTAGTAGTTCGGCAGTTCGCGTCCACGGATCTAACGTTCATTTTGGCGCTGATAGTAGTAGTTCGGCAGTTCGCGTCCACGGATCTAACGTTCATTTTGGCGCTGATAGTAGTAGTTCGGCAGTTCGCGTCCACGGATCTAACGTTCATTTTGGCGCTGATAGTAGTAGTTCGGCAGTTCGCGTCCACGGATCTAACGTTCATTTTGGCGCTGATAGCAGTAGTTCGGCAGTTCGCGTCCACGGATCTAACGTTCATTTTGGCGCTGATAGTAGTAGTTCAGCAGTTCGCGTCCACGGATCTAACGTTCATTTTGGCGCTGATAGTAGTAGTTCGGCAGTTCGCGTCCACGGATCTAACGTTCATTTTGGCGCTGATAGTAGTAGTTCGGCAGTTCGCGTCCACGGATCTAACGTTCATTTTGGCGCTGATAGTAGTAGTTCGGCAGTTCGCGTCCACGGATCTAACGTTCATTTTGGCGCTGATAGTAGTAGTTCGGCAGTTCGCGTCCACGGATCTAACGTTCATTTTGGCGCTGATAGTAGTAGTTCGGCAGTTCGCGTCCACGGATCTAACGTTCATTTTGGCGCTGATAGTAGTAGTTCGGCAGTTCGCGTCCACGGATCTAACGTTCATTTTGGCGCTGATAGTAGTAGTTCGGCAGTTCGCGTCCACGGATCTAACGTTCATTTTGGCGCTGATAGTAGTAGTTCGGCAGTTCGCGTCCACGGATCTAACGTTCATTTTAGTAACATGGACGCTCGGTGGGGCGCTTTGAATCAGCACAAACAAAAGTACGGCAGAATCTATCCATAGAGATCAGTGGTACACATCAATGTTTGTCGAGGTTTGATTTTTTCGTAACTCTTGCGAGTACCATCTTTGTATTCCAAATACTTATAGTGAGTTATTCTACGTGCGGATTTGCCAGAGCGGTTAAAAGTAATACATCCTGAAGAAATTGATGTACCTACTAGATCAAAACGCAATAAAAACCTGATGTATACAGGATGGAATTTTTTAACCACTCCCGGGTGGAAAGTACTACTCTAAATAATAGAGATAGCTAATTTTACTCAAAGGAAACATTCCTTTGTTTTTAAAAAGAAACCAATCTGCATCTGCTAAAATGGGAAAAAATACCTGTACTTTTATGGCATCAATCGATAGGGTCAATCATAAGGATCAATTCTCTTAAATAAATATGGTAAATTAAATAAAAGGAAAACCATGAAATCTAATCTTTTTTTTAAATCGTGTCTGTCTTTTTGTATGTCTGTGTGTTTGTTCGTGCATTACATAAAAACTACTGTACCGATTAAGATGCGGTTTTCACTGTTGGATAGCTTAAGGTTTGACCTAAAAACTGGGGTACTTGGTATCTCAATCCGATGAGTAGAAGACGAGCAATCGATATAAAACTGTTTGGCGGCTGAAGGAAGGCTTTGATCAAATGTATTGATATTGGTATATTAGGTCTTGAAATAGCACACATTACTTTTCATCTAGAGAAATGACCACGCGTGCAATGCCGCGAGCACAGCTAGCCAACGATATATTTCGAGAGTTGACACTCTCCAATGAAGAAGAAACTGTTTTGCGAAAGACTTTCTTTATCAGCATGTTTACTAGATGTAGATAGTGATGTAGATAGATGCTGATGTCTGATGATGGGTGTAACAAATAAGACTCTGTTCCCTAAAGTTGCATTAAAGTACAAAAAAAGAGGATTGAATCTCTTGTGACACAAAGTCCGTAGAATATGAAACCTGAACTAACCTGATCCGCATTGTTTAACATGAGAGCGCAGATTTACTGGAAGTAGGTAGAACATCACGCGATCGGGAATAAATTATATCCAATAACGTGCCGTTGACTAACGTTAAGCAGAATTGGTTAAAAATATATCTTCTCCATAACCTAGCTTTACAATCATAAATATTGCTGCCTAGTCATAACCTCGACTACCAGGGCTCTGCGTGCGTTCGCGCCACCCAGGCATTGAATACATACCTGGAATTCTAAACAGTGCCTAAGTTCAAGCTTTTTCAGGACAAGTGAAAACTTTGTATTCCACCTGCTCATAGTTTTTGATAATTATTTTGTCCTAAAAACTTCAGATGTATGTACTAAACACCTCCTAAAACATTTTTGACAGATCATGTGACCTTATTGGCATATCTAAAATTCCGCCATTAAAAAAAACAAATTCATGGCCATAAATGAAACTAGTGTCAATCGATATAAAATAATATAAGACACAAAATGTGTTCCACATAAAAAAATGCCTACGTTGTATACTTTATGAGATATTTGGCTTTGAATATATATTTTTGCCTGTTTAAGTACACACGTTAGGAACACATGCTGCTATCTCGTTTTAGGTCTCAAGGAACCACCGTTATATTATTATAACAGTAATCAGTGTCTGATGAAATTACTGTCACATACGACTATTCTAACCTGCACCGTCCCATAGTTGCACTACAAATTAATGTCGCATACGACTATTCTAACCTGCACCGTCCCATAGTTGCACTACAAAATAATGTCACATACGACTAATCTAACCTGCACCGTCCCATAGATGCACTACAAATTAATATGTCGTGGAGTTTGATGAAAAAATAATACATTTTGTATTTCTTATTATTTTCCCTGTCGATCGACCTTAGTTTCATTTAGGGCCCAAAAAAAACAAGCTTTGTTCAAAATAGCGAAAGTTTAAGTATACTAGGATTCACACAAATTGCGGCCACTCTGGTTATCTAACCCTTTCAAACAAGTAATAAAAATGGACATTAATTTGAATTAAATGTTTAGATATATAAAATACTAGTTTTCCCGCCCGCGACTTCGTCCGCGCGGACAAATGATTATCGCGAAAAAAAGCATCCTGTGTTCTTCTAGGATATTAAAAACCAATGCAAAAGTAGATATAGCACTACTCTTGATGTTTTTTGACATACTTGTTATTTCGTTTCCATGGCAAACGTTTCTTACAGACAGTAATCACAAATTTCCCATTTTTTTCCAGTTTTTCCGTGGAAACTTTCACTTTTTCGGGATAATAATCCACATAAGATTTTTATCCCGAATTGGATATTATCTTATGTTTTATTCTAGGGTATAAGCTATCTTCATTCCAAGTTTCATCAAAATCCGTCCAGCCGTTATTGCGTGAAAGCTCCCCAAACAAACAAACAAACAAACAGACAACGTTTCACTTTTATATATTGGTATGGATACAATTGAATTGAGAACCCCTTTCTATTTGGTAAACCAATAGTAAAATTGTCTATATTCCTGAGATCATAAATAGTTGAGAAGCAACGACCGTTTAATTTTACGGTAGATACCCTGAAAATTTTCTAATAACTAGACGCACTAAAACCAAAATTAAACTATGTATTGTATGTAATTAAAATTAAGTTAAATTTCGAGTAACTTTCGGTTTTAAATGAATAAATAATAATTAGTCGTCATTAACAATGTAATGTCTCTTTTTTAGTGCGTAACTAGGCAATGCTACAGAATAGAGGGCCTAGCACACTCTAACGGCCACGGCGGCGCTGCGCTGGCACCGGCGCGCCGCCCGCTCTGATGTTCACGCTACGCGTTGACCACACGCCCCGTACAATGGAAACCTGTACTTCTTGTCCGTTTTTACGAACCTCAATCACTGCATTACACAGTGACACATAAATTAGGACGCTCTATTTGGTGTTAAACCGTCTCAAAAGTTTACAGATTTGAGCAAATACTGGCCGTTGTAATATTGATCATGTCTGTCAGGATATACGGTAATAAGTTGCTTGTCTCTTCATGGTATATTATTGTATAGGCGCACAATGTGAAATAGTGTTCTAATGCACTTTTTAATTTGCCGAAAATGGCACTGCAGACTATTGTTACAATGCGGCAATATATTTTTAAGGTTTTCAGGAGTAGCCTACAGCAACGTGTAAACAAGAGAAGTATGCGGAGCATTTTAATTTCAAGGGTTCTACTGAGTTATTAGTGACAAGCTGCGCCCCGCGACATTGCAAGCGTACATTTTGGCCCTCCCCCTCCCCTTTCTCCCCTCCCCTCAACCCCTCTGAACCCCTACCAACAACCCCTGAGGCCCACCACATTCATCGAAAAAAAGTCAATCCGTTCTCGAGATAGCATCAAAAAGCCTTACCATATAAAGTTATTCTGCTATTCGGGGTGGAGACAAATCCAACAAATAAAAGATCCTAAAAATAATTGCTCCAGCAGTTCTTGAGGTTAACTATTCCGACTTGTTATATACTCCTATATTTCTACTAAATAAACTGCGCCGTTTTATTTTATATTGTGTATGTGAAATTATTACAGACATTACGTGTGTAATAATTAGTTATTATTAATCAATTGTATCATTAAACGATCGATTTGGTAGATTGAAAAACGTATTGCATTTTCACGTGCTCGCTCATAATAATTACGAACAGAACAAAGAGCTAACAAATACAAATAAATCAATTACTTCAATTGTCACTGATTTTATTACTATTGAAGTGAAGACCTATACTTAAATCATGACCTACCGGTTTCGTTTTATCATAGGCATTTCAATTATATGAAAATTATCATTATGGGTTCGAATTACATAATTTTAAAGGATATATTTGCAGCGCGCATATTAATAATTATATCGTTTCCGTTCGTCATAAACGGCTTCTACCGACCAACCAACTGCGGTATTGACACTACTAATAAGTAGATCGATATATATATCATGTATATTTCATATATCGATCTATTAGTTCCAACGATAATAATGTACTAACAAGCTCTTTACGAATTCTATATTAACTAGGGCTCTATAGGACAGCAGGAGAATAGAGAAAGGTAAACAATAACCAACGTGATTTTAAGCTTTCACGCCTGATTAGCGTCAGTATTTTTTTATCCATACCAATATATAAAAGTGAAACGTTGTCTGTTTGTTTGTTTGGGGAGCTTTCACGCGATAACGGCTGGATGGATTTTGATGAAATTTGGAATGGAGATAGCTTATACCCTGGAATAAAACATAGGATACTTTTATCCCGGAAAATTGAAAATATCCACGGGAATACTGGAAAATTTTAATTACTCGCTGTAAGGAACGGTTGCCATGGAAACGAAATACCAAGTCTGTCTTAAAACATCAAGAGCATTGGTGCTTTACCTACTTTTGCATTGGTTTTTAATATACTAGTAGAAAATAGGAGGTTTTTTTTCGCGATAAACAGTAGTTCGCGCTGACGAAGTCGCCGCGGCCGGCGGGAAAGCTAGTTTAATATACTGTGTACTACTGCTAGTTTGTACTGTGTGTTCTAATTGCGTCAACACGTACTAAGCTGTCACTGATCGAAAATATACAAATAAATTGTTTAAAGTTATATATGACTCAAGCTACTGTGTGCAAAGTTTATACAAAGTGAGTGAGTGTGTGTTCTCGTTAAATCTGTTTAATAAACCCTGTGGATTAACGTAAATTAACTCAAATCAAATAGTGAATTCACGATTAAGAAATTTAACTTGGGGGTAAACCTGAGAAATTAAACAAAACACAAGTACTGGAGAAGTTGCTCATAAATTTCGTCACCCCATTCATCCGCCACGTTGGTCTAGCATACGGAAGGCATAGATACAGAGATTGCGTCGCTCGGACCCAAGTTCAATTCCAATTGGAGATTTACTTTTTGCACTTTTTAATTTAATTTTTTCTTACGCCTTGAAGAATTATCTATAATAATGGCCTTTACATGTGGGGACTGTAAGGAGGAGATAAAACGTCATCGGGTTAAGTGTCCGAAATGTAAATCTGACTTTCACCAGACATGTGTCAATTATCAGGGTACCAGAGCAATTCCATCAACGAGAATTGCTGAAGGATGGTCATGTCCGGACTGTAGTGCTAAGATTAAGCGAGGTGGTGATAACTCGAGCACCCCTATTAAGCCCACGCCTTCTCCAGAATGCCAATCTAGCGACGGCGACGATGTTGATTATGTCCCTGTGGCACTAGATGTGAATACTTCGATTTCTTCAGGCGCTAATATAAAAAATGTACCCGTCTCCATGGAGAGTATTAGTCAACTTTTCGACTTGAAACTTTCACCTGATTCTTTATTTATGTCAAATTTACGTTCTGCGCTTAAGAAGGACCTGGAAAAAATGGTAACTGCGGAGGAGAATCGGGCTGTTGAGGGGATGAAGGTTGATTTTAAGACTTCGACGGACTTCATCGCTGCTGAGCAGAAAGAGATCAGATTGGACATTGCTGAGAAGGATGACCGGATTAAGCAACTTGAGTCGGAGCTTGCTAAGTCTCATGGGATCTTATCAATGCTTCAAAATCGCATAGCTACAGTTGAGAAGATCACGTGACTTAGATATTGAAATACATATGATACCGGAGAGTAAGAATGAGGACCTTATGGCTTTATTTAAGAGACTGTGTGAGAGCCTGCATGTTGTTGTATCCGATAGTGATATTTTGGCATATCGTCGAATCGCGAAAATGAACTAGGATTCAAAAAGACCACGGAACATTCTTATTTATTTTTCGTCGCAGCGCCTTCGCGATGTTCTTCTTTCTGCGGTCACTCGTTTCAACAAAGCTCATTCGGGCGATAAGCTGTGCACAACTCATATCGGCATTACTGGAACAGTTTCACGGATATACCTAGCTGAACACTTGTCTCCAGAAGCTAAAGAGCTGCATCGTTTAGCAAGAAAATTTTGCACTGATAAAAATTATAAGTTTGTATGGGTGCGTTACGGTCAAATTTATTTAAGAAAGGACGAAAAGTGTCCTGCCATTATTGTCAAAAATGTTGAAACTATTAATAAATTAAGTAACAAGTAGTTGCTCAGTAGTAAGAAAGTAAATTAGATAGCTTTATAGTTTAGAAATACTTATTTCTAATTGTGTAAGCTCATAACTCATTTTAAGAGTTAGTTTCATTATGGTAGTAATCTATTACCAAAATGTTAATAGAATTCGTAGCAAGCTGCCACAGTTTAATTTAAATCTGTTAAATTCTAATTATGATATTGGTTTCCGTCAGGCAAACACAAAAGTGTTTTTGACGGTGAAGTTGTGGATACCCGTTACAATATTTTCAGAAGGAATCGCGAAGATACATGCTCTCACAAACGTGACGGAGGTGGCGTCTTGATAGCTATTCTTAAGAAATATCAGGTTATCCGTCAGGCGTCATGGGACAGTGAAATGGAGGATATCTGGGTAACAGTTATATCTGAAGTACACGACTCTTCTCGTTTAAATATATGTGTGTGTTATTTACCTCCCGATATGGATTGTGATAAGTTAGATGAATTTTATGCTCGTTGTCAGAAGTTAATACTTAATGATTTTCCAGATGATAACTTCCTGTTAATTGGTGATTTTATGCTCGTTGTCAGAAGTTAATACTTAATGATTTTCCAGATGATAACTTCCTGTTAATTGGTGATTTTATGCTCGTTGTCAGAAGTTAATACTTAATGATTTTCCAGATGATAACTTCCTGTTAATTGGTGATTTTATGCTCGTTGTCAGAAGTTAATACTTAATGATTTTCCAGATGATAACTTCCTGTTAATTGGTGATTTTAATACTCCTGATTATCATTTTGATTCTCTTAGATCTCCTTTAACTTCTGAACTCTCTGCAGTCCCAATACATAATAGAAAGCTTAATCTTTTAAATTAACTAATTGCATTATGTGATCTGAAACCATATAATAATGTCATAAACTTTAATGGTCGATTGTTGGATTTGGTTCTTTCTAGTCTTGATAATATTTTGGTTAGTGTCGCTAACGCTTGCACTGAGTCTCTTGGACAAACATCATCCCGCTATAATGATTAAATTATCTTTATTCAACATATCTAAAGGGCTAAAGCAACGACATACCAAACACCTCAACTTCTCAAAACGTAATTTTGAAAAAATTAAACCTGAATTAAGTTCTATAAATTGGCATGATATTTTATCCTATCCTGACGTTGACCTGTGCATTGATATTTTCTATGATAATCTTTTTGAAATTATTAAAAGACACACACCTTTGACCTTTTTAAAATCATTGTGTTATCCTATTTGGTATAGCAAACCTTTAATTAAATGTAATGAGGAAAAAAAAAATATCATAGACTTTACAAAAAAAATCAAAACCCCTGAGATTATGATACCTTTTCGCTGCTTCGTAATAGATGCAAGGTTCTTACTGAGGATTGTTACAATAAGCATCTATCGTCTACTGAGAATAGTATTAAGGAGAATATTTTTTTTTTCTGGAAATTTGTCAGTAGCAGAAAAGGCCATACTTCTATTCCGCATACCATGACATTTGGAAATACCTCTTCATCTAATGGAAATGGAATTTGTGAACTTTTTTCACTTTACTTTAGTTCAGTCTTTCAGGTGTGTTCTAATCTGGATTCTGGCACTGTAAACGAGAACCTAACAGACAACTTTGACCAATATATTTTGAACTCATTGTCTCATGTTATTTTAGAAGTAAATGATATTCAATTTAAAATAAAACAATTGGACAAAAATAAGGGACCAGGACCGGATTTGATTTCCCCGTCGTTTGTCAAGCATTGTGGCAGTTATCTGTTCCACTGTCCATTATATTCAATAAATCTGTGAGGTGCGGCGTTTTCCCAAAGCGATGGAAAACCGCATATCATTCCTATTTATAAAAGCGGCGATAAATCTCATTGCGAAAATTACCGACCCATAAGTATACTGTCTTGCTTTGTGAAATTATTTGAGTCCTTGGTCTACAGTCACTTGTACAGTCACATCAAACCAATTATCTCTGACAAACAACATGGTTTTGTTAAAAATCTATCGACGGTTAGCAATTTGCTCCAGTACAAACCTTACCTTTGTCAGGCCTTTGCGATTTTTTTTAGTGGTGGCCAAGTCGACTCTATCTATACTGATTTTTCAAAGGCCTTAAATAAGGTCAGTCACAAATTACTGTGCCATAAACTTTGGTCATATGGTGTTCACGGGAGCTTGTATCGTTGGATTTGTTCGTACCTTAGCAACAGAAGTCAGCTGGTGGCATTGAAAGGTTTTATTTCCTCACCTGTGACTGTAACTTCAGGAGTTCCACAGTGATCCCATTTGGGGCCCCTTCTTTTAGATGAAACATAAATGATTTAATTCAGCGCCTATCTTGTAATTGTCTTTTGTACGCTGATGATTTAAAGATCTTCAGCGTAATTACAAAGGTTGATGATTGTCAAGCTCTACAAAATGATTTGAATACTGTAACTGAGAGTTTAAATATTAATAAGTGTTTTACCATTTCGTTTACAAATAAGTATCATAAAATCATTAATGACTATAACATCAAAGGCCACATGCTAAATCGTTCATACATTGCCAAAGATTTGGGCATTTTGTTTGACGATAAGCTTTCATTTCGTGCGCACTATCAATACATTGTAACAAAAGCAAACCAACTTCTGGGTTTCGTCTTCAGGTCAACAAAAGGTTTTAAAAAACCTCGTACTTTGTTGTACCTTTTCTTTGCTCTGGTAAGAAGTGTTTTAGAATATGGTAGTCCAATTTGGTCTCCAAACTATAAGGTTCATATCAATGAAGTTGAACGAATTCAGAAGAAATGCCTTAGAATGTTGAGTTATTGACAGAAACCGGGTCGCTCAAGTCTTAATTACGAAGAGAGGCTCTCTAAATTTAATGTTCAATCACTAGAGTTACGTCGCATATACTTTGATTTGGTTTATCTTTACAAAATAATTCATAATATAATTGATTCCCCAGAGTTGTTGTCGGAAATCTCATTCAGTATTAGATTCAGAGCACGTAAATCTAATGAAACTAATCTTTTTGTCTTACAAATCTTTAAAAACAATATTTCTTATTACAACCCGTTGACTAGGATGGCTCGTCAGTATAACGAATTAGCAAAAAACAATATTAAACTTGACATTTTTAGTCCCAAATTAAGCATTTTTATAAAAAATATTAAGGAGATCCTCCATTTTCATAATTTGGCTTTTTCAGTCGCTAACAGTGTCGTCTTGGATATCCAACCATATCATTAACATAATATATTTTTAATTTTATTTTTGCTGCATGTCTGCATATCATGTCATTGTTTTGATGTAACATGACGTGTTATGTGTTGGGCGTGTAGATGATTTTGTAGTTTTCTAATTTGTATTATCTAACTTTATAAATAGAATATCTACATTCATCTTTTCCATTTAAATTGCATGTAATGTCTTTGTCCTCAACCTAGCTTTGAACATATATGTATTTGTACCAGTCTTGCTTTTTTAGTGTTGCTCTGATTAGCTGTACGCACATGTATTTATGTTGCAATCCAGATCAAAACTGTATTTTTGTTATTTCATATTATTTTTTGATTGTAATGTGTTTTGTGCGTCTAAATAAATAAATATAAAATAAGTTAAATTAAATACACATAAATCATAAAAAAGTTTTTATGCAGTAGCCATGTTGCATTTAGAATGACGTCATTTTACTTGTTGTGTTTCGCTTCTCAAGCTCTTTCATTTGATACCCATATCATAGGGGTTACTGAAATTATAAATCGCCATTTTGTGACATCCGCCATATTGGATTAAAAATGACGGCATTTAAATAATCGTGCATCGTCACGAGAACAAAACGTGTACTTATGCCAAATTTAAGTCCGATAGCTTCAGTGGAAGTGGTTGAAATATTGATTGCTAAAGCTTTTACAATATAATCCAAACATTAAGTAATAGTTACCTACCATCAAAGTAATAATCAACAAAGAATATGATGACATTAAAGCTTGTGTCTGAAACTGGTGACTATGTCTTTATCAACCTTTTGTAGGAAGTATAACGATACAATAGTACTGTTTTATTATATGGTTATAAGTAGGTATTTAGGGGTATTTAGGGTTTATACACTTTTTTTGTTCCATTACTGAATGATTAAACTAATAGGTACTGGCCGCAAAAATCATAAGTGGATTTAAATTCTACGGTTACATTAAACCGACTTCAAAAAGTCTAAATCTTAAAAGAAAGAAATAAAAAAAATATATAGGTAAGATTTAGTTAGTTATTTCTTGTGTTCTACTTGTCAAGCCCTTTCATTTGATACCCATATTGAGGGAATTGAAAACTAAAAAAGTAAACCGCCATTTTGTGGTGGCGGCCGTCTTGAATTTGGAATTTTCATAGTGTGCTGTATTCTAATAGTTAAGCCTTTTCATTTGATACCCATATTGAGAGGATTGGAAAAAATGAAACCCGCCATTTTGTAGTGGCGGCCATCTTGGATTTACAATGATAATGAATATACATAATTGTACTGTTAGCTGCACAAAAAGCGTGTACCAAATTTCAAATCAATCGGTCAACATGAGGGTGGTAACATTTTAATTACTAGATTTAACAAATAAACGAACAAAAAACAAACAGGGCAAGCTAATTATAACCGTTTAAAAAACTCAAAAAGTCATTGGAAAAACGACTCGTTTCATTTTTATCGGAATTGGGGGCAAATTAATGTTTAATCGAGTCATGTCAGGTGCCTTTGCTAGTTTATTCGTCTATTATACCTATAAGTTTTTTAAATATTGAATCCATATATGAGTAAATTAGGTACTAAAATTTAATTTAATTAACATTATACCTAGAGTAGCACAGAATAAATATTAGTACTACGTATTAGTAGTTTAACTAAGTTGCAAATGACTACTAAAGTTTACACGGAAGGTTAAAAATATAGCCAATTATGATACACTTCACTTTAATTGGATATTTACATAGGTACTTTAGGTTTATGTTATACATTATGTTTACTAATTAACCGTAATTAGTTCTAACATTCATTTACATGATTACTGCTCTACTTTATGTGATAAAGGAAAGACGAACACAATGCGTTCAGTATACGCACTAAGAATGGTAATGCGCATAACATTATGCTTTTATACCACATAGTACCTAGTAGGTAGTCTGTGTTTTATTCCCATGCAACACCTACGGATGCAGAATATGAAGCAAAACAATGACACGACAAGGAAAAAATAAACAAATCATTTTATTGTAACAAAAACCGCATCACCGTCTGCGGCGCAATAATTAGGTACCTTCACAATATTATCTACCTGCATGATTGTATGTTATGTAAAGATATAGGTAGATGGCTACGACTGTACCTCTGAAGTCACCTCTATCTATTTAAATTTCTGACTGAACCACCGAGTAATAGGTGAACTAAGAGATATTTCGTATGTAAAGTAGCTGTTCTGAAAGACCTAGTTATCTGACTAAATTACCAACTTGGAATATTGTGTGCCTTTTATAACAACATAATGTCATAATACAACTTTACTACGTAACTTACAGTACGGCCGATAAGTCGTGGCCACTCTGTACTTCGTGTAAATGGCTGCGCAATGATCATTTTTAGGAACCGAATGGCGGAATGAGGTGCATCTCTAGCCTAGACCACAGCCCCGTGCATGTCGCCTCATTCCGCCATTCGGTTCCTAAAAATGATCATTGCGCAGCCATTTGCACGAAGTACAGAGTGGCCACGACTTATCGGACGTACTGTACGTACTAGACAAAATATTTGATCAAACCTTAATAATATATACCTTCAATTAAGTAAGTCTATAGTAACATATGTTTATATTGTCTTTATGGTAATCCACAGAACGGATTCGTGGAGTGCCGCAACGGCGACGAGGAGTGCGCGCAGATGGACGACTGCGCCGTGCTGATGCCGAGAGAAGGCTGCTGCGCCAAGTGCAAGGGCTGCTGGTACAACGGTACTGAGCACGCTTCTCATGCCGAGTGGTACGAGGATGGGAAGACGCTGCGATGCGAGGCGGGCGTCGTGACGATATCCAAGCCGGAGTGCTACGTGCCGTGCGAGAGGCCGAAGCATCAGAGGCACAGCTGCCCAGTCTGTGATGGTGAGTTTGACTTCAACATCGGGTTGATCTGCTGGTAACTATTACGGGACTGAGCAGCATCGAGTATTGTACACTCAGCCATACATATTATTTGTACTATGCGTGTAATTGCGAGACAAACATATACACACTACACAATAGACGGATGTATTGTTTAGTGTGTAGTGTTATGTTTCTGCTGGATAAAGTGGCAATAATTTAAGCATGAATCCCACGAGGAGTCTCAACCACAGAATAAATAATAATACTACGTATCAAGCGAGAGGCAAACTAAGTAGTATCTGGGGCATAACAATGTTGGTTAATTGCGGAGGCAATTACATTCAGCCAGATATGATATCATCTTTCGCTAAAAAAACAATCTCACGATAAAATCACCCTTAAGTGTATGATGTCAGCTATAAAACGTTTTCAAAAAAGCTGCCTTTTATTTCAACTCTACACGAGTAATTAAAACCACAATGACTCAGAACAATTCACCGGCCATTTCACGCTATCTTTTCCCACAACTCGTGATTGCTTGCTTCGGTCCTCGTGTAATTGCCCAGCGGCGGGCGGGTGCCTGGCGCAGTCGTGTCTCGCGATCCCGCTCGCCCACCCAGACGCTCCCAAGCCCGACCCGACAAAAAAAACACCTTAATCCCTTACAAAAACAAACACAAGCCGCCACGCGAACTTAATAAAACCATAACGGCAACCAATTTACCTTCGCTTCCAAACCTTAACAAGTTTATTAAATTCCACAACGAATAATAGTTATTTACAAGATGACGACTCGGAATTGCTTTTGAATGTTGCCGACGCATTCCAAACTATCATTTTATTGACTGTGTTTATATTTGATAATTAATTTAATTGAGGTGATCAGATGGAACTCTAAAAAACTGAATAAAATACTTAGATTATCATCATAGGTAGGTCGTCAGTTCTTTTGTTAGATTGTTGTTCAATTTTTCATGTGCCAAGCTTGCACACGATGTCGCCGCTATTCACCCACGCGCTGCTCCCAACAATGGCAAAACATAAGAAACAAGTGTTGCGCAGTAGCATACCGCAGACAATGGACCAATCTGACATTATACCCGTCTCGTTGGCTTGGCACTTCCATAATGAGCCAGAGATGACTATAGTAAAACAACGGAGCGATTTAGACGGGCAATCGTCTAAATCGCTCCGTTATTATATATATCATTCTACTTTGTGCCAATTATATATATATAATTGGCACAAAGTAAAGTGAACCATCGTCTACATTATAATGAGATTACTCCTTGCCGTAATAACAAAGGAAAAACTTGATAGAAACTTCAGAATACAATATTCTGAAAAGTTACTGAAGTGGACATTGGACATGGCTGAACGTTTTCGTATTATGTATCTACATAAAGGTGGCGCCAAAGAGTAATCACATCGAGCGATGATTCTAAATAAATAAAGTTCACATGCAATCAATTTTTAATGAACCGCGAAGGTGATATCATTGAAGGGATTGAACTGTCTGAGCTTTCTGAAGCTAATTTATTTTTATTTTCTATAAATGTTTATTTATCGAAGAAAATTGATGTGAAATTGCGGTTGGACCACCCAAACAATTGGCGATTGGTTCACGATTTTATACTTTGCTTCAGTTGTTCCATCGGATACCATAACCGGAGACAAAGAATTATGACAGTGGAGTTAACTTATTATACGTCTACAGGGGTTCGTTAAAATTACATATTTTGTGGTCAGAGAGTCTCCCACGGCGCGTTGCGTCTCTATTATTGATCATAAATCAAAAAGTTAACAACCTACTTAAAAGATTGGGGCGGGTGGGTTTTTGTGGCGTGGTCAAAGCGGCCGACTCCGGCGTGGCTGCGGGAACGCGCAGCTCTGCCTGTGCTTGTTTGTTTTACGATCCCAACAGTGCATTAAGTTTTTTCTTTCTATTTGTTATTTCCTCACGATTCTCGCCTTATCAACGCAGGAATTCCTCTTTGTCCCAAAGTGAATTATAATGACTGCCTGGATTCAATAAAAGTTTCACGCGATAGTCTTCTGGTCCATTGCGTTTTGATTGCTTCTTATGGGGTATTATGAGAGCTTGGGAATTTAGGTATGCTTACGCTGGGAGCATAGAAATTGTAATAACTGCCTATTAAACTTGTGACGTATACTGCCGTTATAGTAGAAACCAATCTTTATGGCGGCTGTGAACCGCGCTGCGAGTGTCACTTCGCGCTGGTACAGTAAGGTTCGCAATTATTAGTCATTTTTTTACTACCTACTTGTAGAACATGCTACAAGTACAAGTGTTTCTTTCTGGTGTAAGAAACACTTTATTACACCAGAATTATGGAACAAATATACAAGAATTTAATTTAAAAATAGGAAAAACGGGTGGTCTTATCGATCTTTTCCAGACAACCTTTGGAAGTACAGAAATTACGAATTAAAAAAGGACGGTGGTGCAAAACAATACAATAAATCACGCAAAATAAAAATGAATATTATTGGTTGGTGGATTGTATTGGTTGGTAACAAACAACTTTAAAATAACTAAATAGACTTGAACAGAATCTCATGCGTGTGTGCAGCGTACGAACGTAGCGTGCACACAAGCACAAATGAGGCGGGCGCGCGCGGGATGCGGTGGGGTAGCGGGAGGGTGTGCCCCGGCCTCTCATCTCTCCAAAGCCCGCTGACACAGACTTAAAATTTGCTATTGCGCAGCGCCTTGCGCCTATCTTCTCAGCCGCCATAAAGATTGGTTCCTACTCTACGTGCCCAGATTTTTTAGCAGGATTTAATTGTACACTGTCGGATTTAATTGTAAAATCTTAAAGTAGTATTTTATGCCCAATGCTTATGTTAAATTATACTATGTGCGCCAAAATGAAACTGAAGCTGAAGCCTATTTCCATTCCGAAAAGTGTAGTTTCGGAAAGAGGGCTCCGAAACTACTCTTTTCGGAATGGAAAGCAATATATCCTTAGAAAAAAAGAAAGCAGTAAAACTTAGTATAAGTCAGTTCTGCATTTAGAGCTTGTTTAAGCAGCGAAAATCAAAAGTTACACAATTTCACAGGACTCTACAACAACAACTAAACAAAAAACTAAACTAAACTTTCTACTTACAACTAAAGTACTCTATCTAATTAGAATTTTCTGCCATCTAACATTAGTCCTCATCTAACTGGTAGGTCTCTCAAATTCTAAATTCTCCATTTAAATTTGAGCCGAGTTTCCCTTTGAACAACATAATTGAAGCTATGACACTTGATTTAACTAATTATGACAAGGTTAGATTTGTATAGAGGAGGTCGTCAGTCGTTATTTTGTCTATTTCATCGAGGCTGGGTTTTATTCTATGACAGAATACATCGCTCATAAGTGCGCGCACTGCAGATGAATACGTAATTGTTTGCCTACAAAAGGACATCCTAATGTGTGTAGTCGTCTCTAGTTTTACGACAGACACTTGACTGTTTTCATTGTCACAATTATATGCGTCGAGGAGGCGGCGAGGCGCGGGCGGTCGCGTCGAGCACCGCGTTCTGCTGAGTCCGTGACTATTGTATGAAACCAATTCAATTCCAATACAACAAATGTAAACACTCCAGGCACTACATTACACTCGATCTCTAATGATTTGCTCATTTGAAAATATTGATTCTTTAAATTTGTATATAACTACGCCTTCGGCGTTGTAGAGATTTCACTATTCATTCCGCTTACAAACGTCGGTGTATTGTTTTTTTTACCTGCCACTGAACGTCTAGTAATATTATTATCAGTAACCAAATTACGGTCATCAATTTTGAGGGTGCCTTTAATTAAATGCAAAATTACTGACTTTATTATGCATAATGCCCGTTTGTACTGCTCAAGAGGTATTTAGAAATTCATTTCTCGGTATCAGAGTTAGGGCAGTTGAAGAGATAGGGCGGTGTCAGCGCCTCCAGGTGGTCGCAGCGGTGGCCCCCGCGCCGTGTGCGGCCGTCCGCGCCTTCATTTGCTGCCCCTGATTGATTCATCACCCATCCTAACTAATTTATGAAGCTCGCGCTTTGTCGCTGCCGCTCCGCCCGCCGCCGCATTCGCCAGACAATAGCCTGCATTTCTTTTTAAACTTTTACTGTTAATCTGCAGAGTTCATGCCGCACACAAAGGGAATTCTTTTGTATTCCTATTGTTTTTAATTACACATATGTATGGGCCACAAGAAAAACGCTTAAACGATACATTGTTAAATTCAAATAAAATCGTGCATTGAATTCGCAATGCTTGACATACCGTAGTAGGTAGGTACCTATAACAGAAATTCCTTAAAAGTAACGTGTGTGCTGCAGACATGTTGTCTGCGTTATTTTGTGACAATGATCTAGTGTGTAATACGTTATACTGGTTAAATAGCGAGACGTTTTCGTTTGTTAAGTAAATTAACTAAATACTTAACAAGGAATGGCGCGGTTTTTTATTTTTAGTTAGTAAAGTTTCTAGGTTCATCAATAGGTAGATATTCTAACAAACAAAATTGAGCGTAGTTAAGCAGAATGCGACCATAGTCGAAAAACGTATTTTGAGATACAGCCGTTTAAAGGGGTTTCCGCTGTTTTTTTTTCTACATTTCATAATTGATTTATATGTTATACTTTTGTAAAAGTATACTTCAACAGCTTTAAAATTAGCTATTTGAAACTGCCAAATTGATTAGTTTTGTTAATAAACTTTTGAGTCAAACACATAGTCGTTTTCTGCTTTTTGCAACAATTCATAATTTAGTTGTTTGCAGAAAGCGTCTATCGAAATGGTCTCTTTCAGCTTATTGAGGTTGAGACAAAAACCGAAAGATATGCAAAGCCAAATCAATGTTTTTATTTCGCAAAATGTTTACTAAGCGTATAACATAAACCATAACGAGTCCAAGGACGGTTATGCTCGCCTGAGTTTCTTTCATAGCCCTGCCCCCTATGGTGATCAAAACATAGACGAAATCTTATCGTGCAAAAATATTATAATTTGGCAAAAATATTTTGGTTGGTTTCTGCAAATAAAAATGCAAACTATTCCATTATAAATTAAATTTGCAGAAGCCAGACCAACTGCGATAGTCGGATTCTGCTTACCACAATTTTCTCTTTTCTGGATATTTTGCTATACCATAGCCTAAAATGGTTGGCTTTTACACAAAAAAATGTGTGATAATGGCAGGTGGTCTTATTGGACATTTTAATATATTGACATCAGAATGTGCTTTGGAGAAACGTGTCTTTGGAATATGTAGAGTAAAGAATATTTTATGTCATAGGCATTATAACTCATTTTCGCAAAAACCGGGGTTGGTCGCTTTCTGCTTAACTATGCTCAATTATTAATCAATTTCATAAAAATAGCAATGTTTCAAGTTCATGTGTATGTATGTAATATTGTTGAAAATGCGTAATATTCATATATGGTCTATATGGGTGACTAATTAAATGTACCAAATTTCATATATGTATGTAATATTGTCAAAAATGCCATACATATATGTTAGGCTATATGAGTATCTGAACAAATATACAAAATTTTCGAATGTACGTATGTATGTATGTTTGTTGACGTATTTCTCGGACACTACAAATCTGATTGCAATAATTATTTTTGTAGTAGCTTTAATATTTTGAACTTAGAGAATAGTTAAAGTTTCATCAAAATCGGTTGAGTAGTTTATATGATATGGACTGTTAACTGTTTCCAGTGTGGCTTTTTCTTAGCGGTCGGCATAAGTACTTCATTTTCTTAGGCCTACTTTAACGAAACTAAATGAAAGAAATAAAAACTAATTTAAAAAATTAAACCGACTTCAAATCGCATAAATCTTAAGAGAAAGAAATAATACAAATTTTGTGAAGTCTGTCCCAGGTTAGTACCTACTTACATACTAGTACACATACCTCAAATAATTATTTATTTCTTTTAAGTTTTATACGATTTGAAGTCTGTTTAATTTTTATGAATTTAGTTTTTATTACTAATAATTACGTTATCATTAATTATTTATTTTTAAGTAGGTATCCATAATGTAGTCCTCCCAATTTCTTAAATAGCGCTATGGTATTCCACTGTAATGTGCATAGAACCACCCTATTATTTCAGAGTGCGTGATCAACGGACAGCCAGTGTGGGAGGGCAGAGACGTTCGTATCCCCGAGGAACCTTGCCTCTCGTGCCGATGCGTGCGCGGGGCGTTGTCGTGTGCGAAACGCGCGTGCCCCGTGCTGCCGTGTCCGCGCTCGCAGCAGTTCACACCGCCTGGGGAGTGTTGTCCGAGATGTTCTCATCCTACTTCGGACAAAATTCTACCAAGTACGTTTATTTGACTTTATAGTACGCAATATTGTGTGTGAATCAGCGTTGCCGTTGCTACGGCAATTGCCGTGTTCTACGGCAATTGTCATGTTATACGGCAATTGGGCAAATATTATTTAAAATCTACGGCCTATGGAAGCCGTACCGTAGCAATTACCGTTACCGTATCCGTTACCGTAGCAGTATCTACGGCAATTTTCATATGGGATGAAATTACCAATTTAAAATCGCTCCGGTCAAAAAGTGGTACCTATCCCTAATTTGCATTTTTATTTATTTACATGTAAGACTTGCAGATTGGGAGATTTCTGCTACGCAAAAAAAACTGACCTCGGTCATCAGTTCCCATCTGATATTGTAAATGTACATAAGTTTTGTAATTTTATTACTAGAAATGCTGTTTTTAGACATTTTGCGCGCAGCGTTTGACCTGAGGGCATTTTCAAAATTGGCAAAGAAAGACAACCTCTGTCATTGCTTCCCTGTTATTATTTTTTAGTCTTTCGTATTGCTACCAATATTACAGAAATGCAGTTTACAGACATTAGACGCTTATTATATTAAAAACAATAAAAACTTGTCGGGCCCGCCCGACAACTGCCCCACCGCTGGTTACACTCCTGTGTCTAGAAAGGCCGTTAATTGTTACGTTTCTACATTTCTACAGTGGTGATGCCTCTCAAAAGGGCCGGTTGTAAGATTTTTGTCTGAAAATGGGTTACTTCACATTAACTAACCCTAATTCACTTAAAACAATGATTTTCAGACGGGAAGTGATGACCTTCGTTCATTGTTATTTTGTGGATATGGTTTCCTGGTCCGCCGCTGCGCAATTTTTGTCTGAAAACCGTGTTTTCGGGTTTTCAGGGCTACCATTTAACTATATTCCGAATATCAGATGGGGAGCGATGAGCGAGGTTGTCATATTTTGTCATGTTTGAAAATGCGCTCAAGTCAGCCTCTGCGCCCAAAATTTCTGAAAATCGGCTTATTGAGTTCAGGGTGATCTAATCTATAGATCTTATTATGGTTTCATCTGGGAAGCGATGACTGATAAATCTTGGTCATGGGCTCTCGTATTATTAGAACTGTCAGTCCGTACAAAACGTCGTAAAATGCATACAAACCGATTAGCACCATCTATCTTTATAGAATGCATCACTCACCTTCGATTTGCTAATGATATAGTCATCATGGCAGAAACCCTGAAGGACCTAAGCACAATGCTCAGTGACCTCAATATTGTTTCCCAACAGGTGGGTCTTAAAATGAAAATGGGTAAGACGAACATCGTGTCAAATGCCCATGTCGCCTCCATGCCGGTCTATGTTGGGCACGATATTATCGAAGCTGTTGATCACTATGTCTACTTAGGTCAGACGATCCAACTGGGTAGATCCAACTGGTTAGATTCAACTTCGACAAAGAGGTTAACAGACGAATACAACTCAGAAGGGCAGCGTTCGGGAAATTACGCCATATCTTCTCGTCACAGATACCGCAGTGCCTCTAGACGAACGTTTCAAATCAGTGCGTGTTGCCAGTGATGACATACGGCACTGAGACGTGGTCGCTAACTATTGGTCTCATACACAAGCTTAAAGTCACGCAGCGTGCAAAGGAGAGAGCTATGCTTGGAGTTTCACTACGTGATAAGATCCGTATCCAGGAAATCCGTAGAAGAACCAAAGTTATCGACATAGCCATCGCAGGGAGTCTGTGGATGGAGGCGGCATAGGACCGCAAGTGGTGGCGCTCTTTGGGGGAGGCCTATGTTCAGCAGTGGACTTATAAAGGCTGAAATTATGATGATGTTTAGAAGTGTGTGTTTGTGTGTGTGCGCGTGTGTGTGTGTGTTTGTGTGTGGAGGGTGTGTGCGCGCGCGCGCGCGCGTGTGTGTGTGTGTGTGTGTGTGTGTGTGTGTGTGTGTATGCTTGTTACTACTTCACGCTCAAAAGGCTGAACTGATTTGAATGAAATTGTTTGTATCCTGTATTAAGAAATGGACTACTTTCATCATCATCGTCATCCATCCTCATAATCCACGCGGGTGAAACTGCGGGGCACTGCATATATTCATGGGAAATGCTGATCAAAAATAAAATCGTGTTTCTGATAAAGCTCAAATCGTTACACTTTGTTATTCTTATTAGCAGTTCATTGGCACAATATAGACTTCTCATGCATGTCTAATGAGTATTTGGTTCTGATTGCCAATAAAACACCAATCAGGGCTCAATTAGCAAAAAATGCCTATTTAACTTGTGTACAGCAGTCTCATTAGAATGGCCTGGTTAAGCGTTAATTACGCGCAGACCTGGATACGCTCCCGATATTAGAAGGTCAGAATGTCAATGATAAGACGTGACTTACATATGAACAGCATTCTCATTATTACCACAAAAGTTGGCATTTGCTTATCAGTAACAATAACAGACGCTTTTATTTAGATACGAAAGTCAGTGGTTTCCAGGGAAACGAAGTGACTAGCTCTAAAAAGATTAGAATGACAAATTTTTAGGCCGACATTACACAATCGGTTCACAATGCTGAAAATTAAATAGTCACTTTCTGAATTTTATTACTTGGTATGTTTTATTCACCTCGCAACTGATCTTCTTTTGTCAGTTTCAGGCAGCACATTCCTGAAGCCTTGCATCATAGGGAAGGAGTACCACGCACATCTCAGCCCTTTCCGTGTTGACCCCTGCACCGACTGCACTTGCATGAACGGAACTGCTGTGTGCATGAGACACACGTGCCCCGTGCTTACGTGTGGCGCCAGGGCTCTGCCCCCTGGGCCGGGGAAGTGCTGTCCGGAGTGCCCACAAGTCGAAGAGGCTA